>VDFB02105785.1:131637187-131882135 GCA_007258455.2 Sequoia sempervirens | reverse complement strand
TAAAGCCAAAACAAAAATCATACACACCACAATAGTGAGATGAACGAGACAACCCTTGATTATCTTATTCAAAATTTAGATATGCATGTACAATTGAGAGACATGAGTTTGAATTAATCGTTTCAATTTAGATGCTAGTATTGTCATAAAACATCAAATCCCCATGAATTCAAAACCTACTACAGAATGACTCAAAACCTAAATTGCATTTTCCTTAAAACCATCAAACTTTACAATTTTCTTTGCAATTATAGCTAGACTCGACCAAAAAATATCTAACTTTCTAACCCGTAATTCTAGCCTTGAAATCCTTCTTATAGAAAATGAAGGAGCAAACAAGCATCGGGGCACAAAGTACCTCTCATTTCACATGCTTTTCTTCACAAAACTCTTGAGGATAGCAACTATACTTTCTTTATTTCTCATCCTACGCCCTATTCATGCATCCTACAATTACAACAGTATCCATGGGGCCTCTTACACAAGCTATAGTAATCACAAAAAGTGTAAGATCCCTTTTGTATCATGTTTGGACTACAAAACCCTCAAAAACAGGGTAACCGGGCTATATGCAAATAAATAAAACTTTCTAACTCAAATCAACGCCTTAATCCCTAAAATTAGATTCAAATCAAAGATAACATATATCTTCATGACCTGGAATTGATTTCACCTCAAAATATGGCTGCATGTAACTATACAGTGTTGCATAACAGGAAAAATACAGAAAATTTGAAGAAAAACATAGATTTTTGAATGTCAAGAGCTTATATTTTAAATCCTCAACCATCAACAACCATTACAATGATCACTGTATGCCTTTTAAAGGCCTTTATATGTCAACCATTGAACAACCACCTATACAACTGAATTTTTAATCTTTTATGATCACATGAAACATAAAACACACTAATTTCAAGGTTGTTAACATCACTATTGAAATGTTTTAATTTTTTGACCTTTCAAACATTAAAAAGTACATCATTAAATTAATTATGTAATGGCATAAAAATTAAAAACATCATGAATTAATTATGTAACCACATAAGTCAAATATAATTCTATCAAGAAATGAATATCAAATAGATAATATAATCACATAACTCATACATTTCAATGTCATTGATCTTCTTCTTCATCCAACTCTTTGTCTATATCATCCAATCCAGATTCGACATTGTAAGGATTGGCCATATCATCATCATTGTCATCGATATCAATTTCAATAATGTCATCATCCACACGGATATCATCTTCATGAACATTAACTCCTACATCATCATGATCTAGTTCCTCCTCTTTGACATCTTCGTCAGGGACATCATCAACTAACTGTTGATCCTAATGATCATCTACATCATCTTCTAGTTCTTTGGTATCTTCCTCTTCCACCACATTATACTTTACCAGCCTTCCTCTTGGATCATTTCTAACAACAAATGACCAACCCGGTTTACCTGGAACCTCTAAGTAAAATACTTGCTCACATTGGCTTGGAAGAACATAGGTCTCATTTCTAGCTTGCTCAATTGACCTTGCATTAACCATGGTAAATCCATTATCATGTTCAATAATAGTTCTCTCAGGATTATTTTCATTCAATTGTAGCATGTACCATAGGATGATGAACATAATTAATCTAAAGGACTTAAAGTCACACTCAAGTATATCATCCAAAATCCCATAGTATCGATTTTCTAAGACTTCTAGATGTATGTTGCTTCTAGATGAAACATTAGTCATCTGAAAGACTACAATTATACTAGAATCACAAGTTTTCTTCATGTCATCCAACATTTTGATTCAAAATTTATGACCATTTCACCACATAGCCTTGTGGTGTTTCACCTGCAATATGTCAAACATGTAAAAATTATTGCAATATCATTAGTTGATAAACATATTTATTTTTGGCCGAATGTATGCAAAGAAAACAATCTCAACATATATATACATCAATATAATTGAAAATAATTAAATAATATGGGTGATTAATGTATTTATGCATACATGTTTTATCTTTTAAACAATATGCTAAATCAATTTCCCTTTGTGTAACATTGGAATCTTCATTACGATGAGCTTCTTTAACCAATGAAGCCACACGTTCCCATGTTAATGCACGACCAGATTGTTGACATCGTTCAATCCATACTGTCATCCAATCAAAATTGTTTGTTATGTAAAAATGTAGTGCATCCCACTCTCGACCAACTGTATCAAAAAAAATTGAAATTCACAAACGACGTATAATTAGTTAAATACCACATTATATGACCTTAATTTATAATTGATGTATATTGAAGATTAAAAATTAAATAAGCACAATATACATAAAAACCATATGTAAAATGTATTCCAATTAATCTCCATGACCATCTTATAATTACCTCTCACTTTCCTCAATCTACCTTTCCCCATCAGGTACTCCCCTTCGAATTTGTTAATGGAGTTGGGATCCCAAATGTGATCTACATGGATCTTTGTTGCAGACTTAGGAAGATATTCACTAATGTACACCATGGTTTGGTATACCATATATCCGTCCACCATAGAACCCTCAAGATGTGCTCTTTGTCTAACCAAATCCTTCAAAAATTTCAAGTGCCTCTCAACCATCCACATTGACCTTGTGTGTACATGTCCACACAATTCAATCTCCTCAACTTGGTGTATGAGGTAGTGTTCTTGTGCATTGAAAAATGTCGAAGGTAGACACTTTTTCATTTCACTTATTAGACGAGAAATTTTTCTCTTCCAATAATTTATATCTTCTTTATGGATTTCTTTAGATGACAACCATCTACAAGTGATTCAAGTTGCAAATATATTAACGAGATTTAACAAAAATATACAGTATATTACATAACAAGTAAAACAAATGGAAATTATAAGATGTATACAATGAACTGAACAAATATCGCTACTTACCTCATGTATTTTACAAGATCATATATAAATTTCTTGACATTATTGTCAAAGTTTTCTGGGAGAGATAGAGGTAGAACGTACTGCAACAATTATAAAATGATCTTTTCATTATTTTTCCAAAAGTAGTAAACTTAATACATTGAAAATTACATGCATTATACAAGTGTATATAATATACCGGAATAATTACCTTAATGAAGGTATGCCAATCATGCATTTTTATCCTTGACCCAAATTCACCTTTCTTTGTTATTATATTATTTATGTTCGTTGCAAATCTTGTGGAAAATTGAATTTTTTATATGACTTATTTAATAGTATTGTTTTGTTGCTCTATTAATAACCAAGGAAGGGAACTTATATTAATTTGGTCTCCATCGCTATTTAATTGAATGACATTTTTCATTGCATGATTGACTTTCTGAATGTCATTACAAATTTTGACAATTTTTTCTTTGTCATGCCTTCCATCCAATATTTTCCATAATGTTTATGTTATATTCTTTCCGATATGCATTGTATCAAACAAATGCATAATTTTTAGCTGCTCATAGTAGGGTAACCTACTAAATTTTCTGGGATAACTTTTCAGTCCCTATGGAATTCGGCCATTAATGCCTTGACGACCTTCATGAAGCATATAAGTTAAAAAAATTAACAATGGCAATCATTGTCAATTACAGAAAAGTAAACACAACACAATATAAAAATATAAATTCAAAACATATCATATATGATAGATAAACAATTTGATTTGATGTATAACTTTGATGATTAATTCTATTATATTCCAGCTTCCATAGGCGAGGTGTCATTCTTCGTGGTTTTGATGTAGTCTCTTCTTTCCCATTGAAAATATTTTTTTTCAGTAGTTCGATACTTACGATTTCTATGGAGGAAGTTCCTATACTCATCAAACACCTGCTTTCCTAAACTTGTTGAATGACGAGATTTCATCTTTGGACCACAAATTGGACATGAAAAATTTCCCTTTGTTTGAAGACTTGTAATATCATATATAATTGGATTAAATATGTCAATTTTTATAATTATATATAATTAATAGATTATTTTAAAAGAATGCATGATATCTACTTCATAAAATTAAATATTGTTAAAGTGTAGTCGAACGTTATAAAATACCACAAAAATGTGTTAGACCTAGGGCATCATGAATTGTCCATACAAGAATTGCATGGAATTGAAATTGTCTTTGTCCTATTGGTCTAGAGATGTCATACACAGTGACGCCATTCCATAATTTTAGTAACTCGTCGATAAGAGGCTCGATATATACATTCATATCTTTAACTTGGTACTTACCTATTGAATGAACATAAAAATTACATAATTATTATAACCATTTTACTGAAATATATATAAATTAATGTACATGACTATTGAATGAGGGTATGTACAGGATCATCATGGAAAAAATAGGCCCTTAAGTGGCAAAAAATTTGGAAAAATCAGAGTTAGTCAACTTGACGTAAAAATTTGAATAAGTTATCTATATTATTTCAAAAATATGTAACAATAGAATATGTAGAAAATTTAATGTAGTTTCTAAACTACTAGGTTTTATTTAAAAATAAATAAAATCTATTTGGTGAAAAATTTGAAATTTCAATGCAGTGATACTTAAATTTTAGGGAAAAAAAAAGTACGTGTCTGTCTGGCCACCCTAATGACAATAAAATGATAATATTTTTTTAGAATATTTTAGATATAAGTAGATGACTCATGCCTCGATGTGATGAATATTTTTTTGTAATTTTTACAATGTAAATAATTAATTATGAATATTTTATTACAAATTTTCAAAAATATAAAAACTCGTATGTCGACCACCTTAGCTTGGTCAAAACTTCATGAAATTCAATTTTTATTTTTTAATCCTATATTATGCAAAGAAGCATAGAATGTGGCACATGTTTTGGATTCAAAATGTGATACCGTTTAAAAGTTATAGATATTTTTCAATCAGCCTATCAATCAGGACTTTAGTCGTAATTTCAATAGAAAATGAATAATAATTACTTATTAAATTCAAAGTAAAGCATAATTTATATTGATGGAAAGCTAAGAATATCATTTAAAAACTCTTTTCGTTTCATCAATTTTGGGTAAAAAAAAGTCATCAGCCACATACCCATCATATTGCCACTTTTTGGCCCATCATGATCCTCCACATACCCATGAAAAAAATATGTCATTATGCAACAAATAAGAGAAATGAGATGCTACTACGTTAAAGAAAATTGATGTAAACAAATACCTGTAACAATCATTGACAACATTATGTGCTCCCTCTTTATTGACATCCATGGAGGAATGTTACTGTTGATAACAAAAATAGGCCACACCAAGTAAATAGATCTTAGCTCTCCAAATGGATTGACACCGTCCGCTTCCAATGAAAGCCTGAGATTATGAGGTTCTTCTTTAAAGTGTGGCCATTTTTCCTCCATGTCCCTGAATATAGAACCACTTGCAGGCATTCAAATAATGTCATCTCCACTTCTATTTTGTGCATGGTAATCCATAAATTGCGCTAAGATTTTGCACCTAAATAATCGTTGCATGCGTGGAATAATGGGAATATAACGAAGAAACCTTACGAGGCACCTTTTTTGTTAGTTGATCTATTTGATATCTACTAATATGACATTTCAGGCATTCTATTGCAAATTCATGTTGTTTATGATATATAATATGATCATTAGGACATGCATGTATTGCTTGATACTCCATTATGATATCTTTCATAATGCCAGATAAATCTCAGTATGAGCGAGGTAAAATATTTGATGGTGGTAACAAAAATTCACCAATCAATCTATAACAAAAAATAATTTGTTAATATACATAATATTAATGGTAAATATTTGATCATTTATTTACTAGTGATGAACTAACAATAATTAAAATAGATGAAAAAAGATGACATATATGACATACCTTAACATCCGTAAGATTGCTATGTTTGATAAACCATTCATAACCTTAAAGTTCAACAACAACAATACAACAGAGAGAAGAGTTGTTTGGGAGCCTTCATAAAGGGGCTCGTATGCCTTCTCAAGTACAGCTAAATCATGATCATCATCAAAGTCATCTCGATCATCATGATCAGCTCTGTCACTAAATGTTTCATGGATCAATGTATCTATACCATAATCTTCAACTATTTTTTCTGGCGTGTGATCATCTTCTTCCATAGGATCATTAACTTCATCTTCGATATTCACAACTCCATGTTTGTCTTCTTATCAAACCGCATTCTTCGGGCCGTGATAATCCATATCATGTGCCCTAGGGTGCCCCACCCTTATAATAATGATAGACACAAATAAACCATGATCATGATCAAGTGATTATATATATATAATGTTAAAACAATATAAACATTTACAAATTCAATCAATATAAACGCATATAATGAACAACTTACCAATGGACGATAATCATGCCCCCCTTCAACGTGACCATGCTACCTACAATTTTTCTTAGATGTTGTGATTAAAATTCGTCTCGTATTTAAGCCCTTGCAATTATTGCAAGGACAATAAAATTTCCCATTACCCTTTCTTTTCAATCTAGCCCACAATCTATCAAGTGTCTCTTCATTTTTTTCTAGACTAATATTATCTAACATGATTTTTCTTTACCAAGCTTGACTATTTAGATCTTCAAAAAATATCAAATTCACACTCCAATAATTTTTATTCATAGATAGGTACAAAAATCTAATAATTCTGATATTTTACACCAAAAAAATTTGGCATGCAACCACTCCTGCAAAAGAGAAGATAGTCTGAAGTTAATGACCCCAAAAAACAATTTAAAATGCTAATTCCAAAACTTATTAAATTCTAATTTTACTATGATTTCCAATCATTAGACTCCTAAAATTAGAATATTGAACTTGATCACAAACTTCCTACAACGATGGAGGTATCTAGCTAGTAAGAGCAAGTGACCCACTCCGAAGGAGCAACAAGTCAGAATCATCATTGTTAATGTTAATACAGATTTATCCTTTTAGTTAAAGATGCAATGTGTCACTTCTTATGACAAGTTTATCCCTAGGGCCCTCAACATTGAGAGAGACATAATCACACAAGAAGCACACATTAGTAGAATTTGACAAATAAATGACTATGTGACAAAAAAAATTAGTCACAACAACTAATAATGACTAAATTCTGCTTTTTTTTACAACTTAGCTATAAATGAGTAAATAAATTACTAGTTTGGTCGTTAATTAAAAATTATTTAGTCACACAAATAAAAATGACTAAATAGTTAGTCATTTATTTAGTCACAATCCATTTGAATAAATCATTTAAGGAATCAATAATATAGCTCGCCAAAATACTCTAAAACTTTAATAAACATACCCTAAAACTTTTGTCAAAATTTTATTTTCATGTGTAGCCCACCAGAATGGAGTTTTCATTTTAATAAACATACTCTAAAACCTTCGTCAAAACATTATTTTCAAGCATATACTACCAAAATGGAGAAGTGTTTTGGTAAAGAATGACAGAGAACAGTGAGGAGATGTGCATGAAATGAGGCATAGGATTCATTGCTGCTTATCTCATTCCTGCTCTGCTCAAAAAATCTTACATTGTGCCTACTACTATTTGTAATCTAGGTATTTACTTGACATATATTTGCATAATCTCAAATTCCTTCAGAGGCTTTTGAAGTATAAATGTATCCTATATAGGGTTTAGAATGATTTCTTTTAATTAAAAGAATAAATAAATGATGTATTTCCCTGTAATTAGATAATGTGGAGATCTCCTAAATCTACCCCAGCACACTATCCTCTTTGGTACTGTATTCATTACTCAAGTTACTAGGGTTTTCCATGTGACATCTTCAATATCTTCATGACTATGGCTTTTAAATAGATCTTAGTCTTTTCTTTAAACCTTTTCATGGTAACCTTTGAGTTCCATAATCCACCTTCAATCTCTTCTAAGAATGTTGTCTTAAGCTAGACTGCATAGTATGCATATAAAGCAAGTCCTTCATACCTACCATTGTTCCAAACCACCACTCACTTCCTTGCTTAAAATGTTGCCTCCATAAACACAATAACATGTTTTAAAATCATGGTTTCTAGTGATTCACCATTAAGGTCACCACTTTCATCAAGATACAATGATATTTTTGTCTTCAAACTCAAAGCATTATGCAAGATAACATTGTGAATTGTTTGTTGTGTACGATTTGTTTTTCTTGCACATTTATTGCTTTGCTAACTTCCTTTAAGACTGGGTATTGCACCCTCAACTACAATCTCAAACAACTCACTCACTATCACTTGAAGATTCCTTTCATGAACATCCTTCTATAAAATCAAACTATGCCCTATAGACTGCCTACTTACTACAGGGGACTCATTGTTTCATGGTATTATAGATCTTAAGATCCTTCAACCTTATTGACACTACTTCACAGTCCAAAAGGTATTATTCACTATTCCCCCATCTTTGATGAGTCTCAAAACACTGCTCAAACATGCAATCCACTACCTCCATTATACATTAATGGCTGAGAAGAAACATTGAACCTATTATTACCATTGTTACTTCACTTGGACAGTCATTCCCTGATTGCATTTTTCTTGTCTAACACTACCAAAAGCATTTGAAAACCCCTTGAGGTCAACAAAGGGGTAAGGAAACTCATTGTTAAAATCTCCACTTTACTATGCAAGGTTTTAGCTTTATTATATTTTCACTGCTTAGCCTCTTTTTGACTATCACATCTCAAGTGATTGCCATTCTTCTTATAGTAGATTGCATTTACAAATGTCACTAAGCTACATACTATGCTTTTTATTGGCTACAATATTTAGATTGTAAGATTTTTTTATTAGCTACAATGTCTCAATCTTTCTGGTATTGCAACCTCACTAATTCGCTAGAGTTATTGTTTATGTTTCTACGGAGGCCTAGGGTTTGTACCCTAATCATGCTCTTACCAATGCTTTGGTTGGTATTAAAAAACAACCTTAAATCTTAGGTTAGAAAATTAGTTGTCTTAACAAAGTTGTGGTATGATCTTGGATTGTATCCTAGAGTGTGTGGGAAGCTTGTGTTTGATCGTTAAGGTATGTAAACCTGATTAGGGAAATGTATCCTATATAGCATGGGTCTTGCTTTAATACTTTCCATAATGGCTATTAACAGATCACATTATTATAGTTTGCGGTAACCCAAGATTGCATTCAAGTATGTAACAAACTTAGTTTTTAGTTTAAGCTATACACTTTTAAGTAACATTCGTAAGGTTTAGAAAATCTTGATCACTCTCTAGAATAGCCCATTAAACATGGGTTGTGCTTGAATCCACTACATAATTGATATAACACAACCACTCTGCATATCAACCAAAGTTATAGGCTCTTTATTGCAGCAAGAGGTAATCACTCTTGGATCATGCTATAATTACATCATAACCTGTTAAACTTGAGACAACCTGAATGCACCCAATGATGATTGAAACCTACATTATACAACCTGAATTAACTACAATATATGAGTGCCTCCATTTATATCACAACATAGCCACATTAAACTTGGGTCACACATGAATGCATCCTGTATTTGTTATGGTGCAACTGTGCTACATGACCAATAGAGTTATGGATCACATAATTACAGTCACAAGAATTTGTTCCTTGGTTGTGATCTTATGATGATTCCACACAACAAAATTTGGACATGAAATTCTCAAAAACCTGAACCTCTAAAAATGAAATTTGATGAGATGTTGCTTTAAAATATGATTTTCAAACCTGAAACTACAAACCTGACTCCACAGTTGAATTCTGCAAAAAGACAATGACTACCCTGAACCTAGCGATATCTTCTTGAATTTTTTCTAATTTTTCCCAAGAAAATCGTCCTTAGTTCTCCACAAACTATCTCAAGTAGAGCAAAACACTGTCGCAATAAATCAGCGAACTCACTTTTCTTTATGTCGGCCACAATTTTTTTTTTCTTATTTTTCATGTTTATCAAAATTTTGACAAAATTGCTAGTCAAAATTTTGACGAAACCCATGTTCGTCAAAATTTCGATGAACATCGAGGATAAAATTTTAAAAATTTGAAAATTACACCAAATTTTACAAGCACCTGATGATACATCAAATTATACATATTTTGTCATAAATTTTCATTGGATTTTGTAGTGAAATGAGTTAGTGTTTGTACATGGAAAATGAGTCTATAGGACTTTGGGATGGTATGTCCTTGAGGTGTAACAAACATAATTCCTTCACCTAACCCGTTGTGTGTAGGAACCATCAAAATAAAGCATCCATTGTTGTGTTGTCATAGTAAGAATGTTTGCATCAGGAAACTCAATTCTCATTGGATGATCATCTGGTAGTGGAGTTTCAGCTAACTGATTAGCTATCACCTGACCCTTGATGTCTCTTTGATCTACATACTGGATGTCAAATTCACTCAAGATCACAACCCACTTAGCTAGTCTTCCTGTTAGGGCAGCCTTGCTAAGTAAATACTTTAATCGATCAATCTTTGCTAAGAGTTTGACTGTGTGGGTCAACATGTAATGTCACAACTATTGAGTAGCAAATACCACTGCCAAACAATCTTTCTTGATGGAGGTGTAATTTATCTCATAACTATTCAAAGTCCTGCTGATATAATAGATAACTTGTTCCTTTCCTATAGGATCTTCTTGTGCTAATAGAGCACCCAAAGATATCTCAATTTTTGCAATGTATAGTAATAATGGTCTCTCTTTTGTAGGTGGCATTAGTATGGGTGGTGACATCAGATATTTCTTTATTTGATTGAAAGTCATTTCACATGCTTAATCCCATTTGAAAGAGACATTCTTATTTAACAAATGATTGAAGGGATGATTTTTGTCTGCATATTGGGAGATAAACCTCCTCATTGATTGTAGCATGCCCTGTAGAGACCATAGTTGACTAATATTCTTTTGTGGTGGCATTTCCATTATGGCCTTGACCTTGGCAAGATCCACTTTGATACCCTTTTCTAAAACTATGTATCCTAGAAGCTTCATTGATGTAACACCAAAAACACATTTCTTAGGATTTAATTTGACATCGAACTTCTCTAATATAGTAAATATTTTATCTAGGATCTCTAGATGTCCTTCTTTGGTATATGACTTTTCTAATATATCATCCATGTAATCCTCCATAAATGTATGCATCATGTCACGGAAAATGGTGGTCATTGCTCGCTGATATGTAGCCCCTGCATTTTTCAACCCAAAGGGCATGCCATTCCAACAGAATATTCCCCATGGGCATGTGAATGTTGTTTTCTCCTAATCTTCTGGTGCTATTTTGATTTGGTTGTAACCTGAGAAGCCATCCATTAGTGATAACATGGCATGTCTTGTTGTTAAGTCTACAATAATGTTAATGTTTGGCAAAGGAAAATCATCCTTTGGGAATTCCTTATTGAGATCTCCAAAGTCAGTACATATTTTGATACTACTATCTAGTTTAGAATTAGGTACAATATTATAAATCCACTCAGCATAATCAATAGATCTGATGAATCCTACATCTAACAAATTTTTCAGTTCTACTTTTACCAACAAGGTGATATGCAGATGCATTTTCCTTAGTTTTTGCTTCATGGGTTTTATTCCAAATGGTAGAGATAAATGATGCATTAGAAGATCTGGATCTAAACATAGCATATCAGAGTAAGACCAGGAAAAGTTAATGTGTCTATCCTCAAATAACTTGGTGAGTTCAAGTTTTTCTTGTTAAGTCATAGGTGCTGCCAGATGTAGTGTTTTTGCTTTTTCTGTTGTACCCAGATTGATAGACTGTGTAGGCTCCACCAATACTAATGATATTTCATGATATTTTTGTGAAAGGGTGTCAAATCTCCCATCTTTCAATGTCTCAGAGAGGTTTCACCGTCAGATGCATTCTTTATTTTTACTTTTTTGAGATCTAATGTTGCTATTAAATGGTTTTCACCATTAGATCTATTATTCTTGTTTTCAGTTTTGCAACTGGAAGATTTGACACCCTTCTAACTCAGAGCATCATTATGAGATTTATGATTAGAACTTGTGTCAGGTTCATCACAACAAAGGAATTTAACGATAGCATCATCATTCACAAAGATAGGTACATTGATAGGTTCAATTGGTTCCCAGTCGATAAGTTCAAGATGTATTAGGGGTAAAAGGTCATTAGAATTGCTAAGGTCAATGACAATGAGGATTCTGATAGCCATGTTGTCAATTTTTTCAATAGTGATGTCAAGGTCTATGATATTACTTTCCTCCAAGTCATCTATCTCACTCGATATTTGTCCATCCTCACTTGAGTCATCGATATTCTATGATCCAAATACAAGGGGTTCTAGTCTTTGAGCTTTGTCCCTCCTCATGTGTGGATGCATACTCTTTTATGACATCAATTTGTATGTCCTTGTATGATTTTTTAGATAAAGAATCCCACTCATACTCATTGGAATCTGTTTCAAAACTATCCTGCACTTGAAGAATTCTTTCAACAACTTTATGAGTGATTTCTTCTTTTGTTTCCTCTTTATAACCCAGTCATGTTTTGTCCTTTGAATGAAGTGTGAGAGGTTGGATGGGTTGTACAATGCCTCTTTTCTTTTACCAATAGTTCCTTGTCCTTCATACCCCATTTTCTCTAATATTGTCTTTCCCTTTCCATATTGATATGTTTTTATGTTGATAGTTTCCGATGTAGATGCTTCCTCATCATTGTAGAGCCAATTGAGGATGGACTTATCTCTAGATTCATCTTCTAAAGTACCTTCCTTTACAAATATATCATCCAAAACAATGGTAGGTTATGATGATTGTTGTGTTAAAGTTGACGGTTGCCCATATGATCTTGGAGATGGAAAGAGTTGTGAAAGACATATAGATTGGTCAATGGAATACTCTCCCATGACTTTATCTTTTAATTGGATCTTTTCCTTGAATTGTTGTGATAGTGAATTCAGTTGACCTTTGTTGTTTGATGGAGTGGAGTCAACAAAACTTGTATCTTTTGACTTGTGCTTTTTCTCAACCCATTTATATGCCACGTTTTTTTTCCTTTCACAGTTGGATGGACTAGAAGTGTTTTCTTCCCTATTATGGGGAAAAAAAGTGTCTTGAGCTATTTTAAGCATGTTACAATATTGGGGATTGTTGTAGTTAGCTGAAATAGTGACTTATTTTCCATTGACATGAAACTTTAAGCACTGATGATAAGCTGAAGGTATTGCTTGCATTTCATGAATCCAAGGACATCCCAAGAGTATATTATATGTCAGCTCTTTGTCTAACACTTGGAAAACTATATTCTTCACAATTGGTCCTACTTGAATAGGAAACATGATCAATCCCTTGGAGGAACTTTCTTCTTCATCATAAGATTTTATTGTAATTTTCCTTATGACATCAATAGCATTATCAAAATATCCTAGTGCACAGACTAGTTTTAAAGTGCAAATATTTAAACTAGCTCCACCATCTGTTAGGACACGTTTAACACAATGTTTATGGATTAAGACTTCAATGTGAAGGGAGGAATTGTGCGGATGAGTAAGTGATACATCATATTGTTTAGAAAATGATAAGCTATGAGGCATGGTTAAGTATCCCACCATAGCCTGGAATTGGAAAACTTCTAGATTATTGGGTACTATGGTGGCCACAAGAGCTTGTTCCAAAACTTCCTTATGATATGGTGAGATTTTAAGGAGTTCTAATATTGATATTTGGGCTGTTATTTTCTATAGTTGATCGACTATGTTGTATTGATTTGATGGGACAATAGTGGTTTTAGATGCAACTCCTTTCAATATTACTTTGGATTGCCCCCTTGTTACGTTGACTGGTTGATAATCTTTCTTTTCCCTGATTTTTATGACATTAATCTGATTATTGGATGTGACCATGTTTTGGATTAGATTTAATGGTATGATGTCATTGATTCCAATGTTATTAGCTTGATTATCAACAACACCATTATTCTCAATCGCAGAAATGCAATGAATAGTGTTGTCGTAAATGTAATTTACATTTTTACCTTTACTGTTTGTAGAAGAAGATTCTCCCTTTTCATATTTTGGTAAAGGATTTTTAAATGCACTATGAACATTGCTCATTTGATGTCCTACGAATATTTTCTTGTTATCAATCAAGTCTTGTACTAGATGTTTTAACTACATACAATCATTTGTTTTGTGTCCTTTTTTTTTATGAAAGTCACAGTAATCTGCATCATTCCACCATGATGGCTTTACTCTTGGTTCCCAATTTCTTGATTCAGGTAATGTGATGAGTCCATGTGTAAGAAGTTCTCTCATGGCTGATTCTAGTGTTTGTCCCAAAGGTGTGAATCTTCTTCGATTTGATGGTTTTTAATATGATTGTGGTTTTAGATTCACCATTGTTTGGATTTTTGTTTTGATTGAAACTTTGATTAATGTTTTGGTCATTTTTGTAGTGGTTTCAATCAAATTAAATATTGGTTTTGCATTTTGTGTTTCATTTTCAACATCATTGTTACCAATATTTCTATTCTTTTTTAAAAACTTTGGTTTATCGTTGTTATTATAGTGATTTGAGGAGTTTGTATTGTTTGATCCTTCATTGTAGTGTTTTATTACCCCTCTCTTGACCAAGGCTTCTTCGATCTTGAGCCTATTTTTAATCATTCTCTCAAATGTAGGGGGCATTGTAGTTCAAACCTATAGCTCATCTCATCAGTTAGGTTTGCAATGAATAGTTCCATCTTTTCCTCTTCAGGTGTGGAATGAGGATACCTAGCAAACAACCTTCGCCATCATTGTAAAAAGGAGTGGAATGTTTCACCTTTATTTTTTTTGGTATCGTAAAGATCATTTATTGTTATCTCATGTTGAATATTATAGGAATATTGTGAGATAAACTTGTTGACTAGTTCTTCAAAAGATCGAATTCCTGCTGTAGACACCTAAATTTGGACACTTGATTTATCCAAATTTATCCCCTTTCGTCTAAGCATCCCTTTATTTGCATTAATTAAGTAATGTCACTGTTATTTAATTAATATCCTTAATTCTGCCAAATCCCTAAGGTATTTAATTAATAAATAAATACCTTATCTCTTTAATCCTCCTTTTCATCAATTGAATTAAATAAATATGACATTTATTTAATTCCCTTCATGTCACATCCTCCATCATTTTTATCTAATCCTAATCCATCTTCTAATCTCATCATTAAGATGTGCACATGCCTAATCCTTGATTAGGATGTGTCACATCCTCCAACTTTTGCAAGTTGGCCTCTAATCTCTCTTAGCCACCTAACCCTCCTCTAATCCTTCATTAACTAGCCTAATCAACCTCTCAAGGAATTTTTAATTCCTTTTATCCTTCCAAGGAATATTAAATTCCTTTTTCTCTTGCCCATGTGATCTTTGACTTGTCACATCAAGTCACATGTGAAATCTAACCCTCTTCTAATTTTCATTAATTAGTCTAATCAAATACTTGCACAACCTTAATCACTTAATCAAGTCAACCCTATTAAATGCTTTCTCCTTTTGGACAAGACACTCCATTCCCTATGTGAATTCTTAATTCACATTTAATCCCCTAATGCATTTAAAGGAATTTTTAATTCCTGCTCTCATTCCCATGAGAATATTTGAGGATTTTTTAATTCCCCATATGTCCTCTCACCCACATGGGGACAAGTACCTCCTTTATGAGGAGATTTTGTCCCAATACCAAGGTACTATGTACCCCATGCATGTCATGTACTACCACTCCACCTCATGTCCACTTCACCTTTTTGAGCCACTTCACATGCCACATGTCAAGATGTGAGGGCTTGTGATTTCTCAACTCACCATAGCCCTACATCTTGATCTTGGTGGCTCAATCCTGACCATCCATTTCCCTAGAGAATTCAAAATTCTCTATAAATACCCCCTCTTTTCTCACATTTTGGGGAGATCATGCATTGTAGCCAAACTCTTGCAATTTTTTTCTAGAATCCATACTCATACCATCATCTATCTTGCATCTTGTGCCATCCAAGGAGCATACACAACAAAGATCGAAGGTCCAACCAAAGGATTGATTCGACGCAAGGTAAAAAGTTCCATTTGTTGCATTTATTTTGTGTTGAATCCAACTAGGCTAATCTTGAGGTGTAGGTTATTTTTAGTGTTATTTTGCACTCTTTTGTTTGTTGCTCATTTTCTAGCACCTAAATTCACCCTATCACATTTCTAGCACGCCCGGTGGGACCCACAAATGGGTCTCTTGCTTTCACATTTTCTATTTTTTGACTTTTTGCAGGTACAGGTTACAAAGGGGCAGACTTGACCTACACTGGGGCGGATTTGACCTTCTTGGGGTGGACCCACCCTACAAAGGAAAACCTGACCTTCCCTAGGGGCAGACCTTCCCTCCACAGACCTCAGAAGTTGTTTTTGGAAAAAATTTCACGAATAGGCAGATTTTCCCTCACAAACAAGCGGATTTGCCCCAGACAGCTTTTTCCAGAAGGTAAAATTTCAATTTTTAGCAATCTTTTTGGTTGTTTTAAGGGTTTTTAACCCCTAATTAGGGACATAGTTTAATTAGGAGGTGTCAAATCAACCTTGTATGCCATGTTTTTGAGTGAGCTATTTGACATATCCAATCCCCTTGTGCCATTCGGTGATCCTGGGTGATGAGAAATCGTAGCTTACCATGTCCTTTGAGTCTACCCATTTTACTTTTCTTAGCGGGACCTACTTGGGGATTTCATCACCCCAAGGGATGATTCCAACCATGCATACCAGTGAGGTATATAAAGGAGGGAGAGCAAAAGATGTACCTCAATCCAACCACGTTGTAATTGGTGAAGCATCGGGATGATGTGAAGAGTTGGTCTGAGCCTTTTAGGTTCCCGACTCACGCTTGTAACGGGTTGGTGTTCACGGTTTGGGCCTCACGTACCGGTTGTATATCGAGGACTCCCTAGTAACCATCTTCATCTTATATTAGAGGACTTTGTCGACCATACCCTCTCTACTAGACTTAGGCTTGTGATTGTCTGAATTATCTTCTTTGTGCGAAACCAGTCATTGGCTGATTTATTTCACTCAGCCATAGCCTTTTGATTGATGATTATTGTGTTTTGAGTCCTTTGCCTTAGTCTTTTTGTCAAAAATCAAGTCAAACTCACAAATAGGTGGATTTTCCCTCACAGACAGGCGGACCTGCCCTACACAAGTGGACCTAACCTTTCCCAGGGGCGAACCTGCCCTCCATAGACCTCAAAAGTGGTTTTTGGCAAACTTTTCACAAATAGGTGAATTTTCCCTCACAGACAAGCAGACCCGCCCTACACAGGCAGACCTGACCTTTCCTAGGGGTGGACCTGCCCTCCACAGACCTCAAAAGTGGTTTTTGGCAAAATTTTCATGAATAGGCGGATTTTCCCTCACAAATAGGCAGATTTTCCCTCACAAACAGCCGGATTTGACCCATAAACAGCCAGACTTGACCCACAAACAGCAAGATTTGACCCACAAATAGCCGGATTTTCCCTAACAGATAGCCATATATGCCCTATCATTTCCACACTATAAACCTGTTTTCATTCATTCAAGCGGCAATCTTCTCGATTTTTCGTGCTCTTTCCAATGACATATACCACTTCATACTTTTGACTGACTTTTTTTCCTTGGGGGGACATGCCCTCTATAGGGGTGAACTTGACCTATTAATCAATCCATTTGAAGCCTATTTTGACCAAATTTGACCAACTTTTGCTCCTTGGGCGGACTTGACCCATCCATGAGCGGACCTGACCCTTGAACCCGCCTTGTCCAGCCTTTTTCAGCCAATTTTGACCAACTTTTCACAAATAGGTAGATTTTCCCTCACAAACAGGCGGACTCGCCCTACACAGGTGGACCTAACCTTTCCTAGGGGCAGAACTACCCTCCACAAACCTCAAAAGTGGTTTTTGGAAAACTTTCCACAAACAGTTGGATTTGACCAACAAACAACCAGATTTGACCCACAAACAGGTGGATTTTCCCTCACAAACAAGTGGATTTTCCCTCACGAACAAGTGGATTTGACCTCACAAACAGGCGGATTTGCGCTGGCAGACAACCATAGATGTCGCGCCATTTGCACACCATTAACCCATTTTCCTCCATTCAAGCACCAATCTTCTTGAGTTTTTGTGCTCTTTCCAATGACATATACCACTTCATAGTTTTGAGAGGTTTCCCAGGGCCCCTTTTCCTTCCTCATCTGCCTTCTCGAGGGGGCATACCCTACCATTCTCCCTCAATCTTTCGTCATAAACCTTCCCTTACGAGACTAGGGAATCCCCTCTAGACAACCATATATGCCCTCCTCCGGAGCCATACCCGCCCCCCTCCGCAACCATACCTTCCCTCCTCAACAGTCCCGATCAATCATCTACTCGTTCTAAGTAATCTATCATTCATTCTGAGCCTTCATCTTCTCATTTCGTGAATCATTCATCTGTTGTGGGAAGTCATTTACTCATTCCAAGTAGTCGTTCATCCGTTTCAATCAATCATTTACTCATTTTGAGTATTCTTTCATCCATTTAACACATCCTTTCATCATTCTAAACTCTCGTTCTATCATTTTGATCATCTGTTTACTCATTCTGAGTAAACATTCATCCATTTAACACATCCTTTCATCATTCTGAACTCTCGTTCTATCATTCCGATCATCCGTTTACTCGTTCTGAGTAAACATTCATCC
Organism: Sequoia sempervirens; assembly: GCA_007258455.2. Classification (NCBI taxonomy): domain Eukaryota; kingdom Viridiplantae; phylum Streptophyta; class Pinopsida; order Cupressales; family Cupressaceae; genus Sequoia; species Sequoia sempervirens. Next base: position 131,863,384 of record VDFB02105785.1, on the reverse strand, counting down.
ATTCCGCACCTTCGTCTATCATTTCGATCATCCGTTTACTCGTTCTGAGTAAACGTTCATCCATTTCACACCTTCATCTATCATTTCAAACTCTCGTTCTATCATTCTGATCATCCTTTTACTCATTCTGAATAAACGTTTCAAACCTCCTTATCATTTGGAACTCTCGTTCAATAAACCTAATCAATTGTTTACTCGTTCTGAGTAATCTTTCATCTATTCCAAACTTTCATCTTCTCATTTCGAGAAACATTCATCTGTTGTGAGTAGTCATTTACTCATTCTGAGTAGTCATTCATCCGTTCTGATCAATCGTTTACTTGTTTTGAGTATTCATTCATCCATTTTTATCATTCGTTCCTCTAATCAAATCATCGTTTCCCCCATCCAAATCCTCTAAACCTCATTCTAGGTTATTATCCAAATTGACCTAAGGGTCTAATTTGATCATCATCATCAACATCCGCTTAGGATTGTCATCCATCCTAATTCAATCATCATCATCGGCCCAATCAATTTATTTTCAATCTCAAAGTGGATTTGGTGCCGCAACCATTCATTTATCCTTTAATCTAATCAATCAACGTCCTAAGTCACCTAGGATAATCTCTGAACGGGGTTTACAGTCCCTCTCATCATCCTATCTGATCCATCAGTCAATCTTATCAATCAATCGATCAATCCAATCCAATCCAATCCAATCCAATCACATCCTTATCCGATCACCTTTGACCCGATCAATCTACTTCCATCTCGAAGCAGATTTAGTGTTGTAATCATCCAATCATCCTAATCTGAGCTTTAGTCCAATCCTGATCTAAGCTTGACCTAAATCCCGATTTGAGCTTTAGTCCATTTCCATCCAAAATCTTTACCCATCCTGTTTGTCCTTTCAACATCATGAATCCTTATCCTCCATCAATAGTGGTCAAGGGAAACCCTAATTATGTCGACAATGATAATGAAAGTCTTGTCAATCAAGAAGAATGTGACATAGATCCCTTTGACACTATCATTGCTAGTAAGTTTTCTCCACCCAATTTCCAAAATCCAATCATCCCTTCGAGTTATCCTATTATGTCTTCATCCATGCCTAATCATGCTCCCTATGCTACCTGTTACAAGGGATACCCATCATATCCATCATATCCTTCATCTACATCATCCTCTTATCCTAGTTTGCCATCACAATACCCCTGTCCTAATCCCCCATCCACATCCTCCTATCTCAATCCTTCATCTGCATATACCCACTACCCCAATCTTCCATACCAATCTGCTCACCCTAATCTTACATTCACATCAACCTATCCTAATCTAACATCCACAGTTCCCTATCTCCATCCACCACCTCAATCTTCCCATCCTAACCCACCATCCCCATACCCTTGATACAATCCACCACCCGCATCCTCGTGTCCTAATTTACCATGCCAATACCCCTATCTTAACCCTTCATCTAATCTTCATCCTCCATCTATTCCCAGTCTTGCATCCAATCCCATTCCCCCATCTAATCCTTGTCCACCAATCCCTAGTCCTAATCCCCAACTAATCCATAATCCCTCATCCACTCCTACCACACCATCTCAGTCTAGAGTATGCAAGTCTCTCATTTCAGAAGTTCTCCAAGGACTTATAACAAAGAATACATCCCCCACTCCACACCTTGAAGTTGTGGAATTGTGCCATCTCAGCCCATCATCCACGATCATTAGTGATGAGGCCCTTCTCCACCCAACACCTATCATTGATGATACCAAACCTCACACCACTCAAACCATCGAAACCATCGCATCCTCTTAATCCACTGAGCCCCCATCTCCTACCATCACATCTATCGAATCCATTGAACACCCACCTCCTACTCTGAGGGTCGTCGAACCCCTTGATGACACCCAAATCCAATGCACTTCTTCCACTCCTAGTGTCATTAAAATCCATTCTGATGACTACATCGAATCCTCCATCCCTCCATCCTCTCCACTTAAAGAGTCCCACCAAGACTCCATTATCATGCCTCCCGCACACGATGAGTCATGCCAAGAGCCTGATCCAAATCATGCCAACATATCCCCTTCTCCAGATCAAGATCCTACCATCCCATCTAGTCCACCTCAAGATCACAATCCCCCATCCATTCCATTCCATGATCCCCTTGTCATTCAAGATTCCACTGCTTCATCTCCATCTCCATCGCATGAGCCCGCTACCACAAATCCAAATCCTATCATATCCCCTAATCCCTCTCTTGATACCACCAATCCAAATGTTGCTACCCCATCATCTCCCTCTCATGATCCCCCACCATCACCTAAAACTGCTATCTCCACACCGCTTGCATATCCCCTTGGTACTCTCACCTTCTTCCATGGTGGCCTCCTCGCAGAAGAAAAACATAGCGTATATGCCACCCATCATCCTCCACCTAATAATGGACTCACATCATGTTTTTAGAATAAAAAAATTCCTATCATGGATCACATGCTCAAGAAAATGAACTATCAAGGAAAAGGTCTAGGCCTTCATGAGCAAGGTATTTTAGAGCCCATCAAAGTCAAAGAACAAATCTACATGCAAGGTCTTGGACCTAGTTCCCAAGACCCACGATCTAAAGATGTTGGTACAACCCCTCGACGTCCTCAACGAGCCTCTTCCAAAAGAAATATAGGCTCTTCCCATCACTCCACCAAATCATATACTTCCATCCCTCCTCCTCTATTGTATCACTTCAAAACAACCATCCATATTCCTCCATCTGCTCCATCCATTTTGGGTCCTTACATCCCTCCATCCACCATCTCCCATCCTTCATCTACTCCATCCATCTTGGGTCTATATATCCCAAGATCACCTCCTCCATCTCATTCTTTCATCTATCCAACACCTATCCATGTCATCCATCATAAACATCCCTCTCGCATATCCCATAATCAAGATCAACAAAGGCACATACCTACACATCTTCCATCTACACGTAATCCTCATAATCCTCCCTCCATCGCTCCACATCAACCATCTCCTCGCCTCCATCCCATTCCTATCAAAAGCACTTTGTATGCTAAAGTAAAAATTCATAAATCCAAACATCCACATGCATCTAACGCTCCCCATGTCCCCTCTAAAAGACATGGTGAAGAGAAGAAAAATATAAATTCAAATCAAATCCATAGGCCACAAAGGCCCACCAAAGCAAAGATCAAAACCATGTGGATCCTAAAGAAAAAAGATGCAATGTCGTCAAATGAAAAATTTGTAACATCCAAAGTTGCTAATCCAAAAGCTAATCATTTTTATCCACCCTCTCCTAAATCTGTTTTGGGTTCCTATGTCCCAAAATTCACCATCCCATCCCTTCCATTATCCCCACATTCCCCATCCATTAATATTCCTATCATTTCACATTCATCACCATATGTGCCAATGTTGGTCCTGAACACATCTCCCCATCACATATCCACCCCATCATTCCATCCATACCCTTTGTAGTGCATCCCATCCATTATCCCATGTATCTCCCCTCTCAAATCCCTCTAATTCATCCTCTTGCATAATCCATTTATCCTAATAAGGTTGTACTAACATCCTACAGTCGCTTCAAGCATGGGCTCTTAATACCTCATATAGAACTTGATGGTTAAGTCCATCCATATCCTTATCACATTTCTTCTAAATCTACTTATTCACCTCCCTATGCTTATCCATCTCCTTTTTCATGCCATCCAAAAAGTCAAAAATCCAAAAAGTCAAGAAATCCAAAAAAGTAAAAAAAAAATCCAAATAAATTAGAAAAAAAAAATAAAAAAAAATAGTAAAGAGAAATAATTTGTCCAATGGTGAAAACTTGGCAAACAAGCACCTTGGATAAGTACCATGATGAAAACCTAGAAAACAGGCGTCATGCATAAGTCCCCACCTGCACTTGGGGGTAGCTTCCTGATATGCATTCCCTCCATCCACAATGCTTCCTGCTATGCACTTATATTCGTGCTATACATCCTTTTCTTTCATCCCCTCCATCCTACCTATCTTACACATCTTGCTTGGCATATCTCATTTATCCCAATCCTTCATTCCTCCTTGTGATCTAGATAATGATAGGGGCAAACATATAAACATGCTTTGGACACCTCTTTGCATACAATCCCCTCATCCACACACTATCCTAACCCTCATTTGCATTTGTCTACCTTCCTTATCCACCCATCATGCTACCTTCCATCTCCCTTCCTTATCCATGCATCCTCTCTTCATCCATCTCACTCCTTTATTTTCCTATTCATCCTTCATTCCTCCTCACATATGACATATCTAGAGTGGGGGAATCTATCTTCCTTTGTGATACAGTCCTTGGAGACATCATTCATTCCATCAGAACAATCCCTTCCATTTCCCTATCCTTATCTCCTTATCGATATATCCATCTCCCCAGCCTTGTCTTTTATCCCTCCACACAATCCTTATATCCATCTTCCCATCCCTATCTTCCTATCCTTCCATCATGGCATCCATTTTCATCTATCCATCTGGTCACCTTTTCCTCATCCAAATCCTTATCCCTCTATCCAATACATCCAAACAATCCTTTTCCTCCCCCCATCCTCTACCCTCATCCCATCTCATAATCCCTTGTCATCGGTATCTCTCTATAGGCTATTCCCCACGAAATCCAAAATAATCTATCTTATCATCATCACTTCTTCTTTTGCACATATTTTCAATCTCCTCCTCATCCCATCTTATAATCCCTTGTCATTAGTATCTCTCCATCATATCATCCTCCCAATTCATCTTTTGATGATTTGGATAACTATCCCATCCCTAAGCTTTGTGTAGTCACCATCCTCTGATCCAATCCCACTAGTCTATCCTGTCTCATCATGTCAGTCCAATCATTTTATCCCCTTGTCTAGGGTTATCTCATCATCCTTCATCCAGTGTCTATCGCTGGTCTTTAGTCAAACTACGTTGCCCCTACACTTTCACGTAGGCAAGGTTGATCATTTGATCCACCCTCGGGGTTCCTCCATTCACTCCTTTATTATCTATCATCAGTCTTTCAGCTCTATTTTTTTCCTTTATCGCCTATCATCGGTCTTTCTACTTTGTCCATCTGATCCTTTAACATCTATCATCAGTCTTCATATCTTGTTCCTATTGTCTATATCATCTTTATCATCCATCGAAGTCTCCATCATGATATGTCATCAGCCTTTTGTCGAACTACGACGACTCTGCGCTTTCACTGAGGCAAGGCTAATCTTTGATCGCCCCCCCTAGGTCACTAGGATTTTTCAGTCTCCTATCTTGTGCCATGTCTCTTGTGTCGCGTCATCAAGTTATGCCCTTATCTAGATGGTTCTTAACACACAAGATCCACTTGTATCATCAGATCCAATCAGTTCTGAATATCCTGTGTCATATCGGTCTTTCAGTTTAGTATCCATCATCGGTCTCAACAAGATGCATCCTTCCTAACAGACCTCATCGATCCCATCCATCCCCGTAATCCTATGGAAAAGGACATTTGAAATTGATTGCGATCTTTTGATTCTTTTGGATTTTTTTTATCATTTGAGCTCCCTATTATCACTTGTCATGGTCGCCTTGATCCATCATATCATGGTGTGCTTTGACTAGTCAACATAGGGGTGTATCTTGATCTTTTCTTTGTCTTCTCAGTTGTCCCACGTAGTACTCACCAAGATCCATGAGGTCTTGTGTTATGTTGGGGCATCCTTGTGTGCTTGTGGTTATCCCAATACCTAGCCCAACCAAGGTCATCGTGACTTTGGGGTGTTGGGATAGCCTTCTTGTTTGATGTGTTTGTTTCATGCATTAGACACTAATCTACCTTGGTCATTTATACCTTGGTGTATCATGTCTTCTGCTATAGCAAAAATTAGTGCTCCAAAGATGGAAAAATTGCATTTGGATTGCATTCCATTCCATCCTCTTGCATGTATCCCCCATCCTATCATCTATCAAAATCCCCCCCATCCATTCATCCTTCATCACTCTCCCCTCCCAATCTCTTGCCACCTTTTCATCCTTTCTCCCCCATCACTTTGCATCATCTTCTTCATCTCACCTTGCATCATCTCATCTATTTCGAGAGCACACCCGTGTTCTCTTGATCTCGCATGTCCTCTCAAGGGGGCATCCTCAATCCCTAACTTTCATCTTCACCCCCATCGTCTTCCTTCCTAGTCACTTATTTGAATGATTGGGGCATCTTTCCCAATCTAACCATCTTCTTCTAGGTTCTATGTTTTAATATTCTTTGAAATGATGCTACTTTGTAACACCATCTCAAAGAGGGGAAAAATGTAGACACCTAAATTTGGACACTTGATTTATCCAAATTTATCCCCTTTCATCTAAGCATCCCTTTATTTGCATTAATTAAGTAATATCACTGTTATTTAATTAATATCCTTAATTCTACCAAATCCCTAAGGTATTTAATTAATAAATAAATACCTTATCTCTTTAATCCTCTTTTTCATCAATTGAATTAAATAAATATGACATTTATTTAATTCCCTTCATGTCACATCCTCCATCATTTTTATCTAATCCTAATCCATATTCTAATCTCATCATTAGGATGTGCACATGCCTAATCCTTGATTAGGATGTGTCACATCCTCCAACTTTTGCAAGTTGGCCTCTAATCTCTCTTAGCCACCTAACCCTCCTCTAATCCTTCATTAACTAGCCTAATCAACCTCTCAAGGAATTTTTAATTCCTTTTATCCTTCCAAGGAATATTAAATTCCTTTTTCTCTTGCCCAGGTGATCTTTGACTTGTCACATCAAGTCACATGTGAAATCTAACCCTCTTCTAATTTTCATTAATTAGTCTAATCAAATACTTGCACAACCTTAATCACTTAATCAAGTCAACGATATTAAATGCTTTCTCCTTTTGGACAAGACACTCCATTCCCTATGTGAATTCTTAATTCACATTTAATCCCCTAATGCATTTAAATGAATTTTTAATTCCTTCTCTAATCCCCATGAGAATATTTAAGGAACTTTTAATTCACCATATGTCCTCTCACCCACATGGGGACAAGTACCTCCTTTATGAGGAGATCTTGTCTCAATCCCAAGGTACTATGTACCCCATCCATGTCATGTACTACCACTCCACCTCATGTCCACTTCACCTTTTTGAGCCACTTCACATGCCACATGTCAAGATGTGAGGGCTTGTGATTTCTCAACTCACCATAGCCCTACATCTTGATCTTGGTGGCTCAATCCTGACTGTCCATTTCCCTAGAGAATTCCAAATTCTCTATAAATATCCCCTCTTTTCTCTCATTTTGGGGAGATCATGCATTGTAGCCAAACTCTTGCAATTTTTTTCTAGAATCCATACTCATACCATCATCTAGATTGCATCTTGTGCCATCCAAGGAGCATACACATCAAAGATCAAAGGGCCAACCAAAGGATCGATTCGACGCAAGGTAAAAAGTTCCATTTGTTTCCTTTATTTTGTGTTGAAGCCAACTAGGCTAATCTTGAGGTGTAGGTTGTTTTTAGTGTTATTTTTCACTCTTTTGTTTGCTGCTCATTTTCTAGCACCTAAATTCGCCCTATCACACCTGCAAGTAGTTTAGAGAACCATTCCATACATTGACCTCCTAAAATTCTTTGAAACAACCTCATAAAATAAGTTTCCTCTTGTGCAAATTCTAAACTCATGGTTCTAAATTCCCTCACATGATCTATTGGGTTAGTTTTACCATTGTATTTGTTGTATTTTGGGAATTCACAATGTATAGGAAATGGTATCATGTCCACAATTGGATCGAAAGGATAGGGACAAATGTCTTGTTAGAAGTATCTTTTCCTGGTCTTTTTTTGCATATCCTGAAGTTGTTGTAAATTTTGCATTTGATGTGTTAGGGAAACCACTTGATCTATGTTTTATGGTTCATTTTCAGCTCTTATAGGTTCTTCTTTTAGTCGATTGACATCAAAGTCCTTTGGAAGTTTTGCACATAGTTCAGCTAGCATCAAAAGGTATTTTTCTCCATCTTGTTCTAAGACTTTTTCCATAAATTTATGGAAGTTAGGATCTTGTTGTGAAATTTGGATATCTTCTTCATTTATTTCATTACTGTCATTTTGGTGGAATCTATGAAAGGGATTTTCTTCAGTCATGGTATTTAGTGTTTCAATTTCTCTCTCTAATTTTTTTCCTTTGTAATCTTGTCAAAACTGGCATACAAGTGTTGTTATTTTCACTAAACTTTGATTTTTTGTTTGGATGAGTGCCAAGGATATTAACTAAGTCAAATAGAATGATAAATTATATTGTTAATGGGACTAAGTTAAAATATGATTATTTTGCTTCGTTTTGTGATTGTAGGATGATTGATCCTGATAATGAAACTTAATAATCAAGAGTTGTTTTTGATGATAAGGAACTTTAAAATTGTAAGATCTTGGTTTAATTTGAATAACTTCACTTGGAAAGTTTAGTTTTTTGGCAATTTTTGAGACACTGTTTTGATTGATAAAATGTTTCTATTCTGATAAAAATCTAGATATTTATATTAACTGTTTGACTGATGGGGAAAATAACTCTGGTTTTTAATTTTGTGGATGTGCTATAATAGACCTCAAATACACTATAACAAACTTCAGATGCACTATAACAGACTTCAGATGTGCTAGAACAGGCTTTAGATACGCTAGAATAGGGTGTGAATGCACTAATAAATTGACTAAATGCATTGAAAAACTTGGTACATGCGCTATAAAATAGGGTCTATGTGCTGAAAAATTGGATACATGTGCTAATAGACTGGTTAGATGCACTGAAACAGAGGTTGGTTGTGCTAAAATTCTAGGTAGATGTGTTGATAGTCTATATAGATGCTCTACAAAACATGACAGATGCACTAAAACAAAGTTTAAATGTGTTTCTTAAAATATGGCAGATGTGCTAATAGACTGGGTAGATGCACTGAAACAAAGGTTGGTTGTGCTAATCTAGAAGTGGTCATAGTTTTTTCCATTTGTTCTTCTATTTCTCAATAAAAGGATTAATTCTAGGGTGTAATTTTCTAACCAATGAAGATTTTTTAAGGGGTTTTTTTTTTGTAAATCTTTGAATTTGATTATCTAATTGGATGATACCTTTGGAAATGGTTTTACACACACAACAAAAAGTTTGTAAACATTATTTTTCAACACTACATATTAAACAAAGAGTGTGTATTCTAGAATCAAGTCTGATTCTTTCAATTTCTATGGGTTTAACACAAATAAAGATAGTTCAAGCACTTTTCTAATTGTCAAGTAGGTCACTTAGAATATAACAACACACAACTTGCAACTATGTCAGCTCACACAACCTTGTCACCCCCTAGAGGGTGCCCATGTTTTTTCCTTTCCCAAGTCTTAACCAAAGTTGAATTCTCCACTTTTGGTCAAGGTCTCTAATAGTTATATGGTGAATGTCTTGGGTGAAGATTCTTCCCTCCCCTTGCACCATGATATAAAAAGTGTTCAAAAACTGACACAGTTGGATTCTACACCAAAGTTCTTAGAAAGGGTATCCATTTGGTGTGACAAATGATAAACTCCCTCAGTAGACCTCCCAATCTTTAGAACAAAGATTTTGGTGATGGTTATCTTTCACACTTTCATTGAATTGTGGGTTTCCCCAAATTCAATTTTGATTAGAATGGGTTGGAAAACCTGGATTTGGTTGTTCCCACTTAGGTTGTTCCCATAGGGTGAGTACTTTTTCCCACTACGGCAAGCCTTCTAAAGGTGTTAATAAAGCAAGATAGCAAGTCTAGTATTCTGATCACCTAGTTAAGGGGAGAGCATAATCCTATTGCTTTCGAAACACAATGGACATGGGTTTCAAACTATTTCTTTAATTAAGCTAGATGCACTATCTTAACCAAAGGAAAAAATCAATAATAAAATTAAATTCCTGCAAACACCATTAGTAATTTGTAATTTTTTGTCTTTGACCAACTTAAGTGTTTCCGAAAATTGTCTTTGACTAGCATATTTTGTACCTATAGGACATAAAACAAGGATTAATTCTCAGAAATATAAAATTCTACAAAAATAGTCAGATGCTCCATAACAGTCATTGGATGCACTAAAGCAGGATTTATATGCGCCAAAACAGTATTTAAATGCACTAAAATAATAGATCAATGTTCTACAAAATTTTATGTATGCGCTAAAATAGAGGTTAGATGTGATGCAGAAAAACCCCCTAACTGTAGTGAAACTAGTACTGGATTCACTAGAACAATTTTCATATGCGTTGAAATTTTTTGTGGATGCGCAAAAATATTCTGTGGATGAGCCAAAATAGTGATTGGATGCACCGATCTAGAGGTCGTATGCACTAAAAAGACTCGATCGCACGAAAATAAAACATGTCAAAAACCTACAGACAAATTTTTCTAGAAAAGATGTTAAAAATGGGGTTTTTGGCCCCACGGAGGGTGCCAATTTATGTGTGAGTAAAATATGTGTAATGAATGACAAACACACCTAACAAGACATTATATCAAGAGATTTAAACAACAATTAATCTATTTAAAGTAGGAAATCTCTTAAAAGCGTCCTATTTTTCTCTATCTCCAAAGATTTATTAAATCATTATGGCTCTTAGATTGTGTAAGCATTGTGACTGTTAAAATGACAATCTAGAGAATGAGATATTGTTAAATGCAGGAATCTAATCCTATGCAATGATTGCTAAATGATATGATGATGATATTGTAGCCTAAAATGGCATGAAAATGATAAAAAAAAACTACTATAAACTAAGATGCAGCTAAATGAAAATCCATGATTATGATTGCTATATGATTGCTAATTATTATTTCCTATTTGATCAATGCTCAAATGCTTAATTTATCTAATGTTATTTCTGTAGAGTAAGATTGCATAAACTTGGGATCCATTTCCTGTGGAAAGTTGTATTTATAGATTCCCAACAACATATTTGTGATGTGGTAGCAAGTAAGGGTATGGATTTGATTTGAAAGATTGAATGGTGAAGGATGAAGAAGCCTGAGAAGAATATGGATGTTTGTTCCTCCCCACAAAAACATTCTGCTAGAGGATGGGAAGAATCAATGGAAGAAGACAACCAAATTGATTTCCAATTTGTTAGTAATTTGTCTCCAATTTGTCTCCAAATTTGTTTGTGAAGTTTGAGCTGAAATAATTAGATATAAAATATCTAATTTTGTTGGTGGATATAATGAGTGAAAAGAGGAAATAGTCATAGAAATATGCTTTTAATTGAATATTTGGATTTATTCAATTTTAGCAAGAAATTGGAAATATTCAATTTAGAGGAAATTGGAATATTTGGAAGAAAATAAAAATTATTAAATAAAACAAATATTTGAAATTGTTTATTTAATAAAAGAGGGATAATGATAATTAAATAAGACTATATGATTTAGTTTATTTAATTAAGAGGGAATAAATAATTAAATAATACAAACTATTGAAGTTGATTATTTAATTAAGAGAGAATAATTAGAAGAATGTATATAGAATAGAAGAATTAATGAAACGAACTATATAAATAAATAATTTTATTTAATTAATAGTAGATGAATTAAAGGTTAATTAATCAAATAAATGTATTTAATTAATCAAATTTATCCAGAATTTTTTAGGTGTATACAAGATTATATGGGATGTATATCCAAGGCTATAAGAGTGTGGAGGGACTTTGACATGCATAGGCTCCAAAATATCTTGTTCATGAAGGCCTAAACCTTTGCCTTGGTGGTTCATGTTTTGGAGTATGCAATGGAAAATGGGACTAGGTGTAGGTGGAACACTAGACACAAGTTCCTCATTGGAAGAACATTCATGAATGAGGGTGGAAAGACCAATAGGATATGATGGAGGACTTGCAACAGGGTCAATAGTGGGTGATGGAGGATCATTATGATCTTGATTAGCATTGTGTTCACAAGGATCCAAGATATTTTTTTGATCTTCTATGTGTGCTTGGGAGGCAAGTGTCTTATCAAGGGAAGTGGATGTTGATGGATCATGGATAGGGCTAGGTAGGGGGTGGATAGGAGCAATGGAGTTTTCTTGCTCATGGATAGGTGAAGTGATAGGCTCTTGACCATGTAATGCATAAAGTTTCCTAAGAGGATCATTATGGTCTTCTTGATCATGGGTAAGATCATAGAGGGGAGTTTGATCATAAATAGGACCAAGTATGTTATGAGTGGGATCATTAGAAGGGCCTAGATCTTTATTAGAATGAGAGGTTAATGTTTCATCATGATTAGCATAATTCTCTTGACATAACTCTTTTATTGCTTGAATGGAAGTGAAATGGGATGAATCTTGAATGGGCTCAACATGGTCTAGATGGTCAAAAACATGGAGAGATGATGGAGGTTGACTTGGGCTCAATGGGGGAGACTCTTGAATAGGCTCAAGGGGGAGACTACGTGATGGGGTTGTAAGAATGGGAATGGTGTTTGAAGACTCTTTGGTAGGTTCAAACATATGAGTTGGATGGCATGGCAATGTTTGATTCCTTGCTAGTATCCCTTGGGTCACATCCTTCATAGGTGGATGGGTGTATTTGGGTAATGCCATAGGTTTTCTTTTATAATTTTTGAATTTAGTGCATAGATTTGACGGAGATTTAAATGATGGCGAGGGTAATGAAGAGTTTGATTGGTTATATGGTGTAGAGGCCAATGGATTAGGACTAGGACATGGTGGCCTAGGTATAGGAATTTGATTGGATGGTATAATAGAGTTATAGGGTGCATGAAATAGATTGGTGTTCCCCTTGTCAAATGGAACATGAGAATTGAAAGGCTCGTGATTTTCTTGCCAAGGTGGACTTGGGCTCCTATGTTCTTGTTGTGATATGGGTGGATATGTTGATGTGACATTGACATGATAGGTAGGGGGTTTTTGTTGGCATGATGATGGTGACACATAGGATTTTGGTTGAATGTGATGAGGTTGTAATGGTGTTTGGACTTGTTGTGGTATGATTTTTTGTGATAATGATGGAGGGGTTATATAGGATAATGGTTTTTGAGAGGTAGATTGATATGGATAAGGGTTGACATTAGAAGACGTGTGATAGGTTGATGAAGGGAAACATGATATGTGGATGGATGAGGTTGATATGATGATATAGGTGACACATAGGATTGAGGTAAAAAAAATTGATGTGTTGATTAGACTTGATGATGTGCTTGTTGGATTTGACAAGTGGCCATGAGGTATTGGGCTTGTGCTAAGAGTTGTTTCATTTGAGGTGATTGGATTGTTTGAAGTTTTTGGATCATATCATGGATTCCTTGAATGATTTGTTGGTTTGAAGCTGATTGGCTTGTTTGAGCTTCATGAAGTATGTGAACGAGCTTTTTTGCTATGTCTTCCAATGTTGGTATGGTGTAAAATGATGTTGATTGGATTAAAGAGATGATGATAATTAGGATATGATGTGGAATGAAAAGATTGGATGATTTGGATGATGTGACAAGTTTTTATTGGAAGTTTGACTTGGGTAATATCAAACACAAGATTTCACATGTAAATGCATGAACACACACACCAAACAAAAATGATAAATTTGTCTTTCAAGATTAAATGTTACTATTAAGCAAACACTTGAATACATAATAACAAGTCTAATTCTAGTCAAGTGGGTATGGCCAATTAGGTCTCAAGCTAGGATGCACAAGGTTGACTAAGGATGATTTGAAAGAAAAATCCTGCCAGACAGCCAGGAGAAATGGGTAACCTGCCCTTCACCTTCACTTCCCAAAGGTATAAAGTTCTTTGGGGCTTAGCCAAGAGTGACAAGATTTCAACTCCCAAAGGAGCGTGTATTTGGATTCACACTCGATTGAGGTCATCCCTTGGAGGGGTGTGTGCTCCAAGTAGGCCTACTAAGAAGTGTATGACAAAAGTGAACCAAGTGAGGTGTTTTGGAGGACACACACTTGATTCACACTTGCAGTGATTAATTTCCCTTTAGAAAATTGAAATGTGTGTAAAACAGTTCAAGCACTTGTTATTTTTAACCCCAAGTCAAGATGTGTGATTGAAGACAATGGTTCATTTTAACCCAATTTCAATGATGTGACAACAAACAAGATTTATTTTAGACCCCAAAATCCAAATGTATGATCAAAAAAGTTGTTCTTTTTAAGCCCCAAATTGAAGTGTGTTGACAAGCAATGATTAGAGATGAAAGATGGAATGTGTGCACCTAGACTTGATTTAGCTCCAATTTTTTTTCCATTTGATCCAATTTGTCCTTTGAAGTGTTTATTTGTTCTACACATTCATAAAACCATCAACAAAGCCAAAACCCTAACAAGATAATTGATCACTAATATTAGAGGGTTAGCTAGTCAAGACAAAATTGATTTTTGGAAAAAAAAATTGCATCAAAAATACAAATATCGAGAATAAACCCTTACTGAAATTTCTAGAGATTTCCAAAAATGTAAAGAAATCATAAAAATTTGTTGTTTTGTACCCAATATTATTTTTTTCTGAAAAATCATAAAAAATTTGTAAAGAATCCAAAACAGGTCAAAAATTCTAATTTTTGGACTAAAGGCGCTTTACATCATCCCAAATCTATAGAAAACTTTTTGTGAAAAGATATGCAATAGTTTGTGAGATATAAGAAAATTATTGTAAAACCATAATTTTCAAAGATGTATTTTTTGTCTAATTATTTTCATCCAAATTGAAAAAATAAAGAAAAAACCCCTCTTAAAATGCATAGAGCTTTCTAGAAATATAAAGAAATCCAAAAAATTCTCTAATTTTCTCTCAAAATTTATTTTTCATCAAAAATAATAAAAAAATTATAAAAAATTAAAACCATCTTCAAAAAATCTAATTTTTTGAATGAAAGCCTTTGATATTGTCCCCAAGCTACAAAAAAAAAATTGTAAATAAATATCTAGCCATTTGAGAATATGGTTGAATCTTTGAAAGCTAGGGTTTTGTCCCAAAATGATGCAAAACCTACAACAAAAAGCTAACAAAACCTGCAAAAAAAAGGATCCAACTCCAAAAGTCCTCAAAATTTGTCAAAATTTTGAGCTAAAAATCAGTTAGGGGGTTCAAGTCAGGTTCACCAAAATGTATATGAAAATTTTGGATAAAATAAGAAATGATAAAGCAAATAACATGCATTACCTAATCCAAATCTTCAATACCTCAAATAGATGCAATGATGGATGAATTATTCGATTCATTTAATATGTTGGTTTCTCCATTTAGTAGCATAACATTGAGATGGAGATGATAGATGAATGAGAGATAGAAATTGATGAATGATTCAAGAATGATTTTGGCAGCATAAGGATACTTGAAGAATCAACCCCCCAAATGGCTTATGAGAGGATTGTTTTATAGGAAAGGTCTAATTTGGATTGATGGTTGAGATTGGATGTCAATAAGATGTCTCAATCAATGGCCAAGATTGAAAGTTGTAGTATGAAATAGGGTTAGGGAAAAATTAGGGCAACTGATAAAGATGAAGGGTTGAGATTGAATTATGAGATAATTCAATCAAGGGCTATGATTAAATGAGATGTCAACAAATAAGATTTGATGTGGAAGATAAGATTAGTATAGATAAAGAGCTGATAGGAGAAATTAAATAATAAAAATTATTTAATTTAGGTGGCCAATGAATAATAAAATAAAATAATTATTTAATTATAGAGGAATGTAACAAAAGGAATCATTTTGAATTAAATAATGATTTAATTCAAAATTCAAGAGAGTGGACCAATTAAATAAATAAAAAATTATTTAATTTAGGAGAGAAGAGGCTAATGAATAATTAAATAATTAAATTAATTATTTAATTATAGTGGAAAGTGGACAAAAATTAAATAAATAAGAATTTATTTAATTTTAGAAAGAAGAGGACTTAATTAGTGACATAATTAAATAAATAAAATTTATTTAATTAATCAAGGAGGAATAAAGATAAAAATGAATTAACTAAATAATTTAAATTATTTAATTAATAGAAGAATTATGACTTTAGAAAATAATTAAATTATTTAAATTATTTAATTATCAAAGACAAAAGAGGAAATGATGGAGAATTTAGAAATCACAAGCCTAGGACAATTTTTAGTGTCTACAATAGTCACACAAACAGTCAATAATTGAAGGAATAGCTTTCAAAGGGGTCCCTCGAGAACCCTTCAAAAGAAAAGAGGTCCACTCAAGGGATGCTCAATTTGAAAGTGAAATAACATTTTTAAAAAGAGAAATTTTCACCAATGATTCTAGCATCAAGGATTCCTTCTGAAAAATTCATTTCATCAAGGAATTTGAAGAAAGGAATGCTCCCTCACAAGGGAAAGTTCAGATTTTATTGTACAAATCCAAGATGAAAGAAAAGTTCGTCGAAGGGTCCATGTTGAAGAATACAATTTTTAAAAAATAGATATTTTCAAGAAGGGATTCATTGGCCACCAAATGCACCTTCTGAAAATTAGGGCAGTATGATATCCCCCCTTAGGATTGTGTGTGTTGAACGCAGAGGCATGTGACATATTAAGGAGAGAAAAGCAAGAATGGAGGTGATGTTGTGGCCTACAGAATATAACAAGATGTAACTGAGGTAATGTTGCTGCACACATGAGGGATAACACACCAACACAACAACATAAAAAACAAGGAAAGAAGAGATAAAGATAAAAAGAAAAAGATAGACAATAACATAATAGACGAGAGATAGGGCGATTTGATATTTTGGGGTCAGATTTTCTCATAAATATAGATAGATAGATATAATAATATATAAATAAATTGTCATCAATGCTATACTATATCAGACCATGTGAAGAAGGGCATGTGAAAACAAAATAAAAATAAAAAATTAGGTCAACATGGAAGGGAGGCCTAAATTCCCCCAACACTTTGCATTGTCCCCAATTGTTGAAAATCAATACACAACAAAGAGAAGAATAATATGAAGAATAGAAGAATTTTTATGACACAAAAACACTCTTGTATCCAAGCACCTACGAGGGTGACAAGGTTCATCTAGGAACATATAAAACAAGCATGAGGGAACACAAACAAATACACACATAATCTAATCTATAGATAAAGAAGAGGTGGCCCCTAGTCCTCATCAACCAAGAGGTCATCATTCTCCTAGTCTAGATCACTGTAAGGGGAGGGAAGATGAGCCTGTAAGGGTAGAATATCAAGTGAGTTACCCTTCGATCCTCTTGCATTAAGAGCCAAAGAAGAAGGCCGCTCGAGGTCTTCTCCACTTAGTTCTTGTGAGGTGAGTGTTAGCGATATCGCAAAGATCATTGATAGGGTTAGGACCTCATCTACAAAGTTGAGCATGCACTTCATAGGAGTGCCATGTGTCAAATTAGTGGGTGATGGAGTTGGTGCTCGAGATCCACTACTATGTTGACCAAAAGATTTGGGAGTAGTGATGAAATTCAAGGACATTGGGGCTTCCTCCGTCACTAGGATGGTGCAAGCCAATGTAGAACCACCCTCCAAAGGAGGAGAACTCTTCTTTTAACTCTCATTGCTAGTAGGGTCATCCTCCATCTTTCACTTCATTAGGGGATGTGAAATCCCCATAGATGAAGCAAAGGGCATGGAGGAAGATGAGAAAACCATGGCAGATACCACCAAGGTATTCGGCATGTCCACAAGTTTTGAAAATGGTGGGATGTCTAGAAGGGACATTAGAAGGGGAGGCTCAACTGAAGGAGCAATGAATACCTACCCCCCTCTTTGGGTGAGGATTGTTCATGATCGTAGGGGGAGCTGGAAGCAAGACTGAGGCTGAAGGAACTAAAGTAGAAGGAGTGGAAGGGGAGGACACAACAGGGGATGTTGAAGCAGGAGCTATTGGTTCCCCTTCCTTCTTTTGCAAGGCCGCTTGATAAGTAGTTAGATCCTTCATTCGATGCTTTCATCGTGCATAAGGTGATTTCTACGGCTTTGGGAGCTAGAGGGTACAATTTGAGAAGGGACAAAAGACTCATTTTTAGCCATTGGAGTATCCATCACAACTATTTTTGGCCAAGGGAGGGACTCCTTGATGGGAACATGATGAAGAGATGGAGAACAATATGCAATGATAGTAGGAGGAGAAAGCTCAAGCACCTCAGTGGTGAGCCTCTTCCCATTAACTATCTTAGAGGTAGGAGTAGTAGGAGGATGTATAGGCCAAGACATAGAAGACACACCATAGGGACCCTTCCCCTTACCATACAAAATGAGTCGATGCGCCGTGGGTAAGAAAGGAAGTCCAAATGCTAGACGCTTGGTATTTTTCCATTAAGGCACCATCAGAATCCCCAAAAAATGCATGGGAGAAAAAGTTGAAGGAACCAGAGCAGGGTGAAAGGAAGCAGAAAGTGGGACAACAGAAGAAGAAGAAGGGCCCTAAGTGTGGGAAGAATTTTCCTTCCCCTTTTAGGAGGAAGAGGCAACTTGCTACTACATTATAGGGTGAGTCATCTTTGGCTACACCTTGCCTCCTATCTTGTATTTTATGCAATTTTGATAAAGTAGGTCCATTCTAGGAGGAATCAAACCAACTAAGGCAGGCCGAAAATGATCCAAAGAATAACCCGCATTAGATGCCAATGGTTGGTATCTAGTGTCGTGCATGATGTGCATGACACCTTCGTGGGAGAACTTTAGACATTTGTGAATGATGAAAGCGACCTTGTTCATGGAAGCTAGTAAAGGGATTCCTAACTTCACCCTGAAAGATTAGATTCTAGAATGACATTGAAAGTAGTATCCACAGCCCTAGGTCCTACTAGGGTGGAAAGAGTTATGGAGCCATGCAGAGTAAGAAAGACCATCCTTAGTACATATAGTGGTTTTTTTCTTCTCATACTCCTCCCTCTACAATGAATTTAGCCACAAGGTTTTCTTCATAATAACATTCACTTGACTTGTGGGGTCCACAAGGACTCCCGTTGTGATGTTTCCATTTATGCAAGCAGGAATGTATATGGGAGAGGCTTTGTTATTCATGGGAAAATCTTGTGATGTAAAGGTTACATCTAGTGAACCAGTCGTAGGTTGAGGGGAAGGACTAGGGGTAAATGAGACCATATTGACATATGTTGAGGCATTAGAAGAGGCATCAAAAGGATCAATAACTAATTTTGTAGAGTGAGATGGAAAAAAGTTTGTATAAATCTGCAACTCACTATTTGCCTCTACTACTAACTTATTCACATTTTGTTTCTTACCATCGAGCTATATGGTACTTTCATTGATGTGATCCTATATCTCATGACCTAGGTACATGAAAAATTTAGTATCATGACCATGGACATGGTGGTACTAGCAGAATGTGTTTCCATCATACTAGTTAGTATAAGGCTCTTTGAGAGGTCGAGGATCTTCTAAAGTTATAATTTTATCCTTCAATAGCTTATGTGTAATAGAGGAGTAAGATTCAAATAGTTTGGTGAACTGTTTATTGCACCTAAGGCCTCAATTGTTAGTCGCGGTGACTACATTTGCAAAAAAAAATTGTTTTCTTAAAATGGACATTTTAGATCTTCCTTTGAGACAACATCGCAAGGAGGATCCCCCAAGTTGAACCATTGTTTTTTGACACTCCCGCAATGCAACACAAAAATGTAAAAAAGGATACTTCATCAAGGAAAATTTATCCTACCAGGCTTGTTGTAGATTGCCAATGAATACCTTATATACATTTGAATCAGGTAGCAGGTAAGAGATTTGTGAAAAGAGTTTATGGTATCATGTAGTGAAATCAAGAATCTTCTTGTGCTCTCCCTTCTTACATTGGATGAGATCTAAGAAGGTCATCTTCATAATGTTGTTATCCTAGAATTGCTAGAGAAATTGATTGACAAGCTAGTCAAATGATAATATAGAATTGTTAGGGAAGGAACAGTACCACTCAAGTGATGTGTCCTTGAGAGATCGAGGAAATTTTTTTTCCATCAAAGCCTTATGGTGAAAGAAATATGTACACATAGCGTTAAAAGCTGACATGTGTGTTTGGGGATCTCCCTTACCACCATACTTTTCAAAATTATGAATTTCCATCCCCTGAGGGAAGGGAGTGCTCAAAATTTTCATTGACAATAGGCTATGCTAGAAAAAGGGTTGAAAGATATGTTGGGTAGAGGCTTGAGACAAATTCACCAATTGGTTTTACATTTGACCCATATTCTATAGGAGAGCATTCAAGATAGTGTTAGAAGATGACAAAGGACCAATGGTACCTCCCATAGAACTACCACCACCAAAAACACCCCCAAAACCACCCCCAAAATCACCTCCAAAACCACTATTAGGGCCACCGATTTGGCCTCTGATGGAGCCACCACCATGACCACCACTAGAGCCACCACCATTACCATCACTAGAGCCACTGTCAGAGCCACTGCCAGACATACCAAGACCACCAACCCCCATTATGATAGAAAGTATACTACCAAAAGAAGGGTTTCCCCCTGGAGGAATAAATTCAAACCCTAGAGGTATCTTACTTGCTTTGACAATAGGGTGGATCAAGAGCAGAGATGTTAACAAAGTGGCCTATTTCATCCATGCATACCGACGTCATGGGAATCAATACATTAATCTTTCTTTCATGGGTATCATGGTCATGACTTCAAGTAATGCTTGATTAAGGGTTGTAAGAGGTGACACATGTTTGCACTAAATTGGTAATGCCACATAGAAATTATATGCCAGTCCAATCTTTTCCTAAGATATATCTGATATTATTTGCAACCCTTGCAGGCCTAGCCATGCTTTGATCTTTCTTTAGGTGAGTTGTAAGATCCAATAACCTCCTATCTAGAGCCATAAGGTGCTCTATAGGAATGGGGATGAATTCATTCTTGTCTAAAGGTGGAGGTGAAGAGGAAGTAGGAGGTGTAGGGGTACGAGTGGTTTCATTGAATAAACTCATCTCTACCATTGATACCATCTCTTGGGAAACAAGAACTGGAGCGACCCTCATATAGTCCATCTCTAAGTGTCACACACTCCATCTAACTATGTTTTTGGAGGTAGTATACTAAGTTGTGAAGCTCATAAAGCTTCACCACACACAATTTCACAACCTATGTCAACACGAGGAAGAGAATCTCGACACAACAAAATGAATATTACAAGTTTCACATTGGTTTCACAAAAATGTAGAGGGGGATCGAACACTCAGGACCTTGGGTCACAGGATGGTCTAGAATGACCAACTTCCTTGATCTACCTCCTGGAAGCTAGATGGATGGTTTAGGAAAGTTGTGAAATGTTTAAGGTAGAGAAAGAAGAGTACTCTCAATACTACTATCTTTCTACTAACCCAAGAGTTCCAAGGGGTTAAGAGGGTAGGTTTTCAGATTTCAGACCGCACCTCAGGTAGCTCTCTACTAGAGGACAACAGTAAAGAACATGGATGACAACATGATGCATTGGCATCTCATAGGTGCACTGGCATCTGTACAAACAAAAAATATAGAATGCAGTCTAAAATCTTGAGAAATATATTGGGGCTATTTTAAGATTTTAACTAGAATTTTGAAAAAATAAAGGGTGGTAGAAGCCCAACTCATGATAGTTCTAGCCTCTCACAAGCTCCAAATGAACTCAAACCTACACATAGTAGAGCAGGGAAATATATTGGGGCTATTTTAGGGCTTTCCATAGTCAAACCCTCATTTTGGTGTTTCCACCTCCACAGATAGCCAAATAGATCAAAAAATAGAAATGAGATGAAGAAAGTACAAAATGAGAGAATTTCAAACACTATAAAGAGCACTATACTACTCAAATCCAACAACAATGCAATAGTAAATGAGTAATACCGCCCTTGACCAAAGGCACTCAAGGCCAATGAGAGAGGAACACAATCTTACAACCATGGCAAAGTTGACGTGGCTACAGTGACATCAAAGGAAGTCTCGTAAGACACCAAGTTGAAACTTTTTTGGTAGATGTGAAGAATGTTGTGATGTTGGAATGGTAGAGTTGATAATGTCGCAAGTAGCCAAGAACTTGCAAGAATATTCTCAAGAGTTGTGTAGAAGCATGAGGATAGAAGAAGCAATGAGAAGAGAGAATAGTCACTTTTAAGTGAGTTTGGGAGGGAAATATTTGTTCAAACGTTAGTTGGAGTTTGTAGATACATTACGCTTTGTCCCTAATGGAAAACATAATTGCTCTGCAGATTCTAGAGGCAAGAATCTTGTCAGGATGATAGTACACTGTGAAAACATCTATGCTTCGTGTGTGTGTCCCTGATATAAATTCCCCCATCAACACTAAAAATAGGTGCCAAGCGGATTGAGGGAAAGTGGATGAAGTGGAAATGCATTGTCAAATTTAATTTTTCTAAGGTGAGTGGATGCAAATGGGGAATTTGTGAGGGGTGAAAATTCACTCCATTATAATTGCTAACATGATCCTTGACTGAAATAATGTTGCTATAATTCTACAAATTTTTCTCTTGACCGCTCAATTGCTCAATTCAAAATGATAAGATTGCTCTTCAAAGTTGATAGGCTTTCAAATGATGAAAATAATTGTATTTATATGTAATTCTTTAATTTCCTACAAATTAATTACTGATAGCTGACAAATGACTTTGGATTTCTAAATGTTAAAATACCGACATCGACATATTTGAATTAAGGCCAAAATAGGCCAGATAGGGGCGCCAAGTGCCCTAATCAAACCTATTTTGGGACCTTTTAAGCATCAGTAAATAAACATGATCTCATTAAGCCTAATTTAACTTCTAGTTTTCTAAATATTATTATGAAATGATAAAATTAAACATGTGTAATTGGGTCCAGAAACATGAGGGGGAGCTAAACCTAGTGTGAAAATATCAAGGGTTTCAATTTATGATACTACAAATATATTTACTTAATGTACTCTTGATTCTTACTATTCTCCAAACTACCCTCTATGTATTCTAAACCTCTATCTCTTTATGGTGACTATATTCTCCTATCCTCTTTTTCATATTTTCAATAACCTATTCTTTAAGAAAGTTTCCTGGAAGCTCAAAAGTAAAGATCTATTTTAGATCTTTCAATTTCTACAAACATTAAATATAGTTATCATTCCAATGTAATACTTTATTTTTATGCAATAAATACACACTCTTCCAATAAACCAAGCACTTAAAAAAAATTCTAAGGTTATTGACATATAGTACAAGGTCTTGGAAATAAAATTCCATATTATCAATAAACTTGGTAGAAGGATCTGAAGTGTTGATATGAGAATCTTTGTAAAAACTAGCCTTATCACCAAAAGTTTCTAGGAACAAAAATATTTTCCTCTAGATAAAGCACCTCCTTTTTCATGTAGGACTATTCACTATTGTATAATGATTTTGTTAAATTGAGTGTCAATGTATATTTTTATGGTTTTAAAATATATTAGCAATGTATGTCACCTTGTCACTTAATTCATTGTCCTAATAAGGGACCATCATACTTCTTGTGAGTATTGTACTTTTCTCTTTTGGATTTTTTTCTCTAATCTCCCACTTAAGGTTTAGTAACACTATCATTATGCTTTTGATCTTCACCTATATACTATCACACTAGACCACTGTGATAATCACTTTTATAGACTGTACTATCTTGTATGCATTATGATTTTGACTACTTGTTGATAGTCACTTTTACCATATGATTTTTACTATAAACTACCTTTTAATACTCCACCCTTTGAAACTATCCCTTTTCTACAAGATTTTTCCTATCATGATTACAAATATCCACATCTATCTTTTCATGGTGGTATTTGATGACTACTTGAATTCATTATTCATGCTTTCACATATTTTTACTCTCTCAAAGACTCACCCTTGCTTTTCCATACATTAAACTCTTTGAAACATACCATTAAGATTGACAATTTTTCCTTTGATCATCAAATCCTCTCCATAGCTTTGATTGGTAATTGCATTGTCTATCATTTGGGACAATTTTACTTGGTACTTTAGGTATAATAAACCCATATCCACAACATCCTCTCACCCTTTTCTTTTATATTATAACCATTGTATTTACTTACCTTGAAACACCTTATTGTTCATGTAACCCTATTGTGTCTCATATTTTCATGACGAACCTATCATTTCAAGGATTCTCATCTTCTTATCAAGGGTTTTTCACTATTGGAATTTTCACTTTCTATTTAGTCTCCATGATTGTATTGTCTTTTAGCTTGTATATTATCATGGTTGTAGGTCACATCTTATAAACCTTTATTTTTTGTCTTGTAGTTTATAATATATAATACATTCTCAATATCAACCATTCTATACTTGCTTCCTTGTGATTTTGATAAGAATATTTGTCCTTGTGTTGTTTTCCACTCATGTCAAGACTATCACCTTTTGTTTAAACTTTTATTTTTGGAAGTTATCACTTGATATCTATTTTATTAGACACTATCTTTGCATGACTATAAAATTCATGTTCTTACTTATTCATGATGCACTATCTCTTCTCATTATGTTGTTGACTACCCTCTAAGCTCCATCATTCATGTTATATGATTGCAATCTTATGTGACTATCACGGCTGCAAATCCATCTTGATCTAACTTGCACAACCCTTGAACACTTGTGCTTCTCACTAAACTTGGTCTTCCTAATGACCATTTCAACATAATAGGGACTACACTACTTAGAACTTTCCTTGTCATGTTGGTGCTTCTTCTTGCCATAAAACCTATCCATGTGCATGCAAAGAAATTGATGACAATATTCTTAGCTATCTATTTCTTTCCTTATTCTATAAATAATGTATAGTATATCTTCCTTATACAACCTTTATTATGAAGAAAATTCATTATGAAAGACTCATTTACTCTTGGATAAGACTATGATGCATGCATAGGGTTGAACGAGGGTTCTAAAAAAAGTATTATGATATTTGTTTATTTTATTACCCTTTTGTTAATTAATCAAACCATGACCTCACCACTTAACACCATTCAACAAAATAAAGACAATACACATGCCGATCAACATAAGGAACTTGTAAAAAGTCTTATATGTTTGACATTAGCAACAAATATTGATCAAGATTTATGATAGTATCATGAGAGTTTTGTTTTCTTGTTAACACCACCATGAAACTATGATGAGACAAGTTCACCTACTCTTTAATCATTCTATGGAATTCCCACAACTATCCCTATCTTGCCATAATAGAGTATTTGACTATTCATAACCTGCAACCTTTTCAACCATACTCTATTCAAGACATCATTTCTATTCAATGTTGTTTCTATTGTTCCAGTCACCATATTACATTTCTCTTTTTCATGGTATAACTTAAAATCCCTTTTAAAAATCCATTTTGTAAGATCCTTCCATTTTTTTCTTGTCTCTATATTAAATACTATCCATTTGAATAGATAGATACTCGAGTTGTATTAAGAGTTTGGATAGGGTTTAAGAGTCACTAAACTATGCTTGTTATCCTTGTTTTATGTTATCCTTTAAAATACTCAAAGAGTTATCTCACAAGCCTTAAGATATCATTGCTAAAGATAATAAAGTGTAAATATAGTTTCACATGATAAATAGGTCTATAGGTGTAAGGAGCATACTAATAAAAACTCGCATCATTTGGGGTTTTGAATGCATGAATGAGGTATTAATGAGTTGTTGTAAACTATCTTTCTTCCTTTCAACATGCCATATTTTCTCTTGCAACATGGGTCACCTCTCTAATACCATTGTTACATGGTGAACCTTCCTCCTCCTCATGAACCGTGGTAAAAATTAGAGCAACTAGATGTTGCTTCCGCACCAAACATGGAAGCTCCTTCAATTTAAACCAATATAAAACCCTATATCTCTTGCTACATGGATATATTTTGAAATCTTCAAAGGAAACAAACTTAATTTTTTCCCTCTTTTCGCTTTTGGCATTGAGAAATGGTAAAAGGTAAAATTTCATTTTTATAACTTAATATATTTAAAACATCTAAGAAATGTTAAAAGGTAAAAACTCAATTTTGAATTTATAAGAAAAAACCTAAGACCCTTTAAATAACATGTGTAACCTATTAAGGCTTATTTTAAATCAAAGAAAAAAATATGCTAATAGTAGCATTAACCTAGAAAGTTCTCAATTATTTGTAACATCTTGTGGTTCCATCTTGGGTAATGCTTGGTCTATTGTAGACTATAACATAAATCAAACTTCCAAATACACTCTAGTAAGACACTCTACTCATGTATACCCTCTTTGATGGGGATGTTGGATAATTTTAAATGGATAACTCCATTCTAGTTATAAATGAAACACACAATAAAATACAATCCCACATGTTAAACCTCTATAAAAATAAATTAGTATACTTAATCTGGCCAAGCCATAGAACTTTCTATTCACTTTATCTCTTCTAATTTTCATCTCAAGAAAGTGTTCAGCAGCACCAAGGTCTTCCATTTCAAATTTAGCTACAAGTTGATAATTTAGTTATGAAATCATCATTCATTCCCCTTTACTAATAAATAGTTTATCATCAAAATATAATGCAATAAACATGAAATGATCACCATAAAATTTATAATAAACACAATGATCTGATTTAGAATGCTTAAAACCTAGACTCAACACATATGTATTGAATTTATATTACAACATACTAGGACTCTATTTGAAATTATACAAATATTTCTTTAATTTATAAATTAAATTACTTTTACCTTTCATGATGTAGTACTCAAGATATGTCATATAATTATCCTTCAAATCACCATGAATAGAAGCCATTTTCACATTCATTTACTCAACCTCTAGATCATAACAAACATCAATAAAAAGAAAAAAAAATCTAATGATGTCATTTTTGTAACAAGAGAAAATATCTCACCATAATCAACACCCTCAGCCTAAGAGTATCCTTTTGTAACCAATCATGCTTTGTAATTCTAAACACCTGAATTTTTACTCATTTTTGTTAAACACCCATTTGCAACAAATAGGTTTTTTTCCTCCAGGCAATGGTACAAGATCCCATGCATCATTATCTTTCAAATATTTAATTTATTCATCTATAGTGACCTTCAAAGATTCTACATCATTACCTAATGACTCTTCTATAGAGATGAGTTTATCCATGTTAGAATTCAAAGAAAAAATGCATCTCCAATAATTTGGTGAATACCTTTTAGGTGGTTGTTTAAGACTTGTAAACCTACAAACAAGCTAAGTTGGAGGTTCTTCCTCCTCTTCTAAATATTCAAAGCTAGATGATCTCTCCTTAACTTATTTTCTATCTAGGGTTCTCAATTCAATTTTTTTAGGAATAGAGGGATGTTGAATCACATCTTCCTATTTAGTTTTTTCTAGCTACAATGTAATGGAAGAAGGCTTAGTTTCTCTAAAAATAATGCCTTTACAATACATTAACTTTTGTACAATAGGATCCCAAAGCTTGTATCCTTTCAAACCATAATTGTATTTGATGAAGATGCATTACAAATCCTTTTTCTCCAACTTTGTTTTCTTCTCCTTTACCACATGTGCATATTCCTTGCAACCAAAAATTAACTTTCTCCAACTTTGTTTTCTCTAAAAATAACACCTTTACTATACATTAACTTTTGTACAATAGGATCCCAAAGCTTGTATCCTTTCAAACCATAATTGTATTTGATGAAGATACATTAAAAATCCTTTTTCTCCAACTTTGTTTTCTTCTCCTTTACAAGATGTGCATATTCCTTGAAACCAAAAATTAATAATATGTCTCAGTGAAGGCTCATGACTCGATCATGCCTTTATAAGGGTCTTATCAACAAGAGATAATGCAAGAGACATGTTAATTAGGTAACAAGCAATGGAAATAAATTCAACCCAAACATTTTTTCTAGACTAGCACCACTTAGCATACTCCTTGCCTTCTCCATTAATGTCCTCTTAATTCTTTCTATAACTCCATTTTGTTGTTGAGAATATGAAGTATTTTTTTTATGAATGACACAATCTTTATAAAATATATCAAAATTATTAGAAAAAAATTCACTGCCATTATCAATCCTAAATTTTTTTATTTTCTTTCTATTTTGCAACTTAACCATTGCTTTAAATTATTTATATCGATTGAAAACTTTATATTTACTATTTAAAAATATACCCATATCCTTCTACTATAATCATCAATAAATGAAATGTAATATGTGGATTTTCCAATTGAAGGAATATCTACAAGACCAAACACATAGAATGAATATGATCCAATACACCATAGGATTTATGAGAACTCAACTAAAATTAAACACGATATTGTTTTCCATAAATGCAATGCTCATAAAATTGAAATTCATGATTACATTGGACAACCCTTCAACAAGTATGTTATTTTTCAAGGTCCTTAGACCTTCTTCTCCAATGTGGCTAAGTCTTTGGTGTCATAACATAGTCTTCTTTGTAGGTAACTTTTGAATTAGAAGAAAGAGAACTCTTGGGTACCCAGAAGCCATGACCATCCATTGAAGATGAAACCCTAACCTCTTCTAGTGAAGTAACTAGATAAT
This sequence comes from Sequoia sempervirens, assembly GCA_007258455.2. Taxonomy (NCBI): domain Eukaryota; kingdom Viridiplantae; phylum Streptophyta; class Pinopsida; order Cupressales; family Cupressaceae; genus Sequoia; species Sequoia sempervirens. Next base: position 131,834,763 of record VDFB02105785.1, on the reverse strand, counting down.
TTCTTTTCATAGAAGTACTATTGCACTCAACAGTGCATGCACCAAGCTTATACATGTCATATCTAACACCTCTAACAATCACCATAGTAACTCGAACTATCTTGCATCCTATATCATAAATTATAATTTCATACCCACATTTATTAGTTTTCTCATAGATATAAAAATTAGTTCTAATCAAAGGATATGAAACACATGATTAATCCTTTTTATTCTACCATAAAGAAACCTAATTCTAACATTACCATAGCCAACAATATTTAAGAAAGAATAATCACCCAAGTACACCTTACCTCTACCACATTCTTCATATTAAAAAAACTAATCTCTATTAGAGGTCATATGGAAAGATGCACCTAAGTCAATTAACCATGCATCATTACCTGCATGAGTTACCAAAGATGCAATAAATGTATTGTCATCTTCCTTCTTGAACTTAGAATCATTTTTTTTCTTAGGGTATGTGTAGGATCATGATGGGCCAAAAAGTGGCGATATTATGGGTATGTGTAGGGTATGTGGTTGATGAATTTTCTTTTACCCAAAATTGATGAAACGAAAAGGGTTTTTAAAGGAGATTCTCAACTTTCCACCAATATAAATTATGCTTTACTTTGAATTTAATAAATAATTATTATTCATTTTCTATTTGAATTACGACTAAAGTCCTGATTGATAGGTTGATTGAAAAACATCTATAGCTTTCAAACGGTATCACATTTTTTGAATCCAAACATTTGTCACATTCTATGCTTCGCATACTATAGGATTAAAAAGAAAAAAAAGAATTTCATGAAGTTTTGACCAAGTTAAGGTGGTAAGACATACGTGTTTTTTATATTTTTTAAATGTTGTAATAAAAAATTCATAATTAATTATTTACTTGGAAAAATTACAAAAAAATATGCATCACATCGGGACATGAGTCCTCTACTTATATCTAAAATCTTAAAAAAAAAAATTATCATTTTATTGTGGTTAGGGTGGTTAGACAAACACCTACTTCTTATTTTTCCTTGAAATTTAAGTATCGCTACATTGAAATTTCAAATTTTCACCAAATAGATATATTTTTTTTAAATAAACCTAGTAGTTTAGAAACTAAATTCATTTTTCTATAGATTCTATTCTTACATATTTTTGAAATAATATAGATAAATTATTCAAATTTTTACGTCAAGTTTCCCAACTCTGATTTTTCTGAATTTTTCACCACTCAAGGGCCTGTTTTTTCCATGATGATCCTTCACATACCTCTTATTTTTACTCCTTACAAAAGTGTTTAGGTTTAATGTAGTTCCAAATAATAACTTTGGACATTTTAGAAGATTTGGATCTCATTCTTCCTTTTTCCTTAGGCCTTCGACAAAAAATTGGGGCTTACTTAGCAATGATGAATACCTTCCTTCTCATATCTTTAGAAATAAAAGAACCCACCACATCTTTAGTCTTCAAGATAACATAATTACTCCCAATATCCATAACAAGAGAATCCTACAAATTAGGAAAAGAACAAAGAAAGATCTAAAATTTCTCCTTCTCATCCATTTTTACACCAACCAATGCCAATTGAGCCACAAACATATTGAATGCTTCTAGGTGTTCTATTATTTTTCCACCCTCTTCCATTCTTAAGGAATATAATTTATTCCTCAAGAAAATCTTATTCAATGAATATTTTTCTTGATACATCTCACCAAGTTTCTTCCATAGTTTTTGTGCAAATGTATCTTCATCATCATTGATTAAACATAGTTTTTCAAGCATAGTCTACTTAGACCCTTGGATTTATGGTCCATAATATCATATTGAGCATCCAAAGTAGGATTTGTAAGCCTTATAAATTTCTCATAAACAACATCCCACATATACTGATCTATCAGCAAATCTTCCATCTTCAGCTTCCACATCTCAAAATTATTTCTAGAAAATTTCTCCACCTCTATTCTCCATGATGAACTTTCAATCTAAAGATTTTTGAAATAAGATCACAAAGTAACTTTTGCAATGTAGACACATAAAAATGACCTAGGCCTGCAAGCTCTATTTTTACCACTTTCGTCCTAGCATAGTTATGACATTTAATTATGTCCTTAGTCCACATTCGACTATTGATTAAATAATTCATAAGTATTTAATAAATCCATGTCATTTTGTTCTTCATGATTATTAAATAAATAAATTTTATTTATTTATTAAATACGTCATTAATCGTCTAAGTCTTCCCTCAATTACATAAATTTATTAATTTATTTAATTACTTTCTATTCATTTAATTCTTCCTAATTATTAAATAAATGAATTTCATTCATTTATTTAATACGTCACTAATTGTCTAAATTAACATTTTCCTCATTTTAAATAAATTAATTATTTAAAATGATCTCACATTCTTGACTGATAGTCCATTTTAGTAAATAATTTGAAAATCGATTATTTATTATCTCATAAAATCCATATTTTGAATTAATTTAATTAAAAATGGTAATAATCTTCCAAAAATCAAGTAATGGGGCAGATTCTTGATTTTCCAAATCTGATCTTCACTTCAACTCTTATCTTTTGGATTTTTTGAATCTCACAAATTAGGCAGTCTTTATCTTCTTGATTTTCAAAAATCTTTATTTTTCTAATTAATTATCTCATTTATTCTCAACCGCCAATTCAATTTTCCCATATGACACCTCGACCACTCACTTAATGATTTTTCCCTAACACTGATTAGGGATTGTGACATTGGATCTCATTCACTAATTTTAGGCTTTCGTCAAAAGTCGATCTCGCCCATCCATTTAAAATTGCATTTTCTATAAAATGCTATTTTTCTCACATTTTTGAGTTACACACACATAGATTTGGTTATTCTAACACATTTATGTATAGAGTTATTTGGCATTTTATATTCATTTTGTCATAGGCATAGGCATAGTATTTATTTAAATCCTTCAAAGCTTGTGTAGGACTTAGGCTTTATTTTCAGATTGCTCGCACATTGAATTTGAGGGAAAAAAATCAACCAACAAGTTAGAAGGTGCTACAAAGATGAATCATGGAGGCTTCGGTGATTAACTGGTATAATCATTTCATTTATATTTGCTTTCATTGTGCTTCGTAGTTCTTTGGGTTTATAGACTTTATGATTTGATAATTAATCTAACCTAAAATTTACCCTTAGAAACATTGGTGAACCTGACGCTTTTATTTTCTGTTTCTATATGGTTTTATGTTTTATGTCTTTTTTGCAGGTACAGGTATAGAGTGACACATTTGAACTTTATTGAGTTGCATCTGATGCATCACAACGTATTCACCATCTGAAATGATGCAATTACTTTGTTGTGCCACAAACAAGGTCGGGAAAGCCACATTTGTAACACCGAGCTACATTTGCAACACCGAGTGATGTATTCGCTCTGTTGTGACACATTTTCCTGGTAATTTTTTTTTTCAAATTTTGCATTCAGGTTTCTATGTTTTCTGTTCTTTTTTCTTCTGCATTCTAGTTATTTTCTTCATTCTTCCTAGCATAGTTTTTTGTGTTACTAATCTTATTCTGCAACATGTGGCGGTCACATTTCGTGGGTCCAAGACTAGTGGTTAAAACTCCTAACTTGTGGTTTTGTAGGTTCGAGTGTCGAAGAATCACTTCCAAACATTGTGCATTTTTTTTTAGATTAGTACACATTTATTTTTGGTGCACATAAAATGAATGTGTTTTTCTACTTTGTCTGATTGTGTTTGCAAATGGTAGGTGATTATGCTCTCACCTTGTGAAAACTTGGTGATAAAAAAACCAAACCCATTTTTTCAAATATAAAGTAATGCAAATGAAAAAATAAAGTTACCGTCCAATTAAGATTTGTCAGAAAACCAAACCCATTTTTTTCTGTTGTATACCTTAAGAATTAGTAATCGAAGTATCCTCTCCCCTTGCACTTTCGGGTGATCCTGGGTGTAAGAGAAACAATTACTAACTCTAGAACTTGGGCCTATTCTGGTGGGAAAAAGTACTCACCCCAAGATGACTCAGACTGGTAGCACCTTGAACCCGAGGAACTTCCAGCCAGTATATAAAAGTGGATTCTTGGGGAAAGCCCAAAAATCACAAGTATGGTTCTGACGAGATGGATCCAAAAGGGGACTCTCACTGCATGGATCATGCCCTATGAATATAATGCCCTTACTAAACACCTTTTGTTTTAGAGGCCAACCATTTTTTAGCTATTCTTTGGTATAGTGCAAGGTACAGTATCATGCCCGAAGACACTCACTACTAATCCCCTTGAGTAGAGATAGCAGTTCTTGGGAAGTCACTACCCAAGAATCTGAAGTTGGTGTGCTCGAATGACATTAATGAACTGTGGAGGGGAGCCAATGCCACCAAAATTCTAAGCTATCCACTCTCGAGAAGGAAAGGTGTTTAGCACCAATCCGGGGTATATCGGTGGGCTATACCAAGTATACAAACCCTTGGCCTATTGGCCTATTAGGATTTTACTTGTCTTATGTGTGCTTGCTTACACCTAAAACATTGTGCTTGTCAAGTGCTTGCTAGATTTTTCAACATTATTCACCACATTTTCACTTCTGGACAAAAAATTCAACATTAGATAGATCAAATTTGCTCTTAATACATCAAAAAAGTCAATTTTAACAAACTATGTCACAATTGTTGAAACACATTTGCTGTTTTGAAATGCATCTAAAAATACTGAGACACAATCGCCCTGTTACACCGCATTTGTATGCATCATGATGCATCTAAACCTCACAAAACCGCATCCATAAAGTCTTGTCACATTTGTCAGTCCTAGAGCCGCATTCGCTTAAATGGAAACACACTCACAATACTGGGACGCATTCAAGGTCTCAAACAATGCATTTCCTAACAGAAGCAAAATCTTCGTACAAAGTTCAAACTAAGTAATTCTATCAATCTTTTGTTAAACACTATTTCCAAGGGGATTTTGTCAGAAACCAACTTTGAAATTGCTCAAAATTTTCAACCATTAGTTTGCATTTGTGACCATAGGCTTCATCCTTCATATTTTAGTTGCATACACTAGGCATTAGCTTGACCATAGGTTTTCATATGTGCATACTTTGGAGTAGGTTAATCTCAACACAACTCGCAACGTCATTTCTTTTTAAACTAGGTTATCTTGGACTTAATCATCATTCCCTTTTTTAGTCATTGTCCCTTTTGTGAAATTTTCCAACTCAAAAGTCTAGTTAGGAAAACTCACTTGTCATCTTGACCTTGTCACTTTGTCATTTGCAACAAGTCCTTCAGTAACCAAAATCAAAAACAAAGATTGAGCTTAGAAGTGTTTAGGTATACTTTTCTCCAAATTGCATTCAAGTTCATACCTTGCATACTTTATTCCCAAAAATCCAAAAATATTATTCATCCTAGTCGTCATTTTGAACCCAGACCTTCCATTTATCATATTAAGTCCTTAGTCAATGTTACCATCTTAGTCCTCATTCGACACTTTGGCTTTGACAACCTCGCCATCTTATGTCACTCATTTCCTTAGACAAACGTCATCATCACCTAGTCATCCTTGCATTCAGTTGTCATTCTCACCATTTCCATTTGAGCAATCTCATTTTATGGTGGAAACTAGACTCCAAAAATAGAAACGACAAATGGAAAATTTTGGACATGACTCCACTTCCAATGATAACAATCACACGTATGACCCAAATTGGAATTTTGACAATCCATTTAGCAACACAAATACTCAGCCTCTCATGACCATACCATCCTCATCAAATAGTCCTTTTGAACTATTCTTACATAGGGATGAATATGGACAAATACTTGAGGAAAACTTAGAGGTAGCAACACAAGATCCAGAGGCGGCCTACTTTGTAGAAAAAATGGTCTTATATAACAGAGATAGATATTTGGCTATACTTTTAAGTCAAGGCAATAAATTACCTCGAGGGTTCAACATTGATACCTTGAGACCAACATCTCCTACCAATAACATCAACAATGCACATAACATGTCAAATAGTGGCCAACCTCCAAACACTACGATCCATACCTTTTTTGATGCTACCTCACAAAATGTCACAACGACCATGAGTGCTACCTCCAACATTCCAAACAACTCCAATTCAATAAATGCTACATCCATTGGAGGATCACAATCCATCACAGTGCCCACAATATCCACAACACCATCACAATTAGTTGGAACCACCTTTGGCTCCTCGGTAGTGTGGGCCAGTTATTCCAATCCTCTCTGGTGAATGCCATGGGGGCATCATCAAGCCATCCAAATCCCCCATTGATAACTACATCTAATACCATGAGTACATCTTTGTCGTATCCTCTCATTGGTATCTCAAAAAATCCTTTGGGTGGAGGAAAATGATGTATCTTTATTCAAGGACAACAATCACAAAATGTTAACATGTCAACATAGTCAAATTCCATCACCTCCCAAGGAAAAAATACAACCATTCACCTTGTACAAACCCAACAATTTGGACAAGGTAGTCAAAACACACAGCCCATGTCATCATTCACACACCAAAATATTCATGGTCGCCATATTCCCCAAATATCGACCCAAATGGTTGGGGGACACATCCCAACATACTCATCCCATATTCATACTCACCAACATACCCCCGATCCAAACATTCAATACCACCAACACGCAAATCTGAACACATCACACATATTACAACAATCCATCCCTCAACAACATGCCAACATCCACTCACAATAAATGGGGACCTATGGTGTACCAATCAATCCTATGTATGGGACCACAAATGACCCTATAATTGATGTCTTACAAGCAAAACTGATGGGTCTAGAGAAGACCATAGAAAATATACAGATATCTGGCAAGAAAGAAAAAGTGTCATATGATCTATCTGTATATCCCTTTGACATGAACTTATACATGCCACCATTTCCTCTGAGATATGTGTCACCTAATTTTACCAAGTACAAAGGAAAGACAAACCCTATCAAACATTTCTGAGAATTCACAACCAATTTTATGGATGTCGCCTATGAACAAACATACTTTATGAGACTCTTTTCTAAAAGTCTCACAGGTCCTGCCCTTGAATGGTTTTCCACTCAAAAGGATATCCAAACATGGGATGAGCTTAGACAAAAATTCATAAAAAATTACACATACAACATTGACATGGATACCCCTATTACTAACTTATGCAATCTCACACAAGAGGATGTTGGTGAAACATTCATCCCCTTCTTTCGAAAATGGAGAAGTCTAGCTAGTCAGTGTCACATCGACATACCCAAAAAGGAAAAGGTGGAAATGTTCATTCAAACACTTCTAGGACCCCTAAAATATGCATTACAAGTACAATGTTGCACAACCTTCATGAATCTAGTTAAAAAGGGTGTCCGGATAGAGAAAGACCTTATTGCAAAGGGAGAATTAAGATACGGTCCTAAAAACATGAACGCCAATCCTCCCACTGACAAAAATAAATACTGGGTTAAAAATAAACATGTTACAAATGACGGTGTTGTTGATGCCAAGGTTGTAAACACCATGGGTCCTGTACTAGCCCTGAAAGCGGTTCAACCACAAAACAAACCTACAACGATATCGAAACCCCCTACCAATGTCCCTTCAAACAACCAAAGTGGCCAAAACAACCAAGGACAATATTGTCAGATAAGACAATTCCCCAAAGGTTGTACATACACTCCTTTGGGTGAACCCATTAAGGAAGTCCTCAAGAAATTCCTTCAAAATGGTGTCATCACACTTCAAGAACCAAAACCATATGACCCAGGGTAATTCAAACTAGCATGGTGGGACGATAATGCATTTTGTGATTATCATTAGGAAAAAGGTCATAAAACTTCTTCCTGTCGACAACTGAAAAACCTGGTACAAGACCTTATTGAGAATTGTATCATTGAGGTAGGTGGACCACAATTTGCCTCTAATTCAGATCATACCATTCATAAGAACCCACTGCAAGACCATGGTTCTAATAATGCTTCCACGTCAGGTCCTAAGGTAAATAATAATCAAGAAAAATTTTCCCCCGCCAATTATGACTATTTTGGTGGACCTATTATAAATAGTGTCTGAACTAACAATGAATACATCAACACCCTTACAGTCAAATGAGTACCCCAATGCAATGACACTACTCGAAGTGGCAAGGTCACCATAGCTGGTCCGTCTCCCACTAGGAAAACTAAGATTACCATACCTAGTCCATTACTAAGTATTCACAACCCACCTCGATCACAAAGTAGTGGCAACCAAAAATTCAGTTTAACCTTATCGACCAACATGGAAAAACTCCCACACAAATTTCTATACTAGAGTTGCTTCGTATCTCTCCCATGCATAAGGCTATACTGGATAAAACCCTACAAGAGTTGTCAGTCCCTAAGGACATTGATGCCAACCAATTTGAGACTATGGTGGGATACCTCACTATGCCTCACCACATCACCTTTTCTAATCAAGACTACTAGTCACCTAAGACTAACCATAACGATGCATTACACATTGAAACTTTCATCCATAAGCACAAGGTCAGAAGAGTTTTAGTAGATGGTAGAGCAGGATTGGACATATACTCCTTGAAATTGGTTAAGTCTCTAGTATTTTTTGATGCATGTGTGTACCCTACAAAGATTATAGTGATAAAAGCATATGATGACGAAGAATTCTCTTCACGAGGTGTTATTTCTCTCCCTATCAGAGTGGGACCAGTCATTGTGGATACAACCTGCCAGGTCCTAGATCTAGAATTACCTTACAACATCTTTCTCGTTCGCCCATGGATTCATGCCTTAAAATTTGTTCCATCCACATCTCACCAAAGCTTAAAATTCCCATTTGACGGCACATAAATCACTATATATGGTGACCCCGACCCTTTTCAATATTGTACCAACCTAAGGGGTATTTCTGAAAACTGAGTGCCTATCAATCAAGAGGCTTTTGGCCCCTCATCTTCTAAATACATTGACCCCTCCACACTCACATCATCTTCCATGTCCACTTTGTCCACATCTTTTGCCACACCACCATAGTTCACAAACCCTAAGATTCAGACCACCGTCAAGAACTAAGACCTCAGTTGTGGAGAATTCAAACTACATACAACATATAGCATCACAATGATACCCAAATCTATGAAGTTCTATTGTTGGCCATGTTTTAGAATGGAACCCATAGAAATTTTCAAAGTTCCACCAAAAATAGTTTTCATCAAATGGGGAGACATGAGTAACAAGGACCTTGTCAATATTATAGGCTGGCTTTATAAGGAAATGGTAGACCTACCCCCATTACCAGTTAAGAAATATGGCAAGGGATATGACATAATGAAGGCTAAGGGCTATGATGGAACTAGTGGCCTAGGAAGAAATAAAACTGGGTGAAGAGAGCCCATAGAACCTTTCAAAATACCAAAGTATCTTGGATTAGGGTATGGATTGCTTGACAATGATGATCAACATACCAATGGAATTTTGAGTGAGTGAGTGAATGCTTCGGAAAGTGTCAAGACCACTAAGGAAACCTCCACCAAAATTGAATCCCAAGAGTGGGAATTTGGCTCGCAAAGATCCTTAAGTCGCTATTGCCTTGATGATTTGTTCCTTGAAGGTGGGGAACTAACCTCTGAACAAAATTTTTGGAAAACATTTAAAATTGATCAGGCACCAAACAATCATAGTCCCATTACCATCCCCCATGAAATACAAACCCCACCATCTAAATCTCTTCAATCCAACCCATCTAAATTACCAAATGACACTGACAATCATGACTTTCAGTCTTTCACCCCTTATTTTGACAACGAATATGAGACTAGTGAAGGGGAATACTGGATAAAGTCTGATGTGGAATTGGATGATGATAATTTCATCTACAATATCACTGAGTCCGTCTACATGGTTTTTGCATCCTCCCCTCAATTCACCAACACTGACGATGGAATTTCCCTAGTTTATCCCCAACTAATCGATTGGGACCAACAAGGCCCACAAGTCTTGGACACCTTTCAAAATGATGAGGCAATTGCAAAGTTTAAGGGATTATGTCAGGGCATACCTAGTGATGATCACAAGGTAGGATTTTCCATTGATCTAGATTGTGCGGCCTACTTCGGCGAGATTGCTCCGTCCTCCAGTCAAAAAAATTAAAATTAAAATAAAGAAAAAAATGAAACGTCTTTAGGTGAAAACCGAAAGGCACCTTCTGACAACAAAAAAGTAAAAACAAAGGACATATCCGCAAGTGAAAACCTCTCTGAGGCACCCAATGATGGAGGACTGGACTTTCTTCCCATAACTCAAGAGAAATCAGCTATGCTCATAGAGGACACCATAGAAGACAACATATCAACAGTAGAAGATCCCAAAATAGTCCTCTTTGTTGCATCCCTGACTGAAGAAGGGAGACCAGAATTTCACAAATTTTTTGCAGAACATAAAATCAATTTCACATGGTCCTATGTTAGCATGCAAGGATTAGACCCAGAACTAGTTCTACACCATCTTCCGCTATTGCCTAATTCCAAACCAGTTAAACAGAAGTTACGCAAAATGCATCCTCAGGTTGCTTTATTGGTCAAGGCTGAGTTGAAGAAACTTCTAGACCCTAGATTTATACGGTCTATTGATTATGCTGAATGGATATCTAGCCTGGTGCTAGTAACAAAGCCAAATGGAATGATCTGAGTCTGCACAGATTTTAGAGACTTAAATAAGGCATGCCCAAAGGATGACTTTCCTTTTCTAAATATTGATATCATAGTCGACCTCACAGTAGGATACGAGATGTTGTCCCTCATGGATGGTTTCTCTGGCTACAATCAAATCCGCATTGCCCCTGAAGACCAGCATAAAACAACATTCACTTGCCCTTGGGGTACATACTATTGGAATGTCATGCCATTTGGTCTTAAAAATGCAGGCGCTACATATTAGAGAGCAATGACCACAATATTTCAAGACATGATGCATAAAATAATGGAAGATTATGTGGATGACCTTTTGGCTAAATCACTGACAAGGAAAGATCATGTGAAGGTGTTAGACACAATTTTCAAGAGGCTAGAAGAATATAAGGTTAGACTGAATTTGAAGAAATATGTCTTTGGTGTCGCATCTGGAAAATTGTTGGGATACATAGTGTCTCAATGAGGCATTGAGGTCAATCCAGCAAAAGTAAAAGTCATCATGGAAATGCCTCCTCCCAGAGGAATAAGCAAACTCAGGAATCTACAAGGTAGGCTGCAATCTATTCGGTGCTTCATAGTCCAATTGGCCGATAAATGCTAACCATTCCAATATCTTTTTCACAAAGTTATTCCCTTTGTGTGGATAGATAAATTCCAAGAAGCCTTTCAACAAATAAAAGACTATATGTTGTCGCCACCAATCCTTATGCCTACCATTCAAGGAAAGCCTTTGATATTATACATATCTGCCACTACTTCGGCACTAGGGGCATTCCTAGCACAAAATAACCAAGAAGAAAAAGAAAGAGCTATATATTACATCAGTCGGACATTGGTCGGGTATGAACTGAACTACACATCAATTGAATGGGCTTGTCTCACCTTGGTCTTTGCAGAATAGAAACTAAGACATTATATGTTAAGCCATTAGACACAATTGGTATCAAAGATCAACCCCCTCAAATATCTGTTAAGTCGGGCAGCATTAACAGGACGTCTAGAAAAATGGGTCATGATTCTGAGCGAATATGATATTCAATATGTAGGAAGAAAGGCAATAAAAGGACAAGTCATAGCAGACCAGTTGGAAAATGCACATTTACAAAGTGATCACCCGTTAGTGACAGATTTTCTAGATGAGTCGATATTCCATACGGAACCTAATTCACCTTGGTGACTCTACTTTGAGAGATCACACACAAATCATGGCTTCAGGATAGGAATCTTGTTCATCACCCCTCAAGGAGACTCCATTCCTAAGTCTTTCTACATAACTTTCCCATGCACAAATAATGTGGTGGAATACAAGGCACTGGTTATAGGACTTAGAATGGCAATAAAATGGAAAATCAGAACACTACATGTCTATGGGGATTCCTAGTTGGTCATCAACTAGGTTAATGATGACTATGACACAAAGGATGAGAAACTCATGCCCTACAAATGAATGGTTACTAGTTTTCAGATGTATTTTCATATGGTGACTTTTGAACAAGTTCCAAGAGCACAGAATAAAGCAGCAAATGCAATGGCTACAATAGGCTTTCTCCTCGACATTCCAAGAAATATGCCTTAGCTAGAATTCCTAATAGAACAATTGTTGGTTCCTACCTATGACATTCCAGAGACAGAGATGGTCTGTGAACTTGTTGGTCCCGAATCTCCCTGGTACCAAGATATTTATGACTACCTTAAGTCCCAAATCCTTTCACCTAACTTGTCCAATAACCAGAGGAAGTCTTTTATCCAAAAAGCTGTAAGATATGCCATTGTTAGCAACACCCTTTACCACCATAGCTTTGATGACACCCTCCTTAGATTTCTCGACACTAACAAAGCACGTACAACCTTACATGAAGTACATGAGGGTATATGCGGGTCTCATTCGAGTGGTCCTACTATGGCCAAGGAGATAATGAGACTTGAGTACTACCGGCTGACCATTGAAAAAGATGCACTAGAATATGTCAGGACTTGTCGCCAATGCTAGAATCACAGTCATTTGATTCACACTCCAGCACAGGAACTTCGACCGATCACTTCTCCTTGGCCCTTCGCTCAATGGGGACTCAACCTTGTGGGAAAGATTCATCCTACCTCATCCAATGGCCATAAATTCATTATCACCGCCACTGAGTATTTTACAAAGTGGATCGAAGCCATCCCCCTAACGTACATAACTAGCAAACAAATATCCAAGTTCATTCATAACTGCATTATTTGTTGGTATGGCCTTCCGCAATCCATCATCACTGGCAATGGATGTTCATTTAAAAACTAAGACGTTTGTGAGTTATGTGAGCGATTTCACATCCAACATCACTTTTCCTCTCCATATTACCCACAAGGAAATGGTCAAGCTGAGGCATCAAATAAAACCATCATTAAAATCCTGAAAAAGACTATCAATGATGTTGGCCGTGACTGGCATAATCAACTCAACCCTACCCTGTGGGCTTATCGCACTAGCATTCATATGCCTACATGAGCCACTCCTTTTTCCCTGGTCTTTGGAGATGAGGCCATCTTCCCCATTGAGGTTGAAATTTCTTCTTTATGAGTCTCCATGAAGGGTCTAACCAATGAGGAGGAGTATAGATAGTCGCCCTTCCACAAGTTGGAGATGCTAGAGGAAAGAAGGCAAGATTCCTTGAATTATCTACAAGCGTATCTGAACTGTCTTTGTCACAGTTACAACAAGAAAGTCATGGTCAGAAAAAATGACATTGGCAACTTCGTACTCATGTAGAACCCTAAGAACCAGGCTGACAGAGAAAAGCCAGGAAAGTTTGAACCAAATTGGTTGGGTCCTTACATCATTGTATCTTCTTTTGGTTCTAGAGCATATCAACTGGCAACTCCAAATGGAGAAAAAATGAAAGAGCCTATCAATAGTTTACATCTCTGAAAGTTCTATGCATAGCATCAAGAGATCGAGCTGAAAACTGTAAAATACAAAAAAATTGAAAAATGGTAAAAAATTGTCACCCTAATGAAAACCTGGCAAACAAGCATTTTGGCAACACTAAAAAAATAAGAAAAATGACAAAAAATAGTAAAGAAAAATAATTCATCCAACAGTGAAAACCTGGAAAACAAGTGCTTTGGATAAGTACCATGGTGAAAACTTGGCAAACAGGCACCATGCATAGTCAATATTTTCTCAGCCATCTACTGTTACTTTATTTGCCTAGGCCTAGGATGGATCACATTTTCCATCACTATCACGAAAAATGACCATGACATCATACCCTTCCTCTCATGGTTGATAAATGGTTGACATCAAGTCCTCCATACTGTTCATCTAGTATCTCATGCATATCCCGCCTTCATGTCCTTTAAAATTGGCTAAGTCTTGGACCTAACTAGGGGAAAATTCTGATTATGTGGCTGCAATGGGTATCATATATGGCATGGAAATCGTAAAAAGTCCTGAAAAAAAACAAAAACATTATAAAAAGTCCTGAAAAAAGATAAAAACATTATAAAAAGTCCTGAAAAAAGACAAAAACATTATAAAAAGTCCTGAAAAAAGACAAACATTGTAAAATGTCCTGAAAAAAGACAAAAGCATGGCAAAAAGTCCTAAAAGAACACCAAAAACATTAAAAATGTCTTGAAAAAAGACAAAAAAATCAGAAAAAGTCCTTAAAAAAGAAAAAAACATCGCAAAATGTCCTGAAGAAAGACCTAAAAATTGAAAAACATCCTAAAGAAATCACAACAAACGTCAAATTATCTCGAAATCACAAAAACATAGTCATTCTGTCAAATCAGTCAGTCTTCATCATTTGTCTGAACTACGTTGTCTCTGCGCATTTGCTACATAGACAAGACTCATTTTCGAGTCCTTGAGACATTAAGTCAGTTATTTTAGGTTTGTCAAAATAAAATCATGGCCAAATCTTTGGTCATCAAGATAAAGTCATTGGTCATGTTGAACTACGAGGTCTCTGAGTGCATGACGTAGGCAAGGCCATCTGACGATGAGCCCCCGAGGCTGCACTAGGTTAGTCCATTAGGGTTCATGGCAACACACTAGCACACACGTAAAAAGTCTTCAAGTCAATACAAATCATTTTCCAAATGGGAAAAATCCTAAAACAAAGTATGGCAATCATTTATTCCAATATGACAATCACATCAGCATGTCAAGAAAATCGACATATGGTCAACACAAGTCAAACTCAGTCAAAACAAGTCAAATGATTATAACCTGTCAAACTGTCAACTTTTGGTTATCTTTTTGATATGTCCTTTTAAATAATAGCCTTTGTCATTTATGCCCTAGGGTGTGTCCTTCCTAGGCATTGTCATCATCATCTGGCATTTTTGAGGGATCCTCTTGACATTTAAGGATCACTCTTCTCGACATCAGTATTCTTCAGATGTGTCCTAAAGAAAAATATCTATCATTTGTGCCCTAGGATGTGTCCTTCCTAGGCATCGTCATCCTCATCTGACATTTTTGAGGGATTCCTTTTGACATTTAAGGATCAATCCTCTCAACATCAACTTTGTTCAGGATGTGTCCTTCCTGAATTTGGAAATTTTTGACATTCGTCAACTTGGCATCATCAAAATATTGATACCTTGGCATCTTGACACCATCATACCTAACATCTTGACATTAACACACTCGACATCCAGACACCCTTGGAAAAAACTTGGCACTTGTCTTTTGACTTTCATCATGTTACTAGTTTTTCAGCAAGATCCTGACAATAGGATTTAGAAAAACAACGTATCATGCTTGTCTTATTTTTTCTCTGGGTTTTTATTATCATGTTACTAGTTTTTCAGAGAGATCCCAACAAAAGGATTTAGAGGAGCAATGATGTATCATGACATTTGTCTTATCTCTTGACACGCATTTTACTAGTTTCTCAGCAATATCCTAATTTCGGGATTTAGAAAAACAACAATGTACCATGGTAACGACTTTATTGTTGTATTTGACAATCATGTTGCTAATTTCTCAAGGATGTCATCAACATAGGATTTAGAGAAGCAACGACGTTTCATGATTTGTCCTTTTGGATTTTCAGCTTGTGGTTGGTTATGATAAAAAGACTAGGGCAATTGCACTCTTGGTATGAGGCATGATCATCCTAGTCTGTGACTGCTTGTCTTATGTGATGGTACGACCTTGCACACCTTGATCTATGTCATATCAAGGTGTTTGTTGGCCATCACAACAATATTCCCAATGATTATTAAGAGCAATAAATATTAGAGTCCTATAGTAAAGTTTTGAAGGATTTGGTCTAGGAACTAACATGCATCTCCTTCAGTCTGGTCATCTTTTCTCGCCCATCTCATGATGATATCTTGTGACATAAAAAAACATAAGTGCATGCATGATCATATAAACATTGCATTAGGTCCATACACACATTATCCATAGCATTAAATAATATACATTTAATTACATGTGGCATTATACATAGTCATATAGGAACATAATTATAAACATGGCATCCATTCAAACAAATACATTATGCATATCATTATCATCATCATCACAAAATCCACATAACATATAAATAAGAATTGCACCATCATGACATCATATCATAAGTAAGCATCATAGGACATACATGACAAGATATATAAATAGTACCATCATACATCATAAATCAACATCATACATAAAGCATCACATCACATATATCATAATGCATAAATCAAATAGCATTGTATAACACACATGTAGGTCGCATCAAAACTGCATAGCATCATCTCAAAAATATACAATGTCACAGGATAGAGTCAACAGATATCCCAAAAATGGAGCTTGTAGGCTCAGTGGTCTATACATGATGTGTCATAACATAGAAACAAATATGGCGAACATGCCCCTAAGAAAGGCTCCCATCATCCCCTCGTGGCAAAGCATGTGGTGGCTAAGGACCTGTAACTGGTGCTGAGGAAATGGGTGGACCTATAGAAAACTCTGTCTGTGCAACCAATGGAACTGACACTGATGGCATCATCTCCACTGTAATAGACACCTGTGAGGACACAACGGCCTGAATCTATGACACTGAAGGATCTATCACTAGTGGCTGTCTCTATACTAACCTCTGCTATGAACCAGTAGACCCATGACTGCAACTCAAATGATGACTCGAGGCATGTCTGTGTGAGTGGTGGGACTTGTGCCCTGATGAGGTAGAATCTCCTGCACTGGTGTGGCTTCTACTACCACTCCCACTCCCTGATCTGTGACCATTGCATGTCCTCGTCTGTGAGTGAGACAATGTAGGATCTCGTTGCTTGACTAGCATTGCCTACTCATAGAGGGTCCTATACTACCCATACCAAGTGCTCACCCTGGCTAGCTCATGAGCTATATCCCCTGAAGGCCCTGAACATAGTGCTGTAAATTCCACACACCACTGTGCTGACTCCTACCTCCATATCTCATCTTGCTCCCGCTTTACTCGAGTCACCTCTAGCTCTGCTCATAGTGCTCTGACATTTTCTATATTCTCATCTAGCCTCCTCTAAAGATCTACCACCCTCTGGTCTGTCATGGCATCCTAGGGCAGCATCGAGGAAGATGGTATCTCCTCTCCCTCCACCATCCTCCATCTCAAGAGTCTCTCAATCTTGTCCATGGCATCATCATCCTCTGTAGCATCCTCACCACTGAATCCCTCATCCTGAGGTACATCCATGTCCACCTCCACATCCTCCTCCTCTCTCTCCTACCTCAGCTGCTCCTCCTCCCGTCTCTCCTCCTCTCCCTCCTGCCTCGACTGCTCCTTCACCTATCTCTCCTCCTCTTGATCCTACCTCAGCTCCTCCTCCTTTTCTCTCCCCCCTCCTTGGCCACCTCTGGGATAGCATCTAGTGCCACTTTGGTCACACATGGTCACACCCTTTGGCCCTGCCTCTGGCCATCTCTCCTCTATCTTCGGTCATCTCCTCCATCATCCCCATCATCTCCATCATCTCCACCTTGACCTCCATCCCTTCCCCCATCTTGCCCTCCACCCCTTCCTCCATCCCTCCCCTGCCCTTTTCCTCAATCACCGTCTCTTCCCCCTTGCCTAACTCTCGGCACACGTGGAATAACTGACCTCCTATCCATAGGTGCTATCCCATCTGAATCTATCAGTGGAACTGGTCGATGTGCCTCCCACCACAAGTCATAGTCAGCAATGGTCCCAAGATCTGCAACTCCACCTCGCCATCCCCACTGTTGGGCTACTAGCCCATCAATTTGTTGCTCAGTGAATGCTACTAGAATCATTGGCCCCTAGGTTGCCTCTCTAGAAGACCGAGCATACTCAGTTGTGCCTGTAGGTACATCCTGGTACTCTCCAAACTATCTAAGGACATGTTGCGACAGATACATCTCTATAATCAGCTGGCTCTATACTATCTTTCCAATTACGTAATGACACTGTCTACATAGGCTGAGATGGCCTACCTCATCCTCCCACTGCTAGCAGTCTCTGTACAGTCTCCAGATGAATGACACCATAGTGTCAATCCGATGCCACCACCAACCTGTCTCCCCCATCTGTGTCTACTACAGAGCACCAGCATAATAATACACATAGGGCATCCCCTAGGCCAGCTACGATATTTGAATAGGCAGATGAAATATCGCTATATGCTCCCAAGCCTAGATCATCAGAAATGTGGTGTCACATGATATACTCTCTACCCTCCTATAGGAAACCTCATGAAACTGGTTGTAGAGTGTGCCTAATAAACAAGGCCCCCAGGCATACATAGTCCTATCTCATCTCATCCCCACTAGGACGTCTCCCCAACCAATAGGGAACCCAGGTCCGCATCGATCAGGAATCAATATCTCACCGATCAGTATTGCCAGGAATGCATCAAACCGGGCATAATGCTCCGCCATAAACTCCCACTAGATCTCATAACCCTAGATTGCAAGTCCTGCTCCCTCATCCTGATAGTATGTTGTGAAGGTCTGATGGCCATGACAAGGGTCATAAACGATCCACTCTCCTCGAATCAGCAGGTGTAAAATGCAGTAAACATCCTCAAGAGTAACTGTCGCCTCTCACATCGGCAAGTGGAAGGAGCATGTCTCTGAATGCCATCGCTCACATAGGGCAGTCAATAGTCCCCTATTTTCCAAAATAGAAGGCATGTAGGTGGCATAAAATAGACCTAGCACCATCAATCGTTATCACACCCGCAGAGTCAGTTGATCACCAAATCAGAAAGTCAATGGTTTGCTCTCGCACATATATATAGGTGCTAGTTGTCTCTGCACAAAGCCAAACAATGCATCAATACATTTTTGGACAATCACCATTATCATCGTCATAACTTGAAAGCATTTAAAATTTGAAAAACATCAGAATCTGCCCTAGCCAAAGTCAAAGTCAAATGTGTCGCCTTGACTGTAATTGCATTGCGAAAATGGTTGCATTGTTATGTGCTTCAAATGCGACTTGACATATTGATTGCATCATTATGTCACCCAATTACATCGCATTAGAGAACTTGCATCACAATATGTCACATGCGCCACTTCATTCAAATGCGTCACTTGATCAGGCGAATGCATCGCCAAATCGCATATGTGGCATTCTAACTATCAAATGCGGCTCGATATGGCAAATGTGTCACATCTTTTGGAAAATACGTTGCACTCATTAGGCCGCCCTAAATTACGCTTACACTTGCATCGTGATGCATCAAATGTGTCAAATGTGAAGTCAAATGTGGCTTACATGCACACATATGTGTCGCAGCGCATTTGTCGTTTTCCCTAAAACCCTAATTTTGGCATGCAAAATAAAAAAATTACAAAGTGGGTTAGGGGTACATATCCCTAGCTCTGATCCCTCTAGCTACCTGAACATCCACAAGATCTCTTCATGGTGCTCTGTCACTGGAATCACCATCCTCACTGCACTCCTCTTCGCTCTGAGCTCTCAAAATTGCAAAGGTGAATAGTGAAAATGAATTGACTTTTACCCCTTTGTCAACCTATTTATAGAAGTCAAAATGCCATTTGTCAACTAGGTTATTATTGGAGGCTCCTTTGACCAGCTTTGACCACCCCCTTGGCTGCCTTAAATATGTCAAAATCCGAAACCATCTACGCCATTATTTTTCTAGTCATTAAATTGACTTATCGAGACCCTTTCCAAAAATTTCTGCCACCGGCCCAAAATTTGAAAATTTTCCTGAGGGGGCATTGATACTCTACACCTTCATTGGGGTATTGCTTTGACTTATTTTCTTTGTCACAATGTGACATGCTACATTATGACAAAGAGGGGCAAAATGTAGACACATAAAAATCACCTAGGCCTACAAGCTCTATTTTTACCACTTTCGTCCTAGCATAGTTATGACATTTAATTATGTCCTTGGTCCACATTTGACTATTGATTAAATAATTCATAATTATTTAATTAATCCATGTCCTTTTGTTCTTCATGATTATTAAATAAATAAATTTTATTTATTTATTAAATATGTCATTAATTGTCTAAGTGTTCCCTCAATTAAATTAATTTATTAATTTATTTAATTACTTTCTATTCATTTTATTCTTCCTGATTATTAAATAAATGAATTTCATTCATTTATTTAATACGTCACTAATTATCATAATTAAATGAATTTATTAATTTATTTAATTATTAATCATATCCTCTAAATTAAATAATTATCTTTAATTATTTAATTGTCTAAATTAACATTTTCCTCATTTTAAATAAATTAATTATTTAAAATGATCTCACATTCTTGACTGACAGTCCATTTTAGTAAATAATCTAAAAATTGATTATTTATTATCTCATAAAATCCATATTTTGAATTAATTTAATTAAAAATGGTAATAATCTTCCAAAAATCAAGTAATGGGGTAGATTCTTGATTTTCCAAATCTTATCTTCACTTCAACTCTTATCTTCTGGATTTTTCGAATATCACAAATTAGGCAGTCTTTATCTTCTTGATTTTCAAAAATCTTTATTTTTCTAATTAATTATCTCATTTATTCTTGACCGCCGATTCGATTTTCTCAGATGACATCTCAACCACTCACTTAATGATTTTTCCCTAACCCTGATTAGGGATTGTTACATTAGATCTCATCCACTGATTTTAGGCTTTCATCAAAAGTCGATCTCGCTTGTCCATTTAAAATTGCATTTTCTATAAAATGCTATTTTGCTCACATTTTTGAGTTACACACACATAGATTTGGTTATTCTAACACATTTATGCATAGAGTTATTTGGCATTTTAGAGTCATTTTGTCATAGGCATAGGCATAGTTTTTATTTAAATCCTTCAAAGCTTGTGTAGGACTTGGGCTTTATTTTCAGATTACTCGCACATTGAATCTGAGGGAAAAATATCAACCAACAAGTTAGAAGGTGCTACGAAGATGAATCATGGAGGCTTTGACAATTAACTGGTATAATCGTTTCATTTATATTTTCTTTCATTGTTCTTCGTAGTTCTTTGGGTTTATAGACTCTATGATGTAATAATTAATCTAACCTAAAATTTACCCTTAGAAACATGCACAAGCTCCCTCTCAAATCTATATTAGTTCAAAAACCCCAACAACCCACAACTGAAACCAAAGGTGACCAGGCTCTAACACCACTTGTAAGGAAGCTAAGGTAGAGGAACAACTTCCAACACTAATCTTGAGAGGGGCTAATTCAAAACTTTACATATATTTTTAACAATAGTTACAAAAACTTAAACAAAAATAAACATAAATATCATGCATACCACAACATAGTGATTTACATGGGGAAAACCCTTTCGGGAGAAAAACCCCACACTCCAAAATCCACCTAATATATTATTCAAAAATCACAAATATTATAATACGCTTGCAGAGAAAGCTTCTCACATGACTATCACCAACCAAAGATCTAGAGGCAACACAAGAACTATCAGACTCTCATAATACATCACAAAGAATAGTTGTAATAGAATGAACCATTAGATCTAATACATAATGATTAACAATATGAATTTACAGTATAATAATCTAATAATCTATTATAATTGCAAGGTTGAGACACCATTTTTACTAACTCAAAATTACTATTATTGTTTCCCTCAGTCAGTAGATCCAACTCATTGGTGGCATACATACTATGTTTTCCCTATTGATGATAGTTTGTTTGAAAAAAAAACTACACCCTTTCAAACCAATTTTTAGCTCTTGAAACATAGAAAAAGAGCATAGGTTCACCAAAACATAAGGTTTTATACTAATTTTGGAATGTTTCACCAAAATTACTAAAAATAGAAAGGGAAAAATGGGGTGTGATGAACCTACCTTCTTCTATTTCATTCAAGAAATGAGATCCTCCAAGATATAATTAACTTTCAACCTGTAGGTGAGTCAATTACACAAAAGATCTAGCAATTTCCTTTATATGTATGGGCGGGGTAAATATGACTAAAATGCACTCTTGGGAGAGAATTGAAAAATACCTAATGATCCAAATTATGTAATGTAACACTTGAGTCTTCAATTTAAAGCATAACACTAGGAGAATCCACAACCTCCCTTCAGATTTGTGAATCTAAGTTATTATAAACATGTCATAAAAATGTTGTAAGGCATCCTAATGACATAAATAGTAACAAAAATGACTAAACAAGGGTTTTGGGAGAAGGATTAAAAATACCAAATGAATTCATTTAGGACATGTGAAAAGTGTATTTTATAGATGAAACATAATACTAACAAAAATAGTAAAACTTTTGGCATATCTGGGAAGGGAAAATAGTGTGCACCTATCACAAAACCTTGTTTTTAGAAGCTGCCCTGGGACTCATTCGTCCATGGGCAAATGGCTCTTTGTAGGTCTTTCCAAAATTTATTTTTGGGTTTTTTGCTCCTATGTCCACCCTTCTAGATCCTTTAGGTTTCATAGTGGGATAGTTAGAATAAATTTGGGATCTGATTTTTCATATCTTGAAAACAAAGATTAATATGTTGCAGAGATCGAGTTATAATACCATTGCTAATACATATAACACTCAAAAAAATCTGAAACCAAGAAAAAAACCTTCAACATCCCTCCCATTTCCTAACCATATCTTTCCTAGTGCCCCTCATTTTCCCTTACATAATGAAAAGAAGTATAATCTTGTTGAACAACTAAAGAATACTCTTTCTACGATATCGTTATGGGATCTTATTCAAGCCTCCCCTGATTATCATAACATGATTCAAAGTGCTTTACAAAAAGTTCCTACCCATTCTAATGTGTAATCAAATGAATTAGCAACCCAAATTCAAGCTATAACTTTGGTCAACTTAGACATTACTTTCCATCAAGATGAGTTACCTTCATTAGAAGAGAAAAAATAAAAGGAAGCTTTCATGATAATAGCTCAACATAATAGAACAGAGATAAAGCGAACCCTTGTTGACAATGGCTTATCCCTTAATGTGTGTAGGGTAACCCTTTTAGATAATCTTCAGGTGCAAAAATCATGAATTGAACCTAATTCCTTATTGATTCAAGAATTTGACAACGTAGGAAAACAACCGCTTGGTGTGATCACTTTGCCTATTATAGATGGAAAGGCCACATTACGAATTCGTATTCATGCTATGCCTCATGATATTTCATATAATATTCTTTTGGGAAGGCCATGAATGGGGTTCCTTCTACCCTTCATCATAAAATAAAGTATGTCTACAACAATAAAGTGTATACAATCAAAGCTGACCCTAAACCAAATAGTTGTTTGAACATTGAGAAAGGCGCAAGGAAAATCCTTTGAAGACATTGACACCAACCACACAAGTGAAACTCATGCAAGAGAAAGACAAATAAAACTATATTGAAGAAGTTACAAAGTTATTGGAAGATGATTGGGGTTCCTTAGATTTCACACCTACATTCATGGGTGAATACGATCATAACAAAATATTATGAAAAGGGAAAAGAAAAAGTAGTAATGTCGAAACAAGATTCAACACAAAATTCAAAAGCATCTACCTCGACCACTTTAGAAGAAGAAGCAAATTACACAAAAAACTTTGATCAATTTGATTATGAGCAACCACTGAATCTGAAAGAAATGAAAAAGCTTTATGGAAGAGGTTGTTGTAAGGAAGCTAAGGTAGCAAAACAACTTCCTACACTAATCTTGAGAGGATAATAATGTAAATTTTTTACAAATATTTAACAGTTATAGAAACTTAAAAAAAAAGACACAAATATCATGCTTACCATGACACGGTGATTTAGGTGGGGAAAACCCTTTCGGGAGAAAAACCCCACACTCTAAAAGTGGCCCAATATACTATTCAGTAAATCATAAAGATTACAATATACTTACAAAGCAAACTTCTCACAGGAGTATCACCACTCAAAGATCAAGATACAACATGCTTGCTATCAGACTCTTAGAATACATCATAATCTGTCTATCATAGTCATAATACAATTCCCTCATAAAATAGGATTAAATTTTAGGGAAATATAGGCCAACAAAATATCCACCATTAGATTTAAAACCTAATAATTAACGGTCTTGAAAAATAGGGAAAATGATCCTCTATGGCCTAGGTCATATAACACCACTATTCTCCTATTGTCACTCAAATATGTCCTAGGATCCCAAATTGGATTGACTATCAACCCAAAAGGGTGAGTCAATTCTCAACAAGGAAGACCTAGGAAGGGGTTCTTTAAGCTTTGAGGGGTTCATCACGAAGCAAAAGCTTGGAAAAGATAACTAAACATTCAACTCACAAAACCTAGTAATGCAAGCTAAATGAAGGATGACAATGTTGAAATTAAGCAACAAGAAGTTATGATGTATGTACCTGACAAGTCTAGAAATGTGAAAAAGATTCCAAAAATGCAAAGAAGCTGCCAAAATATGTTATGGAGGACTAAGACGCCCGTACTGTCTTATTAGTCCTACTACCATTTTTTGAGGCAGATGCAGATTATTTGGATGCTAGAATAGGATCCAAAATAATCTCTAGAAAGTTCAACTTGGAGGACTTAGACGCCCTTGCTACTAGCTTAGTCCCAATCTAAAATTTTGAAATCTCTAAATGTGATCCTGAGGCTTGATGTTGGCAGTTTCTTATTCTCGGATCGCAGGTCCTGAAACTTCCAGATTTGGCATGTAGGTGAGTTTCCATGAAGATGACAACTTTGCAATGCAACTTTACAACTTTGAAACTTTGTACTTCAAATGATCTTCAAGTCTTCAACCTAAATTTACAATCACAAGCACACAAGAGAGGAAAAACTTGTTGATTGTTAGTAAATGGGGGTTTGCCTTGGTCAAACCCCTTGTTGGTAATTAAACCTTGGAATGAAATAGAATAATGAAGGGAAATAATGAATGAACAAAATGCTATGTTGCAACTCACCAAACCCTTGTTGTGAAATCTATAAAATTGTGTGAAATGACTAGCTTGAATGTGGATCTTGAAATGATTGAATACTTGATAGATTTTGAATTCAATTCCTTGCTTGAATCAAAACCCTACATCACAAATGTTATCTCAAAAACACACATGAAGCAAGAATATCCTTGATATGATGCTTTAATATTGATGATGGCTCCAAATGCTTGATGAATTGCTCTTGTTCACAAACTTGCATGAACACTTGAATGCTTAAATGTTAGGATATGAGAAAACAAATGGAAGGAACTTTGTATATATACTTATCTATGCTTAATATCCTAAAATTACACCACAAAAGGCTGACATATGAAACCATTAATTAGAGGAGGCTAAATCTCGCCAACATTTGAAATTAAATCTATAAAACACCTCAAGGAGGATGTAATGTCCCCTTTTTAGCTAATTGACATTTTGGTGGATTAGCCTATTATTGGGCCCTTGTAGGCTAATGCAGTTGGTTAGAGGGTCTTGTTTGGAAGATATCAGAGTGTTTTCTTCTCTAGAGCTGGGGGTGGTTCAAGATTGGCCTTCATTTGGTGTTTCAGAGATCAGTTGTGCACACTTACTATTTATAGTAAGTCACCTCGAGGTTGAAGTCCAATATTTTTTATTTATGGAAAGGCACCTGAATGTGTCGTGGATGTAGTATACGACCCCCTAATTCAGTTAGCATGAAAATCAAATGTTTATTAAAAGATGATATTTTTAATTATTATTAAAATTAATCTTTAATAATAATTTATATTTATTCAAAAGGTGCATTATAAAGTTATATTATAACTTTATGTCTAAAGGGGGGAATTTAATGACTTAAAGTACATTAAATGATTAATTAAATGGGCACCCACTTTGAGGAAATATTTAATAAAGTTTAAATGTATATTTAATATTATTTTAAATGATTGAAAAGAGACTTCTAGAGGATCGACCTTTTCTTGGAAAATTATATAAAGGCTCAACCAAAGCAAAAAGGGAATTCATTCAGGACTGTGATATTGAGCTTTTGAAGAGTTTTGTTGTGGAGACAAAGAAACCTAGGGTTTCTACCATTTCTACACTTTCCATCATTGATAATGTTGTCTCTCTTTGATTTGCATACTTGAGGTTGTGAAAGATCTTTCGAAGGATTTCTTTTTTGGATTGGTTGCATCCATTAGTCAATATTGAGCTTCATTGGTGAAAAATCATAGGAGTTGCACAAGGGTTTTCATTGCAGACCAATTTATCATTGAAGATAAATATTATAACATATTTTTATTGTTTCCAAAGATCATATTCAATAGCATGTGGGCATCATATTATACATTATAGAAAAAAAAATCTCTAAAGATTACAAGGTCTACGAGAAGCTCATTTGATGTTGTTTGTGATAGCTGAAACTATCAAGCTGAGTCATACAATATAGACACAACTAGACTGTACCATCTCCTTGTGGCAGGTTGTACATCTCCTATTCAGCTAGGGATGTGAACTAGGAGGAAAAATTCCTAAGGTATTGAGAAAGAAACACCTACATTAGGGGAAGATGAAGGTTTAAACCAAACTTCATATATTATGGTGGTGGAGAAAACAATAATTTAGGCTAGTCATTCACATGAGTGTTTCTCTAGATGATTGATCATCATTTACAAAAATTACTGCATATTGCCTATGGATTTTCTTGAGTATGATACTTAATGGTCTTAAGCATTGTAATAAGAACATAAATGAGTATGTGTGTGCTTGCAAGGTGATGTAAATATGATTAGTTGAATTTATTAAAGAGCTTGCTTAGGCAGTTGGATGTCATTGCATTAGTTTGTCATATCCTTCATTTGGAAAGAGTGTAATCAGACCTGTTATATTATCAATAGAGGCATATTTTCTACTGGGTTCCTTGATATATGAGTATGCAATCATTTATCTATCATTTCTATGTTATTATCTATGTTTTGGCATTGAAACATATTTCAAACCAACATTAGAACACTTAGAAATTTATATCAGAATTAAGAGATCAGAACTTAGACACTTTTCATGCCAAGTGTTTGACAAAATATCAATCCATTCAAACTGAGTTTTGGGGAAAAATAAGACAAGGTTATTATAATGGTATTAGAGCCATAATCCTACCAACCTATTGGGTAATGATTTAATTCAATTGGTGTGAAATTAGTTGTGCACAAGTCGGATGTGGATTTGGTGAAAGGTTTTCATGGAAAATTCTTTTAGCAATAAACAAGCATGGAAAGAAATTAAACAAACACAACACAAGATCATACATAAATTGCAGTGTTTAGATGATTCACTTTCAAAATTTGGACCCTCTAAAGAATCACCATCACTTTCTACTAGCAAAGGGCCAACACGACAAGACAAAGAAGCAATAATGATTAGCATATTTTAGTAGTATAACATTCTTCCTCAATATATTAAGAAGAATTTTCCTTTCAAGGACTACATGGACATGCACCTGAATCTATGCCACAAGATTGAACATGCAAGGAAGGAATATCACACTATAGATTATGAATTGCTTATACATGGAATGGATAGAGAATCTTCACATATGGTTGATACAACTCATCATGAGAATGATTTGGTGTCTTCAAGTTCTAATGAGGTATGCAAAAATTTATATGATGAATTTGATAGACATGTTGATTTGACTCAAGAGGATATGGGGACAACCTTGGGTAATGATTTTTCTACATCATCTTTGCAAGAAATTTCAATTGAGGCTTCTACATTAGAGGCTATCATAGAGCATGTTAATGATATGGGTAGCAATGGTATGGATTCTTTGGGTGATCATATTGCTTCTTCACCTACACATGATGAAAAATTAGACTATGGCAGTCAAGTACAGTTGGAACAAAATCCCTTGGTTTAGGAAGATTTGCA
Organism: Sequoia sempervirens; assembly: GCA_007258455.2. Lineage (NCBI taxonomy): Eukaryota > Viridiplantae > Streptophyta > Pinopsida > Cupressales > Cupressaceae > Sequoia > Sequoia sempervirens. Next base: position 131,806,724 of record VDFB02105785.1, on the reverse strand, counting down.
AGATCAAATGGTGGTGAAGGAAGAGAGAATAACTCATGAATTGTCAAGAATGGATAACACTCACAAACACCTAGAAGATATCATTTGCACAACCTAAAGAGAGGAAAGAAAAAAAGGAATTGGACATGGTATTCCTCATACACATTTGCACACTTTCAAAGAGGCTTTGGAGTTGATAAAAGAAGGCTATTTATAAATGGTTAGAGATAGAGAGATGGTTTTCCAATTGGTGAAAGATCAAGATAGAGAGATTGTTGATATTTGTCTACTTTTGAGTGGGAATAATCACTCCTTTCATAATTTAGAAAATCAATCCTTTATAACAACTACTCCTAGGGTACAAGATGGCAAGGAAAATGGTGTAGGAGTTGAAAAAGTTGAGGAAATGATTGAAGAATCATACAATGAGGTACCTTGCATCCTTGTGACATTTAGTGATGAATACTTCTTTGACCCACTTCCACCCCTAATCACTTGGGAAGAAGATGAGACAAATCAAGACTTGATGGTGTTTGCTGACTACAATGTAAGCATAAAAGAGGATTCCAGAGGTCTGATTTGGTATAGTGATATTATTCCTCATTCTTATGAGATTGCTACTCTTACACATGGAAGAACTTGTGAAAATGAGTCTACAAGTGTTGGTACACAAAGTGTAAGTGTTGGGATTGAAATTTTCAATAGAGATGCACTTGTGAAGCTTGAAGACATGGTACAAGAATATGACAAGTATTCTAATTTTTATAATAGCTATCATAATCCTTCACACCATCATGAGGTAACAAGTTCACATAAGGATGATAGTACCATATATTTTTCTATAGATGGTGCTAAAAAATTGTGGGTTAAAAATGGATTTTGTGTGATGAATCCAAGACATAAGAATTTTGATTTTGTATATCAGACATGGGAGGTTGTTCAGGAGTTAATTTTGATTCATGGCTCAAGGGGTTTGGAGATGGATGAATCTGATCAGCATGGAGTGGTTGTGCAGTTTATGATTAATCCATTATTTGAGTTTGATACTGTATTGGTCTATGATAATCCACTCTTCGAGTTGGACGTTGATCACAATCCTAATACTAGTACAATTTTGGGTGATGATCACAGTGTTTGGGATATGTCTAGTGCATTAGGATTCTAGACAGGGCTCACTAAGGAGTTATACAGTGTGTACACGGTGAGGAGTGCCTACAATTTTGTTTTTGATTCACTTGTACATGATTTGTATTTGATGCACAAAATTTGTGCGCATGGGATAAAAAAATTATACGATGATTCTCTTTGTGCAATGGAGGGGAGTGAATGATTTCAGTGCTCAAATTTGCTTCCACTCGAGGTTCATGCTCCTGAGGTACATGACACCAAGAATTTTGTGGGTTACAGTGATATGTTAGTTGTGCTTATGCTAGTGCTTTAGGAATCTATTGTTTTTGTGAGGGACATTCTACAAGTATTCCCTTGGGATATAGGTGGAGTGGTGTTCTCTTTACAACTAAGTTGCTTGGGGACAAGCAATTTCAAGGAGAGTGGACTGTAATGTCCCCTTTTTAGCTTGTTGCCATTTTGGTGGATTAGCGTATTCTTTGGCCTTTGCAGGCTAACACAGTTGGTTAGAGGGTCTTGTTTGGAAGATATCAGAGTGTTTTCTTCTCCAAATCTTGTGGTGGTTCAAGATTAGCCTTCATTTGGTGTTTCAGGACTTAGTTGTACACACTTACTATTTATAGTAAGTCACCTCGAGGTTGAAGTCTAGTATTGCTATTTATGGAAATACACCTGAATGTGTTGTGGATGCAGTATATGACCACCTAGTTCAGTCAACATAAAAATTAGATTTTTATTAAGAGATGATATTTTTAATTATATTAAAGTTAATCTTTAATAATAATTTATTATTTATTCAAAACTTGCATTATAAATTTATATTATAACTTTATGTCTAAAGGGGGCCATTTAATGACTTAAAGTACATTAAATGATTAATTAAATGAGCACCCACTTTGAGGAAATATTTAATAAATTTTAAATGTGCATTTAATATTATTTTAAATGATTGAAAAGAGCCTTCTAAAGGATCGACCTTTTCTTGGAAAATTATATAAAGGATCAGCCAAAGCAAAAATGGAATTTATTCAAGATTGTGATATTAAGATTTTGAAGATTTTTTCTGTGGAGATGAAGAAACCTAGGGTTTCTACCATTTTTGTACTTCCGGTCATTGAAAACATTGTCTCTCTTTGATTTTCATACCCAAGGTTGTGAAAGATCTTCTGAAGGATTTTCTTTTTGGATTGGTTGCATCTAGTAGTCAATATTGAGCTTCATTGGTGAAGAATCATAGGAGTTTCACAAGGGTTTTCATTGCAAACCAATTATCATTGAAAATAAATATTATAACATATTTTTATTGCTTCTAGAGATCATCTTCAATAGCACATGGGAAACATATTATACATTATAGAAGAATAATTTTTTGAAGATTATAAGGGCTATGAGAAGGTCATTTGATGTTATTTGTGATAGCTAAAACTATCAAGTTGGGCCATACAGTACAGACACAACCAGGCCATACCATCTCCTTGTGATAGGTTGTACATATCCTATTTAGCCAAGTGTGTGAACTAGGAGGAAAAATACCTAAGGTATTTGTTGATCATCAAAGCTTGTGCCTCTCGGACAACCTTTTGGGAAATTCAGCGAGTGGGGGACCAATTTGCACCTCACTAAATACCTCCAAGATTTTTATAGAAAGTCAGCTCTTCTTTGAGTTTTTAGAAAAGATAAAAGGAAATGTAAATATTAAACATGAAAATGGAGATGCACCAAAGGTTTTACAACATTTTAAACTCAATTATTCTCCTATGAATGATATAATAGACACAGAATACTACAACCCTTCATTGTTGGGAAGAGAATGAGCACCAAAGGCTAAGAACAATCATAGTGCATTCTTTTAGATCTCCCCATAGGAAGTATTTAGTAAGGTCTGATCGAGTGTAAAAGTTCCAAAATTTAACAAAAAATCATTCAAAAATTGCATAAACCTTTCCTCCTTTTACAACATAATATGAAAAAAAAACAACCCTTAGAGAAAATGGAGAATTTCAACAAAAATAATCCAATTTTCACATGTTATCATCATATCATAGAAGCCTACAACATGGAAATCAACTAATCAAACTATCGAATTAAACTTAACATAGTGTCTTTATTCTGAACGAAACATAAAGAAGGAACTTGACAAAGAAAATAACATGCACAGTTTCAAATATTTCTTCCAAACAGTTCATACTTCAATATCAAATAAACTTTAAAAAAAAAAGGTTAGATGCCAATCGAATAATAGTTTGAGTTAAAACAATATAACATGCCAAAGAGAAGCAGTGTTCTACCAACTTTTAACTTTTGAAAATATCTTTATAACTAAGGAAAACTAAAAGAACTTTCAAAAAAACCTTTTTTCTCCTCTGTCACCACCTTCGATTTATAGTTGAAAAGGGAGAACCACCACCAACATCCCAGAAGTAAATACTACTAGATGGCAACATCTAATAGCTCATGATCTGATTGTAGATCGTTGATTAGATCATGATAATCTTTGCTCATTAATTCCCAACTGCCTCATTTATGTCATTTAGATATTTAGCAAAGATTGCCATCTGAAAATAATCAAATCCTAGAAAATAGGCTGGCAGAATCTTATTTGACCAATGACATAGATTAACGGTGCCACCTCAAAGGTTCTAGCCTAAAAATAAGAAAGACCCAACATTCTCTGACAAACTCCCAAAAGATATTGCTCCTTAAAAGTGCAATCCTCCCAATGCGAAAATATGATGTGTTGAGTGAGCGAGGAATCTTAGATTTATGAAAATAGCCCTAGAGAAAATCCCCACCAAGCTGACATGTGCTCTGAATTTCTTTTGAAAGGAAGATGATAAACGAAAGCCACACAACCACCATGTGGGACATTGTGTGCCTTTTGGATTAAATTTTTCTCCTGAAGCCAAAAAGGTATAAAATTTGAAAATAAAAATAAGATTAAGGAAGAATTGTTTCATTGTTCTGGCACCTCTAAGGGGGCCTTCACTTGTGGAGGCATGGACCTAGAGTTCTGGAAATTCCTAGAGTTTGAGGAAGGCAGAATGTTGTACCTCCTAGTCCAAATCAGTTGGCTAGATGAGAGTGCGAAAGACCGTGTACACTTGATCTAATTCAAATACTTCCATAAAATAAATGGCTCCCCATCTAGCTGAAACAACCCCAAGGTGGTAATAGAGGCGGGAAAGGGAAAAGATCTTGTGCTTGATTTCACCAGCAGTGGGCATCGGGCTTAAACCCAGGAGTTCTATAGAAGTTTGGACCTTCTATCTAATTGCCTCCATGACCTTTTCAACTAATAGCACCTCTCCATTTGGTGAGAAAAGGGGAGGCAAATAGTAACTAATCAAAACATTGAAATATTTTTTCATTTTGTCAACCTTTTTGTTTAGCATTGCCTAGAGTTCCTTGCTCTTTGTTGTTACTTTAAGATAGTTGAAAAATTCATTTGCTTTTCTTGAGGCAACCCTTTGATCTAGAATCCCTACACTTCTTAGGGCCTCATCAGTGGCCACACACAATCTCAAAATCAAAGTCTATGATTCTGCTACCTGGGGAGCATATATCTCTAGGATTTGGTCGACCACCATGCCAACCTTTACATTTAATTCCTAAGCATCCCTGAAGAACTATAGGGCTTGATTGAGAATGGAAATCATGTTAGGAATTGCATGCAAAAAATATCAATTAAATGTGAATAAAGATTAAATAAAGGAATGAAAAACACAGATATAATAAAAGCAAGAGACAATACTTAACGTGGTTCACCCAAACTTGGGCTACGTCCACCAATAGAGAGTCTAGTATTATTATCTAGTAAATCAAACCGATTACAACCAGTAATCCTTACAACTCAATACCACTGCAAATGCTACAATACAATGTCAACAGAAACCCTAATCCTTAGCCTTTTATCAAGACTTATGTCAATTACAAAATAGGGTTTTTTTATGTTGGCCAATAGAAAAAATAACACCCAATGCCTTTATAAAATAATAAAAATCATGAGAGGTTTTAGGGGCACAACCTCAAAGAAAAATAACACCCAAGAATCATCAACATTATCAAGGGAAAGAATCAAAGCATCCTCATCAGATTTGTTACTTACCACATTTTCCTCTTTACTTCCTTCCTTTTTTTCTACTTTATTTTTCTGAGACCAACAATCTTTCTTTAAATGACCCAACTTACCATAGTACCAACAATCCCTCTTATCTCTAGATTGGGACCTTTTGTCCTTTGATTTTCCTTGTGACTTCCCACAACTTCCATAATTATTTCCTCTCTCCTTTGTTCTTCCCATGCTTTCTGCATTCAAAACACTTCCTGATGTGGATGTTCCACCTAAGCTTTTCCTATGAATTTCCTCACACAAAATAACACCAATGACATCATCAAATTTTAATGTATTCGAACCAAAAATAGAATTACTAACAGCCATGACCAAGCTATTCCAGCTTTCAGGCAAAGAACACATAATCAAAAGAGCCCTAGCTTCTTCATCAAATTTTACATTTATAGAAGTTAATTGACTAGTAACTATATTAAACTCAATTAAATGATAAAAAATTGACCCCCTTCTATCATTGTCATATTAAATAAATGCTTCATAAGAAATAGCTTATTCAAAGTGGAAGGATTTTCATATAACTTCATTAAGGTTTCCATCAACTCTTGAGTTGTCTTTGCTATTGTAATATTGAATGCCACTAATTGTGCTAGGCATAAACGAATGGCTCCCAGTGCCTTTCTATCCAGAAGATTCCAATCGTCATGACTCATTATTGTCAATTTCTTGGATTATCCACATCTACCTTCAATTTACCCTTGTCCGCCATTGCTCCCACTTAACCATGATATTTTCTTGCAGACGATAATCGAACACAACCAGCTCTGATACCACTTGTTACGAATTGCATCTAGAAAATATCAATTAAATGAAAATAAACATTAAAAAAAGGAATGAAAAACACAAATATAATAATAGAAAGAGACAATATTTAACGTGGTTCACCCAAACTTGGGCTACGTCCACCAATAGAGTCTAATATTATTATCCAGTAAATTGAACCAATTACAACCAATAATCCTTGCAACTCAATACCACTGCAAATGCTACAATACAATGTCAACAAAAACCCTAATCCTTATCCTTTTATCAAGACTAATGTCGGTTACAAAATAGGGTTTTTTTATGTTGACCCTGTCTTGGGGGCGCATCCCCCAAACCCCTATTAAATAATTTGGGGTGAAACTGCACTAATGAAAGTGGGGAAATTTAACCTCCAAGTCTAATTATGCTACATATACCAACAAATCATAAATATGATCCTTTCCCAGTGTGTAGATATAAAACTCTTCAATATCAAGAGGGTCCCAGACACTTTTTCACTAGTTAACTCTTAGTGGAACTAAGCTTCTCTTTCTCTTATATCCTCCTCTATTTGATTCTTCTCTCAGAGGGAATTTGTTAGTTCAGAGCTCAAATTTTTGACCACTTGGTCATGAGCCTATAGAGCGGACATGATCTCCTATTTCTCTTATCTTCACCTTTTTGCCTCCACCTAGGCCTTTTGTATATTTTTGGAAGCCTAAGATCGGATGCCATCCAACTCTCTTTGTATGTTTTCTTGAGTACGTTGGTAATCTATGTTTATCTGGCGCTCAGTATCAAGCTCAACTCTTAACTTTTAAATTTCAACATACAGCTGAATCTGTTCACTTTGGGTCTCATTGAGAAACTTAGTTGCTTCCCCTTGTTGATCTTGTATCTATCTTATGTGGACTATCTCGACATCTCTGGCCTTGATCTTTTTCTACAAACTGCTCACCGTATCCCTTACATTTATCAACTCTACCTCAGGCTTCTCACAGTCTGCATATACCACCTTTTGGGTGGCCTTAGCTAGGACCACCTTGTTGTGTGGGTGAGTTGACGAAAGGAGAGAAATACAATTTAGAGTTATGAGTCATTCTGTAATAGGTTATGAGTTCATGAGGATTTAATGTTGCATAACAGTACTAGCATTTGAATTGAAATGATAAATTCAAGCTCATGTCTCCCCATTGTATGCGCGTATCTGAACTTTGAATAAAATAACTAAGCGTTGTTTCATTCATCTCACTATTGTGGTGTGTATGATTCTATTGTGGCTTTAATTCAAGGAATTAAATAAAATTCTTGAATAGGATTATAGGCAGGTATGTTTTGTATAAGGATTTGATAAGTAGTATTGGGTTAGAATACATACTGATGAAATTGTAATGCAATATTGTCAGGGACCTTATATGTCATGTATTTCATCTGTTATAAACCTTTAAATGCTTATAAATTTGACTCCCCAATGGATATATGGCACTGATCTAGGTTGCATTCATTCGTGTGATTCAGTATTAGTTTGTCTTTGCCTTGAGCTTGCTACAGATTGCAAATCAATGACTATTTTATATATTATGGATTGTGTTGTAGTCATCCCATGCTCTAGATAGTTGATATTGTCAAAGAATAGCCGATTCTATCCAATATTATCTTATTGTGTTGAGCTATTAAGTGGGATTATCAGTTATTATTAATGTTGTTTATGATAATGGTGCAGAGGTTGTAAACACATTAAGGTATTCCCCTCCCAGGTCTTGCAGAGCCTGAAGTGTAGGAGGTTTTTTAAAGTCCTTGTCAGTTGGTCCAGGTCCTTCGAGCTGTCCTTGATTAGAATTGGAAATTCCATAGGTAGATTAGAAGACCAACTTGGTTACAGCATAAAAAGGAACCAAAAAAATGGCGACTCTACTGGGGAGCTAATTTTAAAAAAATTCTTATTAATGTGTCGGTTATCCATTTTGCATAGAGTTTTCATAGTATTTCTGTTATTTTAAGGTTGAGCCCATAGTTTTGTGTTAGGTTTGTCCACTTCTATTTTCATAGGCATCAAGAGTTATGTTGTAAAGCACTTTTGTGTACTGTTAGTTTGAGGTTCTGAAAGTTCTTATATTCCAGTACGTGTCTTTAGGTTTCTGATATTCCCAAGAAAATTGGGTGGCGACTCTGAAGTCTCTGCACCAGTGTGTGTTTTATTTTGAAAATTTTACTATACATAGAAAGAACTTTTGGACAAGTACGAAGAATGAAGAATCATCCGGAACAAAAATTGGAAGGTGAACTTCCCAAAGCAAAGAAGGACTGGATAAAGAAGAAACCAGAATCTAGTAATGTTGCTCCCGCATCACAGGACCCTGTACACCAAGGTACACATAAGCTTTTACATCCTATCCCTGAGAATCTTGACGAGATGTCTAGAAATTCAAAGTCAGATAGTTGTGGATTTTTTGATTCATTATTTAATACACCGGTTCAAGATAATGTGACATGTCAAAATAAGGGGCTTGTTAGTGTTAAATATGCTGAAAAGAGAAGAGGTAGGAGTAGAGTTCGAAGCCATCACAGAGAATGCACCAGTGATGTGCCTCCTCCTCCTCCTGAAAATTATGTAAATCCTTTGTTTTCTGAACATGTATTGGAAGGGGTCAATTTAATACATCTAGATGATACATCAAGTTCTGATGTGACTTTTCCTAACCCTGATGATATTTTTGGAGACAAATTATTTGAGACGAGAAATCCAAGCACAAGTTGAGCTTAGAGTGAAAAGAGAAAAAGAGAGGGAAGAGACATTGATGGGTGTTGTGATTGAAAGGGATAGCGTAATGAGACAGTTGGAAACAATGAAGCTCCTGAATCGAGATGAACCTGAACCAAATGTTGAGGGTCCAGTTCTACAGAAGATTGCTAATAAGGAAGTAAGACATGCACCTAAAGAAACCCTAGTAGCCCACATTGATGCCCAACCCGAACTTGCAGACCCAAAGCCCTCAACTCATGATGGGTCTCAATCAAGTAATACAAATCCTAAACCTACATTGGCCAAAGGAAAGAAAAAAGTTGAGGGGATTAAAATAAATGAGAAGGTGATTCCCCATTCTACTAAACAAGATCCCAAACCACATGTGTCATTTCAAACAGAAGCTGCTTTAGAAAAGGCTAAGAAGGAGAGTGAAGCTTTGGTAGAAGAGTTGGAAAGAATAGAGATTGAGGCTGCAAATGCATAAATGAAGAGGAAAATAAGTTTCCTAAAGATGAAAACTACAGATGAGGTTACACAAGCTGCAACCTCATCAAACCACCAAGATGTCTTAAGGGGCAGCTCTAAAATTAATCCAGACCCCACCATGAATAGTTTTGACCCGAAGATTCATGTAATTGGGTTTGAAAATCCAAATCAAAATGGTTTAAGAGTACAAGATAAAGGGTCTAGTGTGGATTCTCAAAGAAATGAGGGATTATATCAACGATGACCTATACAGTTGGAAAGGTATAGGCCATTATTCTTTGATGGTATCCCTGGTTATCCAAATCCTATCCCTGCTAACTTGAGAGAAAAGATGGATAAGTTTGCTAGTAATAATGTTGTAACAGTAGAGGAATACTTGAAAGCTTTCTTGGACATGTTGAATGATTATGAGGTAGAACATGAAGATGTTGTAATGAAATTGTTTGTACAATCCTTGGTAGAAGATGCAAGGGATTGGTATAGAGGTTTACCTAATGCTAGTATTGGGTCATAGGATGAGTTTGAAAAGTGTTTTAAAGAGTAGTATGGTGATAAAAATAATGCTAGTTTCATGTTGAATGAATTTAATAACATCAAGAAGTCATTAAATGAGCCTCTGACAGAGTTTAATTTGAGATTTCAAAAGGAAATGTATAAGTTGTTCCAGGTTTTGAGGCTTGATGAAAATGTTTTCTTAACTACATACTTCAATGCTTTTGATGCTAAAATGGCATATCTCCTTAGAGATAAAGACCCTCAGACATGAGGGATGCATTTAGAGTGGCTATAAATATTGAAAGTAACAGAAAAGCTTTTGGGAAGTATGGTAGGAGAGAAGAACCTGTTTTAAAAAATCCTAGGAATAAAATTGAGAAAATTCTTGCTGCAAAGCCTAAGGATGACGAAAAGTGGGAAAAGGTTTACAATACTCTGAAAGACATAAAGAAAATTGTTGCTAAGCAAGGAAAGGGTGTAGGAAATGAAAGGCAGCCCTATAATAAAAATGATAGGCCGCCTAGATTGTAAAATTATCCTTACAATACAAATTGGAAAGATGGAAAGCCAATCTTGCCTAGCCAGAAGCCTAAAAATGATTAGCATACACCAAACCCCTTAGAGAAACATTCAATGAATATGGTAGTTGACCAACCATGGTGTGAAATGTGTCAACATCCTCATGATCAAAATTACTGTGGGGTTGCTTAATTGATTTTTGTTGAGAAAATTGAGGAGGACGCTCATGAGCAGACATTAGAGTGTGAGCAAGATGATGTAAATGTTTGTATGGCTAGATTGTACATTGATGAAGCAGAATGCTCCTTTGAAAATGAAATACAGGAAGCTAATCTAGATAATCAAAGAGAGAGAAATGAGATGTACAATCAACAGGTCTTTTCTAATGAGGAAGATGGTTTTGGTCATAATGCTTGCAATATGGAGTAGGATGAAGATTCAGCGTCCTTAAGGAGACTGTCAGAAGAGGGAATTGCAAGGTTGACTAAAGAAATGGCTACCCAAATGAGAGGTTCACTCCAATTGAGAAGTAGAACTATTGGTGGTGAGTAGGGTAAACCTGTTGGCTATCAAAGAGCAAAAGGATAAAAAAAAAGGTGTTAATATTGACAACAAAAGGGATACTGTAAAAGTCAAAGAAGTTAAGGGTGATAAGATTTGGGCAAAAAGAAATGAGACCCCAAAGCTTCAAGAAGGTGTAATTGTACCAGTGGTGAAGAAAAAGGTGATTGCAAAGGTGGTTGAACCTGCTACAGAGGATGACAAGAAAAAGGAGCTAGGAGGATGTAATTAGCCAGAAAGAAAGGAAAATGATGAAGGTATGATGTTTAATTTTCCTAAATATACACCTGTGGATATGTTTCATGTTCTTTCTTAGGTTAAAGTAACTGTACCTTTACTAGAAATGATGAGAATAGATTAACACAAAGAAAAGGCAATAACCTTAATCACAGATGTTGTTGGTAATAAGGCTAAATATGGAAGTGGTAAAGAAGTGAAAGATAAAGAAAAAGAAAAGGAAGTAGAGGGAATTGTGTCACAAATTCCCCCTATGTATTTAGGAAATTCTATTAACATGTTCCTCGAAAACATAAACCCCTTTTTCTTGAGTGTGGATATAAATGGGAAAACTCTAAGAAACTGTATGATAGATTCAGGGGCCTCAAATAATGTTATGCCAGTCAAAATAATGGAGGCAATGGGCTTGACAGTAGATACTACTCAAGGAAAATGTTATGCTATGGATTAAAGAGAAGTTCCAGTTATTGAAACTATCAGAGCATTGCCTTATAAGTTGACTCGGTACCCTAACAAGGATTTAGTCATGACTGTGTTAGTTGCAGACATCCCACCTCACTTTGGGATGCTTTTGTCAAGGAAATGGAGTGCATCAATGGGGGGTAACATACAATGTGATTTTTCATTTTCTACTTTCTCTATTGATGGTAAGGATGTCAAAATTGAAAGAGAGTCAAAAGTACCTCATATGATTGAGCATGGTCTAGTTGAGAATATGACATGTTTTATTGACAATGGTATAGATGAATTTAGGGTTGAGGAATTCCCTAGCAGTTGTGATAAACCTATTGCATTGATTGATACTGAAATAAAACAATTGTCAGAATCTAATGATTTGTGGACTATGTATTTTGATGGTGTGTGTTCAAAAGAAGGGTCTGGTGCAGGTGTTTTGTTACGATCACCAAGTGGAAAGACATTCAGATTCTCTTTCACTCTGTTATTTGAATGCACAAATAATGTGGCGGAGTATGAAGCCTTGTTATTACGGTTGAGATTGGCTAAAAAACATGGTATCAAAAAGATCAAAGCAATTGGCGATTCTGAGCTGGTGGTCTCTCAAGTTAGATCCAAATATGTATCAAAGAACAAGAGGTTAAAACAGTATAGGAATGCTTTTTGGGATGAACTGGACAACTTTGATGCATTTGGTATAGGGTGGATGGAGAGAGGTCAAAAAAAAGTGGCAGATTTATTAGCTAACATTGAATTAAAACCAGATGATATGACTTATGCTGGAATTTCAAAGGTTGTGCAAACTAGGCCATCTATCCCTGATAATGTTAAAAATTGGAATTTTTTTGATAATGATGAAGATATATTAAATTTTTTGAATTGTGTGGGAGAATATGAAAATCAAGAAATTGACTTTGGAGCTTTTTTTGAAAATATTGATGGTAAGGATACTGTATTCAGAAATGAAGTCATTCAGTTAAAGAAAAACACAATTCCCAAGGGTCTAGTTGTATTAGAAAGAGTGTTTGAAAATCACGGCAAGACAAAGGCTAATCATAATGTTTCCCATCCTGACGACCTAGAGGAGATAAATCTTGGAACAGAAGCATCCCAAAAGAAAGTGTATATTGGAAAGAAAATGTCACCAAAGGTGAGAAGGATGTTAATTGACTTATTGAGGAAGTTTAGGCATGTGTTTGCATGGTCTTATGATGATCTTAAGGCATACATGGAGGATCTTTATCAACATGAGATTCCTTTACGTGATGATGCTAAGCCATTCAGACAAAAGCAAAGGCCTATTAATCCCACTTTGGCCCCCAAAATGCAAGAAGAATTAATGAAACTAAGGGATGAAAGGATCATCAAGCCAATTAGAAATTCATCTTGGGTATCAAACTTGGTACCGGTAAGAAAGAAAAATGGAGACATCAGGTTATTTGTAGATTTCAGAAATTTGAATATTTCTTCATTAAAAGACAATTATCCATTACCTAATATGGAAGCTATGTTGCAACGAGTGACAAGTTATGAGTTAATGTCTATGATGGATGGTTTCTCAGGATATAATTAGCTCATGGTCAAAGAGTCTGAGCAATTTAAGACAACTTTCACTACACCATCGGGAACATATGTTTATGTAAGAATGCCATTTGGTCTAACAAATGCAGGGGCTACTTTTCAAAGATCCATGGATGTGGCGTTTTCAGATTTCATTAACTTATTTTTGGTAATTTATCAGGATGACCTGACAGCATATTCTAAAAAGGAAGAGGATCATTGTGAGCATTTGGAGAAAGTATTCATTAGAGCCTTGGAGTATGGCATTTCTTTGAATCCAAAGAAATGTGTGTTTGGAGTACTAGAAGGAAAACTATTGGGACATAGTTTACAAGGATGGAGTAAAAATTGATCCAGACAGAGTTATTGCAATTGATAAAGTGCCACAACCCTGAACTGTCAAAGGAATCCAATCTTTCTTTTGGAAAATAAATTTCTTGAGGAGATTTGTGACGAATTTTGCTGAGGTAGTTCACCCTATTTCCAAAATGCTCAAGAAAGGAGCCAAGGTTGAATGGGATGAGGAGCCTGTGCAGGCCTTCAAAGCCATTAAGCAAGCGATAAGGGAGGCTCCTGTGTTAAGAACTCCTGATTTCTCCAAGCCTTTACAAATTTTCGCATTTGCTTTCGTCCACACAATTGCAGCTATGTTGTTACAAAAGAATGCAAAATATTTTGAACAACTTATAGCCTTTTTCAGTAAATCTTTACAAGCTGCAGAACTTAAGTATGATATAAATGAAAAATAGACATATGCATTGGTAAAAGCGGTGAAGGCTTTTAGACCTTATTTGATGGGAGCTACTGTAATTGCTTATGTGCCTAGTGCTGTTGTTAAGGACATTTTCACACAACAAGAGGTGTTTGGGAGAAGGTGTAGATGGATAAATAGGATTCAGGAATTCAATATTGAGGTTTAGATTACTAAATTGGTAAGAGGACAAGGATTGGACAAACTCATGGCCCAAAGTAATCTGGATGAAAATCAGATAAATTTGCTAGAAGAGGAGAATCGATCGCATCTATGTGATATGGAGCATTCAGAATGGTATAGAGATGTGATATATTACTTGCAAAAAATGAAATGTCCTGATAACTTCAGTGAAAATGAGAAAAGGACATTGAAACTACATGGTATCAAGTATGTTATTGTAGATGGAAAGCTCTGGTGGAGAAATGGAGAGAGTGTCATGCTGAAGTGTGTTGATCAAGATCAAGAAAAAGAACTTCTGAGTGGAATGCATAGTGGAGTTTGTGGAGGACATTATATGGCTAAAACAACTACACATAAGATAATGAGGGCTGGATTTTGGTGGCCTACAGTTTTTAGGGATGCACACCAACTAGTGAGGATATGTGATGCTTGTCAATGTTTCTCTAGTAAGTTAAAATTTTCTGGCAACTTGCCTTTAAAACCAGTTATAGTACAAGCCCCATTCCAGCAATGGGGTATTGATTTTGTAGGTGAGATAACATGTAAATCTAGTGGAGGTCATTCCTGGATATTGGTGGCTACTGATTATTTCACCAAGTGGGTGGAAGCAATTCCAACAAAGAAAGCCACTAGTAAAGTGGTAATTGATTTCCTAATGAGCAACATATTGACTAGATTTGGATGTCCAGAAAGGATTGTGTTAGACAATGCAATGTGTTTCAGATCTGAAGAATACATGGAATTTTGTGAAAAGAATGGCATCCAAATTTCTTATACATCACCATACCACCCACAGGGAAATGGACAAGAAGAATCAAGCAATAAAAGCTTGATGAAGATTATTAAAAGGATCATGGATCAGAATAAAAGGGCTTGGGATTCTAAGCTGAGATTAGCAGTTTGGGTAGATAGGGTAACTATGAAGAAGGCAATAGGTTGTTCCCCATTCGACTTGGTTTATGGGATAAATGCCAGGTTACCCCAAAATAACTTAATGGAATGTATAAGTTTTCCCAAGTATATGATAATGAAATTGATGATGAAATGCAATTGAGAGTGGAAGCTCTTATAGAGTTGGATGAAGCCAGGAGGGAAGCACAAAAGAAAAATGCTAAGTTGTAGTTGCAGGTAAAGAACTTGTATGAAAAGAGAGCAACTGTAAGGAGTTTCAAAAATGGAGATCTAGTCTTAATGTGGAATGCCAGACTGGAAGATAAAGGGAAACATGGAAAATTTGATGCAATCTAGTTAGGACCATTCCTGATTAATGATAAGTGGGGTGAAGATTTGTACTTCCTCCAAGAGATGACAGGAGATATTCTTGAACTTCCAGTTCATGGACAATTCTTGAAGTTATACTTCACTTGAATTTTTCTTTTCCATGAACAATAGTTCAGGTTTGTATATTTTGTATATGTCTTGTACATAGGTTGGGTTGTTTTGTCTGAATAATTCCTTTTTGGTCATCTTTACCTCTTGGTTTGCTATCCCTGAGATTCTAAATTCTCACTTTATTCCTGTAGAATGAACATCCCCAACTAGAGCCACTGATGGAGCTTTCAAAATTTTTGCTCCTTGTTAGTCACTCAGGACCTCCCTTATGTCACTGGTCTTTCATGGTGTTGAAAATTTTGAAGGTCTAGGGTTTTAGCCTTTTCTTCATCTTAAATCCTATTTTTGTGGTATGCCTTGGTCAGGTTCTCTTTCACTGTTACCTTTTTGAGGGTTTTTAAAACATCTTGTGCCCTATCATTTCGTCTAGACGTTGCCCCCTTCGGTTTCTAAGTTTCGCGGCTTCCTTAAGTTTTTATTTTTTCCTAAGTCTAGGCTGACCCCGTGCTTTGTCATTTTAAAAATAGCTTATGTTGTTGTTTTCCATCCACCTAGTGGTGTCCCTTTTCCTTTTTAATAAATCTTTTATTTTATAGAAGGTTGAATTAGCGCTACCGTTGATCCATTTGCTACAAATATCAACGGCGCCCGCTATCCCGTGATCAGGATTTATGGAATCGCGATATCACAGGCGGGTGCCATGTGCCCTTCCTAAAGGATGAAATCTATGCAACCATTGATGTGTTGTCTTTTCAAGATCAATGGTACCCGCCAAACCGCGATCAGGAATTATGGGATCGCGATATCATGGGAAATTGCCACGTGTCTCATCCGATGAGGCCTAAGGAGTGAAGGAAGCATTAGCCGGTTTTCAATATATTAAGGGACGGATTACTAATGTGCTTGTAAGATGCACATGTTTTATTTATATGTGGATGTTATAACTCTGAGGGAAAAGTTGCTCGACAGTTAAAGGAAAGGACGATGACCATTTTTGAAGGAGT
Source organism: Sequoia sempervirens (assembly GCA_007258455.2). Classification (NCBI taxonomy): domain Eukaryota; kingdom Viridiplantae; phylum Streptophyta; class Pinopsida; order Cupressales; family Cupressaceae; genus Sequoia; species Sequoia sempervirens. The sequence goes on along the minus strand of VDFB02105785.1, from coordinate 131,790,417 downwards.
AGGATCTCTGATGAGAAACATCAACAATTGCTTGCCATCCCACGATGGTGAATCAAAGGATTGTGATATCGCGGGCAACCACCACATGGCATTCCTTTGCATTGTATAACATGGTGGGTCCCTTATTGTTGTGTTGGTGATTATGTCAGCCTATTTTGAAGATGGCTGTCGATGATTTGATCAAACTGGAGGATCAATAGCTCAAATTTAAATATGTATCAAATATGGTTGGAGCTGTTTGTGCAACCCGTGAGTGAGCTTTAATGGCAAATGAGACATCTACTAGCAAGATTTGATCGACATAAAATCAGTTTACTTGTCTTATTTGTATCACAAGGCATCCAGTTATTTTGTGAAAACAGTTTCAGAGCCGAAGGAGAAATTGCGAGCAGCTGCAGATAGAATTTGGAGTTTGTGCGAGAAGAGCCGTAAGTTTATTTTCTCTGCTTCCCAGTCATTCTACACCTAAATTTGGGAAGGGGGGTTTGCTATGCTTGTCATTGAGCTCATTGAAATTTTTGTTAAGGCTATAGTTTAATCATAAATTGTGAGGAATTGTAGTATTTTACTCTATAATTTCCTATCTTTGCTTATTCGTAGCCACTTGAAGTGTAACATTGTAGCGAAGCCCTAGTTTGTCCAAGATGGCGCCACCCAAGCAACACTCTAGCCACATTGAATATTTGAAAAGAAACCTATACGATGATTTCCTGGATTAATTTCTATTATCAATAAATGATAAAAGGAAAGGTGTAGTGTTGATGCGAGGGAAAATCCTAGGGGAGGGGTTGGTGTGTAATATTTCCAACATTGTTGATGCTAGGGTCCCACTCACCGGCTTAGAAATGTTCAGATTATGGTATGGAGAGAGGAATTTGCCTCACCCTTTTTCAAATGGATGGATGTACGACATGGGAAAGTTGGTTATACCAAATGTGTTCCCTGATGTGGACTTACTTAGGTCAGTGGCTATGAGATATGACCCCATCACACGGGTAATTAGAGATAATGATGGAGGAGTGCTATTAGAAATTAATAGAGATGTTATCCAACAAACTTTTGATTTGAGTTTGCTGAGTGATGAATTGGTTCCTATTAATCTTGAGGAAATGAAGAAGGAGTATACAAAGTTGGAATCTATTTTTAGGGCTAAGCTGCTTCCACCTCATCTAGTTAAGGCAAGTGGATCACAATTTCATATCAGCCCTAGTGACCAGGAACCTTTTAGATTGAATTGTTTTGCAAAACCCTTCCTGGCTACTTTCTATTCATTATGTCAATTTTTTGGTTTCAATCCTGGTGCAGTAATGCCTATTGCATACATGTTCATGGGGGTGAAAATACAACACCCTAACTTCTCTGTCACATATGACTTTACTTCTTTCTTGGCTGAGAGGATACATTAAGGGCTATCGAAGTTGTAGGAAAATGATACTGGTACTCAATTATTTTGGTATTCTATGTTGATGCATATGTTTCTATTTAGGAATGCGACTTCTTTGTCGAGAAGATGAACTTAAGGAAATCAGTTGATGGAGAAAGATTGCTAGTACAGATATGGGCTACAGATTTATCCTATAATAAGGAAAACACTAGTTATGTGAAATTTGATAATTGTTTTGCTTCTAGATTAAGGGCTAGATTGATGGTAAATGTACGTAGGATCCTTGAGGGAGTACATGATTTCCTTAGGCCAAAGGAGAGGAAGCCAGAATTGAGGGTTTTACATAACTGGGGTGACATTATCCCATATCTAGTCAGCACTGTCCTGAGAGTATATGGATTTCAAGGAACCCCTCACATACTGCCGTGCAATGTGCCACCAAGAATAGGGTTTGCAAAAGTTATGTGGCAGATGGGTTTTATTCCTGAAGATAACCTTACTGGAAAGGGGAAGGGAACATTCTTCCCTAATTATATAGTAGTGTCTGACTTTACATTTTCAAAGGAAGGCTAGACACATTTTGAAAAAAAAATTATTGATTACCATTTGAGATTTGGTCCAAGGCAACAACATGATCCTAAAGGTTTCTTTGCTCTTTTCAGACAAAGAATAAAAGGTGGAAAATTTGCACATGAGTTCAATTTTCCCGAGGACCTGATTAGAAATGAATTTGATTTAAATATGCAAGAATTGAACAAAGAGAAATGGATAGCTTATAGTAAGCTACTGGGTGTTGTGCATCAAATGGATCTGAAGTATGATCCACTGATGGAATTCACTCCATACCATAAGAAAATTGATTTTCTAATGAAGAAATTCAAGGAGATTATGGACACCTTGACAACCAAAAGATAAATTTAAGGCTAAGTCTGGGTATGCAAAAACAAAGTGCTAGGCCAATTGAAACACAATGAGTATACTAGCCTATAGAAAGGAGGCCTATCTATAGGAGGAAAAGGGATAGTAGCAGTGATGAGGAAGAAGTAGAGAGAAAGGGGAAGCAAATAATGAAGGCACCTCCATGACCAGGTCCAAAATTCAAAGTACCTGGGGCAGTCAAAATCATTGAATTAAAATCTTCACCAAAGCGTAGTCCCCCATCACCACCATCTAAGCCAAGCCCTAAGAGGCAAAGAACTGATCACCCACATGAGGATCTGATAGATGAAAGTATTGATACTAATCAGGATATGTGGGTTGGTATGCCCTCCCCTCCTAGGTCAGCTGAGTTGGTTTGATCCGATTTAGATATGAAGGGTAAAAGTGTGCAATATGCAAGAATGGAAGCTCGCAAGGAGTTCTTAGATGACAATACATTTGTAAAGACTCCTGTATTCTTGCAATTGGCATGGAGAATAAAATTTGAAGAGTATCAAAACAAATGCAGGGAGAGAAGAGAAATAAGGCTTGACAAGTCAGATCAGGAGAATGATGAAGAAGTAAAAGCTGAACTAATGGAAGAGTTCAAGAGCATCACTCCTGAAGAAGGAAGACAACTAGTGAGTCAGGCTGGTGTATTGATTTTTCCTCAATGGGACATCGTAGATGTAGTGGATTTTAATGATATTATGAAGTCCAAGAATCCTTTTCAAGAGTTTGAAGAAGAAGTTAAGGCAGCATTGCAAAATTCTATCTTCAGTGAAGAATATGAGACCTTGGAAATTTTGGTATTGGCTCCACAAGGGAGAAAACTAGATGTTGCTGATATTAATCCAAATTTCAAAGGAGGATTAATAATAAAGAGGGCTTCAGAGACTTCAACTACCAAGGCCACTAATTTGACTGTGAATGTGGCCAAGTTGGCCCAAAAAACTGTTGAAAGGGAGGAGGCTGAAAGGAAGAGCCTAATGGAGAAGTATAACATTTTGATTGAAGAATATAGTAAAATGCAATAGAGGAATGTTGAGCTGTAAACTGAAGTGGAAAGGTTCAAGTATAAAAAGATTGGGGAAACATCCAATGCTCCAGGAACTAGCACATTACTTCCCACAGCAGGGTCAATGCTTCCTGCTTCTCCAAATGTTTCCACACCAAGGTCTCCCATTCAAAATCTTGCTCTCACCCCTCCTCTAGAACAAATTGATGAAGAAATAGAGTGCTATGTTGATCCAATGAAGAGGCAGCTCATATAGAAAATTGACGAATTACAAACATCATTAAGGGTAAAAGAGGAGGGTTTTCTTTCAAAGGAAAAAAGATTGTTACTATTTTTTTAGAGCACTTAAATGAAAGAGTAGATAATAAGTTTCCATCTATACATTCTTTGTATTCTTTGTTGTTGGGAGCAATAAAAAATATTGATAGGGATCAGGAGATAGTGATTCCAATAATTGAAAATTGGATCCCTAGGGCCAATGATCTAGATATCATGAATAAAGCCTCAAGGTTTGATATAAATGACAGACCCCAATCATTGAAGCCTACTCATATATTAGTAAAATCATTGCAAGGTTTTAAGACCTTACCAGATGATTTAAGTAGGAAGATTAGGGAGTTGGTGAAGAATTTCAATGATTGGGGTAACACACTGTTACATGATATAATTGATGAGCAGGGGGAAATCAAAACACTCCAACAATGGTAGGATCAAGCAAATAAGGTCATCAATAATAAAATTAAAGTAATTTGCGATGACTCAAATTATGATTTTTTGGTGAATTGTATGGATAAGATTATTGGTACCGGCTCATTTTTGGAATCTTTTGAAAGAGATGCTAATCAGGTAGCGGTAAATTATATGCCTTATAGTACAAAGGTAAATGAGGTGATTAATTTTGACTGGCCAACTCACAAAGAATACCAGAGGTGGGTAGCTAAGTATTTGAATGATGATGAGTAAAAGGAGTGGACTACCTACAGGTGGCAAATCAGGTGTTGCGGTTACAACGATTCCAGTTTTGTGTTGATTGCTTTCTTGGCAGGGGTTTTGCATGGTTTTTTGTTATTGCATCAACCTTCCTCCGATGACATGATGAACAAGAATATGCCCCACAATGATTGTTGTTGTAGCAATTTTTGGAATATCATTGGGTGCTCCAATCGGTTGGTGACATGTGTACTTTCTGGCTCGAAGCTTGTTTGCTCCTTCATTTTCTTTAAGAAGGATTTCAAGGCCAGAAGTACGAGTTAGCACTTGTTAGAGAATTTTAATTGAGTCTTGGCAAAGCTACAAAGCAGATTGTAAAGTCATATGTTTCTAGAGAGAAATGCAATTTAGAGTTATGAGTCATTCTGTAATAGGTTTTGAGTTCATGAGGATTTAATGTTGCATAACAGTACTAGCATTTGAATTGAAATGATAAATTCAAGCTCATGTCTCTCCATTGTACATGCGTATCTGAACTTTGAATAAAATAACTAAGGGTTGTTTCATTCATCTCACTGTTGTGGTGTGTATGATTCTATTGTGGCTTTAATTCAAGGAATTAATTAAAATGCTTGAATAGGATTATAGGCAGGTATGTTCTATATAAGGATTTGATAAGTAGTATTAGGTTAGAATACATACTGATGAAATTGTAATGCAATATTGTCAGGGACCTTATATGTCATGTATTTCATCTATTATAAACCTTTAAATGCTTATAAATTTGACTCCCCAATGGATATATGGCACTGATCTAGGTTGCATTCATTCGTGTGATTCAGTATTAGTTTTTCTTTGCCTTGAGCTTGCTACAGATTATAAATCAATGACTATTTTATATATTATGGATTGTGTTGTAGTCATCCCATGCTCTAGATAGTTGATATTGTCGAAGAATAGTTGATTCTATCCAATATTATCTTATTGTGTTGAGATATTAAGTGGGATTATTAGTTATTATTAATGTTGTTTATGATAATGGTGCAGAGGTTGTAAACACATTAAGGGATTCCCCTCTTGGGTCTTGCAGAGCCCAAAGTGTAGGAGGTTTTTTAAAGTCCTCGTCTGTTGGTCTAGGTCCTTCGAGTTGCCCTTGATTGGAATTGGAAATTCCATAGGTAGATTAGAAGACCAACCTGGTTACAACATAAAAAGGAACCAACAGGACCTTGATAGGGAGATTAAAGAATCAATAGCATCCAAAGCAGATGATGCTTGTTCAGTGCGCAAGGATACTTCACAAGGTTTATTGCTAAAAATGGTTGGGGGTTCATTAAGGACCAAAAGATCAGGGTCTATGGATGAAGGATTCTTCTCCATAGATTGGGACAAAGGAGTAACTAGAGATGTAGAGGCAGAAAGAAGAGAGAGAGTGGAACTTACTTGAGCCACGATGGCCAAAACACCTTACAAAGAAGAATCCACTTCTTCTTCCCCTCTAACTGATGCACTAGGTCCACTTAGGTCTTAGACTCATCTCCTCTTTGCATAATCCAAAATAGTATGTTCTAGACCTTTAGCGGTCAATCCAGCTGAAAGCTGGCGTTTAATAACCACAATGGAATTTATTGGGGACAATTGGGTTCTTTTCCCTTTGCTTCGAGCAATGATGGATGATGTGACTTGTGATTCCTTTTGCCTCAATCATTTTCTTTTGTCTAATTCTTGAGGCTGGGAAACATGGCGCATAAGCGCCTCCTATTCTATCTTGTGACTTGTCTCTAGATTACTATTGTTTTCATCAACCTTTTCATTGTAAACCTCATTGAACCTTTCATCATGTGGCTACAGATCTCCAAACAGGGCATTGGGGCATGTCATCTCTTGTTGAAACCTCTAGAAATCTAATTTCTTCTTTTCCAACCACCCTAGGCATTTCAATTGTGAGCTGAGGGATTTACCCATTGGGAGGTTCTTCTGATACTCTACTTACTGAACATAGAAGTTCAACCATGGTGGCTATTTGAATGGTATATGGGCCAAGTTGATGTATACCTATGGCCTTTCTTGAGTCGGATTCCTCCTCGACTCAAAATACTCCTTACTCTCATGTTTCAAAGTTGGGAGGTGCTTTGTCGGATTGTAGTCCCACGTGTCACAAATAAGAACCAAGCCTAAGAGCACTAGTTTATTTGTAAGGTCACCCTCCACCTTCCACCTCACCAGTGTTACTTGATTGTTGGAAATACTAAGAGGAATCAGGTAAAGCCCTGTCTTATGCCTTCTAATACCATAGACATTGTCGAAAAGGGTTGCCTAGTGACATGCCTTCAAAGAAAAAACTCTGTCCATTACAAATTTGGGGAATCTGAAAGGCTCCCTAACGAAACCATGGAATATGATAAAAGTGAAATATTGACCTAGGAAATAATCCATCGGGGTCAGTGAAGCCTTCGTCCATTGTGAGACCTCAGGAGAGAAGTGGTTTGTAGGGTGTGGGAAAAAATCCTAAAGTACTGGCCTCATAAGATAATCCACAAACTAGTAGTAATCCCATGTTCTTGAAAGTACATGAGTCCATAAAGAAATTGGTTGATAGAAACCCTTTACATCAAACCTAAGTAATGACAAACTTGTTGGTTTAATTAATTATTTAATTATACTTTACATAAGTTTACTTAGGTAATTATTTATTTCCTAGGATAATTATTATTTAATTCTTATCTTATCTTATTGAGCTGTCTTTTTGCTCAAGATAAGATTAGGGTTGTCTTTTCATGCTTTATTGCATCATTGCCTTTTTGAAGGATTTTGTATTATTTGTAAAAAAATTCATTCAATAATCATTAATTCTTATTTTTTCTTGCACACATTGGCTCTGAGGGTTTACAGAACTTCTATTGTTTTTTGTTCTAAATATCTTTGCATGTGATAGGTGATTACTTGCAGGTGTTGTTGGGGACTGTGAAGTTGGTTTTTCAACTTCTACATGGTATCGAAGCTCTAGACGTGTTGCTACCTATTCGTGATCTGAAGATATTCTCTCACAGCGTCCTTTTCTATGCAAGGGTTTCAAGTCAGATTGATTTTTTATAGATCTGGGGGTAGCCAAATTTTTGGAGCACTTTGGGCTTGAATGAATGTCGCCCATCGCGATCAGAGCATCCAAAAACCCCAGAAACGCCTTTCGTTTCATCGATTTAGATGAAATTTGAAAAAAAAGAAAAAAAAATTACCCCAAGGCTGTACGGCCCCAGGGCACACAAATCGAGGCATATTTTTTTGAAAATTTTCAAAAAAAATCAAAAAAAGCGTTTAAAAAAAATGCAGCCAGTGTAAAACTTGGCCACCGCCCCAACGCCACCCGGCAGCCTCCCATCTGCCACCCCTAGTGGCGGATTTCCCCATCGCCGCCCTCAGGGCCGCTAACCTGGCTTTGCAACCCCCGAGGGCTTAAAACCTCTGCAGTGGGTCGCATTGGCAACCAAGAGCCCCGACTCCGACCTTCGCGCCAGCTCCAACCCCTTTTGCCTTGGCAGTGGTTCTATCAGTGACCAAGAGCTATGACCCAGGCCCCTGGCCGATTTTTTTTAAAACCTCTCAGTGATCGATCACATGCAAACCAAGGGCCGAAAATTTTTTAGCCCGTGAGGGCCAGTTTTTTGCACCTGGTTAGTGCTGGAGGTCCTATTTATAGGCCTTTTTTTCATTTTGGCGTAACTTTTGCAAACAGAGGTATTTTTTCGCAAATGAGATATCGTCGGAAATCTGGTTCGACGATCTTCGCAATGGTGGTGGTTTTATTTTTTTACTTTTCTATTTTGGTGCCTTTTTTGCCTGTCAAAGCTGAAGTTGTTGTTTTCACTCTGGGAGGTGCAACTTTTGCGTCCTGGCTCTATTTTTTGAAAACAAATAGGTGTTGGAAAGATGGTTCCGCCCTCTTCTCAAATCTAAGATCTATTTTTTTGCAGAATTTTCACCAGGTATCTGATTTTTTTGTCAGAACTCAGCCTTTATCTTTTGAGTTATTTTCTTGGGAAACACGTAATCAAGAGTTTTTTTTTTAGATCGAAGAGGAATATTTTTTATTTGAGAGTATATACTGCTATTTTTCTTTCATGGATTTACATCACATTGCACCCCTTACTCCATTCAACTATTTTGGTTGGAAAAAACAAATGGAGATTCACTTGAAACATAAAGGGTTGTATAGGGTAACCATGGGTACAAAAATTGAACCTACAGGTGCTACTGAAAAGAGAAAATGGTTTAATAGGTGTGATGAAGCTTATGGTACATTATGTCTGTCTCTTTCATCTGACCTTCTTTTTCACATTGAATCTTGCACTACACCAAATGAGGTATGGGATACTTTGGAGTCTTTGTTTGGGACGCAGGATACTATGAGACTGTTTCAGTTAGAGAATGAGCTTATTGGCTTAAATCCTAGGGATTTTGATAGCATCTAGGAGTTTTTCACCAAACTCAAGTCTCTTAGATTATAGTTGTCACAATGTGGTGTTCAGAAAGAAGACTCTCAGTTGATATTGTCCATTCTTTCTAAGCTTGGACCTGATTATTCAGTTTTTGTATCTACCTTTTATGCCAATATGGATGCACTTGGTACAAGATTCACTATACCATCTCTTGATGAATTTTCTTCATCTCTCACTCGAGAGCAAGCTAAGTTAGCTAGCATGGGCACCGTGAAACCTTCTTCCTCTTCACATGCACTTATTGCATCACAGGAGCCCAATGATCAGAAGGCTTCTACAGGAAAAGGAAAGAAATAGAAACAAAAGGATTCCAAACCTCATGAGCAGCAAAAGGAGTCCTCAAATTCATCCTCCTCTTGTAAGGGGAAATAATTTAGGAAGGAGAGGTCTACATGTGCATATTGCAAGAGGGAAGACATGTAGAACATAATTGTTACAAGGATATTGATGAGCTAAAACATCTTCTTCAGAAACATTAGATTGATTTTCCTTCTAGGATGTCTGCATCATCTTCTTCTCCTCATTCTTCTTCTTCAGAGTAGCATAACATAGGCACAGTTGGTTTACAAACTTTATTAGATATGAAGGGACATGCTCTTTATGCTTCTTCAGGTATTGGATTAGGGAGATGGCTTCTAGATTCAGGAGCATCTCATCATATGGCATCTTCGCAGTCTATGTTCACTTCCTTTGAGCCTTGCACTATGTCTCCCATTTTCATGGGAAACAACACTTACATGAGTATTACAGGGAAGGGGTCTATTAGTTTTGGGGACCACTCCTTTCAGGATGTCTTGTGTGTCCCTCACTTGACAAATAACCTTCTTTTCATCTATCAGATAACACATGGGGGAAATGGGAGATCTGTGGAGTTCACACCTGATTCGGTTATCATCAAAGACTTGGAGAGTAGAGTATTTATTGCTACTAGGATAGTGGATCACTCATCTCAGTTGTATTCTTTCACTGATTTTGCTACTGGTGGTGCTTTTGTTTCTATGGTTGTTCCTCACACTTCGAGTGTGCATCATCATTCAGAGGAGAGATTTGGCTTCTTGAACATTGGAGTTCTCACTTCGGATCATGTTCTCGAGCCTTCCATTCCATCTCCTCCACCTCCTGTTGCTTCTTCTATTTCAGTACAGCAGGATCTTGTTGATCATCCGTCTCTGGAGGTTTCTATTGAGTCTTCACCTTCTTTGACTTCTTCATTTTTTGAGGTCACACCTGCTTCTGTGGAGACATCTTGGGCTGCACCTATTCCACCTTCAGAGATTTCTTTCATTCGGCCTCTTCCCTCTCACTTCTTTCTGGAGATGAAGTTTCTTCACTTCTTTTAGAGTTACTTCATTCTGGGGGGGATCTGTGGTCTCTTTCTTCCTCTCTTATGGGGGGATTCTTTCATGTATCTTTGTGATGAATGGTGTCCTTGGGGGGTCTTATGGAGTCCTCCATTTTTCATCACTTAGGTAGTTTATTGCATTCTATTTAGGGGAGGAGTTTTGTTCCCATGTGGTTTTCTCCTTTACCCCATTTGATTTAGTTTGCATTGCATTTGTACATGAGTACTTGATTAGGCCTTGTTGTTAGGACTCATCTTTGCATAATAATTTTCTTCTCCCTAAGTTGCACTTATGGGGGGTGTTGGTGTAATTAATTATTTAATTACACTTTAGGATAAGTTTACTTAGGTAATTATTTATTTCCTAGGATAATTATTATTTAATTCTTATCTTATCTTATTGAGTTGTCTTTTTGCTCAAGATAAGATTAGGGTTCTCTTTTTATGCTTTATTGCATTATTTCCTTTTTGAAGGCTTTTGTATTATTTGTAAAAAAATTCATTCAATAATCATTAATTCTGATTTTTGCTTACACACATTGGCTCTGAGGGTTTACAGAACTTCTATTGTTTTTTGTTTTGAATATCTTTGCATGTGATAGGTGATTGCTTGTAGGTGTTCTTGGGGACTGTGAAGTTGGTTTTTCAACTTATACAAAACTTTTCTCCATAAACTCATAATTTTGATGCAAAATCAAGTGAACCAAGAAAGAAAAATACCTAAATTTATACTCATTATCATAGGTCCTCAACAACTCTAACATCCCTTTGTCTATTGCATCAGTAAAATCATAATAATTCTGACTTTTCTCCCTTTTAAGCATGAAACCAAGCCCATCTGAAAGTGACGGACCTCCTTGTCATCATCAAGACTATAAATCTAGGCTACCATGGAGAAAATAGACTATGTATCTTTCTTAAATTTTTTGCATGCAAGAGGAAAAGGAAACTAGTCTCTCTCTAGCCTTTCCTTTGTTTCGTCCTCATAAAAATTCGCTTTCTTAGTTATAGCTTCCTAGAAACTTTCCATCTCTCCCTCATCAAAGAATTTGATGCCCCAAGTTGTAGGGATACAGAGCATATCCTGTATGGCCACTGTAGTAATTGTAACCTTGATCTTGTTACCAATAATAACCCGTATCTCCTTGTTGAATATTTTAACACGTGTCTACTAGCTGTAGGCATGGGTGCATGGTGGGCAACATGAATTATGGAAAACCACAATTCCAAAGATGAGATGAGAAACCTTTGGCTGACCCATGCTAAATCATTCTTTGCAATGCTCCTTCCCTAAGACTTTTAGGGTTATTCACCAACTTTGGGTTGAAAATGTTGTCGATGAAATCTTGCAATGCCTCTCTTCTAACACGATTATTTGGTTGCACTGATTTGGTGTAATGAAATTGTCATTCCTCTTGTACTGGGGAATTGGTGAATGAATCCTTTCCAAAGATATTTGTGTAACCTTTCCTTTTGGACTAGGCTATAGCCTTCTACCAAATGTTGATGCTTTTTCCATGTCTATACCAAGAAGTTACAAAGAGTTTCTTTAGTGAAATGGCCACTTGATGTTCAACTACATAGCAAAAATTTGCTTTTGGGTGCAGTTAATTCTTTTTTACGTCCATGCAATTAAGGCTCTTCCTTTACCACTAGCCCACTAAATGTTGCCATTGCGGCAATACGTGTGGATCTGGGATTTGTATCCCTCAGAAATGCTAAATTCACTGTGAAAGTGGAATTAGTACATTCTTTTTGCCACCTCTTTCACAAGGAAGCTAAATGCATTGGAAAGCGTGCTTTTAGCTACAAGAATTATACTTAAGTAGTAAAAAGTACTATGAAAAGATGTTTCTATTTAATTTTTCAAAACTTAATGCTTTAATCAATGTCTTTTCATATAAGAAAACTAGCTAGTGTTGATGATGGAAAAGGACACATTGCGATGATCAGCCTATGCGAGTGTTTACTCCCAATGCCCAAATTTATTTCTCAAGGAATCTTGCTAGATTTTCCATATGATTCACCTCTTTCCCTCTGATTGCTTTGGTATTTTCTCCATTGTAGTCTAGCCAAAAATAGATTTTCCATTGGTTGGGTTCGCTAGTACATCTTTTCTATAAATAGCTATGCCACCTTATTACAATATTCATTCAAAAAAAAGATTTTTAATTTTAGCAAGCTTTACCTACTTTCTCCCTCCCACTAGCTTTAGCTTTTACATAATGTCAACTAGCCTAGGCACTCCCATTCAGACAATATGCCTTCATCGGTGAGGTCACCTATGATAGAATTAAGCACCTGGTGAAGAAGTGTGACCACCTTGGTGTCTTTGCATTCAAGTGGGTACAATTGGCTAGGACTATGTTGAAGATAAGAACCAATTGAGAAGAAATCACAATGCTATTTCTCACTTTGTCACCTCCTTTCTCAACCTCAACATCACCAAGCCCTAGATAATTGAGTTGTGCCCCAGATGTTTGACTCTACACTGCTCGAAGGGAATGGGGAAATCATGCAAGTAGCTATCCCTAGTGTCATCATTTTGAGCACCATGGACCTCTATAGGCATGTTGATTATGGGGAAGATGTCACCTGGTTGCTTTTCTTCACTGAATTTTGCACCATGGACCTTGAGAGGAATCACTCATCGTCCTGGCCTACGACCTTCTTGCTGCGGAAGTACAACATGGAACGTGTTCCTAGGCTTGAATGGAAAAAACACTTCGAGTTTTTGGTCTATACCAGTGGAAACAAGAACTAAGGTCCATGTTGTGTTGAGCCCGTGTGTGCTATGTGTTCACCCCCCTTTCACCTTAACAAAGAAGAGGAAGAAGAAGAACCCGATGACAAGCCACTTCGACTGCTTAACAATGGTTGGAGGCTTAGCTTTACTATTTTTTGTACATTGCCTCCTTTTTGCTTCTTTTGCTTTGTATCTCTTTTTGGTTTTTCTCGAGAGATTCATGCTTAAATTTGAGCCTCGAGCTTGTATTACAATGTAATTTTTTTGATGAAATAATATAATAGAATACTTTTCTATTTCTTCAGTGTTATTCTCATGGATTATTCTAAAAAATAGATTGTATTTACAATTTTTTTAACATAAGGTACATAATTGTGATTTTTTTTAAAGAACTATGTATTTTAATGGAACAATTTTAGGTACATACCATTCACCGGTATATCTAGAACATTACCTTCCATATCTTCTAGCTCATACACATTCTTTTTTTTGCACTTGCTGATACAGAAGGGTCCCTTCCATAATGCTTAAAACTTCGTATGTTGTCCTAGTTTTGTAGTGCGCTCGTTGTACTTTAGTACCAAGCTCCCTTCCCTAAAATCTGGGTCGGAGGTATTTTTATCATACCATCATTTTACTATCTATTGGTGACCAATCATGGCTCCATAAGATTTTTCTCTATCTTCCTCAAGCTTGAGGAGTTTCACCAACCTTACTTCCATTCCACTACTTTCTTCAATCTCTAGGGATTCTAGTAGTTGCAAGGTAGGGATGTCTATTGGAAATAGGTAAAACTACCTATTTCCCATATACTAGTTCATAAGGAGAGGCCTTCAGGATCTACTTGGACATAATCCTTTTTTCCCATACAGCAGCTCGTAGGCGCTTGTGCCAATCCCCTTGTTTCTTTGACCCAATAAACTTAATTAACCTAATTAGGTTTTTGTTGGTCGACTCTGCTAACCCATTTCCTTTTGGGTAGTAATTTGATGAAGTCTTAAGGTAAACCCCATGTTTGATAGTGAAATCCAACATCCATGAACCCACAAAAGCTCGTGCTTTGTTAGATATGATGGTTTTTGGCAGACCAAATCTTGTTACTAGCTCTTCAAGGAAGTTGACAATCTTGCCTTCTGTAGCATTTTTTAGGGCAACAACCTCTATCCAACTTCTGAAGTAGTCAGTTTCCATAAGGATCTACTTATGGCCAGTACTGGAAGTAGTATTTATCATCTCAATGAAATCCAAACCCCATTGGACAAAGGGTTCCTTAGTTACAATTGGGCTCAAAGGCAAGTAAAAATTCTTTGTTTTTCCAACAAAATATTGGCGCTAAGTACACTTTTGCACCAAATGGTGTGCTTATTTAAGGTAGTAGTCTTGGTAAAGAAATGTCCACCCTCACGACTGGTATGAAATTCATTAGGAAATCTTTCCTCCTATGGTTTATTCAAGCATCAGAGTAGGACACCATCATAATTCCTTTTAAATAAGATACCTTCAAATAGACATAATCGGTGCCTTACAATCAGTAGTATTTCTTTTTTTGAGACAAAAGGTTAGTTGGGTACTACCCCTTTTGCATATATTGTGTTTGATCCATCACCTAGGGCTCGTCAAACTTGAACTATTTTGTGTTTATTTGATCGGTCTCTTCCTTAGCTAGGGAACTTTATTCTTGTGTAAGATATTCACACAGACCTCTTCCCTAAAACAACTTGGTTGGTCTAATGTTGAAATCATACTCTAGGATCTTGGTGATCTAATTGGATCTCTTTTCAGTTATTTCACCCTCAGTGATATACTCCCACACACTAACAAAGCTATGCTATGTTGGATGTTGTATACATAGAGTAGAAAAATGTTGGAAAAGTTTGGAAAAATGTTGGAAAATGTGAAAAAGTTGATTTTTCCTAGAAAAGGCTACAACCCTTTATGACTTACTAGTAGGGGAAATTGCATTATAGATCTCACCCTTTCAAGTTTTATCGCTATTCCCTCCTGTGATACCACAAAATGAGTAGCTTGCCTAGGGACACTTCGAAAACATATTTTTTGGGATTCAAGGAAATCCTAAACTGTTGAAATTTCTAGAAAACCTTTTCTAGATAATAAAAGTGATCATCCTTTGATTTTTAAAAATCATTAGGTCATCTAGATATATTAAAATAATTTGGTTAATTAATCTTATGAAATTAATATCCATTACTCGTTGAAAATTTGCACCAGTATTTGAAATTCTAAATAGAATTTTTGAGTATGTGAACATTCCCCACTTAGTGGTAAACATTGCTTTATGTTGGTCACCTTCCTTTACATATACCTGGTTGTAACCCGAGAAACCATCGAGCAATGAAAACATCTATGATCCAGACATAGACTATAGGATCTGCTCCTTTAATGACAAAGGGTAGTGTTCTTTTAGTGAAGCTTTATTCAAATCTCTAAAATCAACATAGAGCTGAATACAACCATTCTTTTTTCTGAACTGGTACCAAATTAGACACCCAGGTGAAATCTTTAATCGGATATATGATCTTTGATTCGATCAATTTGGTGAGCTCTTCTACCTTCAATGCTTTGACCTTTGGATTGACCAGCCTTTGTTTTTGTTGGACGTGCTTTGATACTTTTGCCAAGTCAATAGTATGCTAAATTATGCTAAGATCATCATAGGTCCAAGCTACGACCTCATCATATCTACAACATAGATCTTTTAGTCTTTCCTTATCCTTCTGCGGAACATCCCTTCCAACCTTTAACTTTTTGATGCTTCCGACATCAAGCTCTTCATAATCCCTCATGTCTATAGTGAACCTTTGTTTGCTATTCCTTGAATCCTCATAGTTAAAAATATTTTCAAGGGAGATTAAACCTCAAGGAAGCTTATTTCCTTTTAACTGGATAACTTTCCCTTCGAGGAATTCTGCTTTTGGTTGTGAATGGTCAAAAGCTTCTCCCGAGTTCTACAAAAAGGCGACGATTTGAATATCATCCTCAAATACTTTTGAGTTTTGATCATTGTCAGGAGTTGATGGTTGGACGATGATATGTAATACGTTCTGCTTCATTGTTGAATCAAAAACTAGTTCAAATTGTGAACCGATTGAATCCATCTGATCGGTGACACTGTTTTGAGATTGGGGAACGAATTGTATATTAAAACCTTCAAACTTTCAATCAGATCCCATATCTGATGTTTGTATGACTTCATTCTTATATTCTTCACAACCGCTTGCCCATGGACCTGGCTCACAACTAACTCTAAATCTCTGAATGCTTGCATCCTCTTTATGCCTATTCATTTTGTATGAATCAGACCATGAACCAAGGCTTCATATTCCACCTGAATGTTTGAGCATGGGAGCTGAAAATGAAAAGCATTGAGGGTCTCCGATCTTGTTAGGGACACTAGTTAGACACCAGCTCTAGAACCAGCTTTGCATTTGGTGCCATCAAACTATAACGTCCATAGATGGTTGTCACCTAAATCATCATTTTCTTCATGATCCTTTATCAACTTTGGAAATAATTGATCATCATCAAAGATCACATAGGTGCCTAGTTGTGTCACATGAAACTTTCTAAATGGGTCAGAGTCGATGAATTGGTTGAGGAGGACCTCTTCTTTGGGGGTCCAATCACTCATTTCTTCTTCATCTTCTAGCATCTCTACACAATACCTTTCCCTTTGTGAGGAGGTATGTGTAGCTTCAAAGCATAGGACTATGTTGTCTGCTATGTGTTCTAGATGCAAAGATTTAGACAAGATTTTCATCTTTTCCCCATGCTTGGTCCTTAATATCAAGTGGGACCAATCAAGCACTAAATATTGACCAAGCCTTATAGTGAAATCTCTTGAAAGACACATTCCGAAGATTGGGGGAATGGCTATCACCATTATTTCTTGTGTGACCATTTGGCTTGGACATGAGAAGAGCGTTAAAGATAGATCTTTAATGCGATTGATAGTTAAAACCTTCTTCCCATCTAGTTACATGATTCCCTTCTCAAGGGGCTCATACTTAAGTTTTAGGGCATCAACCACTTATTTTGGCATGACCATTGTACTAGCTCCTGAATCAATCATGTTATTATGCAAAAGCTTATCTCCCACAATAAGTGTCAAAAAGAAAGGTGTGGGTTTTGGATTTCTTACCTCTTTCTCATTTGCATTCCCTGCATCATTCATATATGCTACGAGTTTTGAATATTGAGGGTCCGACGTAGGCTCTTTATCTTTATCTTGATCACACAACAGAGTCACATTCGTCTGTGGTATTTTTTCCTCCTTTAATGCTTTCTGGAGCAATGTATTTTTTTAAGGAATGGATATGGCATCCCACAGAGATATGTTAGCAGGTGCCTTCTTTAATTGTTCCACCACATGTTGAGTGTTATGAATGGTGGGACCTTGGGTTTAAATGGTGGTATCTCTCTCTTCTTTGGGGGAAAATGATTTATCATAAATGGGCTCGACATCTTATCCAACTCCTTCTCTAGAAATAGCGGGGTTCATGACTACTAAATAGGTCAGATAGTGGCCTGCGAAGTATGATTTTCTTATAGCTATGGTTGATGTGGTTGAGGAAACAATAAATCTTGTTGTATGTATTCTCTCATCAGCCTTCTTTTGGATCTTGTGTTGTAGTCTGATTGTACTTATGGAGCACTAGTCATCAAAGCTTCATTCACAAATACTGCATCTTCTTCCTCCATCCATGAAAATAGCGCTTGATTGGGTGCAATATCTAGCTCTTTCTCTAAAGAAATTCCTTGCATTTGCACTCTAAAGTGGGCATTTTCCATTTCAAGAGACTGATATTCTTTCATATTCAAGAGCACACCCTTGTTTCTTTGTTCCACTATCTTCTATTATAGATTTCCTCTCAAAAAATTTTAGGGTATGTGGCTATCACTACATGGCAAGCGCCACACATTCACTTCTTCTGCCAGGTTGTTCTGGCTTGGGATTAATTATTTACTTTGGATGTCCTTGAGTGCCTATAATGGAATAGTGATTGAAACTATCTGGTTTGTGAATGTCATCTATTGACCTCCTCCCTTGGAGAGTCCTTTGTATGTGTTATGTTGATAGGATGGCCTTCCTCCTTGATAGGTCTGAGTAGCCTGCTTCAAAGGCACCGCTCACTATCATTTGATAAGGACTAACTCATTAGAAAAAGACCATATGAGACTCTTCATGTCGTTGATGTCTGCTACTATAGAGGAAGAGTCTGACGTGCTTGGATGTGTGGTGGGGAACACATACATGGATTGCGGCATAGCTGATGTCACCACTTATGGAGGAAAAGTGCTTGGTTGAGCTTCTTCCTAAGGACCACCAGAGATTTCTATGAATAAGGGCATTAAAGGTCATGATGGAAGCTTCCCAACATTGATCAAACTATTCTTCACACGCATAGCCAGATCACATGCGTCAGGTAAGATATCCCCTCCCATAGAGGTTATCATAACCATGATGTCTGAATTGAAATCCTTCAGGTAGAACATGAATGCCATCATAGCTAGGGGTTGATTAGTTACATCAATTCTTTTCTAGATTTTTGGAAACCTAGTGTTGAGGTTGTTGGTGGCCTCTTCTGGGGCTCTTTTGTTGGTGATTAATTGATGTAGCAATGACGAGTGATCTCCCTTCTCTAAGAAGTGCTTGAACAACCTTTCTCTGAGTTGATCCCAAGAGCGGATAGAACCAAAACCCAAAAATTGATACCAGTCTTGAGATTTTCCTTTGAACGAAGCAACCAATATCCTAAGGGTGATATTTTCCTCTGCTATGTTATGTACCCTGCATACCTCTGCTATATCTTGGAGGTGTTTAGAGGGAGTTTTGAAGTCTTCTCTAGAAAATTTTGGAATATCCTTGAGGGAGTTAGTGGGTATGATAGGCCATACATCTAAGGGTGTGGGTGGTTGTAGTAGATTACCACTATCCTAGGATACAAAATTTCTAGGAGTAGGGGCAACTATGTGAGGCATGATGAACAAATTCCTATGAATAAGGTATTACTGATATTCTGATTTGAAAATTTTGACCTCCAGGTGGAGTAGATAATGCTCTAGATCTTAGGCTTTCACTTTTCGCCCTATTACTCCTTACAGGTGATACAAAACCTATAAGTCTTCTCCTCTTAGATACCTAGGAAAGTAACTAGGAGTACTAGAAATGGCCTCTTAAGGATGCTCTTGTTTGGAATCTAGGCATGAAATTTCTAGGTTCTTCCCTTGGCCTAATTTAAGAAGTATTTTAAACTTCCAATCAAATGCTCGAAAAACTTTAGGCCCTATTCAGTGAGTGGGGGACCAATTTGTGCCTCACTGAACACCTCTAGTATTTTTATAGAAATTTGGCTCTTCTTTGAGTTTTGGGGAAAGATAGAAGGAAATGAAAATATAAAACATGAAAATGGTGATGTGCCAAAGGTTTTACAACATTTTAAACACAATTCTTCTCCTATGAATGATATAATAGACACAAAATTCCACAACCCTTGATTGTTGGGAAGAGAATGAGAATCAAAGCCTAAGAACAAGAATAGTACAGTCTTTCAAATTTCCCCATAGGAAGTGTTCATTAAGGTCCAATCAAGCATAAAAGTTCCAAAAGTTAATGGAAAATCATTTAGAAATTGCATAAACCCTTCCTCCTTTTACAACATAATATGAACAAACAACAACCCTTAAAGAAAATGGAGAAGTTCAATAAACATTATCCAATTTCTGCAAGTTATCATTATATCATAGATGATTATAGCATGGAAATCAACTATTCGAACTATCAAATTAAACTTAACACAGTGGCTTTATTCTAAATGAAACATAAAGAAGTAACTTGACAAAGGAAATAACATGCACAGTTTCAAAGATTTCTTCCAAAGAATTCCTACTTTAATATCAAATTAACTTAAAAAATAAAGGTCAAATGCCAATCCAATAATAGTTTGAGTTAAAACAATATAACATGCCAGAGAGAAGTAGTGTTTTTCCAAATTTTAATTTCTGAAAAATATCTCTATAACTAAGGAAAACTAAAAGACCTTTCAAAAAAACTTTTTTCTCCTCTATTGCTACCTCTGATTTATAGCTGAAAAGGGAGAACTGCCACCAATATACCAGAAGTAAATACTACCAGATGCCAACATCTGATAGCTCACAATTCTATTGTAGATTTTTTATTAGATCGCAACAATATTTTCTCATTAATTCCCAACTACCTCATTTATGTCATTTAGATATTTAGCAAAGATTTCCATCTAAAAACAATCACATTCTAGAAAATAGCCTGGTAGAATTTGATTTGAGCAATCACATAGATTGAAAGTGTTGCCTTGAAGGTTCCAACCTAAAAACAAGAAAGACCCAGCATGCTTTGACAAAATCCCAAAAGAGATTTCTCCTTAAAAGCGCAATCCTCCTAAAGTGAAAAGATAACGTGTCGAACGAGCAGGGAATCTCAAATTTATGAAAATAGCCCTAGAGAAATCCTCACCAAGTTGACACATTCCCCAACTTTCTTTGAAAGGAAGATGATAAATGAAATCCATGCAGCCACCACATGGTTCATTGCATGCCTTTTGGAACAACTTTTGGGTATGTGCAGGATCATGATGGGCCAAAAAGTGGCAATATGATGGGTATGTGGTTGACGGCTATTTTTTTACCCAAAATTGATTAAATGAAAAGGGTTTTTAAAGGAGATTCTTAGCTTTCCACTGATATAAATTATGCTTTACTTTTAATTTAATAAGTAATTATTATTCATTTTCTATTCAAATTACAACTAAAGTCCTAATTGATAGGCTGATTGAAAAACATTTATAGCTTTCAAAGAGTATCACACTTTTTGAATCCAAAACATGCATCACATTCTATGCTTTGCATACTATAGGATTAAAAAATAAAAATTGAATTTCATGAAGTTTTGACCAAGTTAAGGTGGTCAGACATACGAGTTTTTATTTTTTAAAAAGTTGTAATAAAAAAATCATAATTAATTATTTACTTGGAAAAAAATTACAAAAAAATATGCATCACATTGGGGCATGAGTCATCTACTTATATCTAAATTCATTATAAAAAAA
The DNA here is from genome assembly GCA_007258455.2 of Sequoia sempervirens. Lineage (NCBI taxonomy): Eukaryota > Viridiplantae > Streptophyta > Pinopsida > Cupressales > Cupressaceae > Sequoia > Sequoia sempervirens. Next base: position 131,769,481 of record VDFB02105785.1, on the reverse strand, counting down.
TATTATCATTTTATTGTGGTTAGGGTGGTCAGACAGACACCTACTTCTTATTTTTTCCCTAAAATTTAAGTACCACTGAATTGAAATTTCAAATTTTCACCAAATAGATTTTTTTTAAAACAAACCTAGTAGTTTAGAAACTACATTCAATTTGCTACAAATTCTATTCTTACATAGTTTTTAAATAATATAGATAATTTATTCAAATTTTTATGTCAAGTTGCCTAACTCTATTTTTTCTGAATTTTTTGCCACTTAAGGGACAATTTTTTCCATGATGATCCTACACATACCCTTTTGCTTTAAGCAAAAATACATTTTGAAGCCAAAAACGTATAAAATTTGAAAATCAATAGAAGATTAAGGAAAAAATGCTTCATAGTATTGAGCTAGAAACACTTACATTAGGGGTGGTTGAAGGTCTAAACCAGACTTGATACATTTTCATGGTGGAGAAAATAATAATTTAGGCTAGGCATTCACATGATGGTTTCTCTAGGTGATTCATCATCATTTCTAGAAATTACTACATATATTGTCTATGGCTTTTTCCCAAGTATGACACTTAATGGTCTTAAGCATTGTAATAAGAACAAAAATGAGTATATGTGTGCTTGCAAGTTGATGTAAATCTGATTAGTTGAATTTATTAAAGAGCTCGCTTTAACAGTTGGATGTCATTGCATTAGTTTGTCATATCCTTCATTTGGAAAGAGTTTAATCAGACCTGTTATATGATCAATAAAGGCATATTTGCAAGTGGATTCCTGGATATATGACTATGCAATCATTTATCTATCATTTCTATGTTATTATCTATGTTTTGGAATTGAAACATCTTTCAACCCAACATTAGAACACTTATGAATTTATATTAGACTTAAGGGATAAGAACTTAGACACTTTTCATGCCAAGTGTTTGACAAAATATCAATACATTCAAACTAATTTTTGGGACAAAATAAGATAGGGTTTTATAGAGGACTAAGATGCCCAAGGTGGTGTATTAGTCCCAAGGCTTGAAACTTGGGGCACAAACTCCAAAAAGGGACCTTTTTAGGTTCTTTCAAAATCAGGGTCCCAAAACCCATGGAGGAAAAAGATGCCCTAGGTGGCATCTTAGTCCCAATTCAAAAATTAGGGACACATACAAAATCATTAAATATCATTTATTATTTGATTTTTGTTTGGATTAGCAAGAAAAGGATGCAATTTATTAGGCTTTTGGATGCAAAATAGGACCAATTAAGACATAAATAAGGATAAACAAAGCAAGGAGGGCCTAAACAAGTGTGAAAATGCAAGGGTATACATTTTCCTAAACTACATTTAGCCCCCACTTTAGTGAGAGGATGACCTTGCTTCAAATTCACATTAAAGTAGCCAAGCCTACAATCAAGAGGGGTTCAAATGTACAAGTGCTAGTAAGATAGGATGAAAATAACCAAGAAAGATGATCAATCCCCTAGGATTAAGATCCTATGACAAACCAACATAGGCACAAAGGAACACACTTGTGGATGATATATGAAGCCATAATTAGATCACAAACATACACAATCAAAGATAGGAAAAGGAAAAGAAAAAGAAAAGGAAAAGGAAAAGTGTTGTGGATCATTCTTCGACTCGCCATCCAACACACTGTGGACTAGGTCTAGGCTATTTTTCCAAGAGAGTTTTACCAATTGAATGCGTTGTCCGCTATGCAAAAAAAACACATGCTCACAAGGGATAGTGAATCTAGGTGTGATAGAGCTCCTAAAATTCCTACAAAATTTTGGAAAATCATGACTTCAATCATGATTATTGAGCTTTGTAACCAAGGATGGGCTAAAGGTTTGGTTGTAAACCCTAACTTTGTAAACGTTCTATCCTAAAACCCTTCAGTTTTATAATTTTGTGATGACTTGTTCTTGTTGGTTGTCGATTAAGTAAGTGATCAATTAAGCCTTTGAATGTGTCTATTAATCGGCCCCTTCATGGTATGTGCAATATCATCATGGAAAAAATAGGCCCTTAACTGGCAAAAAATTCAAAAAAATTAGAGTTAGGAAACTTGACGTAAAAATTTGAATAAGTTATCTATATCATTTCAAAAACATGTAAGAATAGAATTTGTAGAATTTTTTTAAAATCTATTTGAATTTGAAATTTTGCATTGTACTTAAATTTCGGAAAAATAAAATGTAGGTGTTTTCCACCACCCCTAACCACAATAAAAGATAATATTTTTTTATAAGATTTTAGATATAAGTAGAGGACTCATGTGAATGTGATGCATATTTTTTTGTAATATTTTTCCTAATAAATAATTAATTATGAATTTTTTATTACAACTTTTAAAAAATATAAAAAATTGTATGTCTGACCACCTTAACTTGGTCAAAACTTTATGAAATTCATTTATTTTTTTAATCCTATATTATGTGAAGCATAGAATGTGGCACATGTTTTAGATTCAAAAAATGTGATACCATTTGAAAGTTATAGATGTTTTTCAATCAACCTATCAATGAAGACTTTAGTCGTAATTCAAATAGAAAATGAATAATAATTATTTATTAAATTCAAAGTAAAGCATAATTTATATTGGTGGAAAGCTGAGAATCTCCTTTAAAAGCCCTTTTTGTTTCATCAATTCTGGGTAAATAAAAATTCATCAGCCACATACCCATCATATCACCACTTTTTAGCCCATCATGATCCTACACATACCCTTCAATTAGGAGAGATAGTCACCCCACATATTATCCTATGCCATATTTTTTAAATTTAGGCAAAATATTTCATTTTTAGGGACTTAAGTCATCGTCCTCGAGGGTTTTATTACCATTGGCCTAGTTATGGCCCTACCTTTTAAACTAAGATTTAGCATGTGAAGGAATGTGGCCCGTCAAATTTGGAGATTTAATCCCTACTTCCCATTGAACACTGCGTGGGAATTTATGGATAGCTATAGGAAAGAATGTGAGGTTCGCGATATTCTAACACATGTCCTTGTCATGCGAGGCCCAACCTTTCTATGAGTGCCAATGACCAATAATGGGGACATCGACAACTATCGTTCAAAAGGAAAATTTAATCCACACCATTCATTGCACACCTCTCAACATTTAATTAATGCCTGCCATATAGCTTGCGAGGTACATGAAAGGGTGACGCATGGAGTTTCTCGACCACTGTATAGAGTGTAGCAGAGCTGGTGGAATGAATGTCATAGACCCTAGTTAGCATTTTCTCATTGGCCAAAGGATGATGAGCTATGGTCTTTGGTTTTCAAACCCGATTTGATTGCATATTAGTCACTCAATCTTCCATCTAATTTTGACATCGACAACCGATATTCAAAATAAAAAGAACGCATGTGTTAGCCATTTTTCTCTGCAACTAGTGAGCATTAACAGAAGGCTCTCTTCAAGAGCAATCAATTGAGTCCTTGTGCATGCAAAACACTAAATTCTAGCTATTATGAGGAATGATACAAAAATCTCCAAGTACCTAGGTGATTAACAATGAATAAATCGATGCCAATGATTAATTGCTTCCTAAAGCATGTGACACCAAAATTGATGAGCAAACACTATCAAACTTGCTTGATAAACACAAATGGAGTGATTTCCATTTTCACCATTGCATTTAGTAGTTAGCATTCTTCTAAATTTTTGTAGAGTGATTAGTGTTCCATTGTGAGCTTGAGAAGCTACTAGGCAATGAGAATAAGCAAGCCAATCACTTCTACAGTACCAGTAAGGAGGTCTCCAAGACTTAACGCGTTGAAGCCTTAGACCGATATCTTTGTGCATGAGCATAAGGTACCTGAACGTGTTCCATCTATGGAGGAGAAATCCCTTGTTGAGAAGCCTTCGTATGCTCAAATGAGATGAAATAGTAGATTAAAACACTAAGGTGTCACCATGGAGAAGGTGAAAGAGAAGGGAAAAGAGCCTGCACTGTTCGTGCCAGAAATACACAGAAAGATAAGGTATGGCTGCCTCTCTTATGGAAGAAAAAGTTCCCCATTTTCCATCATGGATAGCCCTTCAGATAGTGCAATGGAGACAAATTTGAGCTATCAACAATACCTTAGGATGTTGAATCAATTTGTAGTCCCAGGAATGGAGGTATTATCTGTACCACCGATATTTGTGAAAATTCCAAGCAAGTGTGATGGCTTTGTGCTAGATAAAGATAAAGGTGAGGAGGGAGAAAAAGTTTCTTCCCCACCTCCAATAAGGATATGAAGTGGGCACGTGTACTGTGGGATGAGTTCTTGTGTTGGTCCTTCTACTAGTTGAGAGAATTGGTGTGTGGGATTTCAAATTTTGTGTTGATTGGTAAGGTTTCCGTGGTGTTAACTTATGTTCCTCATGTGTGTCACTATTTTTTTGGTTTTTATGTTGACCATGGATAGTCAAGGCGATGTGGACATGGAATGTGATGCCTAGTTGGTGGTTAAAGGGAAATTTTTGTGGTATTTACATTTCCCTTTTGATGGTGGTTATCAAATTCAGCCTCCCCATTCTCAACAAATGATTGCAAATACCATGTAGGGGATTTTGGAATGAAACTCAAATTGATGATGATATAAAACATCTGAAATGTAATTGAATTTGAACTAGATGCTTGTTGCTCCCTTGTACTATAAAAGGGATTTCATGGCTCATTTGTAGGGGTTTTTGAAATTTTGAGTCTTGTACAATCCGGGTAGAAACTAGGTGTATAAAGGGTGTCAATCAATAGAACAGGTGGATTTTCTTGGTTTTGAATCATATATGTAATAATCTTAAAGTATTTTTATAGAAATTACTGATATCGAAACAAATCTTATATCCTAAACATTTTTTCTCCTTTTGTAAATTTCTACAAATTAATAATGAAATATCAATGGTATCTTTGTTCATCGTCAAATGCTCATTTGAATGTGTGTCCTTGTTTCTACCTTAACTCAAAGAGTTGATTAGATGCTTGAATAGGATCACAAATTTGTAATAATTTTCAAAGGATCTGATAAGAAGTCATGTTTTAGGTGTTGCGAGTTTTCATAATGTAAGGAATTGTGAAAATAGTCTATTATTATTAGAGTTAAATAATTTTTGTATTACTAATTACTATATGTTTGACTCCATTGCTCCATTGATAAAATACTAGTCTATTTTCTAAATATATTTACAATTAAAATATGATGATGATTTACCCGATCATGGAATTAGGATCAGAGCATAATTCATTTAAAAAAATTTAACCAGGAGGCATGTACTTGAAATACTTGATTGTTCCTAGTGAATAAATGATTATTTTCTCAAAGATCAAACAATCTTTCAGGGGATTATGTTTGTTTTCCCTTCATAGGAACCGATCTGTGAGTTGATCAGTTATTTACTAAATAAATCAAAATGAACACAATTAGGAACACCCTCCTAGGTCCCACAAAGCCTAAAGTGAAGGAGTGAAGTCCTTAAAGTTCTTTAATTCTTAAGTTGGCCATTCATCTAAGGGATTCTTGATTTTAGGAGTTGGCTACTCTTTAGAGAGTTCCAAGGGTGTACTAGAAAAACACTAAGAGAATGGTGACTCCATTGGGGATATTTCTCATTCTCTAGATGTAGATCTTTGTATCAGAGACTCAAATGGTGAGGTAATTCTAATAATCTAGTTCAGATGTTGATAAATTCTTGAATCTGGTAGAAGTTTTGATTGTAGCAAAGTTTGAAGAACCTAAAAGTGATTCTGTTGTGGAATCCAACCCAGAGCATGTGCTATTTTTGAAGAAACTTCATCTCATTTGAAGTTTATTCCTCCATGATAGGAGGTGGAAACTCTAATAAAAGAACTGATAAAGCATACACCAAATCTCCAGATCTATAGGTTTAAAGATAAAGGATAGGTGCTTGCTGCAAAATTCTAGGTATTCTCATAGAATTGATGATAGTTTGATCATGTTATGAGAAAATTATGATAAATTTTATATGTTTGAAGTGTAAATGATTCCCTAGTAAGTGAATTAGCACTAGATTAGGGAATGATGGTGAAAATTTATCATGCCTTTTGAATGTGAAGTGACATTAGCTCATTATCACAAATAAGCATGTTATATTGTAAGATATTAAGCAAAATTCATAGGGGATGTGCATTGTAAAGGCTTAGGGTCGTAATTATTCAAAAATAAATTTTATAACATTGGATAATTGCAAAGAAAAATTTATAATTCTCTTTGAAGGAGTGAGAATGCATCGTCAAGCTGCACATTTTGGTGTAGACATGACTGTAATTGTGATGGATGGACAACCTTTTCTGGGTCAAAGGAGTTTTAGTATTGAGAGATACAGAGCCATTTGTTTTTACAATATTTTTGGGTATCCAAATGTTGTACCACCTAAGATCAGGGATATGATACCAAAGTTCAATGGTGCAAAAGCTGAATCAACAAGCAAACATCTACAAGAGTTTTTTGACATGATGGGGGATTATGAATTGGACTTTGAAGATGTTGTTATGAAATTATTTATTCAGTCCTTGCAAGGAGATGCAAGAGACTAGTTCTCTTATTTTCTAGCTTCCTCCATACACTCACGGGATGAGTTTAAAGTATTGTTCATGGAACAGTTTGGAGAAAGGATTGATCCAATCCTAATTAGAAAAAAAATCATGAGTATGGAGAAGGGAGAGTTTGAACTGGTTCCCTCTTTCAACCTCAAATTCTCCAAAATGATAAGAGAAATGCCTACAAGCATAAGACCAAATGATGATGAATTTTTGGTGGTGTACTTGGGTGCATTTGAAAAAAAGATGAGTTACCTCTTGAGAGACAAAGATCCTAGCATCAAGCCTACCAAATTTCCATAGACATTGAAAACAATTTAAAGTATTCAATGATGAAGGGATATAAAACCACTGATGCTAGTCACCCTAGTCTATTTCATGCAGATACAAATAGTGGTTCAATTAGTAGAGGTTTGAGCGAAGATGATAGGGATTCTATTGTTCCAATTTCTCCATCATCACAATGTGAGAGTCATGCTAAGGCTCAAGTGAAAATCTTACAAGATCAAGGTAAAGTTGGTGAAGTATTTTCAGCCAAGAGCTTACATGAAATGAAAAGGTACCAGGGGGAATCACCCTATGATTTGTTCTCTAGGTTTATGGAAACCTTATTAAATATAATTAAGTATGTCAAATGAGAAGACCCCACGTGTATTGATCTATTTTTTGAAATGTATCAATTAGGATTAAGTACCTTACCAAAGGAATTGAAGTTTCACAATTTGAGCCAAGTGGTTGATTGGATAAGGGTTATAGAGGAGACTAAGAATGAGTATAAATGACAAGTGTTACCTCAAAGTGTTACTAGTGGTATTCATGATGAGGAGAATCAAAGCTTAGTATATGTAGATCAAGGAGAAGTATCAGAATGTGAATAGCCTGTTGATGACTATTATCATTTTACAAGTACCATAGATGCATATCCATATAGAAATGATGAGGATGGAGATACAAAATATGAGGACAAAGGAATGGTGTGTGATTTTTGTCCTTTGGATGTCTTAGATTGTGAGAAAGCACAAGGGATGCAGGGGGCAGCCCCACATCCTGATTTAATTAGGAAAAATGATGCACAAATCAGTGACCAAGGTGATGAAATTCAACTTGTTCAGTCCTCTATTGATTATAATTCTTATTATGAAATTGAAGTGGAGTCTCTTTCTTCAAGTAAAAGACATATTGATACCCTTGAAAGAGTACATTTTCTTGGCAGTGAACAATTTTCTTCATGTGAAGAGTTCTCTGAATGTGGATAAATAATTTTGAGCACAAATGATGAAGAGGATGCTGAAAATGTTTCTCTCTGCTCTTCAAGTGATTACACTGATTTTGAATGTACTGATGATCCTAGAGATTGGGACCCTCATATTGAAAAGGTAGGGGTATATGTGGCAACCATGAAGGTGTGGTAGAATCCCTTATTTTATGAACCTTTATTAGAAGGTGAGGTCATAAGTGATGACCATTACCAGTGCAGGAGCAATCCACTCTTTTGTGGAAAACCCTGATGATTTTTTGGCAAGTACCACTTGTGAATATGTTGGAAATAGTAGAAATAAGGACCAGGTTGACATTGAGGATGAAGAATTTGAAGAAAATGATGGAATTTTTTATGGTCATAGTCCTAAACATGGCTTAGGTACTGAGAGAGATGTAGATAAGCATTCCAATGCTCATATGATACATGATTGTGTATTTGAAGCAGAGGCTAAATTGTCAGCCACACATGATCATGGAGATGACATACACATGGATGAAGGGAGAAACTTGTTACTGAATAACCAAGTTGTGCATTCAAATGGATACATTAGTTCTGAAGTAGGACTGTTTATTGTTAATGAGGAGGAACAGTTGGATGAGTCTTCATCCTTTGTCAACATTGTAGGATTATTCGATCCATGTGGAGAGGAATTTAGGGATTCATATGGCATGAGATGTAATGATAATCAATATAAGTGTGCACTTGAATTCTTTGCAAACTCCCCACATCTTCTAGACCTCATTATAGAGTTATTCCCATATAATGAGGACAACACTCTTGTCGTGCATAATGAAAGTTTTGTTGAATATAAATCTTTTCTTTTTGATACTCCAAGAGCTTGGCCCAACATTTGAAAAAATGCTTGTGAAGGGTTTCCATTTGATGTACAAGATGGATGTGAAAGTAAAATGCATGATCAAATAGAGTATGAGTGTTTTACTTTTCCATTCCAATTTGATAAGTCTATGCTGGGACAGAGGGATGAATAGGATAGTTTCATAGCCTATGGTATTGATGATATCAAACATGACAATGTTGGTTGCTCAGAAGTGTATAATACACATGTTGATCCACCACAATAAAAAAAAAAGACAAAGTCTTTGACAAAGGAAGTTCCTGAGTTTTAGGGTCCACGGGCTTCCAATTTGAGGATTGAATCCAATTGTATGGAAGAGGCTTCTAAAAATTAATTGCATTTGTGCATAATGTATATAGGTTTGGTTTGGTTTTCCTTTCTAGTTGTGTCTACTTGCTTTGTTCAGGCAAGCTCCTGGGTTTTTTTTGTTTCTTCCCTTGTTTGCTTCAATCTGAGATCTTGATTCTCGCTATACCCACTGGGGGTATACATCCCCAAGCATGAGCCACTAATAGAGCTCCCAAAATTCCTACAAAATTATGATAAAATCATGACTTGAATCATGATTATTGAGCTCTATAATCAAGGACAGGCTGAAGGTTTGGTTGGAAACCCTAACTTTGTAAATGTTTTGTCATAAAACCCTTTAGTGTTATAATTTTATGGTGACCTATTCCTACTAGTAACTGGTTGAGTAAGTCATCACTTAAGCCTTTGAATGTGTTCATTAACTAACCCCTTCAATTAGGAGAGACAATCACCCTATGTATTATCCTATGCCAAATTTTGTAAAGTTGGGAAAAATATTTCATTTTTAGGGACTTAAGTCATCGTCCTCAAAGGTTTTATTACCATCGGCCTAGTCATGGCCCCGGGGTGCTGCCACAATATTGTTTCTCACTTTTGGGATATGTTTATTTTTGCCTGAAATAATAGTTTTTAGAAAAAACTAATGATTTAAGTCTTGAGAGGCTCCATCTAAATGGTTTTAATTGAAGAGGGATAGATAAGACCCCCTTAGATCAAACTCCTTTGGATAGAACCCCTATAGTATTAAATCATACCCACAATGGAGTCTCCTTCACAACTATCAAAATGCTAGAAAAAAATCACTTTTTCTTTACCTTTTGAGGGATTAAATAACATCATTTAAAAATTATATTTTTCAATATTGTATCCCTTGAAAATAGCTTTCCAACAAGTATAGGTTTGATATATTTTCATTTTATCATGTATTTAATTTTCAATTTTTACTAAACATAGGTTTTTCTCTAAACATCAAGCTTTTTGTTGTGCAGAGGTGGAAAATAGTAAACCATTGTAAAAAAAATTCAAAAAATAACCATTCCCTAGATGTTGATTTCCTTGTTTTACCCCAAAAAAAAAAAGGATTTCAATATATCCAAAAAAATTTAGGTTGTATGACACACACATATGTCCAAATTATAGTTACAGTGACTTCAAAAATTAATTTTTTTTAAAATATACAACAAAAACTTATGGAAAAATATCCTTTCCCTAGATATTGATGTTGAGAATCTATATTCCAAAAATTAGAATATAATCCTTTATAGAAAATAAGTTATGTTGTACGACACAAACATTACTTTCTAAAAATGTTGTTTTTTGTCTGAAACCAATTATTAAAGGAGATGCTGAAAGATTCATGATTTACTTTAGAAAATTTGAAAAAAAAAATATTTAGAATCTACACACAAATTGCCACAAATCACTAGTTCACATAATCTTCAAATTATTTATGGTTTAGCTGCTATAGGTCTTAGAAGATGAAGATTCAATTAAAAATATTCATGTAAATGTCCATCTTGGGTAAAAAGTGAGACATAGTATTGTGATTTCACCCCTCGTATTTTAAGCTAACATTTAGCATGTGCAAGAATGTGGCCCATCAGATTTGGAGATTTAATCCCCACCGCCCATCACACACCTCACAAACATTTATGGATAGCCTTCAAAAAGCATGCAAGGTCAATGATATTCTGACGCATGTCCTTATCGTGCGGGGCCCAACCTTTGTATGATAGTGACCAATAATGGGGACATCGATGGATATCATGCAAAATGAAAATTTAATCCACACCATTCATCACACACCTCATGACATTTAATTAATATTTTCTAGACAGCTTGTGAGGTACGCGAAAGGGTGACGTGTGGAGTTTCTCAAACACCATGTAGAGTGTGGCAGAGCCCATGGAATGAATAACATGGCCCCCAATCAATATTTTCTCATTTTCTAGAGGATGATGAGCTATGGTCTTGGGTTTTCTAACCCAATTTGACCGCATATTGGCCACTCGATCTTCCATCTCATTCTGACATTGACTAAAACTAGTGAGCATTGGTGGCGTGATCAATGGAGTCCTTGTGTGTGTGAAAAATTGATTTCCAGCTATTATGAAGAATGATACACAAATCTCCAAGTACATGGGTGATTAATGGTGAAGAAATCAACACCAGCGATTAACTGCTTCCTCAAGTGTGTGACACCCAAATTGATGAGAAAACACCATCAGAATTTCTTGATAAACACAGATGGAGTGATTTCCCTTTTCAAAATTGCATTCAGTAGCTAGCATTCTTATGAATTTGTGCAAAGTGAGTAGTGTTCCATTGTAAGCTTGAGAAGCTGCTAGGAAATGAGAATGAGCAAGCCAATCACTTCTATAGTACCAATAAGGAGGACTCCAAGTCTTAACAAGAAAAAGCCTCAGGGAGATGTCTTTATACATGAGCATAAGGTATAGGTGAACGTGTTCCATCTATGGAGGAGAAAGCCCTTGTTGAGAAGCCATCTTGGGGAAAAGATCTTGCATTGTTCATGTCAGGAGTACACAAAAAGATAAGGTATGGCTATGGATCTTATGGAAGACAAAGTTACCCAATTTCTATCATGGATAGCCCTTCAGATAGTGCAATGGAGATAGATTTAGGCTATCATCAATACCTTAGGATGCCAAATCAAGTTGCAATTTTGGGAATGGAGATATTATCTGTACCACTGATATTTGTGAAAACTCCAAGCAGGTGTGATGGCTCTATGCCAGATAAAGATAAAGAAGAGGAGGCATTGGAATTTTCTTCCCCACCTCTTGCAAGGATGCAAAGTGGGCACGTGTACCGTGGGTTGGGTTCTTGTGTTCATCCTTCTATTGGTTGAGAGAATTGGTGTGTGGTTTTTCAAATTTTATGTTCATTGGTAAGGTTTCCGTGGTGTTTGCTTATGTTCCTTGCATGTGTTGCTATTTTTTTGTTTTTATCTTGACTATGGATATTCAAGGTGGCGTGGACATGGAATGCAAGGCCTAGCTGGTGGTTAAAGGGAAATTTTGGTGGTATTTACATTTCCCTTTTGATGGTGGTTATCAAATTTGGCCTCCCCATTTTCAACAAATGATTGCAAATCACCATGTAGGGGATTTTGAAATGAAATTCAAACTGATTCTGAAATGAAACATCTAAAATGTGATTGCATTTGAACAGAATGCTTGTTACTCCCTTGTACTATAAAAGGGATTTCATGGCTCATTTGTAGGGGGTTTTGAAATTTTGAGTCTTGTACAATCCGGGTAGAAACTAGGTGTAGAAAGGGTGTCAATGAATATAACAAGTGGATTTTCTTGGTTTTGAATCATATATGTAATAATCTTAAAGTAGTTTTATAGAAATTACTAATATAAAAAAAAATCTTATATCCTAAACATTTATTCTCCTTTTGTAAATTTCTACAAATTATGAATGAAATATCAATGGTATATTTGTTCATCGTCCAATTATCATTTGAATATGTATCCTTGTTTCTACCTTGACTCAAAGAGTTGATTAGATGCTTGAATAGGGTCACAAATTTGTAATAATTTGCAAAGTAGCTAATAAGAAGTCATGTTTTAGGCATTGCAAGTTTTCATAATGTAAGGCATTGTGAAAATAATCCATTATTATCAGAGTTAAATAATTTTTGTATTACTAATTACTATATGTTTGACTCCATTGCCCAATTGATAAAACATTGGTCTATTTGCTAAAGATATTTACAATTAAAATATGATGATGATTTACCCAATCATGGACTTAGGATCAGAGCATAATTCATTTAAAATTTGTTAAGCAGGAGGCATTTACTTGAAATACTTTCTTGTTCCTAGTGAATAAATGATTATTTTCTCAAAGATCATCCAATCTTTTAGTGGATTATGTTTATTTTCCCTTCATAGGAACTGATCTATGAGTTGATGTGTTCTTTACTAAATAAATCAAAATGAAAACAATTAGGAACACCCTCTAGGTCCCATAGAGCCTAAAGCAAAGGATTGAATTCCTTAAATTTATTTACTCGTTAAGTTGGCCATTCATCTTAGGGATTCTTGATTATAGGATTTGGCTACTCTTTAGAGAGTTCTAAGGGTGTACTGGAAAAACACCAACAAGGTGTTCACTAGGTGAGCCCCAAGAGGTCCATATAAATTCATACCCTCATGACTATGATAAGGACAAAGAGAAAAGTGCATGCTCACAAGGGCTAGTGAAGCTAGGTGTTCACTAAGTGAGCCCCAGGGGAACCATATCAAAGCCATACCTTCATGACTTTAATAAGGCACAAAAATGCAACACAACAAGAAAGAGGGATTATCAAAGGAATTTTTCTTTGTTCATGTGAGGTATCATTTTCGGGAACATTGTGCTTAATGTCTCCAAGATAGGACAAATGCAAGGTCTCATCTTAGGGATCATTGTACTTAATGTTTCAAAGAGAGGAAAAGTGCAATGAAATATCATGCTCTCAGAGGAAATTAAACCCAATGACACCACCAAGAAAGGAATGAATCGTAAGAAGAAAGAAAATCGCACAATAAAACATGAGTGTCAATGTATTCCCCCACTTCAAAGCCGTTGCTAACACCATTGTTGTGAGAAATTTCTTTAAAGTAGAAGACATGAGAGCTTACTCAGAAAGACATATGCCAAGTCATAAGTTTCCAATAACCTACGTCATGAAAAAGGTAGTATGTCACATGCGACTCAACTTAAGGCATGTCATCCACATTCCAAGATTACTTGTATATGTTCATGAGAGGTGGTCAACTAGCCAAAAGAGACAATGACAAGTGACATATGAGGAAAAGGCTACCTAACCCGTTGCCCCCACATAGTGCAAGACAAGGGTGACCCAAAATAATTGATGAGATGAATGCTAGAGTGAAAATCAGTATCAATTAGAGGAACTAGGTTCCCCCACATAAGGAAGAGCACCAAAATCCTTAACATGTTGGATTTTACTACTCAAAGCCCTACATTCATTAGTAAGATGACCATGAACTCTATGATATGCATAGAGTGAATTCCTATAGTATAATTTCTTTCGTGTTCTTGGAGGGAGGGATATCAAATGATCTCAAAGGATTCTTAACAAGATACCCTCTTGATCAATGGTAGATATTGCTTTATTTTGTGACAAAGATATCTCTTGCTTAGTATTAGTTGTCATACCTACATAAGACTCTTTAGATTGCGAGATTTTGTACTTTTCTTTAAAGGAAGGTGTAAAATCTAACAAATTTGAATCATTAGGGTTTTGCATGATGAAATTAATGTTAAGCAAGGACTTCTTTGTTTCTTTCAAATGATAACAATCAAGACCACTAGTGTCTATCAATTCAGAATGCACTATTACTAACTTCTTAGAGGAATGTTTTGTAAGAGTGTTGTTGTTAAGTGAAGGCTTGTTTATTTCTATCAAAGGAAAATAACCAAGACCACTAGTCTTTTCTTGTATGTGAGGTTCTATAGGGACACAGATACCTTGTTCTCTAGCACCACATCTATTTCCACTATATCCAAGTTGTTTCATCATTTCATAACCTTTTCTATAAAGTTTTTTCATTTCTTTAGTATTTGGTGGTTGTTGATAGTCAATTTCATCGGAGTTTGTTGTATAATTTGTTTTTTCTTCTAAAGTGGTTGAGGTGGATGCTTTTGAAGGGTCATCTAAATTTTGTGTTGATTTCAACACTTTTTCTTTTCCATTTTTAGTGTTTTTATTTCTGATCTTGTATTCTCCCATAGATGTAGTTTCGAAGTCTAAGGAACCCCAATCATCTTCAAATAGCTTTGTGACTTCATCAATATTTTTTCTTTGTCTTTTTGTTGGATGGGTTCCACTTGTGTAGTTGGTGTTAATGTTGCCAAAGGACTCTCCTTGTTTTTCTCAATTTTCAAACAACTATTTGGGTTAGGGTCAGCTTCAAGTGTGTACACTTTGTTGCTGTAAATATACTTCATTTTATGATGAAGGGTAGAAGGCACCCCATTCATTGCATGAATCCACGATCTGCCTAAAAGGATATTGTATAAAATATCATGAAGCATAAAATGGATCGGTGTTTCTAATGTGGTATTTCCAACTTTAATAGGTCAGTGATCAATCCAAGCGGTTTTTTTTCGATAATGTCAAATCCCTTAATAGATAAAGTGTTGAATTTTTTATTTATTGATTCCAAGCTTATCCAAAAGGGTCACACTACACACATTAAGGGTCGAGCCATTGTCATCAAGGGTTCACTTTATCCCTATTGTTTAATATTAAGATATTATTATGAAAGCTTTGTGTTGTTTTTGCACTTCCAAAGGAGGGGGCTCACTTTGGTGGAAAATAATGTTAGCATTTATTCCTTGAATCATGGTTGCTATGTCATTTGGTTGTGCATTAGAAGGGGTAGTAACTTGTAAGGAAGTTTGAAGCATAGTGCGATAGGTGAATTTTGAATCAAGTCCCAAAGGGATATATTTGCGACAGTATTCTTAAGTTGTTCAACAAGATCATACTCCTCTCCATTTTGTGAAGGAAAATGAGGGGAACTAGGAAAGATAGGATTAGGAAATGGGAGGGATGTTGAATGTGTTTTTCTTGGTTGTGGATTGTTTCTAGTGTTGTATGTATGAGCATCATTATTGTAACTCGGTTGTTGCGAAACATTGTTCGTAGGTGGTTTGAGGATAAGGACAGGTTTGTTTTGAGCTTGTGGATAAATGATAAGTAGAGGCTTGGCAGAGTACTCCAAGGGGTATCTAATGTGCATAACCTCAGAAGACTTATCCTTATTTTCATGATCTCTTAGTGAAGAGGAGTCTATTGTTGCTTCATCATCTTCATCTAATGAATTATTGTTGTCAATGTTCTCATTCTCTTTCACCATGATATCTTCCCTAGTAGGAGAGTTTTTAGGTGAACTAAAACCCAAATTTTATTAAAATTGAAGGATTGGTTCTTCCAAAATGAATTCATCACAAATAGTGGAATGATCAATGGTTGAATTTTATTGCTTATCAATGATGTCATTATCATTTTCAAGAATGTTTTCCTCATGAATTTCATCGATTAGATCTTCTAACATTAAAGTATCATCTTCAACTAGGAGATACACCAGGAGAAAAACAAATGTGATTGTCATGATCATTTATGGTTTCATTCCTTTTTTCCCTAATAGTATAGGTAGGGGAAGGATCCCAAAGAGGGTTGTCATAGATCTCAAATTTTTGACCATCCAACACCAACATATCTTCACTTACACTTTCATCCTCTATAACATTATCACCAAAGGTTAAGATGTTGGAAGATGAATGTAGATTAGTTGAAGTTTCAAGGGTTATGTGGTCATCATGATTACCTATGGTTGTTTCTTTGTGGTCACCAATGTCTTGTTCAATAAGAGAGGTAAGAGGAGAGAAACAACTAGGACTCTCAAAACTCTCATTGATTGGTTCTTCTAACACCAAAATATCTTCTTCACAATTAGGAGAGATATTAGGAGAAGAACGAATATGATCATTAGGATTATCCAAAGTTTTATTCTCTTTCACTAAAACACTCTCATAGCGAGGGGATATGAACTTTTTCTTAGTGTTTCTAGAAAGGTAAGGTACTAACATTGTTTGACCAAAAATGAAAAGAAATTTTAACCATCTCATGCAATGCTTGAACAATGTAAAAAAATGTATATCCAAAGATGCAAAACATGTTTATCCAATGTATGCAAAACTTAAGAATGCAAACAATGTATATCCAAAAATGAAAAGCACTTTTATCAAAATTATGCAAAGTTTTATGAATGTAAACATTGTATATGCAAAAGTGAAAAGTAATTGTATCCATATTATGCAAAGTTTCAGAAATGTGAGCATTTTCAGTTCTAATGATGCTTGTAATTGAAATAATTTGAAAATATACTTGGAATAACATTAATTTAACAAACTGTAATAGAGAACTGAATGCAAAAAATAGAAGCATAGAAAAGTAGATGTAAACCCTGAAAATTATAGCTTCAAACTCAACCGGGACTAAGATTCCAGCAAGGGCGTCTTGGTCCTATTGAAGGAATTTGGAGGTCCCAAAAATTGAAACAGACAATAAACAACTTAGACAAGGTTCTGAGCCAGAAACCCACAAAGGGAATAAGACATTAGGAAGGGAGTTATAGTCCCACCAGAGGTTTTTCTCAGAAAAACAACAAAGTCTGGGTTGATAATAGTGTTCCTAGATTTCCTACCCAGGGATCATATGTTTAGAAATAAAAAAGTGTGCAAATGAATGCAAGAAAAAGTGACTAATGACAAGCAATTGGATGCAAAGTTGAATGCAATTTTTTATCAATATTGAAAGCAATAACAATGTGTCTAAATGCAATTAGGATGATTAACAATGCTCTTTTTTAGTTTTTCAATGAGATAATTTGTTTCAAGAAAGAAAAAAGGCAACCTATATGCACTTTCACTAATGCAAATATGAGAAACCCTAGATGCACTTTCACTAATGCAAGTATGAGAAACCCTAGATGCACTTTGAATAATGCAAGATACAATGCAAGAATGAATGCAACCTAGATATAGACTTTAATGGAATCAAAATTAGAAAATAAATGCTCTACAATGTTGGGTTCACCAAAATGAACCGTAGAGAAAATAGGAAGTGTGTGGGAGGTGCCCACTCTATTCTCTTTCGGCCACTCAATAATGTCCTAGGATCCCAAATTGGATTGACTATCAACCCAAAAGGGTGAGTCAATTCTCAACAAGGAAGACCTAGGAAGGGCTTCTATAAGCTTTGAGGGGTTAACCACCAAGAAAAATCTTGGAAAAGACAAGTAAACATTCAACTCACAAAACCTAGTAATGCAAGCTAAATGAAGGATGCAAATGATGAAATTAAGCAATAGGAAGTTATGATGTATGCGTATGTGCATAAAATTGGTCACGTCTAATTAATCCTGGCATTTAATTAAATATTTATTATTTAATTAATTTCTCTAAAGTCTTCTACATGTAATTAAATTTAATTAATTTAATTATATGGTTCATTCATTTTATTCTCCTGCCATAATTGAATAAATTTATTTTATTTAATTATTTCACATGTCTACTTGATTAATTAAATAAATACATTTTATTTATTTAAATTAATTATCATCTTTTGAATTTAATTAAATCTTTTTAATTAAATTTAAATATTTATTTTCTTCTATTTTAAACTTTCTTCTAATTAATTAAATATCTTATTTAATTAATTTCATAACACATGTCATCTCTTCAAATTTAATTAAATATTTTATTTAATTAAAGATCTTCTATTTTCTTCAAATCATAATTAAATATTTCATTTAATTATGAAATCTTCTGATTTCCTCAAAATCTTAATTAAATATTTATTTAATTAAGAAAAATCTACATGCACTCATAAATAAATAGTTGAATTAGATAATTCATTATTTATCTTCTCAATATATTTCCATTATCTTCTAAAAAAAAGATGATTTTTCATCATCTCATCTTATCTCTTCCATGAAAATAGAAAAATCCTGCTTTATTCATTTTCTTCTATTTTTCTTTCCAGTCTCATTCATTTTCGATCGTTCGATCTGTCAAGAATTATCACAGCCGTTGACCAACTCAGCCAATCAAAATCCTCAAAAAACTGTATAAGTACATGTGTGAATCCAAGAATTGGTTACACATAGATATAGATATATACACACACACACAGATATAGATATATACACTCGCATCTTTAGCATTCTAGCAATAATCATATCTTAGCATAATCTTGCATCTTAGTATAGAATGCATTTTAGTTTAAATCTCATTCGCTAGTAGTCCATTTCGTTGAGCTTCGCATGCTAAATTTGAGAGCAACTTGAATCAACGAAACGCTGGAGATAGAGAACAATAAAACAACTTCGAGGAAGCTGCCTTAAAGAGTTTGTTTATTTAGCTTCTTTGATATAAAGTTTTATTGATTGTGTTTTTAATTCTTTATAATAGACATATTTTCATACACACATAAAATGGCACCCACCATGGGGCCTATGCCCCGATTTTCACATTTTTTTGTAGAACATTCTTACAGGTTTCTGCGTTTTGGAGTTCAGCTCTCAAATTTTTTTTGCGTTTTAGCGCATCCACACTTTCTGCAGTGCATCTGGGAATTTAATGTTTCTATTTTTGTAGGAATTCCAATGCATCTGAGGACTGTTTCGGTGCTTCTGAGGGTTAATTTAGTGCATCCAATGGATAAAATAGCGAATATAGTCTCATTACACTTAGAATTAAATTGACATTTAATTAAAGTAGTGGATTTAAGAACTATTTTAGAACATATAAGAGTTAAATTAGCACATTTAAGGTAGATTTTAGAGCATTAACTGTTGTGTCATTTAGAGAGTTAAATCTGCATTTAAGAACTATTTTAGCGCATTTAAGAACTATTTTAGCGCATTTCATATTTTTTGTAGCGCATATAGGGTCTGTTTCAGCACATCTAGGGTCTGTTTCAGCACATTTAAGGTCTGTTTCTGCACATATAGGGTATGTTTATGTGCATCTAGGGTCTGTTTCAACGCATTTAAGGTCTATTTCTGCACATATACTATCTATTTTTGCGCATCTAGGTTGTAACACAAAAATAGGATTCTGAGTCTGACACATTCCATAGACAAAATCTTTTCTGGTTTAAAATAAATCAATCTAGGATAGTCACCACACTTTGATCATGCAGTTAAAATGAACCCCATGTCGGTTGTGAAGCAATATCTTCACTTAGCTTAAATCATTATGATTTGGTGCATTAAAATGAATCTGTTTACTCTGCTTGATTGAGCTTGAAAGTAGTAGGTGACTATGCTCTCACCCTGTGCAAACTAGGTGATCAGAAAGTCAGACCACCCACTTTATCCCTACGTAACCCTGATACAATAACCGAAGTATCCTCTCCCCATGCGCAGTGATGCGATCCTGGGTGTAAGAGAAATGATTATTGTCTCTAGAAATTGGGCCTGCTTGGGGATTTCATCACCCCAACGTGACTCAAACTGGCAATGGAGCTAAAGCCAAGCTACCCCCGACCGGTATATAAATGTGAATTTTAAGGGAAAACCTAAGATTACAAGTGTGGATGTGTCATACAAATAGAGTAGTACTCCCATAAACCATGTTGAGCTTAACCTCTTCAGACTGGAGTGCCACCTAATTGGTGATTAATCTCTTTCCCCATGTATGGCCACTCGAACGGGGGTCCTGAATTAAACACCATTTTTTAGTAAACCAAAAACCTTCTATTTGCTAGCGCAACACTGGTCAGTGTGAAGGCATACACACTTTCGCAGTCTATAGTAGAGGTGATCAATCTGCCATGGGAGTTTCATGGGGGTTGGAAGCTTGGTTGGCCTGAGAAGAAAGTGCACTGTAAGGGAGAGCTCGTGTAGCCAAGCTTCTGAATTCACACGCTACCAATATGCAGTTGGGGAAACCCGCGTGGAATCTAGCAAATATTTTCCTGGCTTTACCATAGGATGTGCTTGTTTTATTTGTATTTGGTTACATTCCATTTAATTCAAAGTGTTTGTTGTGTTTTCATTCAAATTAATTCGGATAAAAGATCATCCAAAATGAACATGGAAAACAACAACTAAAATCATTCGCGCACCTGACTTTCTAACGTCTTTGGTCCAGTAACATTCTGATATCTCTCCCCTGCTTAGAGAGTGGAGATCAACAAAATTTGTCAAGAAAGCAGTTTCCAATAGGATCAGGAAACCCAAGAAACAATTAGGGTACAAGAAAACATTTTAAAGAAGAAAAAATTTGTACAAAATTCAACACGTCTTGCTTCATTACCGCAGATTTCTTCATAGATACCAAGACTTTGTTAGGGGATTCACTGACGAGTACGTTGTAGATCCTTTGGATTCTCAAGCTTATTATCAGATATTAGCTCTATCTCAATGGCATAATCTTAACCAACCTCTTGAGTTTGATAATATACCACAACCTTCTATTGAATATCCATCGCATCCCGGTCAAATCCTTCGGTGATTTTAAAATATTTTCTTCGAAAACAAAGATCAAATATTAAGAGTGCACCTTTCAAACAAACTTTTGGTTATTGATCCAACTTCCCCAACAGGATTCTGACATCCTTCATCATTGGAAGCCACAATCAAAAATTAGGAACATCTTTGATCATATCATAAGATTCTCATCTTATCAGATCAAGATATCATCATTATCGCACTTATCAGAACTGTGATCTAAGTTTAGAAGAACTCTTCAAAATCATATGCCTATCTCTACAAGATCTCAGTACAATAAATTGAAGGATAAAATCCAACAAGAAGGTCATACCCGAAACACTCAAGAAGAAGGTGAAAGCAGTAATCCTCTTTACAGTGTAAGTCATAATCCACTTTTCAACAACGACATGGATAATAGAGAAGAAAATCCATTCCAAAACTTCAGAGACATGAACAAAACCAATATAGATAGTGATGAGGAACGAGATGAAGAACATCTTAGAGAGGCTGAGCAAGATCCTAAATTTCACAAAGCCATAGAAAAGATCTTGCAACGTGATAAAGAAAAATATTTCCTCTATCTAGCTGACCAAGGAGCTAAATTGCCCCATGACTTTGATACCGAGAATTTGAAGAACAAACCTGAAGAAACACCCCTATCTAATTTTAGTGCTTTGACTTAACAAATTAAGGCACTTTAAGGACAAATTAAAGAGTTACAAGGGGGAACCACAACAAAGAAATATACTCTTGAGGACATTTGTCCTTATCCTTTTGATCGAAGTCTCAACATGATTCCATTTCCCAAACATTGTGAAATTCCAAAATTTGATCATTATAATGGGAAAGAAGATCCAATCAATCACGTTAGAGACTTCTGAAACATGACTTTAGAGTTCGCTCATGAAGACACTTACTTGATGTGTTTTTTTCCTAGGAGCCTTGGAGCTCACTCTATGGAATGGCTATAAAAAATCACACCTCCTGTCAAGACATTTGAGGAATTAATCAATCTATTTATATTACAATATTCCTACATCTAACACCAAATCACTATGATAGATCTCTATAAAGTTGCACAAAAACCTGGCGAACCTTTTATTACTTTACTTCAGAGATGGAGACGAATGTTCGCTAGATATCCCTGTCCTGTTCCTGAAAAGGTAAAGATGGTCACCTTCATTAACAACTTAAATTCATAAATGAGCTATCATTTTAATTTACATTGTCCTCCCTCTTTTGAGAAATTGATTGAAGATGCTATCACCATTGAAAGTGCTTTGGTCAAAAGAGGAATAATAAAACTTGAGAAGGACAACCCTAGCTCATTTAATCATCATAACAATCAGGACAAGTCTAAATTTCAGACTCGCAACAAGAACGTGGTGAATGATAGTGTTGTTGATGTGAATCACATCTCGACTAAGCCATTTGTCCTTAGTACTCCAAGTGCTCCTCGCAACAACAATTATAACAATGTCAACTCAGTCACGAATCAAGGGAATAATCCTCCTCCTCCGAGGAACAATGTGAATCAACATTCTACTTCCAATCAAGGGACTACCAATAACCAAGGTTACCAAGGAACCAATAACAATAACAATTCCTTAGGGAATACCTCAAATACAAATCCACAAATATTTTCATTCTTCTCCGGTAGAAGAACTTACACTCCATTAGTTCAATCTTTGGAATTTGCATTCAAAGAGTTGATGGCTAAAAATTTCATTACCTTGCCACCTCAACGAAACTATGAACCCAGTGTGAAGCCTCCATCATGGAATGAGGCATACTATTGTGACTATCATCGGTGCAAAGGTCATCACACAAATAACTGTCAAGCCTTGAAGAATACCATTCAAGACTTAATCGAAAATGGCACCATCACAATAGAAGGACATCAACAATCAAATGAAGACCACCAATAATTTTGCAACCCTTTGCCCAACTATCAAAAGGGTGAGTCTTCGGGAAAAAGTGTGAATCATATTGATGATCTGATAATCAATCATATCTACACTGATGATGAGTAGGTCAATGTTATAAAAGTCAAGGAAAAAATGGAATATAGGGAGGTCAAAGCAACGACAAGGGCACAAGCTAAAGTTGTCTTAAAGGGTGCCTCTTCAAAATCCACTGGGCCTCCACCTCAACATCAATATGACTTAGTCAATCAACTTCGAAAAACTCCTGCTCAAATTTCTATCTTAGAACTCTTGAAGATTTCCCTAGTACATAAGGAAATTCTCGAAAAGGCCCTCGTTGAAACCACTGTATCCATTGATTTGGATGTAGACCAATTTCAAGCCATGGTACGACACTTGTCCTCACCCACATGCCTTTCATTTTTTGAAAAAGATGACGTTTCCATAACTCATCCTCATAATTCATTGTTATACCTAGAAGTCATGGTCAACAAGTTTCGTGTCAGACGGGTTCTAATAGATGGAGGTGCTGGTTTAAACATATGTACCATGAAGTTAGTTCAGGCTTTAGGATTCTCTGAGGACTCCATTGATCCTAGAAGGAAAATTACTATTAAAGCCTATGATGATGAGGAAAGAGTGTCCAAGGGTTTAATCATGCTACCAATCAGAGTGGGACATGTTATCAAAAATACTTTTTGTCAAGTATTAAACCGTGATCTGGCATACAACATCTTGTTGGGTCATCCCTGGATCCAAAAAATTCAAGTTGTCCCATCCACATATCATCAATGTCTTAAGTTCCCTTATGATGGGCAAGAAATCATGATACCAGCCGATAAATCAAATTTCCAAACTTGTGCCAACATCAAAGCTAGTCAAGATACTTTGGTTCCTAACAATCGAGAAGCCCGTGCTAGTACTTCTCTCAAGATTGATACACAAATCAGTCAGTTAACCAATAGTTTTGACAAGAAATTGAAATTCAAAGACCATGGAGTCAGGGAGTACTCTCTCTGTTTGGCTAATTTACCTACATCACCTCGGTCACATGGACAACCTTCTATCACACAACATCAAATATTAGCAGCATCAACATCAACGCAACCACCAACAGAGCCAAGCACAAAGTTTAATGGATGATTCATCAAAGAAAAATTCCCCATGGAAGATCCTGAGAATAGAGAAATTCTAAACTGGCTCTATAAAGATGAAGATGAAGCAGTTTTCAATGTCAAATTACCAACAGATATATATGGAAAAGGGTATTCAATCATACAGAAAATGGGCTATGATAAGGGTCCTATCAGAAAAGGAAGAGTAGTTGAGCCTATTCACCTTTGAGGACTTGCTGTGAAAGAGAAAACCATATTAGGCTATGATGCTAACTCAAAAGAAGGAACGTCCAAACAACTGCATGGCACTGTCTTCACATTGCAAGAAGGTTCATATTCAAGAGAAGCATCTTTGGCAACAATTCAAAATTTTGTGGATAATAACTCTGACACAGACTCTGCCGAATATGAATGGGACACCATTTACAATGATGAGTTCTAGAGGGACAAAGAGGTTGATGTAATACACCAATATACCCCAACTCTAATTGAAGGTGAAGGTTCAGGATCCAAACACGAGAATCTGAAATACAAGGTGACTATGATTCTAGTGATACTGAGTCAGATTTAAATGAACAAGACTATCACGAGAACAATATCATCATTGACCCACCTTATACCTTGGATCCTCCAGAAAACTCCATTATGACCATAACCATAGCCGATTTCACGCAACCCGATGACTCGCTATCTTTGATCCATCCTGATCTCATTGATTGGGATTTATCTGAACCTATCGATATACCTATGTTTCCAACCAATGAATCTATCATCAACTTCCTTTCCACAGATGACACAAATGATTGTTCCACTAGCAATTTTTGGCATAGATTCTTTAATTAGGAGAGTGTCAATTCTCCTAGCTGCAAAAATAAAAATAAAAAAGAAAGATCTAATGGTGAAAACAAGAATCTGGTAGTGTTAGATCAAACAAAAGATAAAATAAAGAGCGTATTGGATGGTGAAAACCTTTTTAAGGCGCCAGACGATGGGAATCTAGACACTCTCTCGGAGCACTACCATGAGCGATCGCCTATTTTGATTGAGCCTACAAATTTTGTCAATCTTGAAACTTCATACAAACCAGGGATTTTATAGTTAGTTGCATCAATGATAGAGAAAGAAATACCAGAGTTCATGGAATTTCTAAGAGAAAATTGAGTCAACTTTGCTTGGTCTTATACGGACATGCCAGGTCTTGATCCTGATCTTATCATGTATCACTTGTCTATCAAACCAGGGGATAAGCCTGTGAAACAAAAACTCAGAAAGATGCACCCCCATGTTGCATTATTGGTTAAAGAAGAACTAAGAAAACTCCTTGATGTGGGCTTCATAAGATCAATCGACTACGCAGAATGGATCTCCAACATTGTTCCTGTATCCAAGCTAGATAAAAGTGTTAGAATATGCACAGATTTCAGAGATCTTAATAAAGCATGTCCTAAGGATGACTTCCCACTTCCAAACATCAACACTATAGTTGATTTGATAGCTGGCCATGCCATGTATTCATTAATGGATGGTTTTTCTGGTTACAACCAAATCAAGATTGCACTTGAAGTCTAGGAGAAAACAACTTTCACATGTCCATGGGGAACTTACCATTGGAATGTCATGCCTTTTGGTTTAAAGAATGTTGGGGCTACATACCAAAGAGCTATGCCTACAATTTTTCATGACATGATGCACACATTCATGGAATATTATGTAGATGGCATATTGGTGAAGTCATACACCCGAGAAGGACATCTAGAAATATTGTCCAAAATATTTGCAAGATTGGAGAAATTCAAAGTTCGCCTCAATCCCGAGAAATGTGTTTTTGGGGTCACATCTGGAAAACTCTTAGGATATATAGTATCTAGAAAAGGAATTGAAGTAGACCCTACCAATGTACAGGAAATCATGGAAATGCCTCCCCCAAGGAACATCAGTCAATTAAGATCATTTACTTTGGATGTCCTTCAGTGCCTATAATGGCATAGTGATCGAAACTATCTAGTTTGCGAATGTCATCTATTGACCTCCTCCCTTGGAGAGTCCTTTGTATATGTTTGATTGATAGGATGGCCTTCCTCCTTGATAGGCCTGAGTGGCCTACTTCAAATTCACCTCTCACTGTCATTTGATAAGGACTAACTCATTAGAAAAACACCATATGAGACTCTTCATGTCATTGATGTCTGCTACTATAGAGGAAGAGTCCGACGTGCTTCGCTGTGCGGTGGGGTGCACATACATGGATTGTGGCATAGATGATGTCACCACTTATGGAGGAGAAGTGCTTGGTTGAGCTTCTTCTTGAGGACCACCAGATATTTCTATGAATAAGGACATCAGAGGTCATGATGGAAGCTTCCCAGCATCGATCAAACTATTCTTCACACGCATAGCTAGATCACATGCATCGGGTAAGATATCCCCTCCCATAGAGGTTATCATAACCATGATGTATGAATTGAAAACCTTCATGTAGAACATGAATGCCATCGTAGCTAGGGGTCGATTAGTTACATCGATTCTTTTCTAGGTTTTGTGAAACCTAGTGTTGAGGTCATTGGTGGCCTCCTGTGGGGCTCTTTTGTTGGTGATTAATTCATGTAGCAACGACAAGTGATCTCCCTTCTCTAAGAAGTGCTCGAACAACCTTTCTCTGAGTTGATCCCAAGAGCGGATAGAACCAGAAGCCAAAAATTGATACCAATCTTGAGATTTTCCTTTGAATGAAGCAACCAATATCCTAAGGGTGATATTTTCCTTTGTTATGTTATGTACCCTGCATACCTCTGCCATATCTTGGAGGTGTTTAGAGGGAGTTTTGAATTCTTCTCTAGAAATATTTTGAATATCCTTGAGGGAGTTAGTGGGTATGATAGGCCATACATCTAAGGGTGTGGGTGGTTGTAGCATATTACCAGTATCCTAGGTTATGGAATTTCTAGGAGTATGTGCAACTATGTGAGGCATGAAGAACAAATTCCTATGAATCAGGTATTACTGGTATTCTGATTTGAAAAGTTTGACATCCAGGTGGAGTAGATAACGCTCTAGATCTTAGGCTTTCGCTTCTCGCCCTATTACTCCTTATAGGTGATACAAAACCTATAAGTATTCTCCTCCTAGATACCTAGGAAAGTAACTAGGAGTACTAGAAATAGCCTCTTAAGGATGCTCTTGTTTAGAATCTAGGCATGAAATTTCTAGTTTCTTCCCTTGGCCTGATTTAAGAAGTATTTCAAACTTCCAATCAAATGCTCGAAAAACTTCAGGTCCTATTCAATGACTGGGGGACCAATTTGTGCCTCACTGAACACCTCTAGGATTTTTATAGAAAGTTAGCTCTTCTTTGAGTTTTGGGGAAAGATAGAAGTAAATGTAAATATAAAACATGAAAATGGTGATGTGCCAAAGGTTTTACAACATTTTAAACACAATTCTTCTCCTATGAATGATATAATAGACACAAAATGCCACAACCCTTGATTGTTGGGTAGAGAATGAGAATCAAAGCCTAAGAACAAGAATAGTGCAGTCTTTCAAATTTCCCCATAGGAAGTGTTCATTAAGGTCTAATCAAGCATAAAATTTCCAAAATTTAATGGAAAATCATTTAGAAATTGCATAAACCCTTCCTCCTTTTACAACATAATATGAAAAAACAACAACCCTTAAAGAAAATGGAGAAGTTCAATAAACATTATCCAATTTTTACAAGTTATCATTATATCATAGATGATTATAGCATGGAAATCAACTATTTGAACTATCAAATTAAACTTAACACGGTGGCTTTATTCTAAATGAAACATAAAGAAGTAACTTGAAAAAGGAAATAACATGCATAGTTTCAAAGATTTCTTCCAAACAATTCGTACTTTAATATCAAATTAACTTAAAAAACAAAGGTCAAATGCCAATCCAATAATAGTTTGAGTTAAAACATTATAACATGCCAGAGAGAAGCAGTGTTTTTCCAAATTTTAACTTCTGAAAAATATCTCTATAACTAAGGAAAACTAAAAGAACTTTCAAAAAAACTTTTTTCTCCTCTATTGCTACCTCTAATTTATAGCTGAAAAGGGAGAACCACCGCCAACATACCAGAAGTAAATACTGCCAGATGCGAGGATCTGATAGTTCACAATTTTATTGTAGATCTTTGATTAGATCGCAACAATATTTTCTCATTAATTCCCAACTACCTCATTTACATCATTTAGATATTTAGCAAAGATTTCCATCTAAAAACAATCAGATTCTAGAAAACGGCCTAGTAGAATCTGATTTGAGCAATCACATAGATTGAAAGTGTTGCCTCGAAGGTTCCAGCCTGAAAATAAGAAAGACCCAGCATGCTTTGACAAAATCCCAAAAGAGATTTCTCCTTAAAATCGTAACCCTCCTAAAGTGAAAAGATAATGTGTCGAACGAGCAGGGAATCTCAAATTTATGAAAATAGCCCTAGAGAAAATCCTCACCAAGCTGACACATTCCCAAAATTTCTTCTGAAAGGAAGATGATAAACGAAATCCATGCAGCCACCACATGGTTCATTACGTGCCTTTTGGAAAAACTTTTGGGTATGTGCAGGATCATGATGGGCCAAAAAGTGGCAATATGATGGGTATGTGGTTGACAGTTATTTTTTTACCCAAAATTGATTAAACGAAAAGGGTTTTTAAAGGAGATTCTCGACTTTTCGAGGATATAAATTATGTTTTACTTTAAATTTAATAAGTAATTATTATTCATTTTCTATTCAAATTACAACTAAAGTCCTAATTGATAAGCTGATTGAAAAACATTTATAGCTTTCAACGGTATCAGATTTTTGAATCCAAAACATGCATTCTATGCTTTGCATACTATAGGATTAAAAAAGAAAAATTGAATTTCATGAAGTTTTGACCAAGTTAAGGTGGTCGACATATGAGTTTTATATTTTTAAAAGTTGTAATAAAAAAAATCATAATTAATTATTTACTTGGAAAAAATTACAAAAAATATGCATCACATTGGGGCATGAATCATCTACTTATATCTAAATTCTTATAAAAATATATTATCATTTTATTGTGGTTAGGGTGGTGAATCCACTTCTTATTTTTCCTAAAATTTAAGTACAATTGAAATTTCAAATTTTCACACAAATAGATTTTTTAAAAAACAAACCTAGTAGTTTATAAACTACATTCAATTTCTTACAAATTCTATTCTTACATAGTTTTGAAATAATATAGATAATTTATTCAAATTTTTACGTAAAGTTGCCTAACTCTGATTTTTCTAAATTTTTTGCAACTCAAGGACCTATTTTTTCCATGATGATCCTACACATACCATTTTCCTTTAAGCACAAATACATCTCAAAGCCCAAAAGGTATAAAAGTCAAAAATAAAAATAAGATTAAGGAAAAATTGCTTCACAGTATTGAGCTGGAAACACCTACATTAGGGGTGGTTGAAGGTCTGAACCAGACTTGATACATTTTGGTGGTGGAGAAAATAATAATTTAGGCTAGGCATTCACATGAGGGTTTCTCTAGGTGATTCATCATCATTTCTAGAAATTACTACATATTGTCTATGGCTTTTTCCCAAGTATGACACTTAATGGTCTTAAGCATTGTAATAAGAACAAAAATGAGTATATGTGTTCTTGCAAGTTGATGTAAATCTAATTAGTTGAATTTATTAAAGAGCTTGCTTTGACAGTTGGATGTCATCACATTAGTTTTTCATATCCTTCATTTGGCAAGAGTGTAATCAGACCTGTTATATGATCAATAAAGGCATATTTGCAAGTGGATTCCTAAATATATGAGTATGCAATCATTTATCTGTTATTTCTATGTTATTGTCTATGTTTTGGAATTGAAACATATTTCAAACCATTATTAGAACACTCATAAATTTATATTAGACTTAAGGGATAAGAACTTAGACAGTTTTCATGCCAAGTGTTTGACAAAATATCAATACATTCAAACTAAGTTTTGGGACAAAATAAGATAGGGTTTTATAGAGGACTAAGATGCCCAAGGTGGTGTATTAGTCCCAAGGCTTGAAACTTTGGGCACAAACTCCAAAAAGGGACCTTTTTAGGTTCTTTCAAAATCAGGGTCCCAAAACCCATGGAGGAAAAAGATGCCCTAGGTGGCATCTTAGTCCCAATTCAAAAATCAAGGACACATACAAAATCATTAAATATCATTTATTATTTGATTTTTGTTTGGATTAGCTAGAAAAGGATGCAATTTATTAGGCTTGTGGATGCAAAATAGGACCAATTAAGACATAAATAAGGATATAAAAAGCAAGGAGGGCCCAAAAAAGTGTGAAAATGCAAGGGTATACATTTTCCTAAACTACATTTAGCCCCCACTTTAGTGAGAGGATGACCTTGCTTCAAACTCACACTAAAGTAGCCAAGCCTACAATCAAGAGGGGTTCAAATGTACAAGTGCTAGTACGATAGGATGAAAATAACCAAGAGAGATGATCAATCCCCTCGGATTAAGATCCTATGACAGACCAACATAGGCACAAAGGAACACACTTGTGGATGATATATGAAGCCATAATTAGATCACAAACATAAACCAAAATTAAAAGGAAAAGGAAAAGGAAAAGGAAAAGTGTTGTGGATCATTCTTCGACTCGCCATCCAACACACTGTGGACCAGGTCTAGGCTATTTTTCCAAGAGAGGTTTACCAATGGAATGCGTTGTCCACTATGCAGAAAAAACACATGCTCACAAGGGCTAGTGAAGCTAGGTGTGATAGATCTCCTAAAATTCCTACAAAATTTTGGAAAATCATGACTTCAATCATGATTATTGAGCTCTGTAACCAGGGATGGGCTAAAGGTTTGGTTGTAAACCCTAACTTTGTAAATGTTCTGTCCTAAAACCCTTCAGTTTATAATTTTGTGATGACTTGTTCTTGTCGATTATCGATTGAGTAAGTTGTGAATTAAGCCTTTGAATGTGTCTATTAATCGGCACCTTCAGGGTATGTGCAAGATCATCATGGAAAAAATAGGCCCTTAAGTGGCAAAAATTAAAAAAAATCAGAGTTAGGCAACTTGACGTAAAAATTTGAATAAGTTATCTATATCATTTTCAAAAACATGTAAGAATAGAATAGAATTTTTTTTGAAAATTTTTTCCACATGTACTTAAATTTGGGAAAAAATAAAATGTAGGTGTTTGTCTGACCACCCTAACCACAATAAAAAGATAATATTTTTTTTATAAGATTTTAGATATAAGTAGAGGACTCATGTACGAATGTGATGCATACTTTTCTGTAATTTTTTTCCAGGTAAATAATTAATTATGAATTTTTTAGTACAACTTTTAAAAAATATAAAAACTCGTATGTCTAACCACCTTAACTTGGTCAAAACTTTATGAAATTCATTTTTTTGTTTTAATCCTATATTATGTGAAGCATAGAATGTGGCACATGTTTTGGATTCAACAAATGTGATACCATTTGAAAGTTATAGATGTTTTTCAATCAACCTATCAATCAAGACTTTAGTCATAATTCAAATAGAAAATGAATAATAAATATTTATTAAATTCAAAGTAAAGAATAATTTATATTGGTGGAAAGCTGAGAATCTCCTTTAAAAGCCCTTTTCGTTTCATCAATTTTGGGTAAATAAAAAGTCATCAACCACATACCCATCATATCGCCACTTTTTAGCCCATCATGATCCTACACATACCCTTCAATTAAGAGAGATAGTCACCCCACGTATTATCCTGTGCTATATTTTGTAAATTTAGGAAAAATATTTCATTTTTAGGGACTTAAGTCATCATCCTCAAGGGTTTTATTACCATTGGCCTAGTCATGGCCCCACCTTTTAAACTAAGATTTAGCATGTGAAGGAATGTGGCCTGTCAGATTTGGAGATTTAATCCCCACTTCCCATTGCACACTACGTGGGAATTTATGGATAGCTATAGGAAAGAATGTGAGGTTTGCAATATTCTAACACGTGTCCTTTCCGTGCGGGGCCCAACCATTTTATGAGCGCCAGTGACCAATAATGGGGACATCGATGGCTATTGTTCAGAAGGAAAATTTAATCCACACCATTCATTGCACACCTCTCAACATTTAATTAATGCCCGCCAGATAGCTTGCGAGGTACATGAAAGGGTGATGCATGGAGTTTCTCGACCACCATACAGAGTGTAGCAGAGCTGGTGGAATGAATTTCATAGACGCCAGTTACTGTTTTCTCATTGGCTAGAGGATGATGATCTATGCTCTTGGGTTTTCAAACTTGGATTGACTGCATATTAGCCACTCAATCTTCCATCTCATTTTGACATCGACAACCGATATTCAAAATGAAAAACACGCATGTGTTAGCCATTTTTCTCTGCAACTAGTGAGCATTAATGGCAGGCTCTCTTCAGGAGCAATCAATTGAGTCCTTGTGCATGTAAAACATTAAATTCCAGCTATTATGAGGAATGATACACAAATCTCCAAGTACCTAGGTGATTAACGGTGAAGAAATTGATGCCAATGATTAATTGCTTCCTAAAGCATGTGACACCAAAATTGATGAGCAAACACTATCAAACTTGCTTGATAAACACAAATGGAGTGATTGCCATTTTGACCATTGCATTCAGTAGTTAGCATTATTCTTAATTTTTGTAGAGTGATTAGTGTTCCATTGTGAGCTTGAGAAGCTACTAGGCAACGAGAATGAGCAAGCCAATCACTTCTACAGTACTAGTAAGGAGGTCTCCAAGACTTAACGTGTTGAAGCCTTAGACCGATATCTTTGTACATGAGCATAAGGTACTTGAACGTGTTCCATCTATGGAGGAGAAAGCCCCTGTTGAGAAGCCTTTGTGTGCTCCCATGAGATGCAACAGTAGATTAAGACACTAAGGTGTCACCATAGAGAAGGTGAAAGAGAAGGGAAAAGAGCCCGCACTGTTCATGCCAGAAATACACAAAAAGATAAGGTATGGTCGTAGCACTTATGGAAGAAAAACTTCCCCATTTTCCATCATGGATAGCCCTTCAGATAGTGCAATGGAGACAAATTTGGGCTATCAACAATACCTCAGGATTTTGAATCAAGTTGTAGTCCAAGGAATGGAGGTATTATCTGTAGCACCGATATTTGTGAAAACTCCAAGCAAGTGTGATGGCTTTGTGCTAGATAAAGATAAAGGTGAGGAGGGAGAAAAAGTTTCTTCCCCACCTCCAATAAGGATGCGAAGTGGGCACGTGTGTTGTGGGATAATTTATTGTGTTGGTCCTTCTACTGGTTGAGAGAATTGGTGTGTGGGATTTCAAATTTTGTGCTGATTGGTCAAGTTTCCATGGTGTTTACTTATGTTCCTCACGTGTGTTGCTGGTTTTTTGGTTTTTATGTTGACTATGGATATTCAAAGTGATGTTGACATGGAATGCAATGCCTAGTTGGTGGTTAAAGGTTAATTTTTGTGGTATTTACATTTCCCTTTTGATGGTGATTATCAAATTTAGCCTCCCCATTCTCAACAAATGATTGCAAATCACCATGTAGGGGTTTTTGGAATGAAATTCAAATTGATGCTGAAATGAAACATCTAAAATGTAATTGCATTTCAACCGGATGCTTGTTGCTCCCTTGTACTATAAAAGGGATTTCATGGCTCATTTGTAGGGGGTTTTGAAATTTTGAGTCCTATACAATCCAGGTAGAAACTAGGTGTAGAAAGGGTGTCAATCAATAGAATAGGTGGATTTTCTTGGTTTTGAATCATATATGTAATAAACTTAAAGTATTTTTATAGAAATTACTGATATCAAAACAAATCTTATATCCTAAACATTTTTTCTCCTTTTGTAAATTTCTACAAAATTAATAATGAAATATCAATGGTATCTTTGTTCATCATCAAATGCTCATTTGAATGTGTGTCCTTGTTTCTACCTTAACTCAAAGAGTTGATTAGATGCTTGAATAGGGTCACAAATTTGTAATAATTTGCAAAGGATTTGATAAGAAGTCATGTTTTAGGTGTTATGAGTTTTTATAATGTAAGGAATTGTGAAAATAGTCCATTATTATAAGATTTAAATAATTTTTGTATTATTGATTACTATATGTTTGACTCCATTGCTCCATTGATAAAATACTAGTCTATTTGCTAGAGATATTTACAATTAAAATATGATGATGATTTACCCAATCATGGAATTACGATCAGAGCATAATTCATTTCAAAAAATTTAACCAGGAGGCATGTACTTGAAATACTTGATTGTTCCTAGTGAATAAATGATTATTTTCTCAAAGATCAACCAATCTTTTAGTGGATTATGTTTATTTTCCCTTCATAGGAACCGATCTGTGATTTGATGAGTTATTTACTAAATAAATCAAAATGAACACAATTAGGAACATCCTCCTAGGTCACACAAAGCCTGAAGTGAAGGAGTGAAGTCCTTAAAGTTCTTTAATTCTTAAGTTGGCCATTCATCTAAGGGATTCTTGATTTTAGGAGTTGGCTACTCTTTAGAGAGTTCTAAGGGTGTACTGGAAAAACACCAAGAGAATGGTGACTCCATTGGGGATATTTCCCATTCTCTAGATGTAGATCTTTGTATCAGAGACTCAAATGGTGAGATAATTCTAAACATCTTGTTCAGATGTTGATAAATTCTTGAACCTGGTAGAAGTTTTGATTGTAGCAAAGTTTGAAGAACCTAAAAGTGATTCTGTTGTGGAAGCCAACCCAGAGCATGTGCTATTTTTGAGAAACTTCTTCTCATTTGAAGTTTATTCCTCCATGATAGGAGGTGGAAAATCTGATAAAAGAACTTGATAATGCATACACCAAATTTCCATATCTATAGGTTTAAAGATAAAGGATAGGTGGTTGCTGCAAAATTCTAGGTATTCTCATAGAATTGATGATAGTTTGATCATCTTATGAGAAAATTATGATAAATTTTATATGTTTGAAGTGTAAATGATTCCCTAGTAAGTGAATTAGCACTAGATTAGGGAATGATGGTGAAAATTTATCATGCCTTTTGAATGTGAAGTGACATTAGCTCATTATCACAAATAAGCATGTTATATTGTAAGATATTAAGCAAAATTCATAGGGGATGTGCATTGTAAAGGCTTAGGGTTGTAATTGTTGAAAATAACTTTTATAAAATTAGATAATTGCAAAGAAAAATTTATAATTCTCTTTGAAGGAGTGAGAATGCATCGTCAAGCTGCACATTTGGGTGTAGACATGACTGTAATTGTGCAGGATGGACAACCTTTTTTGGGTCAAAGGAGTTTCAGTATTGAGAGATATAGAGCCATTTGTTTTTACAATATTTCTGGGGATCCAAATGTTGTACCACCTAAGATCAGGGATATGATACCAAAGTTCAATGGTGCAAAATCTTAATCAACAAGCAAACATCTACAAGAGTTTTTTGACATGATGGGGGATTATGAATTGGACTTTGAAGATGTTATGAAATTATTTATTCAGTCCTTGCAAGGAGATGCAAGAGACTAGTTCTCTTATTTTCTAGCTTCCTCCATACACTCACGGGATGAGTTTAAAGTATTGGTCATGGAACAGTTTGGAGAAAGGATTGATCCAATCCTAATTAGAAAAAAAATCATGAGTATGGAGAAGGGAGAGTTTGAACTGGTTCCCTCTTTCAACCTCAAATTCTCCAAAGTGATAAGAAAAATCCCTATAAGCATAAGACCAAATGATGATATATGTTTGGTGGTGTACTTGGGTGCATTTGAAAAAAAGATGAGTTACCTCTTGAGAGACAAAGATCCTAGCATCAAGCCTGCCAAATTTCCATAGACATTGAAAACAATTCAAAGTATTCAATGATGAAGGGATATAAAACCACTGATGCTAATCACCCTAGTCCATTTGATGCAGATACAAATAGTGGATCAATTAGTAGAGGTTTGAGCCAAGATGATAGGGATTCTATTGTCCCAATTTCTCCATCATCACAATGTGAGAGTCATGCTAAGGCTCAAGTGAAAAGCTTACAAGATCAAGGTAAAGTTGGTGAAGTATTTTCAGCCAAGAGCTTACATGAAATGAAAAGGTACCAGGGGGAATCACCCTATGATTTGTTCTCTAGGTTTATGGACAGCTTATTAAATATACCTAAGGATTTCAAATGAGAATACCCCACGTGTATTGATCTATTTTTTGAAATGTATCAATCAAGATTAAGTACCTTACCAAAGGAATTGAAGTTTCACAATTTGAGCCAAGTGGTTGATTGGGTAAGGGTTATAGAGGAGACTAAGAATGAGTATACATGACAAGTGTTACCTCAGAGTGTTACTAGTGGTATTCATGATGAGGAGAATCAAATCTTAGTATCTATAGATCAATGGGAAGTATCAGAATGTGAACAGCCTGTTGATGACTGTTATCATTTTACAAGTACCATAGATGCAGATCCATATAGCAATGATGAGGATGGAGATAAAAAATATGAGGACAAAGGAATGGTGTGTGACTTTTTTCCTTTAGATGTACTAGATTGTAAGAAAGCACAAGGGATGCAGGGGGCAGCCCCACATCCTGATTTAATTAGGAAAAATGATGCACAAATTAGTGACCAAGGTGATGAAATTCAACTTGTTCAGTCCTCTATTGATTATAATTCTTATTATAAAATTGAAGTGGAGTCTATTTCTTCAAGTAGAAGACATATTGATACCCTTGAAAGAGTACATTTTCTTGGCAGTGAACAGTTTTCTTCATGTGAAGAGTTCTCCGAATGTGGATCGATAATTTTGAGCACAAATGATGAAGATAATGCTATAAATGTTTCTCTCTACTCTTCAAGTGATTACACTGATTTTGAATGCACTAATGATCCTAATGATTCTAGAGATTGGGACCCTCATATTGAAAAGGTAGGCGTATATGTGACAATCATGAAGGTGTGGTACAATCCCTTATTTTATGAACCTTTATTAGAAGGTGAGGTCATAAGTGATGACCCTTACCAGTTCAGGAGCAATCCATTCTTTTGTGGAAAACCCTTATGATTTTTTGGCAAGTACCACTTGTGAATATGTTGGAAATAGTAGAAATAGGGACTAGGTTGACATTGCGGATGAAGAATTTGAAAAAAAGGAAGGAATTGTTTATGGTCATAGTCCTAAACATGGCTTAGGTACTGAGAGAGATGTAATAAGCATTCCCATGCTCATATGATACATGATTTTGTATTTGAAGCAGAGGCTAAATTGTCAGCCACACATGATAATGGAGATGACATACACATGGATGAAGGGAGAAACTTGTTACTGAATAACCAAGTTGTACATTCAGATGGATACATTAGTCTTGAAGTAGGACAATTTCTTGTTAATGAGGAGGAACAGTTGGATGAGTCTTCAGCCTATGTCAACATTGGAGGATTTTTCGATCCATGTGGAGAGGAATTTAGGGATGCATATGACATGAGATGTAATGATAATCAATATGAGTGTGCACTTGAATTCTTTGCAAACTCCCCACATCTTCTAGACCTCATTATAGAGTTGTTTCCATCTAATGGGGACAACACTCTTGTCAAGCATAATGAAAGTATTGTTGAATATAAATATTTTCCTTTTGATACTCCAAGAGCTTGGCCCAACATTTGAAAAAATGCTTGTGAAGGGTTTGGTTTGGTGTTCCTTTCTAGTTGTGTCTACTTGCTTTGTCCGAGCAAGCTCCTAGTTTTTTTTTGTTTCTTCCCTTGTTTGCTTCAATCTGAGATTTGGATTCTCGCTATACCCACTGGGGGTATACATCCCCAAGCATGAACCACTAATAGAGCTCCCAAAATTCCTACAAAATTATGAGAAAATCATGACTTGAATCATGATTATTGAACTCTATAATCAAGGATGGGCTAAAGGTTTGATTGGAAACCCTAACTTTGTAAACATTCTGTCATTAAAACCTTTAGTGTTATAATTTTATGGTGACTTGTTCCTAGTAGTTACTGGTTGAGTAAGTCATCACTTAAGCCTTTGAATGTGTTCGTTAACTAACACATTCAATTAGGAGAGACAATCACCCTACGTATTATCCTATGCCAAATTTTGTAAAGTTGGGAAAAATATTTCATTTTTATGCACTTAAGTCATTGTCCTCAAAGATTTTATTACCATCGGCCTAGTCATGGCCCCGGGGTGCTGCCACAATATTGTGTCTCACTTTTGGGATATGTTGATTTTTTCCTGAAATAATAGTTTTTAGAAAAACTAATGATTTAAGTCTTAAGAGGCTCCATCTAAATGGTTTAATTGAAGAGGGATAGATAAGACCCCATTAGATCAAAATCCTTTGGATAGAACCCCTATAGTATTAAATCATACCCACAATGGAGTCTCCTTCACAGCTATCAAAATGCTAGAAAAAAATCACTTTTTATTTACCTTTTGAGGGATTAAATAACATCATTTAAAAATTATATTTTTCAATACTCTATCCCTTGAAAATAGCCTTCTAACAAGTATAGGTTTGATATATTTTCTTTTTATCATGTATTTAATTTTCATTTTTTACTAAACATAGGTTTTTCTCTAAACATCAAGCTTTTTGTTGTGCAGAGGTGGAAAAATAGTAAACCGTTGTAAAAAAAAATCAAAAAATACCCATTCCCTAGATGTTGATTTCCTTGTTTCACCAAAAAAAAAAAAGGATTTCAATATATCCACAATAATTTAGGTTGTACGACACACAGATATGTCCAAATTATAGTTATAGTGACTTCAATAATTAATTTTAAAAAAAATATGCAACAAAAAATTATGGAAAAATACCCTTTCCCTAGATATTGATGTTGAGAATCTATATTCCAAAAATTAGAATATAATCTTTTATAGAAAATAATTTATGTTGTACGACACAAACATTACTTTCTAAAAATGTTGTTTTTTGTATGAAACCAATTATTAAACGAGATGTTTGAAGATTCATGATTTATTTTAGAAATTTTGAAAAAAAAAATATTTAGAATCTACACACAAATTGCCACAAATCACTAGTTCACATAATCTTCAAATTCTTTATGGTTTAGCTGCTATAGGTCTTAGAAGATGAAGATTCAATTAAAAACATTGATGGAAATGTTCATCTTGGGTAAAAAGTGAGACATAGTATTGTGATTTCACCCCCCGCATTTTAAGCTAACATTTAGCATGTGCAAGAATGTGGCTTGTCAGATTTGGTTATTTAATCCCCACCACCCATCGCACACCTCACAGACATTTATGGATAGCCTTCATAAAGCATGCCAGGTCTATGATATTCTGACGAGTGTCCTTATCGTGTGGGGCCCAACCTTTTTATGATAGTCACCAATAATGGGGACATCGATGGATATCATGAAAATCGAAAAATTAATCCACACCATTCATCACACACCTCATGACATTTAATTAATACTTGCCAGAAAACTTGTGAGGTAGGCGAAAGGGTGACGTGTGGAGTTTCTCAATCACCATGTAGAGTGTGGCAGAGCCCATGGAATGAATGACATGGCCCCCAATCAATATTTTCTCATTTTCTAGAGGATGATGAGCTATGGTCTTGGTTTTTTAAACCCGATTTGGCTGCATATTGGCCACTCGATCTTCCATCTCATTATGACATCGACTAAAACCAGTAAGCATTGGTGGCATGCTCTCTTAAGGAGTGATCAATTGAGTCCTTGTGTGTGTGAAAAATTAATTTCCATATATTATGAGGAATGATACACAAATCTCCAAGTACATGGGTGATTACTAGTGAAGAAATCAACACCAGCGATTAATTGCTTCCTCAAGCGTGTGACACCAAAATTGATGAGAAAACACCATCAGAATTGCTTGATAAACAAGGATGGAGTGATTTCCATTTTCACCATTACATTCAGTAGCTAGCATTCTTCTAAATTTGTGCAGAGTGAGTAGTGTTCCATTGTGAGCTTGAGAAGCTGCTAGACAATGAGAATGAGCAAGCCATTCACTTCTATAGTACCAATAAGGAGGACTCCAAGTCTTAACAAGAAAAATCCTTAAGGAGATGTATTTATACATGAGCATAAGGTATAGGTGAACTTGTTCCATCTATGGAGGAGAAATCCCTTGTTGAGAAGCCATCTTGGGAAAAAGAGCCTACATTGTTCATGTCAGGAGTATAAAAAAAGATAAGGTATGGCAATGGATCTTATGGAAGAGAAAGTTACCCAATTTCTATCATGGATATCCCTTCAGATAGTGCAATGGAGATAGATTTAGGCTATCATCAATACCTTAGAATGCTTAATCAAGTTGCAGTTTTGGGAATGGAGATATTATCTATACCACCGATATTTGTGAAAACTCCAAGTAGGTGTGATGGCTCTATGCCAGATAAAGATAAAGAGGAGGAGGCATTGGAAGTTTCTTCCCCACCTCTTGAAAGGGTGAAAAGTGAGCACATGTACCATGGGTTGGGTTATTTTTTGCATCCTTCTATTGGTTGAGAGAATTGGTGTGTGTGATTTCAAATTTTATGTTCATTGGTAAGGTTTTCATGCTGTTTTGTTATGTTCCTCACATGTGTTGCTAGTTTTTTGGTTTTTATCTTGACTATGGATATTCAAGGTGATGTGGACATGGAATGCAAGACCTAGCTGGTGGTTAAAGGGAAATTTTTGTGGTATTTACATTTCCATTTTGATGGTGGTTATCAAATTTGGCCTCCCCATTTTAAACAAATGATTGCAAATCACCATGTAGGATTGGTTCTTCCAAAATGACTTCATCACAAGTACTGGAATGATCAATGGTTCAATTGTATTGCTTATCAATGATGTCATTATCATGTTCAAGAATGTGTTCCTCATGAATTTTATCGATTAGATCTTCTAACATTAAAGTATCATCTTCAACTAGGAGATACACCAGGAGAAGAACAAATGTGATTGTCATGATCATTTATGGTTTCATTCCTTTTTTCCCTAATAGTATAGGTAGGGGAAGGATCACAAAGATGGTTGTCATAGATCTCAAATTTTTGACCATCCAACACCAACATATCTTAACTTACACTTTCATCCTCTATAACATTATCACCAGAGGTTAAGATGTTGGAAGATAAATGTAGATTAGTTGAAGTTTCAAGGGTTATGTGGTCATCATGATTACCTATGGTTGTTTCTTTGTGGTCACCAATGTCTTGTTCACTAAGAGAGGTAAGAGGAGAGAAACAACTAGGACTCTCAAAACTCTCATTGATTGGTTCTTCTAACACCAAATATCTTCTTCAGAATTAGGAGATATATTAGGAGAAGAATAAATATGATCATTAGGATTGTCCAAAGTTTTATTCTCTTTCACTAAAACACTCTCATAGGGAGGGGATATGGACTTTTTCTTAGTGTTTCTAGAAAGGTAAGGTACTAACATTGTTTGACCAAAAATGAAAAGAACTTTTAACCATCTCATGCAATGCTTGAACAATGTAAACAATGTATATCCAAAGATGCAAAACATGTTTATCCAATGTATGCAAAACTTAAGAATGCAAACAATGTATATCCAAAAATGAAAAGCACTTTTATCAAAATTATGCAAAGTTTTATGAATGTAAACATTGTATATGCAAAAGTGAAAAGTAATTGTATCCATATTATGCAAAGTTTCAGAAATGTGAGCATTTTCAGATCTAATGATGCTTGTAATTAAAATAATTTTAAAATATACTTGGAATAACAGTAATTTTACAAACTGTAATAGAAAACTGAGAGCGAAATACAGAATCATAGAAAAGTAGATGTAAACCCTGAAAATTACAGCTCTAAACTCAACCGGGACTAAGATGCTAGCAAGGGCGTCTTGGTCCTACTGAAGGAATTTGGAGGTCCCAAAAAGTGAAACAGACAATAAACAACTTATGCAGGGTTCTGAACCAGAAACCCACAAAGGGAATAAGACATTAGGAAGGGAGTTATAGTCCCACCAGAGGTTTTTCTCAGAAAAACAACAAAGTTTGGGTTGATAATAGTGTTCCTAGATTTCCTACCAAGGGATCATATGTTTAGAAACAAAAAAGTGTGCAAATGAATGCAAGAAAAAGTGACTAATGACAAGCAATTGGATGCAAAGTTGAATGCAATTTTTTTTCAATATTGAAAGCAATAACAATGTGTCTAAATTCAATTAGGAT
The DNA here is from genome assembly GCA_007258455.2 of Sequoia sempervirens. Classification (NCBI taxonomy): domain Eukaryota; kingdom Viridiplantae; phylum Streptophyta; class Pinopsida; order Cupressales; family Cupressaceae; genus Sequoia; species Sequoia sempervirens. The sequence goes on along the minus strand of VDFB02105785.1, from coordinate 131,727,200 downwards.
GATTAACAATGCTCTTTTTTAGTTTTTCAATGAGATAATTTGTTGCAAGAAAGAAAAAAGGCAACCTATATGCACTTTCACTAATGCAAATATGAGAAAACCTAGATGCACTTTCACTAATGCAAGTATGAGAAACCCTAGATGCACTTTGAATAATGCAAGATACAATGCAAGAATGAATGCAACCTAGATATAGACTTTAATGGAATCAAAATTAGAAAATAAATGCTCTACAATATCGGGTTCACCAAAATGAACCATAGAGAAAATAGGAAGTGTGTGGGAGGTGCCCACTCTATTCTCTTTTGGCCACTCAATAATGTCCTAGGATCCCAAATTGGATTGACTATCAACCCAAAAGGGTGAGTCAATTCTCAACAAGGAAGACCTAGGAAGGGCTTCTATAAGCTTTGAGGGGTTAACCACCAAGAAAAACTTGGAAAAGACAAGTAAACATTCAACTCACAAAACCTAGTAATGCAAGCTAAATGAAGGATGCAAATGATGAAATTAAGCAATAGGAAGTTATGATGTATGTGTATGTGCATAAAATTGGTCACATCTAATTAATTCTGGCATTTAATTAAATATTTATTATTTAATTAATTTCTCTAAAGTCTTCTACATGTAATTAAATTTAATTAATTTAATTATATGGTTCATTCATTTTATTCTCCCGCCATAATTGAATAAATTTATTTTATTTAATTATTTCACATGTCTACTTGATTAATTAAATAAATACATTTTATTTATTTAAATTAATTATCATCTTTTGAATTTAATTAAATCTTTTTAATTAAATTTAAATATTTATTTTCTTCTATTTTAAAATTTCTTCTAATTAATTAAATATCTTATTTAATTAATTTCATAACACGTCATCTCTTCAAATTTAATTAAATATTTTATTTAATTAAAGATCTTCTATTTTCTTCAAATCATAATTAAATATTTCATTTAATTATGAAATCTTCTGATTTCCTTAAAATCTTAATTAAATATTTATTTAATTAAGAAAAATCTACATGCACCCATAAATAAATAGTTTAATTAGATAATTCATTATTTATCTTCTCAATATCTTTGCATTATCTTCTAAAAAAAAGATGATTTTTCATCATCTCATCTTATCTCTTCCATGAAAATAGAAAAATCCTACTTTATTCATTTTCTTCAATTTTTCTTTCCAGTCTCATTCATTTTTGATTGTTCGATCTATCAAGAATTATCATAGCCGTTGACCAACTCAGCCAATCAAAATCCTCAAAAAATTATATAAGTACATGTGTGAATCCAAGCATTGGTTACACACAAATATAGATATATACACACATACAGAGATATAGATATACACACACAGAGAGATATAGATATATACACACACACACAGATATAGATATATACACTCGCATCTTTAGCATTCTAGCAATAATCATATCTTAGCAATATTTTTATTATATCATAGCATAATCTTGCATCTTAGTATAGAATGCATTTTAGTTTAAATCTCATTCTCTTGTAGTCCATTTGGTTGAGCTTGGCATGCTAAATCTGAGAGCAACTTGAATCAACGAAATGCTGAAGATAGAGAGTAATAAAATGACTTCGAAGAAGTTGCCTTAAAGAGTTTGTTTTTTTAGCTTCTTTGATATAAATTTTTATATATTGTGTTTTGAATTCTTTATAATAGACATATTTTCATACACACAGTATGTACCTAGAAATTTTTGAAATGTGACAAGGATTTTTGAAATGCAAAGAAGCTATCAAAATATGCTATGGAGGACTAAGTCACCCTTACTGTCTTATTAGTCCCACTATTTTTTTGGGGAAGATGCAAAATCTTTAGATGTCAGAACAAGATCTGAAAAAATCTCTGCAAAATTCAACTTGCAGGACTAAGATGCCCTTGTTACCATCTTAGTCCCAATTTGAATTTCTAAAATCTTTGAATTTGATCCTAAGGCTCGATGTCTACACTTTCTTCTTCACATATCTCAAGTCCTGAAACTTCTTGATTTGGCCTATAGGTGAGTTTCCATGATAATGAAAAATTTGCAATGCAACTTTGCAACTTTGAAACTTTTCACTTCAAATGATCTTCAAGTCTTTAACCTAAATCTACAATCACAAGCACACAAGAGAGGAAAGTTTTTTTGATTGTTAGTAAATGGGAGTTTTCCTTGGTCAAACCCCTTATTGGTAATTAAACCTTGGAATGAAATAGAATAATGAAGGGAAATGATGAATGAACAAAATGCTATGTTGCAATTCACCAAACCCCTGTTGTGAAATTTGCAAACTCATGTGAAATGGCTAGCTTGAATGTGGATCTTGAAATGCTTGAATGCTTGATAGATCTTGGCTTGAATTGCTTGCTTGAATCAAAACCTTACATCACAAATGTTAGCTCAAAAATATACATGATGCAAGAATTTCCTTTATATGATGCTTGAATCTTGATAATGGCTCCAAATGCTTGATGAATTGCTCTTGAATGCTTCTTATCACAAACTTGCACAAAAACTTGAATGCTTAGATGTTAGGATATGAGAAAACAAATGGAAGGAATTGATTGGATTAAATTGTGGTTGATTATGGGTGAAATTATCCTTGTAATTCTATCTTGGTTTGGGCTTGTACCTATCTTTGGAATTTCCTCAGTTTACTCCTTAATGTCAATCCAGGGGTGTAAGCTTGTGAATGGTGTTGTGAAAATCCACCTATGGGCTTAAACTAATGAACTAAGGGGGATGGATGCATTTAAGAATTGAATTGAAACATACCTTTTAACCTAAGATTCAAATTAAAGAACACTTTGCAAATGAATAAAATCCTATCTTTAATCCAACACACACTTCCTAAGTTCTCATTTAATACTATTAAAACTAGTATCTGAGAATTGCACAATAAACCTTTAAATCTGAATTAAGGGTGCTACCACAATAGAATTTTACACTTTCTAAGAAATTTTGATTTTTGTTGAAATCACATATTTTTAGAAAATATAATGATTTAAGCCTTGAAAAGTTCCATTTAAAGGATTCCAATTGAAGAGGGTTTGATCAAACCATGTTAGACTAAGCCCCCTTGGATAGAACCCTGCTAGTTTTAAACCATACCTATAACGAAGTCTCCTTTACACTTATCAAAATGTTGATAAAAAACCACTTTTGATTTACCTTTTGGGGATCAAATGAATTCATTTTAAAATTATTTTGTAAGTATTTAGTCCTTATTATAAGCTTCCAAAAGTATAATTTTAATTAAATTAAATTTGATTATTATGTTTATATTTTATTTCTTGTGAATGTAGGTTTTTCACTAAAAATCAAGCTCTCTATTATGCACATGTGGAAAAATAGAAGATTATAAAAAAAATTGAAAAATGTGAATGCACCAAATATTGAAGTCCTTGATCCAACAAAAAAATTGAATTTTGATACATACAAAAAATGTAGTGTTATATGGTCCACCTATGTCTGAATTGTAATTGGTTTGACTTTGAAACATGATAAAGGAAAAATATTCAATAAACACTATGAAACCAATTGGAAGCACTAGATATCATAGTTACAAATCTAAATTCAAAAAAAATAGAATTTTATCCTTCATGGAAAAAAATTTATGTGTTATACAGTGAGTGTCACTCTTTAAAAATGGTGTTTACTAGAAAAAACTACTTTTCAAAGGAGATGGAAAAAGAAGTGCAATCTGATTCCAAAATTTTTGAAAAAAAAATATTTAGAATCTATAAACAAAATTTCACAAATCACTAGTTTTCATCATCTTCAAATTCCTCACAATTTAGTCGCTATAGGTTTCTGAAAGTGAAGATTTAGTTAGAAAAAATCAGTTCAGTGTCCAGTTTGGCCAAAAATTGTAAATCAGTATTGTGGGATCATGGGTTAAGTTTGATTCTATTGTCTCTACTTCCTAGTAGAAACTGAGACATGAAGACTGCTAGAAACTATGACAAGAATTATAGTAACATGAATTATAACAGAAAGTGATATACTATCAAAATGATATGCTACCGATGATGAATTCCAATATACATGAACCAAATCTTTGATTCCAGAATGAATAAAAAATACATGAATATGTAAATAAACCAATCACAATTTTGAATAATAAAATATGCGTATAGAAAACCAAATTCCATGAGACTATAGATAATTAACCTATATTCATAAAGGAAATAAACTTGCAATTGAATCACACATCAAATTACCACACTGGAAATAGAAAATGGATCATCAATTGATACGAGTGGGAGTGGGACCTGCCTCCTTGGCTAATTGATTATAGAAGTACTAGTGTGCTCTTCTAATTCAGCTCAAACATATGCACATATAACAGATTTTAAATGGTTTTTGAACAATAAGACAATATTATATTAGCAACCATATATGAATTCTTTAGACTAATACATATTTATACTAGAGCAAGCACTGATAAGTTCACATGGTTTGTTTATGGCCTATAGTCAACAAACCATTAAGTTTGATAAACAACAAAATATATGATTATGATAAAAACTAACATTTGGTCATTGGCCAGAAATATAAAATAGTTTTTAACAAGCATTTGCTTCAAAATAAGTATGGACAAAAACAACTTGATCACTCTCATCCACGTCCTCAACCATCTCTACAGTCTTCCAATTACTTCCTACCAAGTCAGCCATAAATTAGTTAGCATTTCAACCAATATTGACACTTTCTTAATCATTTTATTTTCTTATTACATTCATCAAATACCTATACTTCTTACGACAAATAATGACAAGATGGCAGGAAATATGAAGGTAAAAGGAAAACAAAGGGTAAAATAACTAGAACACTTTGACCCCTAGCATTTCCCCCCAGCTTAAGATCTTGCATGTCTCAATGCAAGGAGAGAAAAATTATCAACCAGGTTAACCTGGTTAGTTTATGAATGGTATTGGTAATCTCACGAGACCACTGTTACTGCAGTTCTTCTATCTGTATTTGATGATCAATGACAAGCATATACTCATCCCTAGAGGCTACTATCTATTCCAATTTTGTTTTTAACTTCTAAATATTTCTTCCTTAGAGCTGAGAGTTGGCAATAGCTTGGTGAAGCTAATCCTACAATTGTTCATTTTCTTTTTGTAATTGCTCAACTAAATCCTACAACTCTTTGATTTTTTTGGGGAGAATTTCATTCTCCTCAAACTCCTCTTCAACTTCACCCTCTATCTCAACCACTGTTTCCACCTTAGTTTCATGCTTTGTCTCTTCTTGGCCAAGGAATTTTTCTTCACGTCCCTATTCCACATACTCTAATATCATTAGATTTTCTGCACCAAACTATTCAAGAAGGGAAAGGGGGCTTTCGGTCCCTACAGGGCTTATGGATGCCCCTTTTTTTGCTTATTATCCAATTGTATTTCCTCTAGGGAACTCAATTTCTCATACCCTATGTGTACCATGGATGCACTAATTCATGTTCCCTCAACAGTTTCACTAAACTACTCCTCATTAAACTGATGCAATGGGGAGAGAGAATCATCATGCCCATTTTTCTCTCTTGTATCTAGTTCCCCTGCCTCCACATTAATTTTGGCACACTGCTCTTTGCCAATCTGATTCACAATTTCATCAATTTCCTCATTAATTCCTTTGTCTTGATGTAGTGATTCTCTTTCAGTGATGTCTTCTATTTCTACATTGGTTTCATCATTACAATGCAGTGGAGATGGATTTCATTAGGTAAATAGAATATGGTCTTGTTCATCTAAGGGTTATTTCATAGGGGCCTCATTATTAGAATCTTCAAAGTTGTGATGAGGAGACCTAAATGCTTTTCACTTCTTTACCTTTCTCTTCCTTCTTGGTGCATAGGCAATTTTTCTTTTCACTCTCCTATTCTCCCTACTTGCCTTTCCTTGTTTCTTCAAAACTTTAGATAAAACCTCAACATCTAATTCTTGGTCAACATTTTTAGTGTTTCCCATATGACTGGCCACATTAGCCAGGTCGTCTAGTCAACTAACAAGGCTAGTGGCATCCTTTTTATCTTTATTATCATAGGGAGACTCAAGACCGAATTCTCTTAAACATCCCTTAGACACAATTTTTTTCCTCCTAGTTGTTTTACCAGATGACCCAAAAGCTTTAGACCACTGGAAGTGACAATTTTTTTAATGTTCAAAGGTTTCCTAAGTGACTCCCTAGTGGTTCATTTCTTTGAAGAATTTTCACTAGGTTCATGACTTTCTTTAGGGCTTCCTTTAGGAGTGTTAAGGGTTTTCTCTTCCTCATCAAAATCTCCATAGGAAGATTTATCTGAGGGGTGTTGAGAGGCATCAAAGCTAGTACCATCATGTAGGTTAACAAATGTGTCCCAGTCACCTGGGGGAGAAATATTTTTGAGAGAATCAATGACTAACATTCGAATTAGATCATGATGAGCTAGTGAATTCATTTTTCCTTTTTAAAAAACTTTACTCATTCTATGTAGGGAGCAATGCAAGAAATAAGGTACATTTATAGGCCGATTCCACCCTAAATGGGTTAACCGTCTAAAATGTTGAGCGTTACATAAACATACCTTCCTTCACAGGTAACATATTGAATCACAAACTTGGAAACCTCATTGAAAATGTTTGGTAATGAACCTAATTTAGTTCCTTATCCCTGCACAATCTCCATAGACTTGCCCCTCTTTAGAAATGTCATGTGTAGAGGCTTTAAATCTACCACTTTCTTTAGTCTACTGGGGAAATAATTCTTTCATGTTGAGGGAAAGCCCATGACAATAGACATGACTACAACAATAACAATAAATTTTAGTCCTCGTACAAAAACCTTTTTCCCATCAAATCTCAAAGAAAATTCTTGAGCAACTCTTTTATCAAAACCCCTTAATTTCTTGACATACACATCCCACTTGGCTTCTTTGAATACTACATAAACTTCCTTGTTTCCATGAGCCCATAGCTCCTTGACTGAGGTGGGTTCATAATGAGGCCTCCTATCCTTCACCATGAGAAATCCTTACCAAGAAGTGCAACAATAGCTTACAAGTTTTAATAGTGAATGATTGTAAAAATAATAATAAAAACAAGTTTTCCCAGAGAGAAAACAAGAGTGGTTTTATCAAATCAGGAGAAAAAACATTTCAATTTTAGCAATCATGATATAAGGGGTTGGATTTATGGCGAAAGACGTGGGAAAGTATGGTGAACCCAAGAAAAATTAAGTTTACCTCCCTAGCTTAATGATGGACCATCCACATGGCATATCACCATCTGTCACAAGAAATAAGAGCATTTAAAAATGTAAAGAAAAAAAAAACTTTTTAAAAGTATCACAACCAATGCAAAGCATCGGTCATGTCATGTCATATACAGTTGAGATGGCAATCGCAAACCACTAGAAAAAATTTGTGTCATCATGAAAAGCTAAGCAAAGAATCAGACACGTCAGAAATGATGCTTGGTCATCAATAGTGAAAAATGTCGATGGGACAGAAGTGTTGTACTGTTGATGGGATGGAAAAAAAAGCATTGAAGTGACAACACAACTAGCAGCGAAATTTAAAGGATGCCAAACTGGAACAAAAAGGAAGTTCTTGCCTAAAGACTGCCAGTAACAACAGAAACTGGTGCCAATTATAAAGATGTTGATAAGAGTCAAATGGTCCTACCCAGAAAAAGAACAAGAACCAATGTCAACCAAACTAGAATAGAAAATGATCAAGAAGAAAGGTCGAAATGATAATGGGGCAAGAATATTGTCATTCCTATTGCACCATAGAATAGGTAGTGACAGGAATATCGACCCCCTCGTAGATTCTTGGTATAAAAGTGACAGTAACCTATGTTTCACTTCTTTTTTTTCAATGATAGACCACCAATGACCTGTTTTTCACCCTTTCACTTCCTAGAGGCACCAAAAAACTAATTTTCACCCCTAAGATTATTTAATAGCTAATGCGCACCAGAAAACTGGTTTTCAAATGTTAACTTGCAAACAATGCCCAAAGGTTTCCGCTATTGGATCTTTTTTTTTTATATCATTATTTAGAAGAAGTGAGAGGAACAAGAGTCAATTCCTTCATTATAGTACAAGAAAATGCTTCCTTCGAAAGAGGCTATTTGTAGAACTTTAAATGATGCTCATTAACAAGAAAAGTCATGCGGTCATAATCCAAGGTACATAGTTGAACATCACTGTTATCATATATAGTTTGAATTTTATAGGGACTAAGCCAATGAGTGTGGAACTTCCCTTTAAAATCCTAGAATCGAGAGTCATAGAGTAGTACCCAATCCCCAAGATGGAATGTTCGTGACTAAATGAAATGGTCATACCACTACGCTCTTTGCTTTTGCACCACTTTTGCATGAAAAAGGGCCTCCTAACACATTTCATCAAGAGAATGGAGTTGAGCAAGTCTCTCTTTCTATGATTCACTGAGACTCATCCCAAGTTGAAGGGAGGTACAAATATTCTTTACTTCGAATTCAATTAGCAAGATGACCTTCTTTTCATAGATGAGCTCATATGGTGTTAGTCCTATAGTTATCTTCCAAGTTGTATGATAGGACCAAACTGCTTTAGGAAGTCTTTTTGCCCAATCTTTCTTTTGCAATGCTACTATCTTTGTGAGAATATTCTCCAACTTGTAGTTTATCACTTCCACTTGCCCATTGGCCTGTGGATGATATGGAGCAGACTTCTAATGCTTAATTTCATATTCTCCCACCAATGCAACAATCAAGTCAGAGGTGAACTATGCTCCCTAGTCTATGACAATTTTGTGAGGTACACCATACCTGGTAAAAATCTTTGAATACAAGAAGTTAGCAACCTTAGTATCCCTAGCAAGCTTTAAGGCTACTACCTCTACCCATTTAGTGACATAATCTATGCAAACCAAAATATATTCTTTATTCTGAGGAGGATTAATGGGCCCTACAAAGTCTAACCCCCACTTTTCAAATGGTTCTATGGATAACTGAGGGTATAAAGGAATTTTATCAAATGAGGTAGGCCACCCCATACATTGACATTTATCACAATGTTGAACATAATTCTTACTATCATTATGGAGTGTAGGCCAATAATAGCTAGTGGTTAAGATCTTTTGGGTGGTCTTATGAGTAGAAAAATGTCCTCCACAAGGTTTTATGTGGTATGCATATAGAATTTTGAAGACATCTTCTTCAGGCACACACTGACACATGATATTATCAAGGCCTCATCAAAAGAGCATTCCATTAATCCATGTGTAATCACCACTGAGTTCAACTAGCTTTCAACGTTCCCTTGGTGAGAAATGAGGTGGGAACCTACAAGTAACGAAGTATTTTTCCATGTCAACGTACCACAAAATTTTTGTTGATATAGAAAAAATATGCTCATCTAGAAAGGTATCATGAACTAGAATTGGTTCATCTTCACATTGCAGCTTGGAGAGAAAATCGGCCACTACATTCTCTCGCCCTAGTTTATCAAGGATGGTAATATCAAACACCTACAAAAGAAGCAACCACCGAATCACTCATCCTATAAAAATAGGTTTGTTTATCAAAAATCTAATGGTAGAATGATCTGTATGTACAAAAGAAATGTATCCAGTGATATAGTGGAAAAATTTATTTGCATAAACTATAGCCAAGGATTCTTTTTTAGTGACAGTATAGTTTACCTCAACACCAGTAAAATTCTTATTGATATAGTAAATAGAGTATAAATGAGTGTCTTCCTTTTGTCCAAGAATTACTCCCATAGAAGTATATGATGTGTCGGTATGTATATGGAATGGTAGTTCCCAATTGGGTCCTTGCAGCACAGGTGTAGTTATCAACTTACCTTTAATTTCTTTGAAGCTTGTTGACATTCGAGTGTCCATGAGAAATTTGCATCTTTCCCTAGCAACACAAAGAGGGGTGAGGAAATCTTGCTAAAATTTTGAATAAACCTCCTATAATAACCAACATGTCCTAGGAAACTAAACACATCCTTTGGACAAGTAGGTATAGGAAAGTCTTGAATAATTTGTATCTTTTTCAGGTACACCTCAATTCCTTTTTGACAAATATAGTGTCCCAAAATAATTCCTTCAGTCATTAAGATATGGCATTTTTTATGAATTAAAGAAAGATTAGTACCAATACATAATTTAATAAATTTTTCAAGATTTTTCTTAGCTTCATCATATGTGTTACCATAAATAGTAAAGTCATCGATATTCACTTCTACATAGTCATGAATTAAATCAACAAAAATACGTAGAACAGCTCGTTGGAAAGTAGCGAGTGCATTACACAATCCAAAAGGCAAGACATTGTAAGAAAATGTTCCCCATGGGTAGGTAAAATTAGTTTTGTCTTGGTCTTTTGGGGCAATACGGATTTGGTTATACCCATTGAACCCATCAAGAAAGGAAAAAAACTTCTTCCCTACTAAGGTGTCTAGGACTTGGTCAATGAAAGGAAGTGTGAAATGGTATTTCTTAGTGGCCTTGTTAAGGGCCCTATAATCAATACATATTTTCCATTCACCATTCTTCTTATCTGCTACCACAAGTGGGGACACCCATTGGCTATCTGATATAGGGTAGAAAAATCCTACATTAAGCAATTTCTAAATTTCTTCCTTAACTATTTCCCATAAGGCAAGGTTTAACCTTCTCTAGGGTTGTCACATAGGTCTACTCCTTTCTTTGATATAGATATGGTGTGTACAGGTAGCAGGATGAATACCTCTCATGTCTTGATTATCCCAAGAAAAAGCTTCTTTGTGTGCACACAGAATCTCAATCAATTCTTTTAATTGGGAGGCATTCAATCTGGGATTAATGTTGTGTTTTACTAGGAAAAAATTTAGTAACTCGAGACTGTACAGGGGTATCTACAAAAAGTAGTTGTGAGTTAGACAAAGATTGGTCAAAGCTTCCAACTATAAAAAATGGACTATATATACAAGCATGTGACAATAATTGATGTAGAGTAATAAATACTGGATAGACTATGAACTATGAACTAATGGGAAATTTCCAAACGGGCAATTATCACTTATTCCTGTAGGAAAAATCATTGTCTCAAGAACATTATCAAATAAATGATGATTTTGCAATAAATGATTAATCATAGTGTCCAAAATATCTTAAAATTCCCTACTTTTATCTATTTCTAAAATAGGTAAAGACTCCTCTAGTTGCTATTGATCCATAAAGGATCCTCCGTTTCCATCAATGGTTGAACTAGAGGGTACAATGTCAACTGCTTCGTTTTCTCCCCATTTGAAATCACAATGTTTCCAAACCTACAATTAATGAAAGTATTAGTAGAAGCTAACCAAGGTATGCCTAAAATTAAGGGATATCCCCCCAGCTTAATCTTTGGTTGTGAAATCATGAAATCTATTGGGTACTCCCAAGACTCAATAGAAATAATGATACCTTTTATCATACCTTCTAGTTTTACAAGGGACCAATCAACCATTCGCAAGACCATTGGAGTAGGTCTAAGTACTTGAAGGACTAGCCTCTCCTTGGTCTCGTTAGTCATTACATTTATAGCTACTCCTAAATCCACAAGTGTATTTGGAATGGTTACATCACCAATACATACCTTAATCATCGAACTCCCTGGATCTACATATTTAGGAATGGAAATTTTCCCTAACATCAAGTTTTCAAGTTGTCCAATGACTTGGACTATCTTGGGGTCTTGCTTCTTCTATTTCTTCCTCCCACATATTTCCTTGACTACTTTAGTGTACACTAGGACATCACGAATATCCTACAATAAAGGAATTTTAATGTTAACATTTCTTAATTCATTCATATAATCAAAATCAAGTTGAAATGTTTCTTGTTGTTTTGGATGCTCTTGCAACCTATCTAGAAATGGAGGTTTTAGTTGCTCCCCCTCTAGCTCATTTGGATGCTCCTCAATTTCTATTATGGTTGGGCCTTGAAGGTTCTTCCCCGACCTTAGGTGTACACCATCAATTTCTAATGCATTGATAGGATAGGTAAAGAACCTTGTCACTTTATTATTATAGACTGGTTGAGCCACCCTATTTTTTGGATTGGGTGTTGGTTGTGCAAGAATGGGTGTTTCTTTTGGTGGTTGGGTTGAATTATAGGGTTGATCAAATGACGAGACAAGTGTCAATATTTGTTGGGAATGATGATATGGGTTTATTATTGGAGGTGGTGGATACAAAGGGAATGATTGATATTGTGGATAAGGTGGTGGTGGTTCTTTCCATGATTGTGGAGCAAGAAGGTATTATTATGGCCACTAGGGGTAGTATGGAGGTTGTTTCCAACCTCCATACCATCCAGTTTGATTTGGGAAGGAATTTTTTTGAAAAGGATTTTGAGGTGTGACTTGATAATCAGTAGAGGGCGTTGCTCTTGGTTTCCAAGGTCCTCATTGGGCCATGAAGTAAACTAGTTCATCTGTGTACTCTCCCTCTGTCATACCTACAGGAAGAGGTTTTACCATAGTTTCCCTACTAGCTTCTTCTAAAGAAGATATCTTTGTTCTATTATATGGGCACTCTTCACCACTATGCCTCTTTCAACAAACAAGACAAAAGACAGCTAAGGCTTTTTAAGCCTCCTATTTTCTTCCTGTGTACAAAGAATCTATTTGTTTTCCCATATGACTTAGTAAATTGGTCTTAAGGTATTCAAGTAGATTACCTATCTCACACTTTGTGATACTTGTTGTGGCTCCTATAGGATACAACTTACTTGGATAGTTCCTTCTCGAGTGTTGATACCTTGAATAATTCTTGTAAATATCACAAATATTGTCAAATTCCATTTTATAAATGTTCCCTTTGCCTATTAAATTTAATGCTTCCATAGTATCATCTCATATACCTCTAAGAAACAACATTTTAATAGCATTAGGAGTTAGCCCCTATCGTCGTGATCATTGAAAATTGAACATGAAGTGTTCAAGGTAGTCCTCCATGGACTCATATTCTTTCTATGTCATGTGGATGATTTTGTCCCAAACCTCCTTTGTTTTACAATACTCTTGGTACTTGGTTAAAAATAATTCCTTCATGAATTCCCATGTTCTGATATTCTTAAGGTTCGTGAACCAATGCAGGGCTGCATCTTGTAATGTGGTTGGGAAAAATTTTAGCTTTTGTGTGTCACTTTGATAATCATAGTTGTGGCACAACACATCAAATTCAAATAAGAACATCTCAAGATCCTTAATAGAAATACCACAAAAAATAGGTAAAGAAGAATGAGGAATGTTCTTCATAGGAGCATCTTGTTCATAATGTGTGATTGGAAACTCAAAGATAACCAAATTATTGTTGACCAATGCCCTATTATTGTTGTTGTTGTTGGGATCATCCATGATTTCTAATGCCCAAGGAGTAAAATAAGTTGTAAATGGCTTTTAAGTTTCTAATAATGGGCCAGCTTCAGACCCGTAAGATTCTTGAAATAATTTTTCAAACCTTTCTCTACAATATTTCAGAAGACTTTGGACGGATACCTTTAGGTGTCTCAATAATGGTAGATCCAATAACACACTTCTTGATATCAGGTTTAGGTAACTCTAATGGTTGCAATTTAGCTTTCAATTTTTCTTGTTGTGAGCTACCTTGCTTAATTAATGACTTTGATTTGTTTTCTAATTTTTTTGGTTGTGTATTACTCCCCTTATCCTTCTTAACAAATCTCCCTCTACTATCCCTATCATGCACATGTATATGACTTACAACAAATCAAACTAAGGATAGTTATCCAAATGAGGCTAACGGTCACATAGAGTTTCTCCTTAGCACAATGCTCTTATCTTAGTTCAATAGGATGACAGGCCTTTAACACCATTCCATAGCAACAATGCCAAAATGATTGGATTAAACTGTGGTTGATATTATGGGTAAAATTATCCTTGTAATTCTATCTTGGTTTGGGCTTGTATCTATCTTTAAAATTTCCTTAGTTTACTCTTCAATGTCAATCCAGGGGCGTAAGCTTGTGAACGATGTTGCAAAAATCTACCTAAGAGATGAAACTAATGAACTAAGGGGGGATGGATGCATCTAAGAATTGGATTGAAACACACCTTTTAGCCTAAGATTCAAATTAAATAACACTTTGCAAGTGAATAAAGTCCTATCTTTAATCCAAAACACACTTCCTAAATCTCATTTAATACTATTAAAACTAGTATCCAAGAATTGCATAATAAACCTTTAATTCCAAAATAAGTTTGATTCTACTATCCCTGCTTCCTAGCAGAAACTAAGATAGGAAGACTGCTAGAAACTATGAAAGGAATTATAGTAACATGAATTATAACAGAAAGTGTTATATACTATCGAGATGATATGCTACCAACGATGAATCCCAATCTGCATGAACCAAATATTTAATTCTAGAATGAATAAAAAATACATGAATGAGTAAAGAAACCAATCACAATTTTGAATAATCAAATCCGCATGCAGAAAACCAAATTCCACGAGACTATAGATAATTAGCTTATATTTAGAAAGGAAATAAACTTGAAATTGAATCACACATCAAATTACCACACTAGAAACTGTAAACAAATCATTAATTGACGTGAGGAGTGGGCCCTAACTCCTTGGAAGATTGATGATAGAAGTACTAGTGTGCTCTTCTAATTCAGCTCAAAAAATGCATATACAATATATTTTGAATGGTTTTTGAACAACAAGACAATATTAGATTAACAACTATATATGAAGTCTTTAGATTGATACATATTTATACTAGAGCAAGCACCAATAAGTTCACATGGTTTGTTTATGGCCTATGGTCAACAAACCATTATGTTCGATAAACAACAAAATATATGATTCTAATAAAAACTAACATTTGGCCACTGGCTAGAAATATAAAATAGCTTTTAGCAAGCATTCGCTTCAAAATAAGTATGGAAAAAATATCTTGATCACTCTCATCCACATCCTCAACCATGTTTGTAGCTTTCTAATTACTTCCTACCAAGTCAGCCATAAATTAGTTAACATTTTAACCAATATTGGCACTTTCTTAATCATTTTATTTTCCTATTACATTCATCAAATACCTATACTTCCTATGAAAAATAATGACAGGATGGCAAGAAATATGAAGGAAAAAGGAGAAAAAAGGATAAAATAACTGGAACACTTTGACCCCCATCAGGAACCTTGTATTTATACTTATCTATGCTTAATATCCTGAAATTACACCACAACATGCTGACATATGAAATAATTAATTAGAGGAGGCTAAATCCTACCAAGATTTGAAATTAAATCTTGAAAATGTCTCAAGGAGGACTAAGATGACCTTGGTGGTGTCTTAGTCCCAAGGCTTGAAACTTGGGGCATAAACTCCAAAAAGGGACCTTTTTAGGTGCTTTCAAAATCAAGGTCCCAAAACCCATGGAGGAAAAAGACACCCTATGTGGCATCTTAGTCCCAATCCAAATATCAGGGACACATAGTTGGAACAATTAAATTATTATTTATCATTTGATGCTTGTCAGGATTAGCTAGAAAAAAGATGCAATTTATTAGGATTGTGGATGCAAAATAGGACCAATTAAGACATAAATAAGGATAAACAAAGCAAGGTGGGCCCAAACAAGTGTGAAAATGCAAGGGTATGAATTTTCCCACGTACTACAATTCTATATTTACAATGTATCATTTATCTAATGTATGTCAACCATTTTAGTAGTTTCCTGAAAAAGTTAACAAAAAATTGTTCACACGCATCCCATTCTCGTCCCTTACTTCCATTGTATATTACACCTATTGATGTAACTACGAAATATATATATATATATATCCTATCAATAATAACCTTTTATATAATTTCAAGGTTGAGACACAAATTCCCAGCAAATATTGAACTTGTCAAACACCTTGCAAGAGCAACAAGAGGGAGTAAACATTGTTTGTTAATTGCTAGGGGCCAAAAGACCCATAATCTTTGAACACCTTCTAAACTTCTCTGTGCTCACAGGCTTAGTTAAAGAATCAAAAACATTCATCAAAGTCTCTACCTTAACCAACTTCACCATGCCAACTTCGACCATATCTCAAACAAAATGATATTGCACATCAATGTTCTTGGTCCTAGATTGAAATGTCAGGTTCTTGGCTAGAGATATTGCACTTTGACTATCACAATAAATTGTCACTGCACTGTGTTTTATTCCAATATTTGAACACAATATCTTAATCCAAATGGATTCTTTACAAGCATGAGTAGTTGCCATATACTCTCCTTTATTATTGGAAAAAGCAACTATAGCCTATTGCTTACTCAACCAACTGATTGCACCACCAAATAAAGTAAACACATAAGCACTTGTGGATCATCTGTTATCAATATCACCTTCCCAGTTTGAATCCACATAACCATGAATATCAAGGGAAATTTCATCTTTAGTCACATTACTATGATAACACAAGGAATAATCTGAGGTAGCATGAAAATATCTGAAGACTCTTTTAACTACATCCAATGAACTCTACCAAGATTAGACATATATCTAGAAAGAACTCCCACTACTTGGGAAATGTTTGGTATAGTACAAACCATAGCATACATCAAACTTCCAAATACACTCTATTAAGGCACTCTTCTCATATCTTCCATCTTTGATGGAGATGTTAGACAATCTAAAATAGATAACTTTGTTCCAATAGACAGATGAACACACAATGATCTACAATCCTACATGTTAAATCTCTATAAAATTGAATTGACATAATTACTTTGGCCAATCCATAGCTTTCTATTCACTCTATATCTTTTAATTTCCATCCCAATAATGTGCCTAGCTCAACCAAGATCTTTCATTTCAAATTTAGTAGCAAGTTGAGATTTCAGTTCTAAAATCATACCTTTCCCTTTGCAAACAAATAACATATCATCAACATATAATGCAATAAATAGAAAATGATCACCATAAGTTTTCTAATAAACACAATGATCTAATTTAGAACACTTAAATCCAAAAATCAACACATATGTATCAAATTTATGGTACCATATCCTAGGACTCTATTTTAAGCCATACAAAGATTTCTTCAAAATGAAAACCAACTTACTTTTACCTCTCACCACATAGTGCTCTGGATGTGTCATATAAATATCCTCCTCCAAGTCACCATGAAGAAAAGTAGTTTTCACATGCATTTTCTCAACCTCTAAATCATAAGCAGCAACAATAGCAAAACAAAAATCTAATGGATTCCATTTTTGCAATAGGAGAGAATATCTCACCATAATCAACACCCTCAACTTGAGAGTAACCTTTTGCAACCAACCTTGCTTTGTACTTCTCAATACCTCCATCTGAACCAATCTTTTTCTTTTGAAACTAGCAGGTTTTCATCCTTCAGAAAATGGTACAAGATCCCATGTATCATACTTTTTCAAAGATGCCATTTCTTCATCCATAATAATCTTCCAGGATTCTGCATCATTCATACCTAATGCAAACATAAGCAGCAAGAATAGAAAACAAAAATCTAATGGATCCCATTTTTGCAATAGGAGAGAATATCTCACCATAATCAACACCCTCAACTTGAGAGTAACCTTTTGCAACCAACCTTGCTTTGTACTTCTCAATACCTCCATCTGAACCAATCTTTTTCTTTTGAAACTAGCAAGTTTTCATCCTTCAGAAAATGGTACAAGATCCCATGTATCATAATTTTTCAAAGATGCCATTTCTTCATCCATAATAATCTTCTAGGATTCTGCATCATTCATACCTAATGCCTCTTCTACAAATTTGGGTTCATCCATGTTAGTATTAAAAGAAAAAATACATCTCCAATCATTACGTATATACCTTTTAGGTGGTTGTCTATTCCTTATAGACCTACAAGTTGAGTTGGAGGTTCTTCCTCCTCTTCTAAAGATCCAGAGCTAGATGAGCTCTCCTCAACTTCTTGTCTATCCTTGGGCCTGGATTCAAATTCCTTAGGTGTAGAAGTAAATTGAATCACATCTTCATGTTTACTTTGGTTTGGCTCCAATGTAATAGAAGAAGGCTTAGTTTCTCTAAAAATAACACTTCTACTATATATTACCTTTTGTACAGCAGGTTCCCAAAGCTTGTATCCTTCACACCATAACTATATACGATGAAGATACATTTCACAACCTTGTTTTCTAACTTTGTTCGCTTCTCCTTTGGCACATGTGCATATGCCTCACAACCAAAAACTCTAAGTTGTCTTAATGAAGGCTTGTGACCTGACCATGACTCTATAGGAGTCTTATCAACAAGAGCTAATGTAGGAGACTTGTTAATCAGGTAACAGGTAGTGGCAATAGCTTCAGCCTAAAACCTTTGTTCTAGGCCAACACCACTCAACAAAATCCTAGCCTTCTCCATCAATGTCCTATTCATTCTTTTTGCAACTCCATTCTATTGTGGAGAATATAGATTTGTCTTTTGTCTATGAATACCACGATCTTTACATAATCTATCAAAATCATTAGAGAAAAACTCACCACCATTATCAATACTTAAACATTTAATTTTATTTCTAGTTTGTAACTCAACCATTGATTTAAATTCTTTAAATTCATTAAAAACTTCATATTTACTCTTTAGAAAATATACCCATGTCCTACTATAATCATCAATAAATGAAACATGATATGTGGATTTACCAATCGAAGGAACATCTACAGGACCAAACACATCAGAATGAGTAAGATCTAGTAAACCACAAGATTTATGAGAACTTGAGTAAACTACTCACAATTTTGTTTTCCATAAATGCAATGCTCACATAAATCAAATTCAAGATTACAATCAAACAAACCTTCAACAAGGTTTTTATTTTTCAAGGTCCTTAGACCTTTTCTCCAATGTGGCCAAGTCTATGGTGCCATAACATAGTTGTCTTTGTAGGTAACTTTGTCTCAGAAGAAAGAGCACCCTTGGGTACTCAAAATCCATGGCCATCTGTTGAAGGTAAAACACTCACTTGTTCCATAGACTTGCTTTTCACAGAAGTACTATTGCACTCAACAGTGCATGCATCAAGCTTATACAATGTGCCATATCTAACACATCTAGAAATCACCATAGCACCTCTAGCAATCTTGCATCTTACATCAGAAAATACTATCTACACACCCTCATCTATTATTTTTCTTACAGATAACAAATTCCATGCTAAACTAGGGATATGCAACACACCATTAATCTTTTTTATTCTACCATCAGGAAACCTAATTTTCAATTTACCACAACCAAAAAATTTTAAATGAGAATCATCACCCAAGTACACCTTACCTCCATCAAATTCTTCATATTTAGAAAACCAATCTCTATTAAAGTTCATATAGAAAGATGCAACTAATTCAATTAACCATGCATCATTACCTGCACAAGTTGCCAAATCTGCAATGAATGCGTCACCATCTTCCTTCTTAGACTCGGAATCAAAATCAAATTTCTTCTTTATCTTCTTCTTTTCTTCTTTGCATTCCTTACGAACATGTTCAGGCTTACTGTAGTTCCAGCAAATAACTTTGGACTTTCCAAGATATTTAGATCTCCCCCTAGACTTGGATTTGTCACTCTTCTCATTCTTCTTACCTTTTTCGTTAGGTCTTACATGAACATTTAGAGCCTCTTTGGCAATGATGGATACCTTCCTCCTCATCTCTTTAGAAAGTAAAGAACCCACCACATCTTTAGTCTTCAAAATAATAGTACTCCAAATAGCCATAACAAGAGAATCTCATCCATTTTAACACCAATTGATGCCAACTGAGCCACCAACATATCAAATGTTTCCAGGTGGCCTATGATTCGTCCAACCTCTTCCATTCTCAAGGATTACAATTTCTTCGTCAAGAAAATATTGTTCACTAAAAACTTGGCCTAATATATCTCACCAAGATTCTTCCATAGTTTCTGTGTAGAGGTCTCCTCATGGAAATTAATTAAAATGAAGTCTACTAAACACAATTTGATTAGACCATTGGCTTTATGATCCATAACATCATATTGAGTAGCCTAAGTAGGATCTACAAGCCTTAAAACATTCTCATCAACAACCTCCCATAGATCTTGATCTATCAACAGATCCTCCATCTTCATCTTCCACATTTCAAAGTTATTTCTAAAAAATTTCTCCACCTTTATTCTCCCTAATGAACTTTCCATTTGAAAATTCTTGCAACAAGATCACAAAGTATCCTCTGCAGAAGCTCCCACTCAAACCTAGATTAGTTCAAAAAACCAAACAACCCACAACTGAAACCAAAGGTGATCAAGCTTTGATACCACTTGTAAGAAAGCTAAGATAGTGAAACAACTTCCTACTCTAATATTGAGAGGATAATAATGCAAAACTTTTACAGATCTTTAACAGTTACATAAACTTAAACATAAATAAACACAAATATCATGCATACCATGACATAGTTATTTATGTGGAGAAAACCCTTTTGGGAGAAACACCCCACACTCCCAAAGCCACCTAATATATTATTCAGTAAATCACAAATATTACAATATAGTTGTAGAGAAAGATGGTCATAGGGGTATCACCACTCAGAGATCAAGAGACAACATGACTATTATCAAACTCTCAAAATACATCACCGTCTCTCTACCGTAGTCATAATACATCACCCTCATAAAATAGGATTACATTTTAGGGAAATACATGCCAAAAAAATCCACCATTAGATCTAAAACCTAATAATTAATGGTTTAGATTTACAATGTATCATTTATCTAATGTATGTCAATTAGTTTAGTAGTTTCCTAAAAAAGTTTACAAAAAATTGTTGACATGCATCCCACTCTCCCCCCTTGATGCCATTATATATTACACATATCGATGTAACTAGGAAATATATATATGTGTGTGTATATGTATATGTATATATATATATATCCTATCAATAATAACCTTTGTATAATTGCAAGGTTGAGACACAAATTCCCAATAGTTATGAACTTATTAAACAACTTGGGTAGTGGAAAAAGGTTGTGGTGCTAGAGAACAAGGTATTCTCGTCCCTATACAATCTAGCACACAAGAACCACTAGTGGTATTGGTTATTGTCCATTGAAAGAAATGAAAGAATCAAAGAAATCCTCACTTAATATAAAGGAGAGTATAAAATATTGCAATCTAAAGAGTCTTGTGTAAGTATGACACCTTTTTACTAAGTAAGAGATATCTTTGTTGCAAAATAAAGGAACATCTACTAATGATCAAGAGAGTATCTTGTCAAGACTCCTTCAAGATCGTTTGATATCTCTCCCTCTAAGAGCATGAAAGAAATTTTACAACAAGAATTCATTTTGTGCATATCATAGAGTTCCTGGTCATTCTACTAATGAATCTAAGTCTTTGAGTAATAAAATTCAATATCTTAAGGATTGTGTTACTCTTCCTTGTGTTGATGCACCTAGTTCCTCTAATCAATACAAATTTTCATGGTTCTCATCAATCATCTCGGCTCATCCTTGTCTTGCACTAAGTGGGGGCAAGGGGTTAGGTAGGCTTGTCCTCGTATAGCACTTATTGTTGTCTCTTTTGGCTATTTGACCATCTTCCATGTATATAGGAGCAAGCTTGGAATGTGGATGACATGCCTTGAGTTAGATCACATGTGACGTACTGAGTTATCTTTAGTTGTTGCATTTTGGGGATAATCCCTTATCCATGATGTAGTTTCATTTGAGAACATATGAATTGGCATAGGGATTTCTGAATAGGCTCTCATGTCTCCTTCTACTTTAAAGAAATTTCTCACAACAATGGTGTTAGCAACTGATTTAAAGTGGGGGCATATATCGACACTCATATTTCACTGTGATATTTTCTTTATTCTTGCGATGCATCCTTTTCTTGGTGGTGTTATTGGGTTTCATTTCCTTTGAGAGTGTGATATTTATTTGACTTGTCCTCTCTTGGAGACATTAGGTACGATGTTCCCTAAGGAGAGACCTTACATGAACTAAGAAAAGTCCTTCTGAACAAATTTTTACTTACATGTTCATAAGCTCAAAGTTTCATTTTGTGCACCCTATTGAAGTTATCAAAGGGGTAGCTTTGGTATGGTTAGTATGATGAGAAGCCTAAATGAGGGCATGAATTTCTCATTTTTGGTGAGAAATCGATACAGAGGCATGAATTTCTCACTAAGCCACCCTTTTTGGATACTCACCCAACAGATAGCATGCAGTTTTGTTGCTTAAAAGTGAGCATGCATTTAGGAAAAACAACCAATACCTAGTCCACATCATGTTGGATAGGCTGTTGAGGCTTGATCTACCCCTTTTTTATTTATTTTGGTTTTTCTCTTTTCTTTCTTTAATTCTTTGACACTGTATTTTTATGTATCTTGATGTTGCATATCACACCTCATGTATGTCCTTTTGTGCTTATGTTGGTTTAACATATGATCTTGGATCTTGGGGGCTTGACCACCCCCTTGATCTTTGTCATTCTATACCATCCACATTAGTACACTTAGAACCCTCTTGAATGTCTACTTTAGTGTGAGTTTGAAGCAAGTTCCTCCTCTCACTAAAGTGGGGGCTAAATGTAGCGATGGAAAAAGTATCCCTTTTCCTCACTTAATTTGGGAATAATTAACAAAATGAGCTAAGAAATGCCTTAATTTGGTGTTGTAATATGTTTTACATATTCACATTAATTTTTGGGTCCTTTTTATTAAAATTGGCTCCTTTATGCCTTAATTTATCCTATTTTGCATCTAAAAGCCTAATTTAATGCATTTTTCTCAAGATAATCCTGGCATTTAACAAATGAAAAATCATAATTTAATGTTTGCGGTTGTGTGTTCCAAATCTGGTGATCTGGGACTCATATGCCACCTTGGGCGTATGGGTCCCACCTAGGTCTTGAGGCCTAATTTTAAGCATTGCATTGAACTTAACACTTCTTGGAGTTTTTGTCCCGAGTTTGAGCCATTGGCACTCATACGCCCAACCTAGCGTATGAGTCCCACACTAATCAATACCTATTTTAAATCAAATTCTTGGTAGGATCTTATTATCCTAGATCTGATGTCGGCATGTAGTGTTGTAATTTTAGGAAATTTTGCATAAACAAGTATAAATACAAGTTTATTTCATATAATTTCTCCCAACATTCTAACAAACAATCTAGCAAATTCAAGTGATCTTATGAGCATTCAAGTATTCATTCAAGAGCATTCAAGATAAAATCATCAAGCATTTGGAGTAGCATTCAAGATTCAAACATCATGTCAAAGTCTTCATGCATCATGTGTGTTTTTTAGTTAACATTTGTGATGTATGTTTTCATGATTCAAGTAAGCATTCAAAGACATTATCTTGTATCAAGATCAAGAGTCAAGATCCACATTCATGCTAGCCATTTCACACTAGTTTGTAGCCTTTATTGCAAGGGTTTGGTGAGTTGCAACATTACATTTGTTCATTCATCATTCCTTCATGCTACTTCATTTCATTTCAAGGTTTGACCAATGCAAGCCCCTATTCCCTAACACAACAAAATTTTCCCCTCTTCATGTATGATTGCAGATTTTGGTGCATTAGAGCTTGAAGATCCTTTGAAGAAAAAGTTGCAAGATGAAGAAAGTTTTCAAAATTGTCAAGAAGTTGTCATCTTCATGGAAACTCACCTGTAGATCAAAAATCAAACCTTTCAAACTTAGAGATCATACAATATGAAATCTACAAAAGATCACTAGAGGCTACAAATTTTTTAGTGAAACCCTAATACTAGGATTAAATCGCCCCTAGTCCTAGTATACCTCTTTTTACCAGTTTTTTGTAGATCTTGATTTACAAGTAGAAGATTCCAAATTCTGCCCAGATTCTTGTAGCAGGACTAAATCGCTCAATATGGCATATGAGTCCCAATGCACTTCAAAAACCATAATTTTAGAGTTGTAGACCTTGCTTGGAATCCATCAGTTTACCAGGTTCCTTTTTGTCTAATTTTTTTTTGTTAATTGGATTTCAGGTTTCAAGTTTCTAGGATTTAGTGCATTAGACTTTCATTTCTCCTTTGAAGCTTCATTTTAATGGTGAACCCATGTTTAATCACACCTAAGGAAAACCCCTTGTGTGTCCTTCCCTCAGTTGACTCACTTGGTTGAGGGATCTTGGTTTCCAAATGAACTGAGAGTGAAATATGTCTCTATAGGACCCTAAATCTGCATTGGCTCAAAAACAAAAACCCTTAGTATTGTTAGTAAACCAAAGCAAATAAAAGATCCCCTATAATATTCATCTAATCACAAGAATAAAGCCAAAGAAACAAGTAAAACATAGAAAGGCATCATTCTAATAATCAAACTAGCATCTTATAGTGGATTGGTGCTTCTATGGAAAGAAGCCCTTTCCCAATCCTTGTTTAAGCTCCATGATATGATATTTTGATGATCAAGATGATGGATAGGCAAAATCAGTTCTTCAATGAAGAGTGACTTTGCATATGATTTGAGGATGAAATTGTGGAGATGATTGAGATGATAAATGGACAAAATCAGTTCTCCATGTGAAGAGAATGACTTTGCATAAAGATTGTGGAGTTGTGGAGGATTTTCTCAAAGTTGAAGCTTCTATTTAAGGATTTTCAAATGCTAAGAGTGCCAAACATGGAGGATGTGGGACTAAGATTGGACAAATGAGAGGAAGACAGTTGTCAAGTGGTGAGTGGTCAATGGATGTGCAAGATTTGGGGAGTGTGCCCATGAGAGGGAGAATTTGAATTCAAATTTTGCAATAAATTTAGAGAGGGGGACAAGAAAAAGAGCAATAAATGAAATGTTGGAGGGACAAATCAACTTGTCATGATTTTCAAATTTGAGGGCCATGTTGAGTGAAAATGAGAGTTTTAATAAATCAATAAATTGATTTATTTGTGCAAGTGGCTAAATCTAGAGAATGCAAGTGGGTGGGTTAGGTTAGGCTAATTAGGATTAGGTTAGCTTAATGATGATTAGGTGAGTTTGACTTTCATGACTTAAATATTTGATTTATTTAAATCAGAAAAGGAGAAATATGAATTGGATTTAATTAAATAGATGTTTGATTTATTTAATTAAAGGGATGATGATAGGATCAAGTTTGATTTATTTGATTTAAGCTAATGACTTTAGGAGATTGATAAATAAACTTGATTTATTTATTTGATGAGTGAATGTGATGCATAATGTCAATTTGACGTGTCTACATTTTTCCCCTCTTTGAAGCAATGTACTTGTTGCGTTGGTTCAAAGAATAATCTTACCACGATCAAAATTTCAAAAAAAATCTGATTTTTTCAGTTGCCCTAGTGGAAAGAAGTACACTGGTACATTGCCCCCTCGAGAGATGGAGCGAAAAGATTCAATTTGAGGGTCGATCTCACGATAAAGAGGTTCAAAATAGATGGTTATGGACGATAATGCTAATGAGATGATTTTAAGATGCTTAGAATAACAAATCTATATTATCCTAAACAACTTAAATGATGATATGATATGAGATGGATGAGATTGATGATGTGATATGCTATGATTATGCGATGGATGTTCTATGCAGATGCTTAGACTAACGGATATATATTATGATGATGATGCAAATGAAATGCATGTGAAATGATCAATTTTTCCTATTATGTATGATATGAATGATATGTGGTATGCTGACGGTTTTGTGGATGCAGGTTGGATGCATGATGGATGCATTGGTGATGATGATGTTAGTGCGGAAATGAGATGATGACAAGAGGATCCCACAAGTCCATGATTGGTTGAGAATTTATTAGAGATGATGATGATAGATGATGATGATGATGATTCGCTTATCAAGGATTGGGATTTTAAAAGGGCTACTTACCTTATGTTTGATTACACACATAGGTACGATGCATCAACGTATAAAGAACCAGGATGGCATTGTACCTAGTGCGATGGACTTTGACTTGACAAACAGATAGGAGTATTCTTGTTCACACTTGACATACAGAAACCTTGCTAGGACATACCTAACAAAGCAAGTATTCGCCAAGTTATTTTACAAGAACGTCCAACAAGCACAGAAAACAAAAGATAATGATCGTTGCCCCATTCCTATCTCTCTAAATCCTTTATTTGGATATCATCGAGAGGTCCTTGGAATGAGCGCAATAAGATAAATCAAAAGAAAAGATCAAGTACGCAAACAAGCCAATGTTCTTCATACCTCTAGCCGAAGGAATTTATTTTGATAGGATAAAAATCCAAAGTGATATCCAAAATTATGCCCATTGTCGGAACGATATATCCTAGGACATGCATCGTATAGGATGATGATGGTTTGTTAAATTGATTGATAGGCTGCTGATATAAAGTTGATTGGCATGTTTGCGACTGATCAAGAGTTTGATTTTGTTTTAAAGGTTTGTTGTTTCCATTTTGATTTTACGATTGAAGCTTTCTTTTGTTGACTACTATGATTGTTTCTGTCTGTATTGCCAAAGGATGAAGGTGACGATCAGTTTATTATGGATGATTGATTATTGCGGGTGAAAGCGGGACGGGATGGATGGATTTTTTCAAATATTTGGATGTTTTTGACGTTTTGAAATGTTTTGAGGCTGTTTTTGGTGTTTTTGGATTTTTTAAATGTTTTGATTTTTGATTTTCTGATGTTTTTGGATTTTGATATTTTTTTGAATGTTTTTGGATTTTGATGTTTTTTGAATGTTTTTGGATTTTGATGTTTTTCGAATGTTTTTGGATTTTGATGTTTTTTGAATTTTTTTGGATTTTGATGTCTCAGGGGCTAATCAAAGATTAGCCTTGCCTACGTTTAAGCTTAGAGACGACGTAGTTCAGATTCCAATTTTTTTGATATTTTTCTGATTTTTTAGTGTTTTTGGATTTTTTGATATGATTTGGATATTTTTGGATTTTTTGATTTTTCTGATGTTTTTGGATTTTCTCATGATTTTGAATATTTTGATATGGATGTGTATGACGATATCAGTGCTCTGTTTGGGATTTTGTTGAAAACCAAGCTAAGGTTGATTGATCTGATTGGTGGATTGATGATGATGATAACATTGTTAAGGATACACAACAATGCAAGGATAGTGTTAAGCAACACAAGGATCGGGAAGGATATCCCAAGATTATGGATTGATTGGATTTGATTGATCATGATTGTTGAAGCTTGGTTTGGAACAAAAGTTATTCGAATGATTTGATGTGGCATTTGACGTGCAACTAGATGCAACTGATAGTGATTATTTGGATCGATGTTCAATGAAGGATGAATCCTGATAAGGAACATCTTCTTGTCAAAATATGCCATGGGCTAGTGATTTGGATTTTTTGCTCACAAGTGGTTTGACCAATTTGATTTCACGCTTGCCAATGTTCAAATCGCCACATAAGTCAGAGGATACATATCAAGATTTATTCATGAAGCAAGATGTAAATATCTACCCCTAGTGTCTAGCAATGTATGGAATGTTATGGATGGATGCTCAGATAGGTGTATGGATGGATGGATAAGGATAAGCATGCAAGGGATTCCAAGGATTATCTTGTGATAAGATAAGGTGTTCGGATAAAGAATGCTCTTTGGATAATGCTTCATGGCTCAAATAACTTTGGAGTAGGATAAGATCAGTGAAAATGACCCATGTCAAGATGTTTACCATAAGAAAGCGTAAAGTGTGCCCCAAGCTTTCATTAAGATCAGGATAACTCGGACCATGTATGCAGATGGATGAAAATGGATTGGATCAATGGTTCATGGATGCATGGATTTATTATGGATAAGATGGATGGAATACTCAATTTATTACGAATGGGATGAGATGCTTTCAACTAAACATGCGCACATAGATGCTCAATTCTACACATGACGCCTGTTTGCTAGGTTTTCATCATGGTTTTGCCCAAAACACCACTATAGTGGTTTTCACTAGAGGACATTTTTTTCTCTTTATTGTTTTCAATCTTTTTTCTAATTTTTTTTTTTTGGATTTTCATATTTTATTTTATTTTTATTTTTGGTTTTGTCTAAAATATTTTAAGCTCATGCTAAATCACAAGGTGTTGCTGATGTAGATGCCCCTGTCATAATGTGCCATTGATATCCTGCTTGAAGGAGTTGCTTTACTAAGATACGTGCACTTGAATTCAACTTTTGAGATTTCTGATCTGCTTCATTGATACTAGAATTGACTTCGTTTTGGTGTGCACATCGCAATAGAGTGCCTTCTGAATCCTTATGATAAAGGGTTGTTTCCAATACATGGTCAATTTGAGAATTGGATATCATGCATGGAGGCGTGAATGGAGTGTGTTTAGGGATAAGAGATGGATTGGTTGACAGTTTGGAACCTTTGACTCTCCAAACTTGGGAAGATGAGCAATGATGGGTGGATACGAAAGTGTGCATGGAATTAGGACCAACTGCTTGATATACTTTGTGTGTTGCTTGAAAAGCCTGCTTTTGCTTTTGCGGACATCCTTGATGGATACTTTTCCCTCTTTTATTTTTCCCCACAGTTTCTTTGACTAATGGAGTTTGATAGGGATGATCTTTCTTTGTGTTCTTTGGTATCCATACGTATTTGATTTGTCCATTATGCTTCTCATCTTCTTTTTCTTTGATAACACTCTTTGTACTTTGATTCAAATATTTCCTTTGATGTTGGTCCCAATTCGTGGATGGGGTGATGGGTGGATGAAGATTCATGGCATGGCTGGTTGTAGTATTGGCAATGGTTTCACCATAAGGATTCTTCGTGCTCCCTATGTTGACATTTGCTTGAGACGAAGTCGCCCCCAGTATTGTAGAAGTAGTACCTTCATGCTTTGATTCTGCTTGTTCTAAGATGTCTTGTTTAGTAAACATGCTCTCACAAATAACCACTGTAGATGACATTGTTTCAATTTGCCGCTCTGCTAACTCTGGATTATATTGTTCTGTCTGATTTTCTTCCTTGAGTGGATAATTTTTTATATCTTTATTCATGATTTCCTCAATCTGAGTTTGGGATATATCTAATCCTAATGTTGATAACCTAGTTTGACAATAGGAATTAATAATCTACTCTTTTTGTGTAATAATCTCAAGAGTAAAGGGATCCTGTTTTGAATGAAGATCATCTACGTGTCTATCCATAGAAAGCATCTCATGGGTAGATGGAGGGGTATGTGCTACATGGATATGATCATCTTGCATAGATAGGAGTGTGTCCATTAGATTATTGTAGTATCTTGAAGATACAAATTCTTGATCTTGAATGATTTCGGAGTTGCTTTCGACATGCTTTGGATCAAGTTCTTGACATGGGTCAGTTTCAAAGGATGGATTGCTTACAAAGGGTTCTTGGATGTCGTCATTAGACATGGTAAGTGGTTCAATATCCTCAAGTATCAAGTTTAGGGTTCCTTCAGTATCTATAACCATGAGGTCAAAGGGTGTCAACATGTCTTGGAAAGGACCATTGCTAGACCTTGGTGAAAGATTTTGATCATTCTTTGGAATAAATTCTTGAGATATGACCTCTAACTCATAAGGTGACATAGAGACATCTTCATAATGATCATAGGTCAATGGATTGTAGATTATGTCAATGGGATCAAATAATTCTAACACTCCTTGAAATAGATCACTAAAAAGTGGCTCTTGATGTATGGTGAGTTGATCATCAAACGAGGTGGAATTGTCTTTAATGTGTTCATCGATGGAGAGATCTTGATCATTGTTTACAACAATTGTGGTGGAGGGATTTCCAATGTCTTCAACCAAAGGGTCAAATGATGTTGACATTTCTTGAAATGGATTATTGTTGGTTGGTGGATTTTGATCATGATTGAAAAGTGACTCTTGACATATGTTAATTTGATCTTCAGATGAAGTAGACATAGTTTCAGTGGTGGATTGATCTTGATCATTGTTCTCAACAGTTGTCATTTTTTGTGTTTGTGTTTGTGTTGGTTGGGTAGCTTGAGAGGCTTGGGCAGCTTGAGATTGTTGAAGCGCTTGTTGGTAGGCTTGATGTGCTTTTAGTACGATGCTATGATATTGACTTATTGCACTTGGTTTTGGTGGTAGTGGTGGTGTTTTTGGAATCGTGTTGGATGCGGTGACATGTGGTTGAGATACGCTTGGAGCGATCATGGTAGTGAGGGGTTGAGATATTATGGGTGTGATAGGGTTGTTTGGAGTGATCGAGGTGATAGGGATGGTTGGAATGACCAAGGTGATAGGTCCTTGGGAGACCATGTTTTGATTTTTCAAGATTGATGTTGTCATTTGATTAGATACCATCTGTTGGTGCGATGTTGATGGTATATTCAAAGGATTTGATGTGATGACTTGATTGGTGTTAGGTGGATTGATTTGGATGGAGTGATTGGTGCTAGGTAAAGGGGGAAGCCCTAAACCAAGGAATGATGTTGATATGGGTAATGGTGGTGGAGATGTCTCTTGGCGCAATGCCTCAACTATTTTGGAAAGTGCCACAATTTGATCTCGCCAAATTTGTTCTTGATTTGGCTCTTGTTTAAGAAAATTTGGAGTGTGTATTTGTGTTTGATTTTGGACAATGTTCTAATTTGGGATGACACTCAGATTTGGCATGATAGGTTGATATTGACCATTGTTCATGTTTGGAATATTCGTATGATTTGCAAATGTATCCATCCCAAATTTTTTTGGATTCATGTTTCAAAAACTTGTACTTGGTACATTCTCCTTTGGCATGTAGGGATTTGGTGGGATGATGTTGTTCATTTGAAGGCTCATGCTTTGATTGTTCGGTTGACAGACTTGTAGATTTGTATTTAGATCTACCATCGAGAAATGTGTTCCAATCTTGGGCATACTCACACTTGTTGTGCCATTGACATTTTTGGAAGGTAATGATCCTATGTACGGTTTGTATAGATGTGAGTGTTGATAATCAATCGGCATTGTAAGGCTTTGAAAGTTCAATTGATTTGGATTACTCATGATGGATGGATCAAGTTTGTATTCCATGTTCCTCTTGTGTTTTTACCTTGTTGCAAAAGTGACCTCTAAGGTTCTTAGGACTAATGACAAGATGAAGGATGAAAGGTGTAAATGATATGGATGTTGAATGCTTAGGAACTTTAGATCAATGCTAGACTTAGGGTTTGATTTTGATTGGTTTGATTTGGATAATGAACTCGTAAACCCTAAGATGTTGGATGTGATCTTAGGATGAACTTGTTCAAAGGATTTCTGATTTAACTAGAGGCATGAGAAAGGATGCATTCCCATACTTCTAACTAAACAAGGTGGTTTAGATTTTGATGATTTACTCAAGTCTAGAATGATGTTTTCAAAAGCTCTAAAGTTGTTTGGGTGGGATGGGATGATAAATTCTTGGATGGATGAAGTGTTTGATTTTATCCTAAATGAACCTAGGAAGGACTTGTTTACTAGGCCAAGATAGTGAAGAACATGCCTTTCTCTAAGAGTAATTCAAACCCAAAATACCAATGTTTTCTCAAAAGATGATAAAAAGATAAACAAGCACATGTGTGGTGTCAATTTTGTTATCTTTGCTTTAATGACTTCTTTTTACCAAAAATAGACTCTTTATTATGTTTCAAACTAACTTTCCAATGTCACAACTTCTTTTCATCCCACAAAGTGCTATGTGGAAGTTCCAAGAAATCAGGACAAGGGTTGCCTAATGTTGACCTTTGTAAGAGCAAATTAAGATGTAAACCCAATTACTTAGAAACCTCTAAGGACATAATCCCTAGGGTAAGCAATAGTTCTTGGGTTTTTTCAAAGGTATTTGCTCTAACTAAGGGGTTTTAAATTTTGATGATGATGTTGAATGTTGGTTTTCCAATGTTTTCGATAAACGCACTATGTTTTCAAACAATCAATGTGACATCCTAGCTCAATTGGTACATTTTTCTTAGTGGGCTTGCCTCATGCCCTTTGTAGAAGAGATGATTTTACATGTAACCAAGGATAAAATATAAAGGTATGTTAAGAATGAAGTCTTAACCTCTATATTTCAACCAAGATCGGACATGGCAAGTAACTTCTTGGAATTTAAGTTCCAATGCACCACTTTGATAAACTTGCTCAATGGATCAATAGGCCACTACAAAACAAGGGTTCTAGTTCATACTTTCCATTCGTAGGAGTTGACCCAACATGGAAAGAGTCCCCTTTCGGATCCATCTTGTCGGAGTAACCGCGTGATATTAGAGTTTCTTCTAATATCCACATTTATATCCTGGCTAGAAATACTCTTGGCTTTAGAGTGTTACCGGTTGAGTCATTCCCTTGGGTGAGTACTTTTTCCCCAAGGCAAGCCCTCTAGGATAAACAAAAGAAAGCAAAGACAAAATCCGTAACTCAATCAATCTTTGACGACTCAAAGAAAGAGAATATACGCGATGATGCTCTACTCACACTCGCACAAGATGTTCAAATTTTAAACCCAAATCGAAGTGTGTATGGGCAATTATTTATGCAATTTAATGTCACCAAAAGCCTTTTGATTCTCAAGATCACCGTGAGGCGCAAGAGAAGCGCATACATCTTTTGATGATATTACTTTGTGTAAATAATTACAAAACAATAAAAGCACACATTCATTTTATCCTTCAAATCAATGGTTTTATTTGTTTTAAAGCACCAAGCTAAATGTGAAGTTGATTTGTTCAATTTGTTAACCTTAAACAAAATCTAGTCAATGTTGCCTAAAGTTAATTTTAACCCTTTCGTAATGAAGATTGAAAGCCTAGGTAATGTTCGTTTTAGAGCCCAAAAAGTTGTGAGTTGATATAAAAGAGAAAACTAAAGTGTAAAACAAAAGCTCCTTAAAGCTAAAATGTAGACATGTCAAATTGACATTATGCATCACATTCGCTCATCAAATAAATAAATCAAGTTTATTTATCAATCTCCTAAAGTCATCAGCTTAAATCAGATAAATCAAACTTGATCCTATCATCATCCCTTTAATTAAAAATCAAACATCTATTTAATTAAATCCAATTAATATTTCTCCTTTTCTGATTTAAATAAATCAAATATTTAAGTCATGAAAGTCAAACTCACCTAATCATCATTAAGCTAACCTAATCCTAATTAGCCTAACCTAACCCACCCACTTGCATTCTCTAGATTTAGCCACTTGCACAAATAAATCAATTTATTGATTTATTAAAACTCTCATTTTCACTCAACATGGCCCTCAAATTTGAAAATCATGACAAGTTGATTTGTCCCTCCAACATTGCATTTATTGCTCTTTTTCTTGTCCCCCTCTCTAAATTTATTGCAAAATTTGAATTCAAATTCTCCCTCTCATGGGAACACTTCCCAAATCTTGCACATCCATTGACCACTCACCACTTGACAACTGTCTTCCTCTCATTTGTCCAATCTTAGTCCCACATCCTCCATGTTTGGCACTCTTAGCATTTGAAAATCCTTAAATAGAAGCTTCAACTTTGAGAAAATCCTCCACAACTCCACAATCTTTATGCAAAGTCATTCTCTTCACATGGAGAACTGATTTTGTCCATTTATCATCTCAATCATCTCCACAATTTCATCCTCAAATCATATGCAAAGTCACTCTTCATTGAAGAACTGATTTTGCCTATCCATCATCTTGATCATCAAAATATCATATCATGGAGCTTAATCAAGGATTGGGAAAGGGCTTCTTTCCATAGAAGCACCAATCCACTATAAGATGCTAGTTTGATTATTAGAATGATGTCTTTCTATGTTTTACTTGTTTCTTTGGCTTTATTCCTGTGATTAGATGAATCTTATAGGGGATCTTTTATTTGCTTTGGTTTACTAACAATACTAAGGGTTTTTGTTTTTGGGCCAGTGCAAATTTAGGGTCCTACAATCCCTAACCTTAGTTCCATCTCCCAAAAGGTGGAACCATATTTCCTTTGGTTCATATACATAAAATCTTTAAAATATATATTAACACCTACAAATAAAGCTATTAAAAATAACATAAAAGTATATACTATTTACTACATTTTTCAAAGTAAAAACAAAATAAAAGATTACCAAAATAATGAATGGAAACTTTTTGAAAAGTAAAATTAAAATTTATATACAAAAATAAAACAATTGTATTATAAATAAGATAGCTATACAAATAAAACCTAACTAAAAAATAAAATAACTCTTAAATAAATAAAATAGTTTTAGAATGATATCTTCTGGAAATTTTAGGTACATGTATTCAAGATATCTATACTAGTTTATTTATTTTTCATGATTATATATACATTTTATACTTTATTTATAAATTTAAGCAATTAGATATTAATTTATAGATTATTCAAGTATATAGAACTTGTTAGAATAGATTATCAAGTATTTAGCTAATTGATGATGACCAAGTTGTATAATTTACTAATATATAATTTATTTAAATTTGATATCAATTGATAAATTTAAATATTCAAATTTATATTTGTTTGTTTAGTTAATTTTTCATTTTATATCAATTTTATAAATTCATTTTACATCAATGTTTAATTAACTTAAAAATCAAAATTTTAGGGTAAAATTAAGATTTTATTCAAAGAAAGCTAATTACACACAAAATAGATTTTGAGATAGCTATAGCCATCAAGAAAGATAAATTAAGAATAACACATCGAGGATACCTATAGTACCACTAAATCTTACTACTAGTGACACCAAATCTATTATATGTACCATTTATCCTAACCAAAGAACAAAAAATATTCTAGCAAATCATTTTGGATAAGTTGAAGAATATGATGAGTTTAATCTTGTACCCATCTTCCCCAACTTGTAACATTCCAATTACCCATTTTCTCTAAGGCCCCTTTTTTTTTTTTTTTCTTTTTTTTTTTTTTTTTTTTTTTAAAGGTGCAATGTACCCATATTAATAAGGGTAAACGCTTTTGACCAAAGCTATGAACTAGGTACAAGAAACCACAAGAAACAATTAAACCCACGAGCACAAAGGCCCAACGAAGGCACAAGGCCTACGAGCACTTTTTCCCAGCGAGGATTTGATCTAAGGCCCATTTAGTTAGATAATTAACAACCTAATTCTACTCTTGAAGAAATAGACAAATGAAATTGAGTCAAAATTTGTGGCTACAAGAATACTTTTCCTAACCATTTATATCAATATCCATGAGAAATATTATAAGTTTATTTTATTCAAAAAGGAAACCAATATCATAGAATTTATTTCGACAAATTCACGGCCAACAATTCACTGACAGAAAATTCACCTCCAGCAATTCCCCGTGGGAAAATTCACCGACATGACAAATTCACCACCAAGTAAAATTCACTGGCTACAGAATGCATGAATTTTTCATGGCAGTAACCGTATGAATATTATTTTTTAATATTCATGCAGTTAATTTTTCTGCCACGGTGAATTTTACTTGGCGGTGAATTTTCATGGTGATGAACTTTCCCATGATAAATTTTGACAGTGAATTTTCTATCGATGAATTGTTGGCGGTGAATTTTCTTAGAGCCTTTATTTCATGTATAATATTTTTCCACCCCTATACACTAGCCTTATCTAAATCCTTAAGCATTACCCATGCTCCCATTTGATTATTTTATGCAAACCCACATAAGCAGAGAAGAAAATGTAATATATGACAACATACGATCAAGACAAGATAAGATCATGTTAAAATTCTCTAAAAAATAGCAAGATGTAATAATTTTAGATCAAATAGTGAAAGATGGACATGCTCTAAAATAGAAAGATATATCAATGAAGGACCAAAAGCTATTTTAATGCTCATGATAGCTAAATATAAGTAGTGTAAACATATAAGACTATAATTCCCAAGATAATCCGGATGTAAGTGTAAAAAATAAAGTAATTTAGGGTAATGGGATAAATCGAATAGGGACTAAGGATCAAAGGATAAAACATAAGGGATTAGAGGGTAAAGTCCTATCAACATCATAAATTAAATAATAAATGATAAAAGGATCAAAGAGAACGGAAAATACAAAATAAAAATAAACTATGATGAAAAAAGACAAGCATCAAGTATAAGAGAAAGGTAGAAATATAAATGAGACAAGACATAGAAAATTAGGGGTGAGAAGGATAAAAAATACCTTCCAAGTGAGGGAAAGCCTAAGATAAAAGGCCACAAGAAAGAACTAAATTAAAATAGGAAAAATAAAATCAATAGTAAACTTAAAAGGAAAAAATCAAATCACTTAAAATTTTAAACCTATATATGTGTAATTTTATATTTTAAAAATATACAAACAATAAAAGTATGTATGAGAATTGATTCCAATATCAAATTTGAAAATTTTAAAGGAACTTACGGGAATAGATTAAGGATAAATATTAATAGGGATGAAATAAATGGATTAAGAGGATTAAGGGGAATCAAGGGAAAAAATATGTGGACTAAGGAGACTTAAGGGGGATTATTAAGTTGACTTAAATCTATCATTCTTTTAAAAATTTGACAAATTTATGATTTTTAAATAAGATAGTTAGGAATCACTTATTTTTAGTGTGATATTGAATGTTTGGGTCAATTCAATTTCTATCTTAATTCTTATCGAATAGTATAATTATTCACCACTTCATACTCATTTTTGAAATTGCAATTTCATGCTTTCTTTAATTCAATTTTAGTGTTATGTTTTTGTAAACATCATTGTACATGAGAATAATGTGTATAATAAACCAAATCCTCATCTAATAAAGAGTTATTTACCACATCATTAGAAGATTAATATAGATAGGATCAATAAAAAAAATCATTAATATTCACTACACAAGGTACATATCAAGTCATACGATTTGATTTTGCATGCATAGTCATAAAGGATACATATAAGTATATTAAAAAGCATGTCAAAATTTAAAATATTATGAAGTATATCAAAATAAGCATGTCGATGTATTTGGGTGATTCCACAATACTAGTTTACAAGTTTTGGCCAAACTGGACATTGAACTAATTTTTTCTAACTAAATCTTCACTTTCGAGCACCTATAGTGACTAAACCGTGAGGAATTTGAAGATGATGCAAACTAGTGATTTGTGAAATTTTGTTTGTGGATTCTAAATTTTTGTTTTCCATTTTTTTTAATAAGATTGCACTTCTTTTTCCATCTCCTTCAAAAACTAGTTTTTTTTGTATTGATTATAGTGCATTAACATTTACAACATTCACTACAGTAGGAAAAACACAACAGTACTACAGGTTGTGCTAGCCATCAGACATTGTTCAAAATTCTAAGATTCACATTACATGTGCATTATACTTTTACATCCACTTGACTATCTAGCAGCTATGCATAAGATAACAAAATCACATCATATGATAACCATTCAATTGCTAGTGGAACCACCACTGTTGATCCCTGCATCCTCCTAAAGGATCCCATCTACAAAAGCTTGATCATTTGAAATGACCTCCTCAGCCTCTAAGGTGTTTAACTATTGTGGTCCATGTTGTCTTTTTGGCCCAGCAACCTCGTTCACCACTCTTTGCAACTCATCAAACGCCCTTCTAAAAATCTCTAACTCTTCTAGATTGATCTCATCTCGAATAATGGTTGTTGAGGCTTCCCTAATCAAGCTCCTGAATTTCTCCAATGACACTTTGATATGTATTGAAACCTGCATTACAACATTAGCACGTGTGAGTCTTCTTAGTGACTCAATAAGCCCCCTCTTTATTCCCTTAAACTTATCATCACTCTTGGCTTTCCAAATATACCACATAATCCCATTAGAAAGAAAATGCCAAAATAGTTTACATTCAGATTTGATTTTCAAATCACAAAAAAGAATGTCCTGCCAATTGATTTTACTATTTTTGTCACATATTTTCATCTTATGAAAAAAAATGTTCCAAATTTCTTGGGCAGAAAACATTCAAAGAGTATGTGCTTAATAGATTTTGGGGTCCTGCAAATGTTGCACGTGTCCATATCCAAGCAATTAGATTTGAAAGAATTTTTTTTGTAAAAGAACTAACCACCTTAAACAAGCCTTTTTGGGCTCCATACAGTTGTGCCACACAAAGGAAAGGGTTCTTTTCTAGTCATTGGAGTTAAGAGAGGATGACCAACAATTATTAACATGCTCAAGAATTAGCTCATTATTAGTAAGTGAATTATACACAAATTTATCTTTAATGCTGCTAAGATTAGAACCATCTCTCCAAACAATGATGTTGTAAATGCTTTTTTCCTCCTCTACTATATCAGGAAGAAAAGCATCCCTACAGGCTTCTAGGATAGTATTGTAAGTTCTAACATTTGACTCAGGTAAGCCAAAATTTTCCTTAAGATTGTCCCAACTAGAAATGCACCCATTGGATAAGATATCAACGAAGATTTTGATGCCCATCCTGTGCCAATTTTTATTTGAGAAACCTTGAAGCAGGGTGAGGGTTTTCCCTTTATGCTCTAGATTCCACCAGATAGAATTGTGAGAAAAGCACTTCCTATTTTTTTTTAGGGTGATACTGTTATCTTTGAGACAGGAATTATGCATTGTTAGCTCTCAGGCCTTCCATAAAACTTTAAACATGATGGACCTAGCCAGAACCATAGGGTGATTATTAAGGATGATATCACTCAAGGGTGGGGATTTCACGGCTTTGATTGCTTAGGCATAGCTTTTAAGATATTGTGTCTAACCAAGACTCTCCACGGTTCATTTCCTTCTAATGATTTGAGAATCCACTTAGCTGCTAGGGCAATTCCTTGCAATCTAAGATCTTTTAGCTTGATACCCCCTTGTAATTTACTCAAGCAACACCACTCCCATTTGATGGAGTGCCTCTTCTTCTTTCCCTTCCCATCCAACCACAAGAAAGACCTAATCCTTTTCTAGATATCATTGACTTGGTAGCTACTAAAAAACCAAATGGAAGCGAAATATATGCTATAGGAGGACAAGACCTTTTGACACACCTGAATTCTTCCAACCAATGAAAGATATTATATGTTCCACCCGTTAGGCTTTTCTTCAATCTTTGTTTTGATCCAATTCCACATTTCCTTGAGGTGCGTGTAGACTGCAAAAGGTATCGCCAAGTACCTCACAATTTTGTTGGGTCCCCCCACTGAAATCTATAAGCCTTTAGCTAGTCTGGAGGATCTTCTTTCCACCCAAAAAGGTAGACTTGGCCCTGGATAATTTAGCCCCATAGGTTAGACAAAAGAGGTAAAAAAATTTCATTAGTGATTCTAGATTGCTTTGCTCAAGCTCTACAAAAATGGATGTATCATCTGCAAATTGTACATTGATTAGCTCATTCTGATCTAGAAGGAAGATCCCTTTTATCCTTGGGGAGAATGTGTTATCCCTTAACACGTAGAAGAGAGCATCTGAGGCAATAAAAAATAGTGCAGGGGTTAAGGGGAACCCTTGCCTTATGGATCTCTCAAGCAAAATATTCTCAGTTAGAATCCCATTTACATCTATTTGTGTTGATGCATCCTTTAGGAGTGTATCAACCATGTCACATAATTTATTGGGAAATCCAAAGGCCTGGAAGACTGTCCTTAGAAAAACCCACACAACCCTATCATATGCTTTTTCAAAGTCCAAGAGAAGCATAGCAGAGTTCTAGTTGGAGTTATTAGCCCAATCCAATGCTTCCCAACTAGTGATTAGGTTGTCAACAATGTATCTACCTTTTATAAAACCAGTCTGGGTACTATTTATGAACTTGGGAAAAATGTTGACTAGCCCAAAGGAAATTATTTTGGCATGTATTTTGTATGAGGCATTCAACAATGTGATGGGCCTCCAGTTCTTCACCAAAGTCTTATCTCCTCCCTTCGAGAGAAGTTTAATAATACCTCTATTGATTTTCCCTCCCAAAGATCTTTTTTCCAGAGCCTCCTTGTACACTTGAAGAAGGCCCTCAGATACCCAGTCAGATAATTCTTTATAAAATTCCATTGGAAAATCATCCCAACCAAATGATTTATCATTGTTCATGGAAGAGATTACATTTAAAATTTCATCTTTGGTGATATCTTCCTCCAATTTAACACTAGCATCCTTTCCAATCTTCCTTGGGATGAGGCTTTTAATGAGGTCCCTAGCACTGTTGCCTTGCTCTCCCCCATCTTTTCATTTGAACAGCTCCTTGAAGGAGTGAAATTGACCTGAGATACCTTCTTGAGTGTCACAAAGTTGTGTACCATCCTAGAATTGATTCACTTGCTCTTTTATTCTCTTTTCTTTCAAAAATTTGAAAAAAAAATGGATCCTTTATCACCGCAACTGAGCCAATTCAGCTTAGCTCTGAATTTTTCCCCCCTCAACTTATGGGCTTGAAATTTTCTAAGGTTGTCTTTGGCAAGTACAAGCTCTTCACATGCTTTTTCATTATTAGGGTTTCTTTACAGCCTAGTTTCAGCTTCTAAGAGTTGATCTTGCAGATCTTTCTTTTTTTTTCCTATTGTCAAGGGCCCTCTTCTTACCAATTACTTTGAAGACAGATCTCCACCCTTTAACATTTGCATTCCATCTCTTAATGGTAGAGGATTCTTTCAGCCTCCATTTATTTATTTCCCTAAGGGATGCAATGGCCTCTTGGCTTGATCAATATCCTTTAGGAGCTGAGTGTTGAGGATGAAACCATTTTCTTTCCTTACTTTCGTGATTGAGTTGTAATGGTGAGTGAGGCTTGCTTTGATTGGGTGATGATCAGAGAGGGTGTAGGGATACAACTGCACTTTGATTCCATCCTCGTTTGGGCTAAAGCTAAAGATATCTTTATTTGCATAGAACCTATCTAGCCTATGATAAATCATGCCTCCACCTTTTTGTGCATTGCACCAAGTGTATGAGACACCATTACATTGTTTCTTGCCTCCTTCCATAGGGTTAGCCAATCTAA
The DNA here is from genome assembly GCA_007258455.2 of Sequoia sempervirens. NCBI lineage: Eukaryota > Viridiplantae > Streptophyta > Pinopsida > Cupressales > Cupressaceae > Sequoia > Sequoia sempervirens. Next base: position 131,686,255 of record VDFB02105785.1, on the reverse strand, counting down.
GCTTATTTTTGTACCTCAACAAGAAGTGTTTCTCATTTCCTTTCTAGGCCATGTCGGAGCCTCTCCATTTATCCTCACACTGCTCCACCATATTAAAGTTCGTTCCCACAATCTAGGGAATGTTTTGCATCCCCTCCATCCATTTCCAAAGATAACATCTTTCCCTATGGTCATTGGGAGCATAGACAAAGCAAACACCAAACACAAAATCATCTCTTTCAAGAGTAACCCACCCCTGTTGCAAGGGATGGAGCCACTCTCAGTGATGAATTGATCCCAAAAGTTGGAAACCAAGATGGTAACACCCCCTCTTCCCCTCTCGTGTGTGGTGGAGAAGGCCTTAGCACTATTCTAAATAAATTTAAGGTCTGTTTCTAGGGTAAAGCCAGTTGCTTTTGTTTCTTGGAGGCAAACAAAGTCCTTTTTCTCAAGATTTAAAAAACTTCTTACGATATATTTTCTGTTAGGGGACTCCACTCCCCTGACATTCCATGAAATATAGTTAACACTCATTTCTAGATGTCATTTGGGTTTCTTCTTGTTCACTCTTAGGGTGATCAATGCACTTAGTCACTTTATCATTAGTTTCTAGTCTCTTGGTGACTGAGGACTAGATCATAGTGCTTATCTTTTTCCTTTTGGTTTTAGTAAGAGCCAGTTTCTTGTTTCCCCCTATGGGGATGTTGTTCTTCCTTGGCCTTCCTAGGCCATTCTTTTGCTTAGCTAGTGGGTATTCCTACCCTTTAGTTACACCATCCTCAAATTTACAACCTATGAGGTTGGTTGGGTTTTTACAAGTCTTGGTGGCTTCCTCAAAACTGTTTGCAAAAATCCCATGGGAGCTAGGCCTAGACTAAATAGGTTGGGGGAATTCAATTCTAGTATTAGTCTTACTTTCCATAGGGGTTTGGTTATAAATAGGTAGGCTACCACTAGGGGTCAGGCCAACGTAGGTAGAATGCTCACAAATGGTGGGGGAGGCCTCCACTAGCAAGGATCAACTAGGCCTTGATGGATTCAACCCAACCATCAAATAATCACCACCCATTTCATGCTCAAGTTGAGTTGTTGTATCCTCAAGATTAACACATTTCATCAGAGTAGAGTTTAGGAGGTTTTCGGTCTCACCCAACAGGGCCCCTTAACTATTTGCAAGCATGCTACTAGCGTAGGCCTCATCAATAGTGGGCTTAGAAATTTTATAACCAAACCTACTGGAGGTCTTATCAATTTGTAAGAGAGTTTCATTAGGGGGCTTTTAGTTCTAGGACTTATAGCTAGGCCTTCTTTAATTCTCTTTTGGATATCTTTTAAGGCAAGTTGTTGCGTGTTTAGTTTTCCTCTAATCTTAGGGTTTTTAGCCAAGCATTGGTTTAGGGATGCCACGAAATCTTTTCCACCAGTGGTGTCATCATCCTCAAGGATGACAAACGAATTATTAAGTTTGGGCTCCCCTAGCACTCTGGTGGCGAGCAGACAAGCAGAGGTTCACTCCACATTGGCACTTCGATTTCTGAGGGAACAACGAGGCAAGCATCATCACCCTTTGGCAGAAAAGATAGGTGTTAAGGGGGGACTTTAGAAGAGATACCTTATATGCCCTCAATGGTAGAAGTTGAGTCTTTCGAACCTGGGGTTTCCCCCTCCACAACCTAATTATTATCAACATCTTGAGAATTCTGATTATTATCAAGATTGTTTGATTTTTTCTTTATAATAGGAAAAATTTTTCTAATGTGGCCCTCCTTGCAGCAGAGGTAGCATGCATTGATGCCTCCCAAGATTTCCAAGGGAGAAACTATCAATGAGTATTCTTCCATGATAATTATCCTTTTTGGCAATTCAACACTAAGGTTTAGTGACACTAGAGCCTGCGCATCCAAATGCAGAAGGGTGGCTTTTTCCTCGTCTATGCATACCACCTCGCCAATGGGTGCAAGGATTTGAGGGATAATATTCCAAAAATCAAGCTATAAGTTTTTTAACACAACCCACCTCGGGCAGGAGAGGGCCAAAATCTCATTTGCAATGGCCACCAGTGACCAGGGGAAAGCCCTAAACATGCAGCCGCCCACATTCTAGTATGGATTCTCTAAGGTTTTCTTTTGCATAGTTTTGTTTGCCAAAAAGATGAATAAACCCCATTGTATCATCCTACAAAATTTAACTTGACTCCCAAATTTGGTAGCCTAGACTTTAGAAAACCAAGTGTCAAAGAACTTTTGAGCTGGGATTTTATTTATGTCAACAACAACAAGAAAAATAGCAGAGTCTTTTAGTTTAAGTCTTTAGAAATTATAGACTTTAGTTCTAGACTAGGAGCAATGATAAGGTCTTGGGGAGATAAAGAGGGAAGTGTACCTTCCTATTCTCCCTCACCAATAATTTCTTCGACTAGAAACTTTGCTTCCGTAAGGATTATTGCACTTTTGTCCGCCAACACCTCTTTAAATGACTTTTGGAGAGTGCCAAAGGAGTTATCATTAGGGTTCAAAATGTTCCCATTTGGGAGGGGATCAAAATTTCCCATACCTCCATTCATGAATGGAGGGAGGAACCAGGTTGCAATGGTTGTTCAAATCAAACACACAAGTGCTCACACAAAACAAGGAAAGCCCAGATGAGAGTAAACTTTTAGAGAGAAAAAAGAGAGGGCACCATGGAATGCAAACCTACATGGGGGAGCTCATCGATTCCCCCATCAATAGCATCCACGTCTGTAACTGTACGCTACCAACCAAGACTCGAACGCTCTCCAGATTGAATCCTTTCTTCTTTCTATCTATGTTAAAGTCCCAAAAACTAGTTTTTATTAGTAAACACCATTTTTAAGGAGTGATGCTCACTGTATACAACATAAAAAAAAAAAATCTATGAAGGATAAAATTCTAATTTTTTCAAATTTATATTTGTAACTATGATATCTAACTAGTTCAATTAGTTTCATAGTGTCTTATTGAATATTTTTTCCTTAGTCAAGTTTCAAAGTCAAACCAATTACAACTTAGACATAGGCGGACCATATACAACACAATTTTTTTTGTATGTATCTAAATTCTTCTTTTTTTTACTAGATCAAGGACATTAATACCTAGCTTGGACATATTTTTCAAAATTTTATTTTGATAATCTGATACTTTTCCACATGTACAAAACAGAGAGCTTGATTTTTGGTGAAAAACCTATGTTTAATCAAAATAAAAAATAAATATATAATAAAACCAAAACATATTAAAATTGTATTCAATGGATAGCTCATTTTGAGGACTACCATCATCTAGTTGGGTCTATGAAGTCTGCTCCATTTTCATCCTCAACTCGAGCTTTGAAGGGAAAAATTCTGAAAAAATTTGGTGCCAAAGGGGGAGAAGGGGGGAAAAGGGGGTTTGAATGAACCCAAGTTCAAGCGAATCCCCCTTGGAGGTTCGCTTGAACCTGGGTTCATTCAAACCTAGGTTCAAGTGAACCCCTTCTTGTAGTCAATTTTCCATTATCTTCGTCATAAAAAAAATGCAAAAAAAGTGAGTCCCATCATTTAATATGGTGTGCTTAAACCAAGGTCCATTCAAACTCCTTTTGGGTCCATTTGAACACCCCAGTTCGTGTGAACCCCTAAAAATTATTATTTTTTCATAGGAGTGTTTTTGCAATTTTCCTTCCTCACTAGAATTGGAAACAAGTTTTGTGGGTTTACCCATTTTTAAATATAAATCAAACCATATCACTTGGTTCAAATATCCTATCAATTAGATGTAGTATCTTCTTATCTAATATTCAATTATTTTAATCATATACATGTGACACAATTTTGGAGATTCATGCCAATAGCAACTACTAGGTGACTACAATGATACAACTTATTTTCAGGTTCATAATAAAAAAATATAGATCCCATTATGAATATTTTTTACTTTTCTCAAATATGTTCCCTACAAGAAACATTACACCCTCACTTTCTTCCAATTTTATTAGCTTTATTGTCTCCTCTATATAGAAGAATAAGTAATAATTCATATTTTCTAAATTTATATTTTAATGATTGCAAAGACACCCTCTAACATGATTCTTATAAAGAGAAAATATATTACAAGAATATATATACACATGAACATATATATATTTATAAACATCAATTATAATAATGTCAAAACCTTTTTTAGAAAATATTAAAATAAGTTCATAATATCTTCAAAATATTCAAAATATTCATCTTCATCTTGTATACACATCATCTGCAATGTGAGATACCATTATCCATTCACCCACACATTTAGTTTATTCATCTTTCATATAACCTTGATATGTGTTTGCAGTAAATAACATGAGTAGTCCTTCATTCAAAACATCAAGTTTTAATTGTTTGTTCTCATCACATAATATATCTATTATTATATATCCTTTAACAATGGTGTGACATTCTTATATCTACCCCTACATAAAAATAAATCAATAAAATTTAATTATAAATTTAAAAAACACTTTCTCATATACAATTTTAAGATTAATAATATAAATAAAACTTTATTGTGTACTTGTAATCTCCGAAAATGTTTATGTGGAGGTGGGTTACTCCTTAAAGTTTAAGTGTATGCAATTAAAATTTGGAGACACAAAATAAGATATAAATATAAATATAAATTTTATTTTCAAACTTAACTACAAACCTCATATTGAGCGTATTGGAATTATTTGCTCATAAATTATGTGGATGCTCAAATTTGTAGCATAACATTAATGATTTTTCACTAATAAAATTGACAGCGTGATTTTTCTTAGACTTTTGTCATTACATGAAAATGATGAGAGTGCTTAGAGATTTACAATTAAATTAAAATGATGAATTTATAGACTTTTGAAAAATTATATGAATAGTGGAGGTATGATGAAGAATTAAGTGATAAGTCCATAATATTTCTGGATTGCAACTGTGTATAATCTTTTTTGCATCAGTGATAAGTCCATAATATTTCTAGATTGCAACTGTCTATAATCTTTTTTGCATCAGTGATAAGATGATTTTTATCTTTGTGTGTTTCTTATTTTTAAATTCTTTCTTTTTCTCTTTTTAATCTTTATTCTTTAGTTTGATATTAGATTAAACTAAAGAATAAAGATTTATTTATTCTTTAGTCTTATCTTTAATTTTTTAATTTTTATCTTTGTGCTTTTCTTTTCTTTCTTTTTTCTCTTTTTCTCTTTTTAATCTTTTCTCTTTCTTTTTCTCTCTTTCCTTTTATTTTGGTTGATTTTTATCTTATTGTTTTCTATGAGTTATGTTTTTCCTTGTTAATATTTTAATTATATAATATTTGTTATCTTTTATCTTAATGGGTTACCTTTTATAATATTTTATTATATAATTTAATTTAATTTATAATATTGGTTCCCACTTTTTTCTATTTCATTTTCAGATTTATTTATTTTAATTTTATATTTTTTTAGGTTTCTAGATTTTAATTGTTTTGTTTGTTCATTTTCATATTTCCTTCTTCTATTTTCATTCTTTATTTTTTCATTTTTTCCATTTAGTAGAATTTAGTTTATTTGTTTTTCTTTATGTTTTGTTTATATTTTTCAATTTTCTTATCTTAGTTTCTTTTATTTTCATTATTTGGTTTTTCATTTTCTTTTTTCTTTCTTTCTATTTGGGAGCATGCGCCTAGGCCCCCTCTCCCATTCGTGTAGAAGCCCTTTGGCTTTAAAACCTCCACCGTCACTCTAGCGCCATCCTTCGCACCTAATGGTGGGAAATCATGGTAAGGAGGAGGTGGTGTCGTGGCTTTCCTACCACTGGAAAGAGCATCAAATTTGATTGAGGCGGCCATGTCTTTGGCCGAGGCATCCAACGGATCTTTAGAAACTCTCTACAAAACCTTGGCATTGGCATCCACCTTTGTGAGAGAAGCCACGACGGATGTCGATCAAGCGCAGCTGAGGCCTTCGAAGAAACCCTAGATTTTACAGCAGCTGGAGAAAACATAAATTTCTACAATTTCGGCAGCGACCATCCAACCCCATTTTTTTTTTTTTTTTTTTTTATCCTTGGTAGGAATTATTGTCTATTATTTTATATTATTTTTTCTATGATTTCAAACATTAAGTTGGTTTTATCATTTAACCTCTCTTATTTGGTTTTATTTTTTGTTGAATTTATTTATCTTAGTTGTTGGGTTATAATTTTATTTAATTATTTTTAATTAGTCTATTGTTGAGTTGTGTACTTGTCTTTCTCTTTTCCCTCTCTCTCTCCTTTTCCTTACCCCTCTCCTTTTTAACTATCCAAGTTTGTTTCTATTATTTCACTCTTATTCTCTATGCTCAACATCTGATGATGGATCATGGAGTATGATCTAAAATGTTCTATTATTTTTTTATGCAAAAAGATTATACACAGTTGCAATCCAGAAATATTACGCACTTATTGATTATGGACTATGGTAACTTTATGCAATTAATTAAATGATAACTCAACTAGTTATAGAAAATTACCATTTTGAGCTCATGAGAGGATAACAATAAATTTATTAATTCATTAAATGGATAATGAGAATAAATTACTAAGTAGAAGAATGAGTAAACTTGTGAGGAGATAATTATAAATTTAATTAGTTTATTTCATAATTTTTTAATAAGAAAGTTATTAATTTGAAGAATGAATTCAATTGTGGCAAAGATATGGAAGGATAATTATGGATTTATTAATTTATTTAAATAGATAATTAGCTCATCTTAATTAAGTAATAAAATATTCTTTAATTAATTGATTAAAAACATTTGATATATGATAATAAATGGTAATAAATATGATAATGATTAATAGTATGATAAATGATGATGATAATAGTAATAAATGATTGATGACTAGAAGAATATTTTTAGTGTCTCTCATAAGCATCACATGTGAAATGCTTATAACATCATTGAACAACATGTTCATCATTCAAACATTGTCTCTCATATCAATTTGGTGATTTCTAATTCCATGTTTGATGTCAACCTCTAAACCATTATGTCCACCCTTCTCATGATTACTCTAAAAATATCCAAACAAAAAGCTTATTTATAATTTGATTAAATTGAAAAGGTGCAAAAAAATTCATAATGATTTGAATTGCCAGGTGCAACTATTTGACGTAATAAATTTTTTTTCTATTTTGAAAACATTTTCTATATAAATACATAAAAATAACTCAAAATAATGTTGCATCAAATGTGTATCATGTTATTTATCATCACTAATATAACTTCATGATCTTTTAAAGACTTTATGTTCATCATGGCTTCATGGGCTGAGCTTAACCATCATAGACTAAGCGTTGAACGCTTCGGTGGTTGGTGTGGACCCACTCAAACCTTCCATTTTCATTTTTTTTCCCTAGCGCTCCTTGGACCCTTCACGATGGTGGTGATTGTCAATAGTTAAATTTGAATTTAGATTTTAAATTTGTATCTCCCATCAGCAAGGAGTTATTACATCTTCCCATGCATTTGACTTCATTGAATAGACCAAGCTTGAAAAAATGGTATTTCTATAAGCGGATTTAGAGAACTACCTGTGTTGTCATGCGTAAGCAACACCATTTCTTCGCTCATCAACATAATCCAGCAATATCATCTTGAATATATCAACATCTTTACTAGATGGAGAAGGCAACCCATTCGATAATATTGGATTCTATAGTTCCTTCAAAGTAAGTCAAATGATCCAATCATCATCTGTGATATTGATATTACATGTTTTTTTATCTATTGTAGTGTTAGAAATTCCCTCTAGTTGAAAACAAGCAATTCAATGCTTTAACAAATATGGAGACACAAATGGTCGATGAAAGTGAAGTTGCTTCCATGTTATTACTTGGTTGCCCTAAAATCATCAACAGAGAAAATCAGGCGTTCAAACCAACAATCATCATCGTATTGCAAATGTTTGACTTTGGAGGGTGTGTATTGAACATGATATACCTCTATGTTATCATATCAAATGCATTTCTTGTGTAATTTTTTTACCTTGATAATCTAATTTGTGTATATTATATACAAAAACTAATTATGACATATGCAAAGATTTCTTATAATTTTAGTAGGGTGTATTGTGGATTGGCCTATGTAATTTGTGGAGATAGCATTTAGATTATTTACAGGTAGGTAGGCATGGATGTGTGATTCCACATGCATGAGAAGAAAATAAAGGAGTAGAGGGAATATAAGAGGAAGGAGAAGGGGATTGGAGAAGCATACATACTTGGGTGGGGTCAATCGGTGATTAGGAAGGCCTATGGCTTGGGGAGAGTACCTTCATTGCACAAGGGAGGGGACTTTGTCTAGCATCTCCCATTGTTGAGAGTGCACATCATAATTTTTGACAGAGGGGGCTCACATTCTCGTGGCCCCCACAAGATACTAAGTTAAAATAATTTCAATAGTGTTATTGTATCCTTCGTTTCCTTTAGTGGTAGCAACATCTTATTCTATGATTTTAAAAGGAAGTAAAGATATGTATCAATCGAAGGTGGGATGGTAATTTCTCCTTAGAAAAATGTATAGGGTCATACAAAATAAACTTAATTGCAATTCCCCTACAAAAGCTATGCATCCATTTGATCCATTCCCTTTATTACAGTGTATAGGGTCATAGAGAGTAAACTAAACATCTATATATGATATACCCCTTCCCATGCTAGCTTAAAGTAGATTGAGTTTGAGTCTCATTCTCCACTAATCGGTGAAACTAAGAGTGTGCATAAAGCAGATTAAATTTGATAGGTTGAGACTTAACATAAATTCATGATATTGGTAGGGTTATACATATGATAGCATATTTGTTGTTGAATGGGTATACATTAGTATGGTTAAGGTTTTCATTTATGGAAATATAGATAGGTAGATAGGTGGTTTATGTAAAATCACTGAACAATTTAATACATTTGATTAACACTTTATTTAAATAAAAATTAGGCAAGTATTTAAGATATCATTATTTTAAAGATAAAATTTTATCTTTTTAATGACGATTAAGAAGTTTATTTGGACATGTTGATCATATATGTCTATCAAAGTCACAATTGACTATTTATTATTTAAATTTGAAGGATGTATGAAAACATGATTATCATAAAAATTAATTTTAATTTTATAATATAATGGTGCTATATAATGTAGTACTAAACCTTATAAAATCTTATACACAATTTCATATCCATCACCATAGTAAAATATGACATAACTATTCTTGTACTACCATTCATTTCTATGAGGAAGAGTCTACAGTCTGAACTAAAACCAAGAGGTCTAATCATCAACCTCAAAGAAGTAGTAGTCTATTAAATCCATTAATTTTCCACGGTCCATGATAAAGTTGTAATAATATTTTTGGATTAAAACTGTGTTGCATTTTTTTTACATCAACATTTTGAATCATACTCCATGATCCATCATTAGGATGCAAAGTAGATAGAGAGAAGAGTAATGATGGATCATGGAGTATGATCCAAAATGTTGATGTAAAAAAAAAATGGAACAATTTTAATCTAGAAATCTTATTACAAGTAGTAGTCTATTCATTATAGACTAAGTCGATCTTAGGGTCAAGTATACAATAACAATGGTACAAATCTAGTCTAAGGGTTAAAAATTGTTTGTGCTATACCTTACAAGCTACCAACACAATAAAGTATGCATGGTCTACATTGCTATTTCACTTTTCTTATATCTTTATTCATGTTTGTACCTAGTAATATTATATTTGAAAATATGATTTTATTTAAATTGTTTGATAAATGTAATAGGGTAATATTATCTACAAGGTTGGGAACACACTACTAGGCTTGAGATTTTTATTGTCACATCCCCACACACTCCAGATTTTCATTTTTGTACTAAATATTGAATTTCTTGATGTAATTTCAACCGAGGTGAGAACACTAGTATTTGAAAAATACTCATACTTAATGATTTTCACTATTTATATGTGTTCAATTGTAAATGTTATAGAATCAATACTTTTGATCTTTAATTGCCATAATTGATGAGTAAACTAAAAATTATATGACCTAATTGGTTGTTATTTTCATTGATGACATTGTTTTATTTATGCGTGTTATTTTTTGTACTAACCACATACTAATGCTCTTGTGGTCAAATGTGTTTAAGTTAAAGAGAAATATGTGATCTCATGATATAGTATAGGCTATGGAAAAATATCATGTATGTAGGTACCTATTGATAGGAGTACCACACAGGCTTGTGATTTTGTGAAAATTCTTCCTATTTACAACACCTATTATTTATTAATTTAAACTTTTATAAATTAAAAAAAATACTAAAGCACACATATTTTTAAAATATACAACTACTTTCATAAAAATTCTTATGACATTGGGCTACATACTTAAGGCCATAATTTTTCTCCTAAAGTAAATTCTTAAACTTGTTGAATTAACAACTGATCTATGGGTTTTCAACCAGTCTAGATGAAGTGGAATTGTCCATTAGATTCTATACTACCTCAAAAAAGCATGCAGCCAATAAAATATAAAATAAAACTCTATAAACCACATTAAAAGAATATATTTAACTAAGAGAAAAAATTACTATCCCAAATTTGCATTCAAATTGCATTTGATTTTTCCTACTTTAACTATATTTTAGATTTAATAATGAATTTGCAATGAATCTACATAAAAATAAAATAATATTACAATAAAAAATCAAATACAACCCATTTCAACAATTCTAATACGTAAATTCAACTACATGTATGTTAATGAAAGGAATGAGCTAGAGAATATAGCTTCTAACTTTCCAAATCTAAAGAAGATAAGGATAAAAAATCACAAAAACTAGAAAATATAATATAAAAAATATCTTGTTCTACCTAAGCAATTAAAAAAATATATCTAAGTTAATATAATAGGTGCAATTTTATAAGTGAAATTTTATATTATCATGATTTTTAAGAATTTTGACCCTATGGTAGATTTACTAGGATATTAAAAGTTAATATTAAGTTATATAAATAATAGTAAAGAATATTTATAAAATATATCTAAAAAAATAAATAGAAGTGAATAGAGTAATGTTATCATTGAGATTACATAAGACTCAAATATTTACTTGGGAATTTTATAGTTTATTTTTTAGAATAAAGTATTCCATACAACAAGTTGCAATATAGAGTTTTAATCTACAACATACTTCTTCTACAATTATTATAATGTTACACAATTTTTTTATCCAACTAAATTTGTACAACTTTGACCTCAATGTTACAAATCTTGACCCTTCACATGAGATGGTATAAATAGAAAAATGAAATCCTAGCCACCTCACTATTTAGCCAACCTAAATAATTTCAAGAATCGCGAAATTATAATTTTATTTTATGATGTTTGCAAATCCCATATATCACAAAGTATAATGTCTCTATGCATAGATATTCACTATGTATACATAGCCACTTCCACACACCATAAATAAATAATTATTCACATAATAACGTTGGTATGTTCATTTTCTTTTATAGAAATCACTACTAACTTAACATTTGTGGTATCCCATGTAAAATCATTTTTCTCTTGAATAATTGCAACATTTTATATCAATTTTTGGAAAAATTTCATACTTTTAGATTGTGCTAGATGAACTTCATAACTTCCACAAGTTTTTATGCATCATTATGTTGGAAGAATGAAGAATAATGATCATTTCTATAGTTTTGTGTTGTCATTGATGTCACCATGTTGTGATTGCAAGTCTAATTCAGTGCTTGATCTGCTATTTTGGTCTGGTATCTGAACTGGTTTTCATGTTGCACCCTCTAGTATTCTTGTCTGCAATCCTTTGTAGTTAACAGCTACTACTTGTAGATTTGGAAAACTGTTTATGGTTGTTGAAGGCATGAATGTTCAAAATTTCTTTTGCTCCAGTGCTAGTACAACGTATTTACATTATTCTGACTTCTTTTTGCAATGAAGTCAATTTCTAACCAACTTCTTGGATTAGTTGTGATATGGTGAATTAATTTTGTTATGTGGATATATGTGCGACCTATCTTAGGACTATATCGACATGTAGTTTTTTAAGCGTTTGAATTGCAATTTGGGAAGATGTTGTGAATGGTTGAAGCTGACAAGTTGGTATTTGTGGTAAGCAAGGAAATGCATCTAATTATGCCGACTTAATTGATGCTTGTGGATAGATCAAGTATATATATGTGTTGAACATTTTTTGAAAATGGACTGTAATCAATGAAGCAATAGAAAATGAAAAAGTGAAAAAGAGCAAAAAATGATGAAGTGTGTTAATTCAGTCTATTAAGCATCACCAAAACTGTATCAACACTTGTTAGGTGCACTATTTTTAGTTCATTTTGGTTGTGAAGCATAATTTTTTTTTTGAATCTTTTGTAGGTAGTGCGCCTCCCTTGTAAGCAGTGAGCTTTTGTATCTAGTCTGAGATTCCTATTCAGGGGAGTAAGCCCTTGGTAGTGAGCCTTATATATTCAGTTTTGAAACTACATTATATTGTGAGTTAATTCTCACTGTGTTTTTTCCCTCATTGGGTTTTCCACGTAAAAAATTGGTGTTCATTGTGTTGACTTTACATTTTGTTATTTGTGTTTCATGCTCATACTTAATAATCTAATAGTGTCATTGTGGAATTGATGTGTTGAAGTTTTAAGTTTGAATTTTTGTGACAACTAATTCACCCCCCCCTCTCAGTTGTCCTACACCTTTTAACAATTGGTATCAGAGCTTTGGTTCCTTTTTTTAGAGCTTAACCACTTGAGGTAGATCCTGAAGGTTGATCAAATGGATGATAAAGAATAACTCCGAACAACACTTGAGGATCTTGACAAAGTTGAAAATGAAAACAAAGGCTTGAAAGAAAATCTAGATGAGGCTAATGAATGTGTTTGGAAGTTGAAAGAACAATTGAAGAAATTCAAGGAAAGACACAAAGAAGTGAGTGAGTAGTTGAAACAATAGATAATTGGACTGAAAGTGCTTGTAGAAGAAAAGAAGAGAATTGAAGAATGTTTAAATACAATGGTACAAAATAAGTCTGATGAATGCTTTAAACTTGAACAAGAGGTAGTAAAATTAAGAGTAGAACTAGAGAAGGAAAAAAATTGTGAGAATAATTTCAGATCTAGCTCCGATAAGCTTGGGGAACTACTTGTAGGACAAAAACCAAGTAAAGACAAATGTGGCTTGGGAAATGATGCAGGTTAAAGTTCTAAGGACAATCAAATGACTCAGGACAAAGGGAAGCAGAAGAGAAAGTTTGCAAGGAGACCACCTATGAGACAACCTAATGCACAAAGGTATCCCTCTTTCAATGGTATTTTTTTTCCTATAATAAATATGGTCAAAAGGAAATAGAATGCAAGAGTAGGATGAATCAGTTTCTTGGACAATGTTTTTCATGCAAGAAGGTTGGAAATAAAGCTACTGAATGCATATCTCAAGTGAGAATGATCAGCTAGGTGATGATGAACAAGTTTAATGGAGGTATAATGAATCAATCCTTTAATGGATACTATTATACTTGTAACAAATATGGACACAAAGCAAATCAATGTAGATCAAGAAGAAATGAAGGTCAGACTAATAAAAAAAGTATTGTATGCTATAATTGTAACAAACCTAGGCATATCTCAAAGCTTTTTAGAAGTAAGAAGGGAAAGCATTCTGCTCGGGTAGAAAAGAATGATTTGGTAAAGAAGATTGGCAAAGAAGAGATGAAGCAAGATATGAATAAGATGTGGAATAAGAAAGAAGAAGAAGAACTTGAAACTACTGATGTGTCTGTGCCCTCATCCAGTACAGAAAATTCCTTTGGGAATTAGATCTAGCATGGTCTTAGGGGGAGCATTATCAGAAAACTATAAAAAGCCCCTGGATGAATGGCATGTCAAAGGTTGGAATGAGGATGCAATGTGAAGAATGAATAATCAGAGGTTTTGGAAAAGGAATTGGAAGCAAAAATGTTGTCATATTGATTTGCGGACCGAATTAGGGTTTTCTGTGTTGAGAAGAATGTTTTTAGTAGCTTTTTGATGTTTGTTGCATTTAATATGAATTAGGGAAAATCAATGGTGTATAAGGTAAAAATTTTAAGCCTCTTTGATTAGTTGAGCACTTGAAGAGTTTGAAAAGGAATCTTGCAGCAATCTCAAAGTAATCTAAAGCAATTTGAAGAAATCATTATGGATATTCAGAAATTATTTCTCAATCTGCGAAGGAAAAAGAGAAGTATTGATTGGATATTAATGAATTAAGCATGGAAATGGATAGAGGATTGAGTGGCGACATTCCACTAAAGCTAAAAGGAGTTGAATTGGAAGAATTTGATCATAGGAAGATGAAGGAAATGGGACTAGGGCTGAAGGAAAATTAATTATAGAGCTTAAAAACCCTAGGTATGGATTTGTGGGGAGAATTTTTGTGGTTTGTTGATAAAGAGTTCATTTTGTTCTTGTTGAATTGATTCAAGAATGAAAACATTATGTTGAGCAAACTCTACCTAATTACAAAGGAAGCAATCGAAGTGATTGCCGACTTGTGCAATATTGGGGATCTTCTTGGAAAGAAAACTGTAAAATACAAAGATGTGGAGGAACTTACTAGAATTAATAAAGACCCTCGAGCTCTATTGATAAACACATTTGTAGATTTCATTCTAAGGTATATTGCATATGGCATTTCTCACAAAATTTATTTCAAAAATCATGAAGGTTCAACTTTGGCTATTGCTTTATATATTGCACATATGGTGGTTAAGGAAAATAGGTAGTTTGATTTGTGTAGCCTATTACTTGAAAACTTGGTTGAGAATGTTTGAATGTTGATGGTTGAGGGTTATCCCTTTCAGTTTGGATCTTTGCTTGTGTGCTTGGTCTTTTAGTTTTTGAACTCCCTATCGAGAAGAGAAAATTTTGTGTGGGAATTTAGTATTCCTATTGGGAAACAAGTCTACAGAGACTTGGAATCATTGGTGGATAATGTAAGTGATTGCAGAATATATTTCAAATCCTTAAGAACAAATCTATGCTCTGGTATGTCAATACCAAGTCAGTTTGAAGTGGGTTCATCCTTCGGTAAGAGAGAGTTGGAAGTTATCATTGGTGAGTCTCCTCTGGAATTGAAAAAGAAGAAAACTATTGTAACAGGTGTCCTGGAAGAGAATAATGAAGAAGAATTTATGTCTAGATCTGATACAGAGGATATATGGATGTTACTAGGATAAGGGTGAGATGAAGAAGATTGGTGAAATGTGGAATGCATGCTCTTCGGTTGAGAAAATTAAAATTGATGATGTGCTAGTTTATTATTTGTTGAATAAAGGTTATTTCAGTTTTAGATGTGTCAAATTCTTTACCAGATGATCTAGTAGAGCTTGTTGAAGAGAGAACACTATTGGACAGACCCAAAGGACATAAGTTTAAAGCTATGATTGAAAGAAGATGTAACAAAGCAAATCAATTTCCATCTAAACACATGAATGAGACAAAATAATGTATCAAAGAAATATCTGACATTTATAGGTATTGTCTTTAGTGGCTGACAACTGTTGATAATTTCAAAAGTAAAATTGAAGCTATTGAGGCTGAGATGAATAATATTTGAAATAACTTTGGTTTTCTTTAAAGACAAGGATGGAAAACAAAGAATAAGGGTTGGAGAATTACAGGTAGAATTGCTGACTACTCAAAGGAAAATAGAAGATATGGTTAGAACCTTTTGGTTAGTTAAGGAAGTTGTTGAGGTCCAGTTAGATCATCTCTTCAGAATTCTCTCTAATGCAGAAAATTGTGAGTGATTGTCTTTGTCTTCTGATCAGACATCCTCCTTTACGCAGTTATCTTTTTTGGAAGGTATGAGTGAGAATGAATTCGGCTATACTTGCTTGGAAAATAATTCTTTTGAACATAAGAGAGAGGTATAGTAAAATATTTCATGTAAAAAGTGTCAATCTTGTTTGAATTTGGAAGCTAGAATTCTTGTGTATATACAAAGTCATCATATACATTTACATCCTACCTTTTTGGTCACCCTTTTCCATCAAAGGGGGAGAAAGTTAGAGTATAAAGTTGTGGGGAGAGAGTCATGTGAGCAAGGAGAATGTTGTGCTTTGAAAATTTTTGGCACATGTTGCCATCAATGACAAAGGGGGACATTGTTGGAAGAATGAAGAAGAATGATCACCTCTACAGTTTTGTGTTGTCATTGGTGTAACCATGTTGTGATTGCAAGTCTAAGTCAGTTCTTGATCTAGTATTTTGGTCTGGTATCTAAATCGGTTTTCATGTTCCACCCTCTGGTATTCTTGTCTGCAATCCTACGTAGTTGACAATTGATGCTTGCAGTTTTGGGAAACAGTTTATGGTTGTTGAAGGCATGAATGTTTAGAATTTCTCATGTTCTGGTGCTAGTACGACATATTGACATTATTTTGATTGCTTTTTGTAATGAAGTATATTTATGGTTGACTTCTTGGATTAGTTGTGATATGGTGAATTAATTTTGTTATGTGGATATATGTGCAACCTATCTTAGGACCATGCCGACATGATGTAGTGTATTAAGCATTTGAATTTCCATTTGGGAATATTTTGTGAATGCTTGAAGCTGACAGGTTGGTATTTTTGGTAAGCAAGGAAATGCATCTAATTAGGCTGACTTAATTGATGCTTGCAGATAGATCAAGTATATATATGTGTTGAATAGTTTTTGAAAAGGGAGTGTAATCAATGAAGCAATAGAAAATGTGAAAGTGAAGAAGAGTGAAAATGATGAAGTGTGTTAAGTCAGTCTATTGAGCATCACCGAAATTGTATCAACACTTGCTAGGTGCACTATTTTTAGTTTATTTTGGCTGTGAAGCCTAATTTTGTTTTGTGAATATTTTGTAGATAGTGAGCCTCCCTTGTAAGTAGTGAACTTTTGTATCTGAACAATGAGTCATATTTAGGGCAGTGAGCCTTATATATTCAGTTTTGAAACTACTTTATATTGTGAGTTAATCCTCACTATGGTTTTTCCCTCATTGGGTTTTCCACGTAAAAATCTGGTGTTCATTGTGTTGACTTTACTTTATGTTATTTTTGTTTCATGTTCATACTTAATAACATAATAGTGCCATTGTGGAATTGATAAGTAAATTCAACGACACTATTATGTTATTAAGTATGAACATGAAACACAAATAACACGATTATGTTATTCAGTCTATTGAGCCAAAATGATGAAGTGTGTTAAGTCGGTCTATTGAGCATCAACGAAACTGTATCAACACTTGTTAGGTGCACTATTTTCAATTCATTTTGGTTGTGAAGCCCAATTTTGTTTTGTGAATCTTTTGTAGGCAATGAGGCTCCCTTGTAAACAATGAGTTTTTGTATCTAAACAGTGAGCCCTATTTAGGGCAGTGAGCCTTATATATTCAGTTTTGAAACTACTTTATATTGTGAGTTAATCCTCACTATGATTTTTCCCTCATTGGGTTTTCCCCATAAAAATTAGGTGTTCATTGTGTTGAATTTAATTTCTATTATTTGTGTTTCATGCTCATAAAGTAGTTTCAAAACTCACAATGAGGATTAACTCACAAAGTACTTTATGAAAAATCACAGTGAGGATTAACTCACAAAGTACTTTCATAAAATACTTTTTGAAAAACCACAGTGAGAATTAACTCACAATATAAAGTAGTTTCAAAACTAAATATATAAGGCTCACTACCAAGGGCTCATTTCCCTAAATAGGACTCATTGTTCAGATACAAAAGCTCATTGCTTACAAGGGAGGCTCACTAACTACAAAAGATTCACAAAACAAAATTGGGCTTCACAGCCAAAATGAACTAAAAATAGTGCACCTAACAAGTGTCAATATAGTTTCGGTGATGCTCAATAGACTGACTTAACACTATTATTGTTCAGATACACTATCATGTTATTATGGAATTGATAAGTTTGAATTTTTGTGACAACCGATTCACCGCGCCCTCTCAATTGTCCTGCACTTTTTAACACATTATTCATAATTATAGTAAATATTTTTTTCCATATGTGGTTGTGAATTATTCAAATAACTTGCAATCATTGCCAAAATATCTCTAGATGTAAAACATGTTATATTGTACTACACCATCATGACATGGGAACCAATATGTATGCTATATTTTAACATCTAAAACTCACCACATTTCACCATATTACATTTACAAAAAAACTCTTCCTATAAGAAATATTTTTAGGTGAATAACACATAAGTCTAAAGATTCTTTCACTCTTTATTTATTATAGAAAAATTGATGGTATACAACCCAAAAAATGAACTCATGTTTATGGATATGAAAAGCCCATCTTATCCTTACAACACATGAACTTGAAAATACTTACAAGTTTTATCAAAGAACCAATTATATTTACCTTAGCACCATTTTTTTCTATTTGAACTTTCTTTCTCTCACCCATCTCTCTCAAAAAATGAAAATGGACAAAAATGTGCTTATTTGGGCATTGACAAAATTATTTATTAAAATTGCACTCAATGAATTACATTTCAATATCGCATGACTCTTGAAACCAATAATATCACTAAACCTCTCTAACCAAACTATTTTGCAATCATATATTATAGACATATATTTATTCAATTATCAATAGTGTAATTATCTTCTATTCCTTTCTCATCCAATTAATTTTTGCTACAAATAGAATAAAAGGATAATCACTTATTGACCTTTGGTTATCAATATCTCCACCCCAATAAAAATCTATAGATGTGTATACCGTCAATGACCTTCCCACATTATTACTACCATGGTAATTCATATAATAATTTTAATGCTTTAATTAAGCACCTAGACACTCTTTTCACTTGTGTTCAATGGGACTCATAACTTTTATTTTTCATAAACATATGATTTGAACTCCTAATACTTGAGAAGTGTATGGTCTTGTACAAAATATCACATAATTAGGAATTCCTACAAACACTTGAATATGGAACATTCCTCATATCTTATGAATCCCTTATAGACTAAGTACATTAGTCAAAACTATTTTTTCAACTAACAGGGTTGTACTTTTCATTTTACTATTTTATATTTTGAACCTCTTCAAAATAGTTTAAAGAAACTTCCTCTAGTTTAATCCTAATTTATTATTGGTTATATCCTTTTATACCTTTATACCTACACCATATGACTATTGTAATAGTAAATGAAACTTGGAAAAACAAGAATATTCATGAATTACCACATAACTAGAAATATGAGGCTTTGGATGAGCTACAAAGTAGATGTCAACCTGGAAAATATGTTATGTTATGTTTTCACCACCAAGATGTAAATGATACAAAGAGAGCTTGGTGATGGTTTTTTATTAAATAAATGTTCCAAGGTGCATCAAAATTTAAAAATGATAAAATGATGATGGTTATGTGATCACTTCTTTACTAAAAAGAGGAAATCTACATGAAAGCTTATAAATTATATAGTAAATAGAAAATAAAAAATATTTGTATATACTAAGGAATTATCTATATGGCTTGAAGTAGTCATCCAAAAATAAAATAAAAAATATAATATGTATATTTAAGTTGGGGTTTGTTAGTGTGATAGGGCGAAAATGCTTGTTAGAAAATGAGCAGCAAGAAAAAGAGAGTGCAAAGCAACAACTAAAAACACCCTACACCTCAAGATTGGCCTAATGACTAACTTAACTAAGCAAAATGAAAGATTTCACCTTGTTGAGTTTTCCATTAGGTTGGTCCTTCGATATTTGATATTTGTATGCTCCTTGGATGGAAGAGATGCAAGCTATGAGATGAGATGAGGATGCAAAGATGAGTGAAAATGGATGCAAGTATGAAAATTTGGCTAAGTATGGCTCAAGAAAAAAATTTGCAAGAGTTTGGCTAGCATGAATAATCTCCCCCCAAAATGAGAGAAAAGAGGGGGGATTTATATAGAATTTTTGATTCTCTAGAGAAATGACAGTCAAGATTGAGCCACCAAGATCAAGATGTAGGGCTATGGTGAGCTGAGAGCTCACAAGCCCTCACATCTTGACATGTGGCATGTGAAGTGGCTTGAAAATGATGATGTGTACATGAGGTGGAAAGAGAGTACATGACATCGAGGTACTACATAGTACCTTGGGATTGGACAAGATATTCTCATAAAGGAGGTCTTTATCGCCATGTGGGTGAGAGGACATGTGAGGAATTAAAAATTTCTTAAATATCCACATGGGAATGAGAAAAGGAATTTTAAATTCCAAGGGATGCATTGGGGGATTAG
Source organism: Sequoia sempervirens (assembly GCA_007258455.2). NCBI lineage: Eukaryota > Viridiplantae > Streptophyta > Pinopsida > Cupressales > Cupressaceae > Sequoia > Sequoia sempervirens. The sequence continues at coordinate 131,665,942 of VDFB02105785.1, read as the reverse complement.
TGGGGAATGGAGTGCCTTCTCAAAAGGAGAAAATTTTTAATAGAGCTGACTTAGGACACATTCCATAAATGACATGGAGATTAGGTTGTCCTAATTAAGTGATTAAGGTTGTGCAAGCACTTGATTAGATAGATTAATGGAAAATTAGAGACAAGTGGAAAATTATGGAGGATGTGACCCTAATGATGATTAGGGGTGTGCACATCTTAATCATAAATTAATTATGATTAAGAAAGAGGGTTAGATGGATAAAAGATATTAGAGGCCAACTTTCTAAAGTTTGGGGATTTGACACATCCTAATTAAGGATTAGGCATGTGCACATCCCTAATGATGAGATTAGGAGAATAATTAGGATTAAGAAAAGGGATGTGACATGTGAGGAATTAAATAAATGCCATATTTATTTAATTCATTTGATGAAAAGGAGGAAGGTATTTAATTATCTAATTAGATCCTTAGAGATTAGAAGAACTTTAAAGGTATTAATTAAATAATAGTGATATTAATTAATGCGGATAACGGGATGTTTAGATAAAAAGGAATAAATTTGGATAAATTAAGTGTCCAAATTTAGATGTCTACAGTTAGGATTTTTTGTTGTATATGAATGTGTCTATATTACCATATATAAAATAGTGCTATATATACTCACAAAATAATGTGGGTGGAAATTGTCACACCCTTAAATTCTATATGAGAAAATAATCCAAAGCATAAAAACATAAACAAAGTCAATAAATGGAGAGAGCCATAATAGTGGGGGGTGAAGGAATATCCCAATCATGCATGGCTTTCCCCATATATTAGTGGGATCCAAAGTGTTCATGTTCAAGGCCCACCATTCAACACCATCTTCTTTATTTTTTTATTTAGTTATGAAATTAGGGAAGATAGAAAGAGCCAACTATTAGAGTTTTATAAAACTAAACTAGCTAATAGCACCTCTCATTTTCCACCTAGAAATTCCTCCAATAAGTGGTGGAGAGGAAAAGTATTGAAGATTAGCTCACAACCAACCTAATAAGCATGATACCTTCTCATAGCTAGGGGAAAATCCTATGAGTAGTGACCCTAGGTTGAAGAGGGATATGGAGGGAGTAGAGGGGCCACCTCCATGATAACACCCATAAGAAGTGAAGTGATCTTGGGTCGAAGAGGGAGATGAAGGAACTTTTGGAATTGATGCAAGAGCATCCAACGGTGTAGGGAAATCTTGTATCACCCAAAAAAAAATCCTTATTTTTCTTTAGTTGTTTTGAGTCCCGTGATGGAACTTAAGGGTTGTAAGGCAGTCAGAAGTCAAAAATAGAAAAAAATGTTCACTTAATAATTTTAGTAAGTCGGCCTAAATGGGCTTGTGTGGACCTAAAAATTTACCCCAAGGAGCAGAAATGAAAAGGATTTATGGTCATGAAAGAATCACCTCAATAACCTGCACTGTTTGGGAGATATTAAAGTTTCCATCCTAAGAAATTTCTCTAATGCAGCTTCAATTTCATATATGAAGACTTTAGAGGCCTCAAAACTGCTCGAAATTTTGACAAAATGACCTAGGGGTTCATGTGTTGTAGATCTCTTCAAGAGATTTCCAACAATATGCAAATAATAGAAAATCGAAAACCCAGATCAAAAGTTATGGCCCCGCGAAGTTGCTCCTCTAAAAATTAAATTTCATCAAAATTTCCTCCTAGGCAAGAAATCAATTGGTGAGACTTTTGGTGCCAAAACAAAAGGGAAAGCTAAACTTTATAGAACATTCTAGGGTGATTATTGGGGTAAAATAAAAATGGTTAGGCGAGGGTTGTAGAAGGTGGCTCCATTAGTGCAAAGTATGGCTTTGAATAATTTTTTTTTGAAGAGTTGATGTTGGTGTAATGAATCAAGCCCATGAGGTTGTAGCATGTAAGTTTTGAATTTATAATTTCATTTTTTGAAAATAATTGAAAGTGATTTTTTATTTTGTGTCTTGCATCTTCCATGTTGGTATCCATTGTTGTGGTTTGTGTGGGTTTTGGGTAGTGTAGCCCTCATCAAGTGGTATCAAAGTAGGAGTTCTTGAGTCTGTAACAAAGTGCCAAATGTGAGGCAGTTGCAGCAGGATCTGTGAGTGTGGGTTGAGTTCAAGATGCCTCCATGACTTTCCTAGTGTGGCAAAGGTAGAGGCCGAGGTGGTGGAGGAAGAGATCCACCTAGAGATGAAATTAGATCCCTTAGAGATCCACCTTGAAATTAAAGAAAGCAATTAGAAACCTTGCAGCAAGAGGTTTGAAGAAGATATGTGCAACGAGAAAGAGATGATAGTGAAGATGAAACAAAAGAGGGAATTGAAGAGGAAGAGCAAGATCCAATGTTTCCTGGAGAAAGAAGATTGTTGTGAGCGATCTCAAGCATTGGGAAGAGACCTAAAATGGAGGTTGCAACTTTCAATGGAAGTCTAAATCCTAAAGAATTGATTGATTGTATCAACAAAATGGAGGAATTTTTTGAGTTTGAGGAAATTGAAGATCCTAACATAGTGAGATTGGTGGAAAGAGGCCCAATTAGAACAAGGAAGAGAAGGGAAAGATAAAATTTCTAGATGGGATAGAATGGTGTCAAAATTGAAGAAACAATTTATTCCAATTGATTATGAATTGGAGTTGCTCAAGAAGATGTAGAGCTTGAGGTAAGGAACAAAGATGGTGAAAGAATATACAAAGGAATTTCACAAAGTCTTGATTCAGACAGGACATTCTGAGGAAAATAAAGAGAAAGTTGCTTGTTATATTAATGGGTTTAAGCCAAGCATACAGGAAGAATTGACACTAGTAAGAATGGCCACCATTGAGGATGCTTATCAATTTTCTCTATGGGTTGAAGAACGATTGAACAAGAGGTTTAGGAATAAACAACGAGGTGGAGGCCATGGAGGAAAGACTAGTGGATGGTCATATGGAAGTCGAAATGAAGATCAAAAGAAGGGTGAAGGCTCCAGTAGCAACCAAAACCAAAAAGGAGATAACACCTACCATCATCATGATTAGAATAATGGAGACCAAAGAGAAAGAGGAATATCTAGATGAGGACCAAGAAGAGGAGGCTTTCATGGAGCCTATTTCTAGTGCGAAGAAGGACATAGAGCCTATGAGTGTCCTTAACATCAAGGAAGGACAAATAGAATACCTGGGGATAATGCACGAGTTGCACATGTAGATGAAGATGCTGAGTCTTCACATTTTGAGGATGTAGAAAGAGGAGAGGTTCTTGTTACTGGAAAATCCTTGCTGAATGAGGAGAAGGAACCACCTCAAAGGAAGAATTTGTTCCACACTAGATGTAAGTGTCAAAGTAAATTTTGCAATGTTATTATTGATGGAGGTAGTATTGATAACCTTGTTTCAGAAGAAATGGTTAGTAAGTTGTGGTTGGAGAGAAGAAGGCATCCAAACCCAAACTAGATTGCTTGGTTGTAGAAGGACCACAAGGCCTTGGTAAATGAACAATGATTGGTAAAGTTATTCAATATTGGAAATTACCATGATGAGGTATTGTGTGATATTATTCCTATGGATGTTTACCATATGTTGTTAAGCAGATTGTGGCAGTTTGATCAATGAGTAGTACATGATGGACATGCCAACACCTATTCTTTGAGAAAGGATGGGGTTCATCATAAATTGAAGCCCTTGAAAGAGGAAAAAGAAAAGGTATGCAGTAATGCAAGAATTTTTTGGTTGATGGAAGAAAGTTCCTAGAAGGTATGAGGCATGAGCATATGTTTTCTACATTGATTCCTAGAATTGATAAATAAGATACTACTAAGGTAAATGTAGAGGTTTCAAATTTGTTGAAGTATTTTCAAGCTATTATTTTTTATAACATACTTGAAGGTTTTCCTCTAGTAAGAAATATTAGTCATTAGATGGACTTGATTCTTGGATCTAGTTTTCTGAATAAGGAAGCTCATTGTATGACTCCAACAAAGAGTGAAGAGTTGAGCAGACAAGTGCAAGAGTTGTTGTTGAAGGGTTTGATAAGAGATAGTTTGAGTCCATGTGCAGTTCCTGCAATACTAGCACCAAAGAAGGATGGGGGGTGGTAGATGTGTATAGATTCTAGAGTCATCAATAAGATCACCATCAAGTATAGATTTCCCTTGCCGAGAATGGATGACATTATGGATTATTTGAGTGGAGTTAAGTAATTCACGAAGATAGATTTGAAGAGCAGCTATCACCAGATCTAAATTAGAGAAGGAGATGAATGGAAGACAACCTTTAAAACCAAGGAGGGCTTGTATGAGTGGTTAGTCATTCCTTTTGACCTAACCAATGCACCGAGCACATTTATGCAGCTTATGAATGAGGTATTGAAAGAATTTTAGAAAAAAATGTTATTGTTTATTTAGATGATATTTTGATTTTTAGTAAGACATTGGAGGAGCACTTGATGCATATCCGAAGATGTTTTGAGAAGCTAAGGGAGGAGAAGTTGTTGATTAATTTGAAGAAATGTAGTTTTTTGAAGAGAGAGTTGGTGTATCTGGGATTTGTTGTCTCAACAGAGGGTCTTAAAATGGATCTAGAGAAGGTGGGAGATATCATTGAATTACCTACCCTAAGGAAGGTTACAGATGTAAGATCATTTCATGGTCTAGCAAGTTTTAACAGAAATTTTATTAAGAATTCCAGTAGTATTTGCACACCTCTAACTGAAGCAATGATAGGGGATAGAAAAGATTTTAAGTGGACTATAGGAGAAGCCAAAAATTTTGATATTTTGAAGAAGAAAGTTATAGAGCAACATGTTTCAAGGCACTTCCAAATTTCAATAAAGTCTTTCAAGTAGATTGTGATGCTAGTGGCTCTACCATAGGAGTTGTTTTGAGTCAAGAAGGTAAGCCTATTGCCTATTGTAGTGAGAAGTTAAATGATGCTAAGAAGAAATATTATGTCTATGATTAGGAGTTTTATGCTATAGTTCATGCTTTGAATAAATGGAGATACTATCTTTTTCCAAAAGAATTTGTTTTATATACTAATCATCAGGCTTTGCAGTATCTCAATAGTCAAGGAAAGTTAAATCAAAGGCACTTAAAATGGGTTGAGTTTTTGCAGAGTTATACCTTTGGTTTGAAGCATAGGAGTGGAAGGTCAAATAGAGTTACATATGCCTTGAGTAGAAAGAAAAAAAATTTGATAGAAATGAATATAGAGTTTGTTGGGTTCAATGAACTCAAGAGTTTGTATCCTGAAGATCCAGACTTTGTAGAAGCTTAGAAGGCTTGTTGGAAACCTATTACATTGGATAGGACAAGATGGTTGAATTTATTAATCCAAGATGGGATGTTGTTTAGAGGAATCCAATTGTGCATTCCAAGGAGTTCTATGAGAGAGAATCTAATCATGGAGGAACATAGTGGAGGATTGGCTGGACATTTTGATCGAGATAAGACCATTGCTCTTGTTAATGAGAATTATTGTTGGCCACAATTACAAAAAGATGTGAAGAATTTTGTACAAAGTTGTAGAGTATGTCAGATGGAAAAAGGAACAAGTTAGAATACTAGATTGTATCAGCCATTACATGTACCTGAGAGGCCATGGGAGGATATTAGCATGGATTTTTTTCTTGGCTTGCCAAGGACACAAAGAGGGCATTATTCCATATTTATGGTGGTGGATAGATTTTCAAAGATGGCACATTTCATTCCATCTCATAAGACTAGTGATGTTGTTTATGTTGCAAAGTTATTTTTCAGAGAGGTGGTGAGACTACATGGTCTACCAAAGAGTATAGTTTCAAATAGAGATACCAAATTTTTTGGTTATTTTTGGAGGACATTATGGAAGAAGTTGAAGATGGATTTGAAGTTCAGTTCTACACACCATCCACAAACTGATGGAAAAATGGAGGTGGTCAATAGGAGTTTGGGTAACCTGCTGAGATGCTTAATAGGAGACAAGCCCAAGGTATGGGATTTAATTATATCATAGGTTGAATTTGATTACAATAATTATGTCCATAGGAGCACTGGTAAATCACCATTATAGATTGTGTATGGGAGTAGTCCAAGAACTGGTTCTGAACTGAGGAAGATAGTAAGGGGGAGAAGAGTAGTGCTGATGTTGAAGATTTTTTTGAGCACTTGAAGAATTTTCACAGAGAGGTGAAGAAACATATCAATAAGATGAACTCACAATATAAGGCTTAGGAAAATCATAAAAGGAGGTATAAGGAGTTCCAAGTACAAGAGATGAAGTCATGGTTCATTTGTGAAAGGAAAGGTTTCTAGTTGGGACTATAAAATGGGTAAAAATCAAGCAGCTTAGATTCTAGTGACAACCACGTCACTTCTAATCTAATAACCCAATCTAAACAAGAGAGAAAAAACAAGCATGAGGAACATGTAAGCATTCAAGTAAAAGGATTCCCCATATTTTCAATTGAATAACTTCTCTTGCCTCTCCTAAATCTTCCTTTGCAAATATGCCCTTAGATCAAAGCTAACATATGCAAATACATGCAAATAGTGAGCATGAAAGTTGGAGATAAGTGGTTGTGAAATCAAAAAATGGAGGAGGAAGGCTTCTTTTAGAAAACTATTCAAACGGATGGTCAAGATCAAACTTCTAGAAAGACTCCAAGATCAATGGATGAGAATACTGAAGATTACGAAATGGATGGTCAAGATTAGAAAGATCCCAAAGTCAATTGACGACTGAGATTCAAAAATGAGATAGTGGAGGGATAATAGAGGAAAATTATTTATTTCATGAGAAAGGAATCTCTAAACAAGTGGAGCATAAATAATTTTTCCAAATTATTTATTTTGAGGAAAAGGCAAGTGGAAGAGAAAGGCCATTTAATTAAAATGATTTATGAAATCAATTTAATAAAAAAGAAAAAAAGGATATGAGACATTAAATAATTAATTTAAGTTAATTATTTAATGGAGGGAAGAAATGTCATTAGATAATTAAATAATTTCGATAATTATTTAATCATAAAGGAAAGGGAAAAGGATAAATAAATAATTATTTATTTAATTATTGAAGAAAGGGGGTGTTAGTGATGCTATTAATTTTATTTAATTGATCATAAAAGAATAAAGGTTAAGGAGTGAATTAATTAAATAATTAAAAATTATTTAATTAATAGAGGAATGTGATCAAGAATAATAATTAAATAATTAAAATTGCTTAATTATGTGAAGACGAAGACTAGGAAAAATGATGCTCACAGACTAAGACATTTTTTAGTGTCTACATTTTTCCCCTCTTTGACATAATGTAGTTCATTGTGTTGTGTCAAAGAAATCTATTCAAAATATGCTCTGATGAAAGCAAGGTAAAGCTATGCCCCCTTGGGAGAATTTTGTGAATTTTCAAAAAAAAATAAAAAATTATCCCAATAAGAATTTGATCGCCAAGAGTTCAACAATGCAGAGGAAAATGATTTTTAAGGTCATTACAGGGGTCAAATTCAGGTTCAAAGTGGTCCAAGAGTGCACCCAATACACAAGTTAAGAGAAAACCCTAATTTTTAGGCTATAAATAGGAGCTTGATTTAGAAAATAATTTATTTGTGCATTCCAAATTTAGAAATCTTAAGAGATCTAGGTGAGAAAAGTTGCAGAGATGTATCCTATTTCGGACACTACACACAGAGGCTACCACATCCACATGTTCTACCATCTTGAGGGAATGACTACCCCTGTAAGTACTACAAACCCACCTTGTGAATTTTTTTATTTTCGTGCATTTAGTTAGGGAAAAAATTTAGTAGACAATTGCATCTCATTTTCTGCAACACAATTATGTGTGTGAATGATGCAGATGATGTGTTTCATCACAATCATCATGTCACGATGCAATCACTTAGGCCCATAGGGGGCAGGTTTTGCATGATGCATTTCAAATAGTGTGACACAACTGATTTTCAGAGATGCAAGCATGAAAACAATGACACATGTGAAAATAAGTGATGTAGTTGAGATGGGTTGACCACAATTGACCCCAGTGATGCATTAGCTTGGGCATGTGATTCAATTGCATTTGCGGGCCACTAGAAATTTGTGTGATGCATCTAACAAAAACGACACAATTGTCTGTTGAAAATTTTTCACTAGTTTAGGATAAAATGACTTTCTAAACTTATGTCCAATAGGTCAAATAAATAATTTAGATTGACTTGATGGATTTTGCAGTGATTTCAAGTTGTACTACCTCCTATTTACACGTTGGAGTCACGATCGGATGTATTTTGACTTTGGGACTAGATAGATGATGTTGAGAGGCAGGAACTATTAGATCTTAGACTGTTCTATGTTACCTATATGCTCGTTATAAGGGCAAACAAAGGCATGTTGATAGCATTGGTAGAGCAGTGACACTCAGAGACTTGCAATTTTCATCTACCAATTGGAGAGGCAATGATTACCCTAGAGGATGTGTACAGGATCTTGCAGTTGTTGATTCATGGTGAGAAAGTTTGATATGACCTTGTCAGAGGATTATAGGCCCTGTATGATTATCATGATTGCGATGATGATTCAAAGCTTGGGATTTTTGGTTATGAGATCAGATGGGAGACCCTGGTGAAGAGATATATGACTAATATGACTGTGTGTTATGCACACTAATTGTAGGGGTTATAACTCTAGATAGCAAGGGCCATAGGTGTCTAATAGGTTGGGGAGAGATGCTAGTAGGGATTATCCAGGATGAGATTGTATATGCATGGGGACCCTATTTATTATGCATGTTATACTTCCAACTCCATGACATTGCTTACAGAGGGGTATAGAGCTTGAGTTGTAGGGTCACTTTGTTGATGATATGGGCATGGGAAAACATAAAAATGTTTGGACCACTAGTGGCACGATAGTTGGGAGTAGGTGTGCCATATGTTTATATATATTGAGGTGCGATCACACAGACACATGTTGGAGACATGGGTTATTGGAGGCATGGGATTGATACATTGATGAGCTTCATTTGGAGACCTTTCAGAGATTGTGATTTGTGGATAGAGGAGGATGATCATTTTCCATGGTGTTGATAGCCTTGGTACCTGATTGGACGCACAATATAGTCTCAACACATTATTGAGATGTATTTTCCAGAGCGGGCCAGATGACAGTTTAGGGAGAGACAAGGTATCCCTATAGGCACAACAGAGTTTGCACGGTCATCTAGGGAGGTGCACCTATAGGGATAGCAAATACTAGTGACCATGGTTGAGTAGGAGATTGATGCCTTATGGTTAATTTAGTGGGGGTGGCAAGGGGGGGATGCAGATGTAGGGATGACTCCTGAGTACGATGCATGGTGGTAGATACATAGGCCATCACCTTATACAGATCCAAAAGCAACCAATGCCTATAGAGCATAGAGGCAGAGTCCCAAGAGGCCAAAGAGGAGATAGGGGGTGAAGGGGTGGAGGGAGAGGAGACTGAGGATGGGGAGACAAAGGAGTAGGAGATGATGGAGGAGATGGTTAGGGAGTTCGGGGAGGAGAACCTTGCCAGAGGAGGGATGGAGGACGATGGGCAATGGGAAATTTATCACCGATTCAATAGAAGGAGGAGGAGGATCAGCCAAAGGTGAGGGCAGTAGCAGAGATGTTAGTGGAGGAGGGAGAGCAACATGTAGATATGCTCACTCTAGAGGTGGCACACTTGGAGATAGAGATGGTGGAGGTTGAGGAGCATGTGGAGGAGAGGCAGGAGGAGCATGTAGAGGATCCAAATATGGGAGAGGCATAGAGAGTCCTCCGAGAGAAGATTATTATGGGGATGGGTGAGGAGAAGGGGTTGGAGTAGGGCAGAGTCAAAGTAGAGGAGGGCAACGCAGAGTAGGGGATAGCTACCCTACAGGCTCAGGTACAAGCCCTAGAGGCAGAGCTGAGGATAGTTATAGCAAAGAGAGATAACCTTAAGGGTGAGAGAGACACTCTACAAATAGAGAGAGAATTAGCTATCATTAGCCAACAATAGACTAATTAGAGGATGATAAAGTTTATGATGACATGTATTAGGTCTTTAGTTGATTTTGCTCAGGAGTATGCCAGGTCTAGCAGGGTGATGTAGTATTACAAAGACATATATGAGAGGGTGGTACCACTAGAGAGGAGAGAGTCAACATTCTCACAAATTAAGATTGGTTCACAGGGAAAGACACACAATAGGACCCACAACAGCCGCTCACACAATAGGTCAGAGAGCGGGGAGACATTAGCCCCTAGACCGTCCACTCCTTATGATAGGCCACTAACCATAGAGCACAAGTCTCTTGACACACCTCGAAAAGAGGATAGGGAGGAACTAGGATCAAGAGAGTAGGGAAACTCAGGCTAAAGCATCTTTTGATATTTTGTATATGGACACTGTATTTTGATTATCAAGCCTGTGAGCTCCATTTTTTCTAAATATAACACATCTTGACATTGTACCTGTGACACATTTTGAATGATATATGATATGAGTTTTGGTGGTTGTTTGTGATATGTAGTCTTATGTGACTATACTCTATGTTTATGATTATGTTATTCTATGGATGTTTATGCTTTATGACATCTAATTATGAATTCTATATGTTAATGTGATGATTTGATATGATAGATTTCTATGCATTTATGATTATGTTATGAATGTTCATGCCTTTATGTTATGTATGGATTATGAATGTAGTATGGATGACATAATTTTATGTTGCAATGTGGTGTGTGAATTTAATTAATGTTGATTCAATGGGATGTCTATGGGTTATGTATGCAATGATGAGAAATGTTAATGCAAAATGTGATGTATGATATGATATGCCATAATTTTATTAATGTAATGCAATGTAATGAAATGTGGTGTAATGTAAATGAAACGTGATGGAAATTAATTATGTTAAGAATAAGTTGAATTTATTTGTTCCTTTACCAAATACAATTTGGGAGCTCTTTCAAAGCTGCATGTTTTATATCAATCATCTTTTTTTGAAAGCATTTGGCATGTGGTTCCTGTTCTGGTCATCTAGAATGTATGGTGGGAACGAAACTTGAGAATCTTTAGACAGGCTAAATCATTAGCTGATGTTACAAATGAGAAAATTGAAAGGGAAATATCTTAGGTGGTTAATTAAATTGTCCAAAAACAAAGAACTATCAATTCACTATTCACAAATTGGGATGATTCTCTCTTGAAAAATTGGAAGGGAATCAAATTGCCATTTGATGGAAGCTTGTATAAAAGCATCAATAAAAAAGTGGATAGAAGTGTAATCAAATGGAAGGTTCCACAAGGAGAATTTGTAAAATTAAACTTTGACAGAGCATCAAAGGGAAATCCAAGAGTTCAGGGGTAGGCATTTTCATTAGGGATCCATTTGGGAAAGTTTTAGCAGCATCCTCAATTCATCTTTAAAAAGATACTAATAATGTTGCAGAAGAAAAAACACTTATGTTAGGTTTGGAGCTTACATTGAAGATGGGGATATCAAGATTGCATGTGGAAGGGGACCCACTGATAATTGTAAATGCTTGCAGAGAAAGAAAAATACATAAATTGGAATTTAGGTTATATTTTGCAAAAAGCATGGTCATTGCTAGATAGATTTCAGGCTTTTTGATATCACATATATTCAGGGAAGGTAGTAGATTGGTGGATTTTCTAGCAGGTATGGGTTGTGATGCTTAGGAAATAAATATTATCAATGATGAAAGTCAAATAAAGGCTTTCCCAAGGTTAGCAAAATTAGCAATGCAAGAGGCAATGACTATATAGCAAGCTAATGTGTGTTAATGCAAGGTCATGATAGTTTGAAATAAGGTGAAAATGGAATAAGCACAATTAAATCTAAGCATGCCTAACATTGTATGCATCATGCCAAGTAATATAACACATAAGGCTACATCAATCAACATCATGCTAGTGTACTATTGTTTAAATTATTCTTATAGCCTTCCACACATACGGGCTTAGGGATGTTGAGGAGGAGATACATTTATGTTGGGATAGTGGGAGGACTAACAAATAATAGGTCAAAATCAAGGGGTTTCTATGAGTTTCTCATATAAACAGAGTTGGAGAGCTATTTGGAACAGGGTTAAATGAAAAATTACATGCGAAATGTGGAGAGTTATTTGGTCATGTGGATATAGTGACTTATCAGTTAACATAAATTTAGTTATCTTGGAGCATGTGAGAAGTACCAACAAATTCATTGATGCTATGGTAAATCACAACGAGATAATGTGACCTGTTGTCAGTCATGATTATCTTCTAACTCTATTTTGTGTGAGTGTAGGTTACTTGTACTAATCACACTTAAGGAATCATTAATCAACATGTTTTTGAACGTAGGTGGTAGTGGCAAGCTTCAGGTGAAGGTTAGATATTAAATTGACATGACAACAAAATCTAGTTTCCTTCTCTCGAGCCAGATTTGAAGCGTGCCCTATCTCTTGTTTCCATCATTTCTGAGAATGGTTTGGGAAGTGCAAATTTTGAGATTTTCCTTTAAATTTGCATTTACCAAGGACAAAGCTACTTTAAGCAAGGGTTTGTGTGGTTTTCAAGTTCTCCATAGTAGCGCATTTGGGGTGAAAACTTTTGCTTTGTTTGGCAGCCATGCCTGGGTTTTGAAGCTCATGGCGTTTTCTTTAGATCTCCCATAGAAAAGTGGTAGACATTATTTTTCCATTCAAAGGATGGCATCAGGAGGTCGTCGGTTGGTGTTCCATACAAGCATGGAATATTGTCCCCGCAACTATAGAATTCATGTTGCAGTCTGGCCATGGGAGTTTCCTTTCTTAGGATGCATTGAAAAAGAACACCTACAACAATCATTCAAGGTAAATTGCCCATCAATCCTTAGTTGTAATATGAATCAATGAAATTATCACTGCTCAAAGGATCGTCAAGCTATTTGTACATAGATTTGAGCAGGCATCACTTTGAGTTTACCAAGAAAGAAATAGACAATTTTAAGAAGAAATATCATGCTCTTTCTTTTATCCTGTCACATGATTGTCTTCGAGGTCTGCAAGTGAGCATTCCTCCACTAGTTCACCATGCAAACAGGGTCAATCTTTAGGTTCTCGATATCAATATAACAATTCATTCTCAAGCACAAGCAACAAGTCAAGTGCAAATGATAGCCTGTGAGGGTTAGGGTGAAAATTCAGTGAATTTAGCTCATAGGGATGATTAGTATGTAATGGTTGCAATGTCTATTTTTGAATATACTACAAATATATCAGTATATATGATAGTGTTAGATAGGGTGGCAGGGTTTGAAATGTATGGATTTGGGTAGCAATAAGCTTGTATATGGGATAAAGCAAATTTTGTATAATTTTGGGCAGTTGGGTTGATCAAGTCTCTTATATATGTTTCTTCATCCATATAGTTGTTATACTCTATGTAATTATCTATTATAGTATATTAACATAATTACAAGCATCCTACCTTTTTCTCAAAAAAAAAAATGATTATAACATAAAATGAAATGTCATGAGTTGTTATAGTATGAGGCAATGAAATTTTAATGCTACATGGATGATTTCTATGTTTTGTATTTTCTCATGCAAATATATGTGGTGTAATATGATGGTGATACTTACTATAATGCTTCCAAACATTATCATGTATGCAGGATATTTTTGTGTGTCACATGACTCTGTCAAGATGCAAATAGAAGAAATGTTAGCGCGGAAGAGATGAATGTTAGCATCGAAAAAAGGCAAGGAAGAAGGATTGTTAGATGGGAAATGACAAAGGATAGAATTTCATGCTTTTATATTTTTCATCATGAGGCATCAAAATTATCGCAAATGGAGCACAAACACCATGGTATGACATAGACCAAGGTGTGCAGGTGACCATCTGTGAGAGACACATAGTCAAAAGACAAATCCAAAAGATAAGGAATGCCTCGATGCATACAAAGGACCCAATTATCCCAGTCTTTTTGTTAGGAAAAACCACAGACAACAAGCAAAGGAAAGAGGTCATGATTCATCATCGCTCCTCTAAATCCTTTGATAGGACATCCTCGAGGTAGCTAGTAATATGACCCAAAACCAATAAAAAAGATAAGACAAAATCAAACCAATAAAGTTTTTTCCAGAGAGATAGTGTTTGCCAATAGTATTGATAAGATTGATTGATTAGGTTGATTAAGTTGACCATGATGATCGAGATGACCAATTGATTGATTGTTTGACTAAAATTGATTGATAAGTTGACAAAGGTTGATTAACTAATTTGATTGATTATGCCTGGTTTCAGGAAAGACGCATCTTGTATAAGGCAAGATTAATTGACCAAAGTGACAAGATTGATTGATTTGATAAAGTGTAATTGATATGATTGAGTGATGTGATGATGCCTAATTTCAGGAAAGACATATCCTGTTTAAGGCATGAAACAAATCTGATAAAGTTGACCAATCAACCATTGTGGATAAAGCACATAGCTGCAAGAAAGACATATCATGTTGAAGGTGAAAGACAAGATTGACCAAAGACATTGTCTAATCTCAGGAAGGACGTATCCTGATAAAAGACAAGTGATAATACTGAATGAGACAAATGACATAATGTCCCATGCCAATATAAGACCAACTGATGATAAGGTAATTGATTGATTGAATATTGATTGAAGATTTAAGATTTGTTGGATATGTTTGTCTGTTGAGGCGTGATTTGGTTTGAATGATGATTGCTTGTGGACAAATAATAGAACTAGACTTGAAAAAACCTAAAGGACTAACCTAGGGCCTCATGGGCTCATCGATCGATGGCCTTTCCTATGTTAAACATGTGGAGACCTTGTAGTTCGACATGACTTGACCTTGTTTCAAAAGACTGAGTCATGATTTTATTTGGGAAAACTAAAAAGCACTAACCTAATGTCTCAAGGGCCCATTGAAGATGAGTCTTGCCTACGTAGCGAATTCACAAAGACAATGTAGTTCGACCACTCTAATATAGACTGACTCAGACTTAGACTCAGTTTTTGGATTTTTATGATGTTTTTTTATGTTTTTGTATTTTGAAGGGTTTCTATTTTTTTTTGGATTTTGAAGGTTTTCTGATTTTTTTTGGATATTGATGTTTTATGATTTTTTTGGATTTTGATGTTTTATGATTTTTTTGGATTTTGATGTTTTATGATCTTTTTTGGATTTTGAAGGTTTTATGATTTTTTTGGATTTTAAAGGTTTTCTATTTTTTTTGGATTTTGATGTTTTATGATTTTTTTGGATTTTGAAGGTTTTCAAAAGGCTGATACCATGTGTAGGATCCCATAAAGGCGTATGTCCCCAGTCAAGTACATGACCATTTTTTTTGGATTTTGATGTTTTATGATTGCCCCCAATCAGGTACATGACCAATTCATTATGCGTGATGGGAAGTAGCAGACGAGGGAAAATGATGATCATGCAAGTGAAGGATACTAAATGTCGATAGTTCTCATGCTATGGAAAGGATGACAACGCCTTATTATGGACAAAGAATATGTGCAAATAAATGAGCAGAGGTGGAAGACCAGGTGGAGTGACAGTAGACAGAGGAGCATAGACTAACTACACATGGCGCCTATTTGCCAAGTTTCCACCATGGTACTTATCCAAAGCGCCACCGAAGTGGTTTTCACTTTTGGACGAATTATTTATCTTCACTATTTTTTTGATTTTTTGAATTTTTGTATTTTTTTTTGTCACCAAGATGCCTATTTGCGAGGTTTTCATCAAGGTGACCATTTTCTTTTTCTTTTTTCTTTTTTTGTATTTTTGAATGTTTGATGGGATACTTTGAGAATTAAGTGTAGTACTTGAGAAGGTGCATGCTATTGATTGGATTCATACAATGTTTCACCTTTAGGAGTAGAGAGCTAATAAGTATTGAATCCATATGTTGTTGTGATGATATAAGTACCCAACCAATTAGGTTCAAAAAATTTGGGCTTTTCTTAATCTATCTGATTCTTCGGGTTCTCTTTTAGGACTAAGTTGAACTAATGCTAAAACTTCTAGGTTGGACCTTATTGTAGTTGCATCGAAGAGGTTTTGATATGCTTGTAAATGTGTCAAAGCATTCTATCTCTTTGCATCCAATAACTCTAGCTCATGTAGATGGGATACACAATATTCTTCTTGATCAATCGATCCTTCCATAGATACTCTTAGGGATAGTAACTCAACCTCAATAGGAAGTATTTCTTTAGATCCAAAGACAGGGGAATATGGAGTGGCTCTTGTAGGGATGTGGACACTAGTATGGTAGGTCCATAAAGCAAGATTGAGTTGGAGGTGTCAGTCATGCCTGGGGTCATTGATAGTCTTCTTTAAGATTTTAAGGATAGTCTTATTAGATGCCTCAACTTGGCCATTACCTTGGGGGTAATAAGGGGTAGCAAAGTGGTGTTGGATATAAAAATATTCACAAAGTTCATGGACATCTTGATTCTTAAAAGGGTGACCATTGTCTATAATGATGGACTACGGGATACCATAGCAACATATAATGTAGTTCATGATAAATTTGGCTATTTACTATATAGTAATGTAGGTCATTGGGATGGCTTCAATCCACTTGGTGAAGTATTTTGTAGCAACAAGGATAAAAATATGTCCATTTGCATAAGTGAGATGGATCTTTCCTATGAGGTTGAGTCCCCATTAAGAGAATGGTCATGGTGATGTAAGCAGTTGCAATTCCTGAGCTGACATGTATAATATGTCCATGAATCTGACACTAGTGACATCTATTCACAAAGTGATAAGCATCATGCTCTATCATAGGCCAATAATATCCCGTCCTCATGAGCTTTTTAGCTAAGGTAGGACTAGCAAAGTGAGCTCCACATATACCATGATGAATCTCTTGTAAGGCTACTCATGCTTCATTTGAGTCAAGACATTGGAGGAGGGTGCTATCTAGACACGGCAGTAAAGGATATCTTTGATGATGGCATATTTGGAAGCTTGTCGGATAAAAGCTTTGTGTTGGTTGGGGGACAAGTTGGGAGGGATAATTTGGTCATGCAAAGAGTTGTAAATGTCTCTATACTAGGGAGATTTGAGACCAGCTAGTTCACACACAAGTTCAATTTTGGGGACATCAAATGTAGGGACCAATAGTTGTTCCACCAAAAACTCATATTGTGAGGCATTGTTAGGAATGTCCAAGAGAGATCTAATGGTTTCCATCACATCAACTTCTTTGTTATGGATTCTCGATATCTACTCAAAATAATAACATCAAAGTACAGTCTAAAACTATCAACCATGTGCTTATAGGGCATCAGCTTCTCATCCTTGGTATCATAATCATCATTAACTTCCTTGATCACTAACTATGAATCACCATAGACTTGAAGATCCTTGATTTTCCATTTTATTGCCATTCAGAGTCCCGTTAATAACACTTCATACTCAACTATGTTTTTAGTGCACGGAAATTCATTTCAAAATGATTTAGGAATGGAATCCCCTTGGGGTGTGATGAATAAGATGCCAGCTCTTGAACCATGACTTGTGTAGGACTCGTTGAAGTACAGTTTCCACGTTGTTGGTGTTTCTATGACAAAGATTGATTCATCTGGAATGTTGGATATCAAAGGATGGTCTACCTTTACTAGTGTATCTACGAGTTGATCAACGACCATTTGTCCTTTTATTGCTTTTTGATCAACATACTCAATGTCATGCTCACTGAAGATCATAACCCACTTAACTAATCTTCTTGTCAGAGTTGCTTTGCTGAGAATATATTTTAGAGGATCAATCTTGGCTATCAATTTTGTCTTTTGATTTAGCATAGAATGTCTCAATTTTTGGGCTATGAATACAACTTCTAGGCATGCTCATTCAATAGGGTTATAGTTTAACTCATATTCGACCAAAGTGCGACTTATGTGGTAGATTGCTCATTCTTTACCATTATTATCATTTTGTGCTAATAGTGCCCCTAGTGTTGATGTAGTTGAACTGTCATGTGCAATATCAAATGTCTTTCATCAATTGGTGGCATAAGAACTAGCAGAGTCAATAGATAATTCTTTATTTGATCAAATGCTTCTTGAAATTTTTCTATCCAATTGAAGGGGATCCCTTTTCATAACAAGTGTTGAAACAAGTGGATCTTGTCTACTAGCTGAGAAATGAACCTACAAATTGATCCTAATATTCCTTGTAGAGTCCTTAATTGAATGATGTTGGTTGGTGGTGGCATGTCCAAGATAGCTTTGACTTTGGTACAATCAACCTCTATTCCCCTATGGGAGACAATATATCTTAGAAGTTTTCTTGATTGGACCCCGAAAACACATTTCTTTGGATTTAACCTGAGTTTGTACTTTTCAAGTCGTGTGAAAATATTGTCCAAGACTGCTAGGTGACCACTTCATTCTATAGATTTTGAGAGAAGGTCATCAACATAATCCTCCATAAGTACATGTATATAATCATGAAAAATGGTAGTCATGGCTCTCTGATATGTAGCTCTAGCATTTTTAAGTCCAAATAGCATAACGTTCCAATAGAATGTTCCCCAAGTGCATGTGAAGTCTATCTTTGGTTAATCTTCAAGAGCAAATCTTATCTAGTTGTAGCTCAATAATTTGTCCATAAGTGATAGCATTTCATATCTAGCAGTAAGGTCCCCTATGATGTCAATATTTGGTAAGTGGAAATCATCTTTAGCACAAGCTTTGTTAAGATCCCTAAAATCCGTGCATACTCTGATTTGCCCATTTGGTTTTGTGACAAGAACAAGGTTTGATATCCAATCTGTATAATCAATAGAGTGTATGAATTATCCAACATCCAAAAGTTTCTTTAGTTTAACCTTGACCAGGAGTGCAATTTGCGGACTTAGCTTCTATTTATATGGTTTAACATTTGGTAACAATGGTAGGTGATGTAAAACAAGTTCGAGATCCAATCTAGGCATATCAGCATATGACCATGCAAAATTAACTTGTCTCTCTAAAAATAATAATATAAACTCAAGTTTTTCCTTGGTGGTCAAAGATGTTGCTAGTTGTATGATTCTAGAATTGTCTCGTGTCCCAATGTTCACTTCTTTTGTTTCCTCTATAAGCAATGGCAATCTCTCTCGATCTATAGGGAGACCATCTAGTCCTCCATCCTTAGGCACCTCAGAGATGTTTTTACCTTTGGATACGTCCTTTATTTTTACTTTTTCACAGTTAGCAGGGGCCTTTCGGTTTTCACCTAGAGACCTATTATTTTTTATTTTTTTCATTTTCACTTTTGCGACTAGAGGATAGGACAACCTCACCAAAGTATGTTGCACAATTGAGTTCTATGAAAAATCCAACCTTATGATCTCCACTCGGTATTCCTTCACGAAGTCCCATAAACTTAGCAATTGCTTCGTCATTCTCGAATGTATCTAAACTTGGTGGTTATTGTTGATACCAATCTATAAGTTTTCATCTACGAGGGGTAAGCCATCATCAGTATTGTCAAGGGTCATGATGTAGGCAAATAAGGTAAAGATGGAAGTAGAGTCATCGGGTTCCCAAAAGGTTTCAATCCAAGCTCCCATTTGTAAGGAGATCTTTTGGTGGGATTTTGATGGGTTTTGCGAGGAACCAATCATAAGCCTTTGATTGAATTTTGATTCAAGGGTAGGCTCACTAGGTTTTCTAAACATTTCATCAAGGTCAAGGTCGGTAGTGGAGGATAAAGAATCACATTCATACTCATTGGAATCGGCATCAAAGTTGTAAGATTCCTCAGATGTCTCGATCTCATCTGAAGCATCAACGACCTCAATCAAGGTCAACATAGTACTCAGAGGAATCGGATCTAGTGGAACATACCCTAAACCAACATATGTTGGTAATTTAGGAGGTAGTAAAGGATCTGATATCCCATTTTTGTTTAAACCAAGGTTGTTGTGTCCATCATATCCTTGTTACTTTATTAAAAGGAACCCTTTTGAATATCACAAATGAGCTATTAACTTTCATATGCACCAAAGATTGAATAGAGTTTCATAGAATAACATTGGAGATTGTTGGTTTGCTTGTAGAGCTTTAAAATTGCCTAGAGAAGTGCTGGAGAATGTAAAAATCAAGAATGATAGAAATAGAGATTAAAAAATTGGAAACAATGAAAGGCACAAGGGTTGAATAATGATGGAATATGTTAAGAGCTGTTACCTTTTGAAGTGCCAATCATGACAGCGAGAATGTCAACTCAAAACACCATTGGGGTTATAGATTTTCGTGGGATGTTAGCACATCAAGTGGGTTTCCATGCCAAGCACTCCCATTCAGACAATTCAAACTCATAAAACATCTGAAAGGTTATAAACATCATAAGGATCATAGAAAATATAACAGAAAGGTTCTAACATCTTGGCATTAGGACAATTCAAACTAACAAAAGGGTATTAAATTTTGGATGTTAAAGATAGGTCATTGGATCACCCACATTCACAGTTGCAAGTCTAACTCCATTTTGTACGAAGTAGAAGCATACCCACTCACGAAAAAAGCACAATAAAAACAAAACCCAATATCAACACTACCCAATTAATATACATTTTTGTGAGGGTCATTAAAAGCTTCCACAAATGCCATCCATGTATTTTGTTCTCCGGTGTAATAGGTATTACCTATCTAAAACAAGAACTGTGAGCTAGCTGGAGTCCCTGGCTAAAGCAATTTTGGATGTTCTTGTTACTGGAGATAAGGTTGGAATTGTTTTTGGTTAAGTCTTTATCAAGTGTTAAGATAAGCTTAGAATTGTTTCAAAACACAAGAGAACCACGTTTAGTTACAAGGTCAATGATTTAGCAACCTTGTTACCATGAGCAACAAGTTATAAGTGTTGATAGATAATTTATTAATATTTTTATCATGATTAGAGATCAACAAGGAAAGATGAATTTTCATAAATTATGGTTCATTGATAATTTTAGGTGAACATATCAAATTTAGACAAAAGACACTGATTAGAGATCAACGAGAAAAGATGAATAATAACCTATATTATCCTGCAACCAACTGTATAAAAGACACCAAAACAAAACTAATATAACACCGAACTGTAGGATATTTGTTTCTTTCTGTATCTGTAAATAATGGACAAAAAGATACAATTTTTATTTTTTTAAATTATATTTGAACAAAAGAACACAAAAATTAACATTTCAAATATACCAAAATTATTCATAACAAGCTTTAAACAACTAGTTTGCACAGACTTATAGATTCTTGATATTATAATAAGCAACTCTAAAACATTGCTTGAGCAAACACACTACAACTCAGCAATAAATAATTTCTCATCTTTAGTCCAAAAAATCTTTAAACTTCTTGTTTGTTGTAAGTTTTGATAAACCATAATTGTTGATCAAGTTGCCAGATTGCACTTGGATGATGAGAAAATCTATCTCTGAAGATCGAACATGAAAGATAGGCCGGTTTTTTGGTATCAGAGCAAGTTCAAGTAGCTCTTGATGAATGAGAACATCCTCTTCCCTCTCTGGATTCACATCCATTGTATACTTGCAATTCAGACGAATAAAAATAGAACAGAATTGTATACATGAAAATTGACCAATATAACAATAATACAATTAAAATGGTACGTTCATAAAAATCATTAGGCATCCATGTATATAAAATAAGACAACTGCAAAAGGATAAAATGTATAATTTATTAAAAAAAATCCAAAATAGTATGTCTTACAATCTATATTGCAAACTCACCTGGAAATTACCTCTCCTTCAGCTTCTTTGATGAGATCTCAAAAGAAAAAAACCAGAGAGCTTGGTAAAACATCCAAATGGTGAATAGAAAATAGAGAATATGTAGTGAGTTTGTCACTAAAAGGAAAAGGGAGATGCTGAAGATTTAATGTTAGATAAAGAAATGTCCAATTTCATCTTGTCATCCAACATCAAAGATCACGGTTTCTTTCTTTTGTAGCATATAATGGTAAATCACAATTGGTTGATCATTTGCATGAGCGCACGGAATGGCCTTCAACATTTTAATAACATCCAAATTCCATACAGTAGTCAAAGCTGCAACATGCCAGTAATCTATTAAGAGATCCATATATTAACCTGCAAAGTTTTAAAAAAATATTTTTTAGCACAATGACATACAATTAAATCTTCTGTTATCAACTACAGATTTAACATTAGCTTTGAGTGTTTATGGTCGTCTCCTCTGTTATCCATGGATAGGTACAAAATTTTGTACAGGTTTCAAAACTGACAATCTATAGCCACCAATGGCTTAGAGTAAAGCTTATACTATGAAGTTTGCCTCCAAGCATTGCCTCATACATCACCATCAAAAGAAATGAAATCAAATAAGAGCAACTCCCCTCTAAAGCTAATAGCTAGCACATAGGGCCTTCAACAATAACAGAATAGAATTCTATCTAAACTCAATCATCACAAATCAACACAACATCAACACTTGGTCCACAAATCAACTCAACATCAACACTGGTGAATAATTGAAGATGCCTTATATGATGCTATTACCCGCCGCGCGCCCCTAGCCACCCTTCCCCCCCCACACCAATGAAGCTAATAGCGAGCATAAAAGACCACCTAAAATTAACTAAACTTGACAATCACATATCAACTGAATCTCAACTCTTAAGTGGATTTTTGAATAGAATTACAAAAGCATATTTTGACAAGAATTGGCCCCAAAGCCTGTATGCAAATCCTCCTCATTAAAGTTTGGCATTGCATCACAAATACAATAGATATAAGAAAAATTACTTCTGAACTTGAAAACAGAGAATTGTTTTCATCATCAAACCCAACGAGAAAAAATTCCATAATCTCACATCACTATTGTTTTGCTTTTATTAAAAAATGGGATAAGATATTACAAGAAAAATTTCATACACAATTGGAACAATTTCATTGGTATTGATGGCTCTTGGAAGCTAAGAATCACGACTTCAATTCTGATGTGATGACATCACTTGCACATATCTAGAAATTCTAGAAATGGGCTTCTCTCGCACTGAGAATATTGAAGCCTTAAAATGATTAAGTTGTATCTCTTTCTAAACTAGTGAATAGCCATCAATGGGATTTGGTCAATTGTTAGAGACAAAAGATAAGATTCTGAATCAAATTCTAGTGAACACTAATGCAGGGGTTTTCTTGTGAAAAAAAAGTATTCAATAAAAGCAAATATATATAAATTGCATTGTTGTTTCTTTATAGAAAAAGAAAGTACGTGAAAATGAAAAGCAGTTTCCATGAAAAAATAGTCATAGGTATTAAGCATATAGCTATATTTTACATAAAAAACATAAGGAAATATGATCTGATGAATGTTACAAGGTGTTAGGTCTCCTATCAGAATTAAAAGAATAAAAGAAAGAAAACTTAACCAGAAGTATTGAGTATCACAAAAACCAAAGGCAAAAAAGAAAAAAAAACAATTAAGGCCTATCACACATCTTGGCAATATTGACATGAGGATCAACTAAAATATACTAATTAATGACATATAATCATTTTATTACCAAGAATATCACATGCAAGGACAAAATTTCTCAAGCAACCGTAGAAAAGGATTTATGTCTTGTTCTTTTTTCTATTTGCTGATTCAAAACTGATTTGAGAAGAGAAATTTTAACCAACAAACATATAGCCAGAGAATTTCACGTTAAATCTGCATTGGACACAAGCCCGTGCTAATCTTTAAGCAAGCAATAATCGACAAACTCAAAATTAATCTACATAGTAATCCTATTTGTGACTGTAAATTGTAAGTCGTACTACTAAGGACCTGCTTATGCCAATTCCTGGATATTAATCCAAATTATTCTTCTTTCAAAATGCAATGCAGAACTATCAACCCAATATTGCCAGAGGCGAGGAGGATATTGTACCCCAAAGCCCACCTCCAGATTTGTAAATTAAGCAATTATGGAATGAAAGCTAACTACCTCTTCCAAAAAATTATAAGCACATATCAATATGCAGGGGTGATCCTCTGCTTAAATGTTGGCTTGATCCATTATCTTTTGGTGGATGTTCATAGCTTGTTCCAGAGCTCTTAACTTGGCACAAGACACGTGAACTGTTTGACAAAATGCCCCAAAGAGATTGAATCTCATGGAATGTTATGATTGCAGGATATGCACAAAATGGGTTTGCTACCATTCTGACAATGTCTAAAAGATAGCAGCAACACTTGCATAAATCAGAAAGAAAAGCAAGGAGCGCTCAAACAGAGACTCTACACTTATTTTTCAAATCACATGGCAACACTTAAACGGTAGAAAAACCATAAAGATCAGATCTAGTAAAAAGTTGTAACTGAATACCATCATTTTTCCCACTGTTTTTTGTGTTTCTGCATCTATGCCAAGAAGCTTGCTATTCTCAGGCTCTACTTTCTGAGTATTGTTTACAGCTTCACCTTTCACAACATAGTTCTACCAATCCATTTCATTCTACTTTGTCTATAATGGACTCAAAGCACTGTATCAAGAATGAACCAAGAAGCATTGGGAGATCAATTAGCAACTGAAAAAAGGGAGACAAATAGAAATCTAGGTTGAAGAGGGGGCCTAAAGTCATCTGTCCCTTACTACAAAATGTGGAAGCAATATACTACCACACACCCCATTGCAGGTCCATGTGCCCTTCCTAGAAAAACCACAAAGCACATGATTAAATTAGTGTTGTGTTGCAAGAAATGTAAAAGTAACACAGTTCATTGAAAATCTACATCCTATCTTCAGACAAACAATTGCATTTTGTGCAACCAAGTGCATCAGAAGTGTCATCATCAAAGAGCACAGACACACACATCAGAATCTGATAAGTAGCAAGAAAGGAATCATAAGAAAGCAAGATCACTTCTCACTCCTAAAACCCCAACTTCCATGAAATGAATCACTAAATCAACAACTGCTTAGTATAAGCCAATGACGAACATATCTTTCACCCAAGCAAAGTAATGCACATTAGAAAAGAGCTTTAACAAAGAAAGCGGATAAAAACTTCCAATAAAAAATATGCAACGAATTCCAAATTCCAGCAAAGAGAAAAAATGCAAGATACAAACTATAATATTTAGAAGACCATATTCTTTGTTGCAATAAGATTACAAGCATTTATAGTTAACTTAAAAATAGGGCATTGTTCCAATTCAAAGCACAAATCATTATCACTGTACCATATGCTATAGCAACCACTACAGCATGAATAAAACAGACATTCTATAACAATCATACCAGAGCTTGTCTATAATGTAAAGGGAGAATGGTCATCAAATACAACGAGCCTATAAAACTGGTTATCATGCAAAAAAATACACATATACATCCTAGGTGATGTGTGCATCCTTTGTTTTCTTGAGTAACCTGCATGATACAGTGTCCACATATCAAGAACAACTATATACCATCAAACCCATGTCAAAAAATGGATAATATTATCAAAAATTAACTACAATTACATATTCAATCTAAAACCAATAATAAATGTGCTTCATCTTGCTAGGGTTTTTCACCGGTATGTCAAAACATTTTTCCTAGTTCGCCTGATTTCTTAATGTCTCCTCCCGTGTAACGTACTACCATAGAGCTCATCATCAACTGCTTGTTCTTGTATTGCTCAGGGCGTCTTGAGATATAGAGGCCATTACTGAGCTAGTGAGATAAAACCCTAAGACTGTTGTTTGATGCCATTGATATATTGCTCTCGTACAGATCTTTATTGTATGTCTTTTTCGGTGTTTTCTGAAATATGTTGCATGGCAGAAACCGTGCTTTATTCTAGCATGCATGAAATGCAAAATGTGGAGGCACAGACAAGGCACGTGAACTGGAATTCATGGAGGATCAAGAAACCCTAGCGGGACTTATTTTCCCTAAATTCTGTGTACACTCTATGGAGGAAGAGAACAGATACATTTGACCCTGAGTTTTGTGGGCTTTCAAAAAGGAGGTTATATGTGCTCTAATTGCAGGTGGACGATGTTTTCAAAGAACAGAACATGATTGACATATATGTTCTCATTCAAGGGTTTTGGAGTGATGTGATCAAGAAAACGTCGTTTATTGAAAAGCAAACGTAAGAACTCTTCTAATAACTCTTTCTGCTCACTTTTCTTTCTCAGCTTTTAGGAAGATATAAATGAATAGCTTTGAAACAGAAATTTTGTCCTGAATTGGTATTGTTTGATAACCTTTTAGGTCCTACCTCAATAGCCCGAGAGAAGCAATAGCAAGTCTCTGTTTGATTGCACAAAGATGTGCAGAATTGCCTAAGCTGCATCAAATTCGGTATATTTTCAGTTTAAAATATGAAACAGAATTTACTACGGCTTTACCCGAAGTTCAATCTGATCGTGGGATTAGCAAGGAGGTAGCGAATTTATTTGCCATTATACTCTGGCTATATAATTTACAAGAATTCCTCCTGAGCAGTCCCAAATACAATACTAATGGAATTTGGTATCTGAATCTTTCTTTTAGATGAGCATAAAATTGTCCGCTTGCAAAGCAAGTGGATATATGAAAGTGAATTTGATGAAAGAAATCGCTAATGAAAATGGTATTGGATGGAAATTTGAAAATCTTCTGGTAAGTAATTCAGCCATCAAAGTCCCAAACCATGGCAAGAGACTTACCTCAAGATTCTAGACCTCAGGGGTTCTGTAAAGGGTGCCTTTGCACATGCTTTGAGCGACTTCGGCCTACGAGAAGGAGGTGAATCAATTGCGTCGTTGAGGAAAATGTATAGAGTTTGCAGGTGCAACTGCCCTAGCAAACATATATGCAAAATATGGACGCTTAGACAAAGCACGTGAATTGTTTGATAAAATGCCTCAATGAAATGGGGTTCGTGGGCTGCAACGACTGCAGCTTATCACAAAATGGACTTGTAAAAAACAGAAGACTTCAAATAAATGTTCAAAGTCCTCGTGGATTAACATCATTTCAAGATATGCCTTAACGAGCAGAGTTTGCAGGGAAAAAAAATTTACAGAACCCTGCCAAATCTTAAATTGATTTTTTCCTAAACAAGACAAGCCAAAACCTATCCCCCCACAGCTGCTGCTTCAAATCAATTCATAGTAAACGATCAGTAGGTCTAAAAAAATAGCCATAGAAAAAAATCTACAGAACCAATGCCATTTTTTCACACGGAGACTATTGGTTTTAACTGTAAAGGTAGAATCTGGCCATGTGGGAGACTGTAAGGCAACAGAGAAAGAAGAACATATGAGATGCATAAATACCTTGGAAACCAAGTCTGTGAAGCCTCCTTTGTAAGAGGAAAAGCCAGGATCCAGCAGAATCCTAGAGTATAAAGATTTGAGATGGAATATGTTAGTACCTTCACAAGCAAGCAATAATACACGGCTGGGGCTCTCCCCAACGATTTGAAACCTGTTGCAACTACCCTAATGCATGGCTGCAAAATGTGCGAGCATTACAATGCCACGCACCCAGCTCCCTTACATGTGCCCTTTGCAGAGAGAAGAAACAAAACATTGATATAAAGATGCAAGTACTTTACCCTTTTTTCTGATTGGAGACGCTAATCAAAATTATTGTTGAAAAATCTAAACCCCAGGAAAATAGCCACCATCGAATAGGGAAGCAGATAAAAAGCTATTTAACCTGCAACAAAATAGAACGAAAAAGACAAACTTTGGTTAAGGTTGTATATAATCATTAACCCGGTTCCCAAGGCACAGATTAATGCATTTTTTGACAAGGCGAAAACATTAGTCTCCTGCTTCAGGCAGGGACTAACTAGAAAAGAAGCTGATTAATCAATGTGGTTGGTATCCATGTTTATCTAAAAGGATGTTCGATGAGATAACGAAGCCGTGACCATTGGTAGACCATCTTATATCTAGGTTGCGCATGCTACTGAAAACTCTCAAGTGAATTGGAATGGAATGATCTTGGTAAGGGCATTTGTCATGTCAAATCTAGAAACTGGATTTAGGGCACGTCCAACAACTACTTTTTCACTCGTTTGGATGAAACTTGAACACAACAGATTACACCATCTTGCATGAACCATTTTAGATAAATAAGAAAAGCCAAATTGAAAAGAAATGAATATGAAGATTAGCATGTCTCATCAATGCTACCCAATTTTAGGTGCTTGTGCAAACGCTGTGCAACAACATTAAAAGATTTCTATTGGTTACTACTTATCCGGCAATATTATTATCAAACACATTTGAAAGTCTACCTTCTTCCAATTTAAGTTTTTCCTTTTTGGAAATCGAAACTCAAATTTTGAGGCTTAACATGTCTCTATAGATGATCAACCTAACTTTCGTAAATAAAGAACATCTTAGGGTCGACAAGGATCTCACAAAACAAGTCAATATTTTATAATCCCAGCAGCAAAAATGGAAGGGGAACACAATGATCTGAACTCCAAGATTTCCTATATAGCTAAGGATTTCAAAGTGTGACTATAATGGTTTTGAAAATGGTTTTTTCTTTTTTTGGTTGGGTGCTCTCCCTTAAGAACATGCTCTGTTTTATACTGTTGTTTTTGTCTGCAGTTTGGTTATACCCTACTTCCTCATCCTCTGTCCAGTTATGAACCGTGGTTTGTAACTAGCCTCTTATAGACTGTTGTTGCCAACTGCTACTTTGTTATTCCTTGCTGCTATTGCATGTGGACTATTTAGTTTGATCTGTTGCCAATATGAGCTTGAACACCTGTGGATCAACACAATTGAAAAGGTTCGTGCATTACTT
>VDFB02105785.1:131579934-131637087 GCA_007258455.2 Sequoia sempervirens | reverse complement strand
GCTATGCTCGAGATGGACAAGAGTCTAGAAGTAGTAGTAGCCTGAGATGGTCATTAGTCTAGGGGCATTCTACACCAACGATGGCTACCCTTGGTTGCTTAGCTGATAGATGGATAGTAGAAAGGTAAATTTCTCAGCCAACTCAAGTAGGTAGAACTAACTTCCTATGTAACCCTATAGGTGATTAAGGAACCATAAGCTAACCATAGCTAGGTGTACCATGGGAAGAGGGTCCCTAGGAAGACAATTTGCACATAGCTTAAGGGATGGAATTCCAACTCTCTCTCATCATTGGCCACATAATCTACTTGGAGGGGTGGATAGGGTTTGAATCCACTTTGGTTGGTATTAGTTTGCACCCCACAATGAGTAGAGTAAGCGGGGATGTGGAGATAACTCAAACTCAATCATGAAGGTATGTACAAGCTAGTTAGTAGCTTCCTTATGGTTTAATTTAGCAAATTGTACTAGTGGATTATGTAACTAACATGATATGATACTACTTAATTTGATCTCCATTATTTTTTATATGATTCTAACATTCTATGTGATCCTTTTTTTGTGATGAAGAAAAGAAAAAAAATTGTGCATAAATTTTCGTCTTTGTTGGAGAAATTTTTACATTAGTATTAGAGATTAGAACTTGACACTAGGACCTAGGTGTTCTCTCTCTTTCATTGTACTAATACGACTATTTAGTAATGAAATTCATGGGTTGAGGGAAGCAAGTAAAGGGGAAGAAGAAGGCCTCGAGGAAACATCCCAAAAAAAATAACTCGGAAGGATCCAAGAACACTACTACACATGGCCAAAAATTGAAACCAAAACCATGTCTGACATAGAGCCATTGGTAGACACTATTAAGCATCTGAAAATACAGAAGGGAAATAAAATGGAAAAACTAGACAATAGTCATGAACCACAAAAGGGATGCCCATAGCCAAAACCAAAAACCAAACCCTCGACTATTGGGGACTTCCCTTTTGGTTGTGGACACAATGCTCCAATCCTCTCTAAGGAAGTAATTGCCTAATACAATTGTTTCCATGCTAATATGTTTTTAACTATAGGGACCTTTGATGAGGAAGAACCCGAAGAGGAGGATGCACCTCCTCTATAACTTGAATTATGTACAAGATGATTAATTAGTACTAAATAAACATTTTTTCACTTTTTGTAAAAGTTGCTAACTATTTTTAAAGATATATATATATATATAGACTTATTTATCAATGTGTTATGGTGAATGAGAATGGAATATTTAATAATGTGAATCTTATGTTGAGTATGAATTTCTCCTTGATTCTAATACCATATTTAAACAAAATAACAAAGACACTTAAATAACATTCTCTTTTCCCTCGCAGAACCAAACAAATACTATGAAGAAAACTTTGAGGAGGGGAGAAATCCCTAGCCTTCCTGGAATGTTGTGTGCAAGTAGGGGTGCATTGTCTCCACCTCCTACCATACCTAAAGAGTTACAAGCTAAACTAAATGTACTTCATGCAAAAATAGCATCACAAGAGCATAAAATTGAGGAACTAACAAGGAAGAAGGAGCAAGGCACTAACCACAACAGTGACCTAGGAACTAACGACAACACTAGTATTGGAACTAAAGAGTCAAATAGGGAGCACAATCTGAATACAAGTTAGTAACATGAGAGAAGCTCTAGAATTCTCACCTATAGTGACTCTCAATCAGAGTCATAACGAGGAGTGGAAAAATACCCACTGATTCAAGAATTGAAGAAGGTGCAAGCCCCTAAGTTTGATGAGACTAGGTGTGGGGATGCCGTTGAAGCATGGCTCATAGGAATGAACAAGTATTTTGGGTTGATAGAATTTAGTGCCAACACTAAGGCTAGGATTTCCATTTATCACTTAGAAGGAGAAGCCTCGCTATGGTGGGAACATTTAGCAGAAATAAAAAACTATGATATTAGTCAACTAAATTGGGACAAGTTCACCAAGCGGTTTCACAAGGAGTACCTTTATGCTCATCATAGAGACCAAAATATGACCGAATTCCATTCACTATGCCAAGGGGGAATGTTGATAGCCAAGTATAAGTTCAAATTCATGATCTTACTCTGTCATGTGACTTATATGAAGGAAGAAGAGGATCAGGGGAACAATTTTATCTTAGGATTGAATAAGAATATTTTGTATGCAATGAAGCTTACTCAGCCTAAAAGCTTAAACCAAGGAGTGGAGGTAGCTTTGGTCACTGAAGAAAAGCATAAGAGAAAGCAGGAACACAAATAAAATCCATACTCCTCCAACTACCCATATAATAAATAGAGGGGTAATCAAGAAGCTAAATCTGATGGAAAGGCTTCTCAACAAGCTAAGAGGGGACAAAATTATAGGGAAAATTGTGGTTCAGAAGGTCAAAAGGATAAAGGAGACAAAATGCAAAAATCATTTAGGCATGAGGCACAAGGTGATTCCAAGAGAGGTAAGGAAGACTGAAAAGGACCTGTGAGTGGATGTTGGACATGTGGAGGTTGTGATTATATGACTGAGTGTCCCAAGAATTCAAACAAACCCATCAAACCCATTGCCAGAATTTATGCAATAGTGGATAATTGTCAAGCAGATCAACAAGCTCCATTGATAGAACTTCAAGGAAACTTCTTAGCCAACCTATTTCTATTATGGTAGATTTAAGAGCCACAGATAGTTTTATTTCCTCCCATGCTATTCAAAAATGTAAAATTAATCATAAGAGTCTTAGTATAGAGGAGATGGATGTTGAGTTTGGGTTGGGTAAGACACAAAATATTAAATCTTTCCTATGAGTCTAGCTAAAACTAGGGATTATAAGGACCAAGGTGGATTTATGGGTCACTCTGTTAGGGTCTTATGATTTAATCCTTGGGATGGATTGGTTCCAAAAGCACCAAGCCAAGTTGCATTCCTATAATAAGAAGATCAAATGTCTAGATGACCAAGGGAGGTTCGTAGTTCTTCAAGGGATTAGGAGACCCATGGTGGTAAGAATGATCTTAGCCATGCAAGTCAAAAGGGAAGTGAGAAAGGGGAGAAAAATATATCTAGTAAAGGTTGAAGTGGGCAACAATGATCCCACACCTAACATTTAATACCATCCCATTCTCCAAGAGTACCGTGATGTCTTTCCCGAAGAATTGCCAGGATTGCCTCCTAAACGACGGATGGAATTCACAATAGATCTAGTTCCAAGGTTCAAGCCTATCTCCAAAGTCCCCCATAGAATGAAAACTATAGAATTACAAGAGCTTAAGATGTAATTGAAAGATTTAATGGAGAAAGTATTGATTTGGCCTAGTGTGTCTCCTTGGGGAGCCCCAGTGTTATTCATTAAGAAGGATGGAACTTTGAGGTTGTGCATAGAATATTAGATGTTGAACAAGGTAACCATTCAAAATAGATATCCCCTACCTAGAATTGATGACTTATTTGATCAAATGAAGGGAGCTGCAATATTCTCCAAGATAGATTTAAGGTCGGGATATCACTAGTTAAGAATCAAGGAAAAAGATATTCCAAAGACAACCTTCAAAACTAGGTATGGCCACTAAAATTTTTTGGTGGTGCCTTTTGGCCTAAAAAATGCCCCCTTTACTTCCATGAGCCTCATGAACCATGTTTTCCATGACTATTTGGGAAAAAAATTACTAGTGCTTCTAGATGACATTCTAATCTACTTTAAAAATTTGCAAGAGCATGAGGAGCATTTAAGAATAGTCTTGCAAAAGTTGAGAGATCATAAATTATATGGGAAATTGTCGAAATATTCTTTCTTTTAGCTTATGGTACACTATCTAGGGCATATTATATCAGCCGAAGGAATTGCAATAGATTCAACCAAGGTGCAAGCAATTATAGAATGGCATATTCCTAAAAATGTGATTGAAGTAAGAAGATTCATGGGTTTGGAAAGATATTAGTGATGGTTTGTAGAGAACTTCTCCAAGATAGCTAACCCCATAGCCTCCCTTCAATGAAAGGGAAAGATGTTTGAATGGATAGAAAAATGTGACATTGCATTCCAAAAATTGAAGGAAGCTCTTACTACCACACCAATTTTGCGAGTGCCTGATCTAGATAAAGAATTTGTAGTTTGGACGGATCCTTCATTGGATCGGCTAGGTGGAGTGCTAATGCAAAATGTGTGAGTGATTTCCTTCGAGTCTAGGAAATTGAAGGATCATGAACTTAATTATACCACCTATCACCTAGAGTTGGCAGCAATCATGCATGCCTTAAAGGTATGGAAACACTACATGGTAGGAAGACTCTTCAAGCTAAACACTGATCATAAGGGACTTCAATATCTCTTCACCCAACCGGATATGAATGCACGTTAAAGAAGGTGGTTAGAATTCTTAAGAAAATATGAGATGCATATCTCATATGTTAAAGGAAAAGAAAATCATGTTGTAGATGCCTTAAGTTGAAGGGTTAAACTTGCATCAATCTCACAGTTGGAGTTTGAACTACCAGAAAAGATCAAGCAAATGTTGAAACTAGATCCTTTTTGTCAAAAAATGATGGTAGAAATACAATGCGAGATTAATCCTGCAAAGTACCAAGTAGGAAACAATGGAATTCTTCATTATTTGAACCAAATTTATGTGTCAAAAGAGGGAGGTTTGAGAATCAAAATTCTCGCAGAAGGCCATAATGTGCCTTATCAAGCACATCCTGGGGTGACTAAGATGTATGCAAACCTAAAAACTCATTAATTTTGGCTAGGAATGAAAAAGGAAATAGCTTTCTATGTCGCCAAATGTCTTGAATGTCAATAAGTTAAGGTAGAGCACTATCATGTCCCACGGGAGCACTATATCCTCATGATATACCACAACACAAGTGGTCAGTAATCACCATGGATTTTCTAACGGGATTGCCTAAAACTCGACATGAACATGACAGTATATTAGTGGTGGTTGTTAAACTAACCAAGGTAGCACACTTCATACCAAGAAATGTGAAGGATGATGCCCCACTTTTGGCTAAAATATTCGTAAAGGAAGTCATTAGGCTACATGGGATGCCTGAGGTAATCATTTTGGATGGGAAAAAGTTGTTTACCTCCAAGTTTTCAACTTCTCTTATGACTACATTAGGAACCAGACTCAATTTTAACATGACTTACCACCCTAAAACATACATCGAAACTAAAAGAGTTAACAAAATTATGGAGGACATGCTCAGAATGTATGCCATGGATCAGCTCACTATGTGGAAAGAGTATCTACCGCTAGTATAATTTGTATATAACAATTCATACCATTCTTCCATCCAAATGGCACCATTTGAAGCATTGTATGGTGTAAAGTGTAGAACACCTATAGGTTGGGACATTTTAGAAAATTGAGTAACTATAGGGCTACGACTTCTTCAAGAAAATGACACTTAGGTGAAAGTTATAAGAGAAATATTGAAGGAGGCTTCAAATCAGTAGAAAAGTTATGCAAATACCAAGTGGACACCAACGGAATTTTTAGTAGGAGACAAGGTGTTCCTACATGTTAAACCATACAAAAGCTCAATAAAGTTTGGCAAGGTTGCTAAACTGGCTCCATGATTCATAGTGCCTTTTGAGATACTTGAGAAAATTAGTCATGTAGCTTACCAACTAGCTCTTCTGCCAGCTCTCTCTCACATACACAATGTATTCCATGTATCCTTGCTTAAGAAATATGTTGGTGACCCCTCACATGTAATTGATTGGCAAGCACTACAGGTTGAAGATTCTGGAGATATCCACTTTGAACTACTCATAATCATAGACAAGCACAATTTGCAATTGTCCAACAAAACTATCCAGCAAGTTAAGGTCCTATGGGGCCAATATGGGGAACAAGGAGCTACTTGGGAAGATGAAAGTGTAATGAAAATAAAATATCCATAATTTTTTAATTAAGTTGGCCCATCTTAATCCTATGGGGGGAAGTATGTCATATCCCCTCGATACCTTTTTAATCATTTTCCATGACCCCTAGCCCCGACCTAATTCAGACTAGGGGTGGAACTTTAGACTTTAATGTGCTGACATAAATAACTATGTGTATGCATGTGAGTGTGTGTTAAATAGGAACCTTGATGTTATTATTATTAATGTGATTATCAATCTTATCATGCTATTTTAATTTAATGCATTGAAAGTTTGGATTAACGCAGACTAATGATTTGGTTATTGTACTTGTGTGAGGTTTGTTTTTGGATGTAGGTACGAAGGGTGCAAAGTGAGGTGGATTATGTAGTTCTACTAGATGAGAGAAAGGTAATTGGTATGTCATTCTAGTTTTGACCATCCCTGTAGTTCCATTAATCTGAGGTTTATTCAAACCAAGGGCCTTAGACAAATAATAATTGTCATAGTTATTCATTTTTACTAGGCAGAGTCATTAAGATAATCTAAACAATTTTGGCTAAATTAAGGATCTTGCTTGATATGGTAAATTCACTTGGAATGGTAATAGATAACATACTAAAAATAAATTAAAATAAATAAATACATATCTAATTAAAAATAAATAAAATATAACTATATTGTATGGGCCAAATAAATAAATTACACCACCTAAATAAAATTAGTTCACATTTTTAAAAAGACAAACCTTGAAGTTGGGCACCAGATAAACCAAGAGATAGACAACAAAAATAATAAATAAATAAATAGTAAACCACAAAGTAAGGATATATGAAATATTAAATAAAAACTATTTAAAACTATGAATAATAAAACATTAGTCATTTATATCAAATGCAATATGGAGGGGTATTGAATCAAACCATTAAATAAAAGAAATAAAGTTTTCCATTGAGCAAATATGGAAAAAAAGAGGACACAAGAAAAATAATAGACGCTTTCACGGGAGAAGAAGGTAGTGCAGAGTAGTAGCAGAAGAAGAATCTCGACCAAGAAGGAAGAATCTTGGTGAGGAGGAAGACAACAAAGGAATTAAGAGGTGTAGCAACACCTAGAACTGCCACCAATGGCGAGAAGAACCTTTGACCAACATGCCATGAAAAACCCCATCCATTTCTTCTTTAACTAGATTAGTAATGCCTCATTTGGTAGGAGGATTTGGGTGAAAAGAGAAGAAAAAGAAGCAAAAGGGCTTGGTTGAAGTGGGGGTGAGTTTTGAAGAGGAGTCTAGAGCTGGGTGGCTAGGGAATTCTATTGTACTACTCAAGACCTCTCAAACTTAGGTTTGCATTCCTTCTAATATGTAGTGCCATTATATGTTGTATCCCTTGTGAAAGTATATTTAAACCTTGAAATCTTTATTTGAGGTTCTTGTAATAATTTTTTTGGGGATATCACCATGTACTCAAGTGATGGGTGTTGTTTTTATTTTATAAAATGTAAGCTAGTGTAAAGGAAATAACTTAAGGAACTAGGGAATAAAAAAAAAAAAACCTCCAAACCAGGTGTAGGATGGAGCGTTGGTTGATGGAATTCCTTCTTGCATATTTGAAAAAAAAAACTCATAGGGAAATATGTGGGATACGGTATTTTATCTTAAGTAGAGATTTTAGAACCATGAAATCATATAGTTGCTTGACTGCATAAACATTAGTGAGGCTCATTAATTTAGAAGCGTATGTAAGTATTTTCTCATTGAGTTGTAGTAGTTAGCTTCAAGTTCATTTTGTTTGCATGATTGAGTCTCAACGAAGGTTAAGTTGATAATATTGTAGTTAGAAGCATAAGGGGAGAGAAGGGTTGTATGCATCCATTTAAGACAACATTAAGCCATAGAGGTACTATGAAAAATTTAGTTTCACCTTCACAACTACCTTAAACAATTTTTGTGATACCCCATTGAGGTGTGAGCAGCAATTTAAGAAAACATATAGCTAAGTGGTAAGATTTAAGATTTATGTTGTTAACCTGCTACCACAATAAATACAATAGTGTGTCTACTATCCTTTTGAGAATAACTAGATTTACTGCTCTAGTAGCTTCATATGTTGGTTACAACTACACATTAATTAACCATATGGGATAGTGAATTGTCAGTGGGTATTAGTTTTAGTTCTTTTTTTCAACAGTGAGTAAGACTTAATAATGGTCCGATTTTTATTAGTAAGCTAGCTGGTCAAATCTGATGTAAATGAATTAAAATATCTCTTTCAATCATAGTCTTAATGGTTTTATTTTTATTTAGTTAGGTAGCCGATAAAATATGATGCAAATGCATTAAAATATCTCTTTCAACCATAGTCTTAATGGTCTAATTTTTATTTAGTAAGCTGGTAGGTCAAATCTGATGCAAATGCATTAAAATATCTCTTTCAGCCATAGTCTTAATGCTCTTATTTTTATTTATTAAGCTATCTGGTCAATTTGATGCAAATGAGTTAAGATCTCTCCTTCAGCTATTGCCATAATGTTCTAATCTTACATTAGAAGTGGACCTGGTTAAGTCTGATACAAGAAAAAAAATAATGATATCACCCTTAGTCATGGTCTCATTGCACCAATTTTACCTTACAAATGGTGCAGATCAAATCTATAACAATTAAAATGAAAATATGTGGTATGCTAACTCTATGTAATACCTGCACTTTGAATAATCTCTACCAAAAAGAGATTGTGGCAAGGTATTTCCCCTTCATAGAGGTTCCCCAAATTTGAAGCATATATTATTGAACAAATAACTCTTTCATGACCTTAGGCTAAACTAAGAGGAAGACATGGTTGAATGTAAGCAATGCTTGGGGAAGGTGAATTTATCTATCGCTGTCCCCAAGACAATGAACTATATATGGGTTATTTTTGTTATGAACGAGCTAATAGGCAATATTTCTCCTCTAATGGAGTTCTTGAACTGTTGTAGTGTGGAATTACAGTCTCTACAACTCTGTGTCTTGAAAATTATTCTTGAATGAATGAATAGAATAGATAACCACCTCAAGCTATCTAGAGATGTAGACTTACCTTCTCTCCCCCATAAGGTGTCTATGAGTACGAGGTGCTCTTCATGAAATATCTTACCATGCCATGCTTGGTTGCAACTATGATGGGAAACTATTGATCCTAAGTTTGAACTTACTAAGTTTGAGTTGGGAACCTACTTCTTGTCCAACTCTAAGCCTGAGCCAAGGAATAGTACTACTTGAGATGGACGGAAGTCTAGGAGTAGAACTAGGCTTGAGATGGAAAAAATACTAGGGGCAATACATTGCTTGAGATGGACCATAGTCTAGGGGCGATGCTAAGCTCGAGATGGATGGAGGTCTAGGGGCAGCACTAAACTTGAGAGGGACAATAGTCTAGAGGCAGCGCTATGCCTGGGATGGACAAGAGTCTAGAAGCAATACTAGGTCGAGATGGTCATTAGTCTAGGGGAATTCCATGCCAATGATGGCTACCCTTGGTTCCTTATCCAATAGATGGATAGAAAAAAAGTAAATTCCTCAGCAAACTCAAGTAGGTAGAACTAACTTCCTATGTAACCCTATAGCTGATTAAAGAACCATAAGCTAACCATAGCTAGGTGTACCATGGGAAGAGGGTCCCTAGGAAGACAATTTGCACATAGCTTAAGGGATGGAATGCCAACTCTCTCTCTCATCATGGGCCACATAATCCACTTGGAGTGGTGGATAGCATTGGAATCCACTTTGGTTAGGATTAGTTTGCACCCCACGACAAGTAGAGTAAGCAGGGATGCAGAGATAACTCGAATTCAATCATGAAGGTATGCACAATCTAGTTAGTAGCTTTCTTATGGTTTTACGCACTAACTTGTACTAGTGGATTCTGTAACCAACATGATATGATACTGCTTAAGATGATCTCCAGTATTGTTTATATGATTCTAACCTTCTATGTAATCCTTCTTGCGTGATGAAGAAAAAGAAAATATGCAGAAATTTTCCTCTTTGTTGGGGTAGTTTTTACATAGAGGTGAATGAATCCTTTGTGCCATAAAGACAGCCTTCTTGCAGCAAGGTACACATCATTTTAATCTCTCAAATCTCCCCTCATAGTTGCTATAACAGTTAGGGTTAGTTTCTGATTGTTATTTGCATCATATCACAGATAAAATCACATGATTTAGGGTGAGAGTTACGGGTCTATCATTTTGAGTTCGATAAACCCTATTTTCCACCTAAATGGAATGAAATAAACTTAGACAAATATAATTTTTTTCCTTGAAGAACTTAAGTATTATTTGATTATGGAATATTTGCATGTAGATGTAAAACATAAAGCAATACAAATAGAAAAAAATAAAGTTGCCATCAAATTGACAAAAAACACTCCAAATGGATAAAAAATGTTCTCCTCCAATTGTCAAATCAATATTTATCTAGATTTAATATGATAAGTGAGATTTTGGAGGATTTTACCTGATATTTTGGAGGCTTTTACCATTAAATGGTAGCTGGTTTACCATTAAATGGCAGTTGAAACTTTTTTTTTGACAACTCAACAGTAATGTGGAAGCATGAGACTTGTTTCAAGCTCAGATAGGTTAAAAATACATAGACAATTCACTACATAGCTTAGAGAAACAACAATAGTAAAGATATATATTAAAAACCAACTAAATTATTCAACCATAGGTAGAGACTAACAAGAAATAAATCCCTTAGACAATGAGTATTCGAATGATGGCTTATTTATTCATATGAAACTGAGATATATACAGAAAACTAAAATTATACAAAGTTCAGAGTTTTTTTATGTCTCTCCCACTGGCCAAATAAATCATGGAACACTAGAATAATATCATTCGTCTTCCAATTCTAAGAATTCTCTTAATGACTGTGGTTTCAATTTCAGTGAACATTGTAATTCTAATAGATCATGGTTATTAAGAATTTCCACTGCAAACTCTAATCTTCTTCTATGTCACTCTCAAAACTATTTCCCAAATGTATAAGGCTTTCAAAGTGACCGATTTCATCCAAGTATTTGGTTTCAATTAAGGCATGCAAATCATCGTTTAAACAGAATTTGAGGTCCACATGATCTTCCTTCTCCTTAATATGGGTATAACTATCACAGCCATCTGATATTAGCATTCCCGAATTTGTCAATGCTGTTGTTTCTGTGGGTTCGCCTTTTGATATAAAATTATCTTCAGTAGAAGTAGAAGAAGAAATGGTTGTATTAGTATTATCACAGGCATCTGACATTAACATTTCGGGACTTGTCAATGCTTCTGTTTCTATGGGTTCACCTTCTGATATACAATTATCTTCAATAGAAGTAGAAGAACTACTTGTATTAGAATTGTTAGATTTTTCAGCCCTCTTGCTGAGAGTAGTGTTCCAGTATTTTTTTATTTCATTATCTGTTCTCCCTGGAAGAAGTTTTGCTATCAGTGACCATCTGCCATTCATCACAGGAAATCATCCCAAGAATTATGTCAGTAACTTCTGAGATTGATATAAGACTGAGAAGGACAATGCTTTACCTCTGTATTATAGAATTAGAATGTAAGCTACGAAGAATACTATTTTATTGTTCTATGAAAGAGCATGTAACAGTTATATGTAAAATAAACATAGGGAAATTAACAGTTTCACTATAGGTATATTAAGGAATATGGTTTTATAACATGAAATGTGACATAAATACAAGCAAATGAATATGATCAGTTACTAAGTTTCTTCGATCAGTTACTAATTTTCTGGCCTAGGAAGATTAGATGGGGGTTATTTTTAAATTTAATAGTATGATAAATATATATCTTTTTTTGGTATAGATGAGGTGTAAAATTGTTAGTGACTTTTGATCATTAAATTGGATAATGTTTAATTAGTGAACATCTTTAGTTAGAAAACTTTCTTCCATAAAACATATCTTGAGGTTTTGTTTTTTGTTTTTTTCCCTATTGAATCATCACCATATACTATTTGATATATTGGTGGCTTTCTCTCTACAAACATACAATCTAAAATAACAAAATCAATGATTCTCTGGAACATTTTTCATATAGTGTACTTGAATGCATAAAGTGGTTGTGTGTAGTGTACAGGGCATGACCTTAGATTAGAGGGTTTGATGTTTAAGTAGTGAAAAAGATGATGGTGTTTTACATTGAACTGCATTAGATAGAGCAATGCTTCCTTGTTGAAAATATTTTTTAACTTTGGGATATTCTTATTTCAAGTATCTTTCATATGTCCTCTACTCACTTATCATGTTTTATGCTTTTGGGTTCCATTTGTTCATCTTCTATTAATCATTGTTCTAACCAACTTCATCATTTTTTCCTCATCCATTTTGACTACCAACTCGATGAATAATACACGAATCTCCGCAAAACAAAACCTCTTTGAATTTATGATTATCAAACTCTAATTAAGTGTTCTCTCCACATCACCAAAGACATTTGATCTTACACACTAAATGCTTTCCTCCATTCCATTAACACTCTCCACCTTCCTCTAAATTACAATGTTGCTTCATATGACTCATAAACTATTAAAATCTTTAATATTATCTTTTATCATTTAATACATAGCATATAAATAATCATGCAATTTTAAAAAAAAAATTAATAGGAGACTCAATACAATAAATATATGATCTCTGTATAAGCGCAATGTCTACCCTTTGCATGTATGATAAAGCTGATCTTATACTAATTAAATTTTTTTTTTCTCACTAGCCTAGTGTCAAGTAGATCATACATTTTAATAATGAGGTCATCCTCTTATGGGAAAATATTTTCACATTTAATATCAGGGCGAAGATAATTCAACCACCGCAATCTGCAGCTCTTTCCACTCCATTTTAGCCCTACAAATCTAGATCAATGCTTTTCTCCATTCATCATTTTTTTTACTATTTTATATGAAATCAAGTTAAAAGAATACAGATTAAGTACAGTTGAATACGTATATGATGCAGGAGCATCCAGTGGTGTGAGGGCAATCTTGCATCACCCAAAAAGATGATTTCCATTTTTTTGTTCATGTTGTTTTCTTTTTGTAGATGTTTTTACATTTTTGGATACCCTTTTCGTCGAATAAGAGTTTCCAACTTTTAGAACTGTTGTTCTGCTTTTTTTGCTCAACTGCTATTTTTAGCAGGTTTGAATTTGAAGGTGTGGGAAGACAGAAATTTATGGGAAGGTTCAGGATGGAAAAATACACTCTGGCGAAAGAATCAGGTCAAAATCATTCACGATTTGAAAGTTATTCAAGTTCTAGTTTCTGCTTTTTGCTCTGAAAAACCTTCTGAGCTCAATTTGAGGCACTAAATGGTCCCGAATGGGCCTGAAAATTTACCAAAATGCCAAAGTAGTCCACCAAAGGCCTGCTTTGTAAAAAATCATCTTCTCGAGATATTTCCGAAAATGTATTATCATTGAAGATCTGACAGTCGGATTAAAAGTTATGGCTTCCAAAAGTTGGTGCATATTTTAGAAATGTGCTAATTTTTGAATGTGAATTTAAACTTGAATTTCAAATTGTAATTTTGGCACGAAACTGCCAAAACACTTATCTTGAATGTTGTTTTTGGTTCCAAACCGAATTGGGTCTATTTATGGGCTAGTTTCTGATTTTTGAGTAACTTTTTGGGGAAAGAAGTT
Source organism: Sequoia sempervirens (assembly GCA_007258455.2). Classification (NCBI taxonomy): domain Eukaryota; kingdom Viridiplantae; phylum Streptophyta; class Pinopsida; order Cupressales; family Cupressaceae; genus Sequoia; species Sequoia sempervirens. The sequence goes on along the minus strand of VDFB02105785.1, from coordinate 131,623,523 downwards.
CGCATGCTACGAAAGGGGAATCTGGGTAATTTTTTGTAAGTCTGTAATTTGCATGTATCATAGAGCTCGAGGATTTGTGATCCTCTTCATGTAAGAAGTTCCATATTTTTGAATAAAATATTATTCTCTCTTTTGTGAGTGTATTTCTGTGTCTCGGGTTTGCTCCCTCGTCAGGTGGTATCAGAGCAAGTTTTCCTGAGCATGTGAATAGATCGCTGATCGTGAGGCAGTTTGCACCAGGACCATGGTTATGGGTTCAAGATCTTCAAGATGCCTCCAAGAGTGATTCCTAGTAGGCATGGTGGTTCCAAAGGTGGCAAAGGTGGCAGAAATGCTGGTAGAAGAGATCCATTGGCGGCCGAGGGTTTCAGAGCCCTCTAGAGACAAATTGATGCATTGCAAGAACAAATGAGAAGAGGGTTAAACTCGGGAAGGAGAGGAGAAAGCGAGGATGAAGAAGAGGTAGAAGATTCAAACATAGAAGAGGAAGAAGAAGCAATTGATCAAGATCAAATACAACTGATCAGGGCCATTTAGAAGATCAGAAAAAAACCCATAGAAGTCCCCAGTTATTCTGGAAGTCTGAATCCAGAAGAGTTGATCGACTTGATCAATGAGCTAGAAGAATATTTTAATTATGAAGAAGTAGAGGACCCAAATCGGGTTAAGTTTGCAAAAATTAAGCTGAAGGGCCATGCCAATATTTGGTGGAAAGAGGTCTAGTTGGAGAGAAATCAAAGAGGAAAAGGAAAGATCAGCAGTTGGGATCACATAGTGGAGAAACTAAAGAAGCAGTTTATACCAGTAGACTACGAGCTAGATCTGTGAAAGAATACATAGAAGATTTTTACAATATGATCATTAGTACAGGCCATGCAAAGGCCAACAAGGAGAAGGTAGCCCGTTATCTTAATGAGTTACGACCGAGCATTCAAGAGGAGCTAAGCCTGGTCAGAATGACCACCATTGAGGATGCATACCAGTTTTCTCTGAAAGTTGAGGAGAAGTTGAACAAAAGATTTGACAGCAAGCAAAAAGGCCGAGGAGGTCAAAGCGGAAGGGGTAGTGGAAGATCTTTTGGGAGTCGAAATGAGAATGAAAGGAAAAATGAAGATGTGGGTACCAGTCAAAGCTAGAGGAATGATAACTTCTACCGCCCCTGTGATAAAAAAAGTGGTGATCAAAGAGGTAGAGGATGAGGAAGATCTGGGCCAAGGCCTGGAAGAGGTGGTTTCAGAGGAACTTGTTTCCATTGTGGTGAAGAAGGGCATCGAGCCTCTGAATGTCCACAACACCAAGGAAGGACAGATAGAAGGCTAGAAGATTGTGGAAGGGTTGCACATGCAGATGAGGAGGCATAGTCTGAGCATTCAGATGATGCTGAAAGGGGAGAAGCCCTAGTGGTTAGAAGATCCCTTGTGACTGAAGGGAAGGAGCCAGAGCAGAGGAAGAATCTATTCCGCACAAGGTGCAAGTGTGAAGACAAATGATGTGAAGTCAATATTGATAGTGGGAGCACTGATAATCTAGTGTCAAAAGAGATGGTTACAAAGTTGAAGCTGAAAAAGGAAAGGCATCCACATCCAAATCGAATTGCCTGGTTGTAGAAAGACCACAAAGTTCTGGTCAATGAGCAGTGCCTAGTGAAGTTCAAGATCGGAAGCTATCGTGATAAGGTACTCTGTGATATCATCCCCATAGATGCATGTCACATGTTGTTGGGGAGGTTGTGGTAGTTTGATAGGCGAGTTGTACATGATGGCCATGCAAACACTTATTCCTTGATGAAAGATAGAGTCTGCCATAAGTTGAAACCCCTGAAGAAGGACGAAGAAAAGGTATGCAGTAGTGCTAGAATTTGTTTTGTTGATGGAAAGAAATTTTTAGAAGGAATGAAGCATGAACGTATGTGTTATGCATTGATTCCTAGAATGGAAAAAGAAGATAGTGAGAAGGTGTCAGTAGAAGTTTTTGGACTATTGAATGAGTTTCAGGAGATTATTTCTGATAACGTACCTTAGGGTTTACCACCAATGAGGAAGATCAACCATCAGATTGACTTGATCCCTAGAGCCAATTTTCCAAATAAGGCAGCTCACAGAATGATTCCTGCAGAAAATGAGGAGTTGAACAGACAAGTTCAGGAGTTGTTGAGGAAGGGTTTGATTCGAGAGAGTCTGAGCCCATGTGCAGTACCTGCAGTACTAGCACTAAAGAAGGATGGGGAGTGGAGGATGTGTATAGACTCTCATGCCATAAATAAGATAACAATCAAGTACATATTTCCCTTGCCAAGGATGGATGACCTAATGGATTGTTTGAGTGGAGCACAGTACTTCACAAAAATTGATCTGAAGAGTGGATATCACCAGATCTGGATTCGTGAGGGAGATAAATGGAAGACTACCTTCAAGACCAAAGAGGGCTGTACGAGTGGTTAGTCATGCATTTTGGGATAACCAATGCACTGAGCACATTCATGCAACTCATGAATGAGGTACTCAAAAAGTTTCTAGGAAATTTTGTTATTGTGTACTTAGATGATATTTTGATTTTCAATAAGACCTTGGATGAGAATTTAATGCATATTCTTAGGGTTTTTGAGAAGTTGAGAGAGGAGAAACTATTGATAAATTTGAAAAAATGTAGTTTTGTGAAGGAGTTAGTGTACTTGGGGTTTGTTGTCTCGGCAGAAGGTCTCAAGATGGACCCAGAGAAGGTGAAGGCTATTCTAGAATGGCCTACCCCGAGAACTGCTACTGAGGTGAGATCTTTCCATGGTTTGGCCAGTTTTTATAGAAAGTTCATTAGAAACTTTAGTAGTATTTGTGCACCCCTGACTGAAACAATGAGAGGGGATAGAAAAGAGTTTAAGTGGAGCACTGGAGTAGCGAAGAGTTTTGACTTGTTGAAGCAGAAGGTGATAGAGCAACCAGTTTTAGCTCTCTCGGATTTCAATAAGGTGTTTTAGGTGGATTGTGATGCCAGTGGTTGTGCCATTGGAGCAGTGATGAGCCAAGAAGGTAAGCCCATTGCCTATTTCAGTGAAAAGTTAAATGATGCAAAGAGAAAGTACTCTGTGTATGATCAGGAATTTTATGCAATAGTTCAAGCATTAAAGAAATGGAGACATTATCTGTTGCCAAAGGAATTTGTTTTGTTTATTGATCATCAAGCATTATAGTATCTGAGTAATCAGGGAAAATTAAATCAAAGGCATATGAAATGGGTAGAATTTTTGCAGAGTTATACCTTTTTTTTAAAGCATAGGAGTGGAAAGTTGAATAGGGTTGTAGATGCCTTAAGTAGGACGCAAACATTGTTGACAAAGATGTAGATTGAAGTGGTTGGGTTCAATGAACTCAAGACATTGTATCGTGAAGATCCTAATTTTGCAGAGACTTGGAAAGCTTGCAAGGATCCTATTACAATTGACAGGACAAAGTGGCTAGATTTCATAATCTAGGATGACATCTTGTTTAAGCGAAGTCAATTGTGCATTCCAAGGAGTTCCACGAGGGAGAACCTGATAAAGGAGAAGCACAGTGGAGGAATGGCAGGACATTTTGTTTGGGATAAGACCATTGCCATTATCAGTGAGCATTATTATTGGCCTCAATTATCACAAGATGTGAAGAAGTTTGTGCAGAGTTTCAGGGTATGTCAAATGGCTAAAGGAGTGAGCCAAAATACTGGCTTGTATCAGCCCTTACCTGTACCAGAGAGACCATGGGAGGATATAAGTATGGACTTTGTTCTTAGTTTTCCAAGGACACAGAGAGGGAATGATATAGTATTTGTGGTAGTTGACAGGTTTTCAAAGATGGCACATTTCATCCCATGCTGGAAGACCCATGATGCAGTCCACATTGCTAACTTGTTCTTCAGAGAGGTGGTGAGGCTACATGGTCTGCCAAATAGTATAGTCTCAGATCATGACACAAAATTTGTTGGATACTTTTGGAGGACCTTGTGGAAAAAGTTGAAAACAGAGTTGAAATTCAGTTATGCACACCATCCACAAACTGATGGGTAGACTGAGGTTGTGAATAGAAGTTTGGGTAACCTATTGAGATGCTTGGTAGGAGATAAACCCAAGGGATGGGACTTGATCTTACCCCAGGCAAAATTTTCTTACAACAATTCTGTCAACAAAAGCACTGGTAGATCACCATTCCAGATTGTGTATGGAGGTAGTCCCAGGACCACTCCAGAACTAAGAAAGATGGACCAAGAGAAGAAAAGTGTCGAAGCCAAAGACATTGCAAAGCACATCAAGAATATACATTAGAATTTCAGAGAAGATATTAACAAGATGAATATGCAGTATAAGGCTAAGGCAGATCAGAAGAGGAGGTATAAGGAGTTTCAGATTGGTGATGAAGTGATGGTCCACTTGAGGAAAGAAAGGTTTCTAGTGGAAAGCTATAACAAACTAAAGATAAAGAAGTTCAGTCCCTGTAAAATTGTGAAGAGGCATAAATCAGGGAATGCATATGAGGTAGAGTTGCCGAATGGAGTCAATATTTCCCTTGTGTTTAATATTTCAGATTTGACAGAGTATCATGAAGGTGGCGCAAAGGAAGTACCAATAATAGAATAGTCTGGCATTCTAGCACCTACTTCAGAGAAGTAGATTGAAGAAATCCTGGATAGCCGTGTGGGAAGGAGTACCAAAAATAGACAATATGAAGAATATTTGGTGAAATGGAGAGGAAGGCCTATCAAAGATTCGTCTTGGTTGTTTAAGGCAGAGGTTGACTATTTGGGTTTTCCTCAACCATCTGAGACGTGACAGGGTCACTTCTCAAATTACCCTGGGTGTCTGATGCAGGAGCATCAAGTGGTGTGAGGGAAATCTTACATCACCCAAAAAGATGATTTCTATTTTTTTGTTCATGTTGTTTTCTTTTTGTAAATGTTTTTTCATTTTTGGATACCCTTTTCATCGAATAACAGTTTCCAGCTTTCAGAACTGTTGTTCTGCTTTTTCTACTCAACTGCTATTTTTAGCAGGTTTGAATTTGAAGGCATGTGAAGATAGAAATTTATGGGAAGGTTCAGGATGGAAAAATACACAATCTGGCAAAAGAATCAGGTCAAGATCATTCACGATTTGAAAGTTATTCAAGTTCCAGTTTCTACTTTTTGCTCTAAAAAACCTTCTGAGCTCAGTTTGAGGCACTAAACGGTCTTGGATGGGCCTGAAAATTTGCGAAAATGCCAAAGTAGTCCACCAAAGGCCTACTTTGCAAAAAATTGTCTTCTCGAGAGCTTTCCGAAAATGTATTATCATTGAAGATCTGATAGTTGGATTAAAAGTTATGGCTGCCGGAAGTTGGTGCATATTTTAGAAATGTGCTAATTTTCGAATGTGAATTTAAACTTGAATTTCAAATTGTAATTTTGGCGCCAAACCGCCAAAACACTTATCTCGAATATTGTTTTTGGTTCCTAACCGAAATGGGTCTATTTATGGGCTAGTTTCTGATTTTTGAGTAACTTTTTGGGGAAAGAAGTTTGCATGTTGCGAAAGGGGAATCTGGATAATTTTCTATAAGTCTGTAATTTGCATGTATCACAGAGCTCGAAGATTTGTGATCCTCTGCATGTAAGAAGTTTCATATTTCTGAATAAAATATTATTCTCTCTTTTGTGAGTGTATTTCTGTGTCTCGGGTTTGCTCCCTTGTCAGTATATTTCTGATGAAAACTGTATTAAAAAAATATTCAATGAGAACATCTTACACAGTTTTTATTAGAAATATATTTGTTCATTTCTCAATATTTCTAACAAATATAGTTTTTTAAGAGAATATAAACAGAAACATAAAACTCACAAATTTAAAAATATTACAGTACAAATTAGTATGGAGAAACATTTTTAATGCCTTTTTTTAATCATACAAAATCATTTGTATTGTTGCAACTTAAATTTATTTCAATCTACTAACTGAAATATAATTAAAGATTCACAATTTATAAGATTTGTTTGAACATTTCTGAATTACATTTTCTAAACATTTTTCGTTATCAATATTTCAAATCACACTTTATAATCCATCATCAAAATGAACCAAAAAAAAAAAAAATACAATCATTCATAAACCAACATTTCCACCAACACTAATAACAGTATTTACTCAAAATAAAATAGAAATTAACAATACCTGTTTTTATTGGCACAGAATTCCATGCACCATCACTATAGGTTTTTATGTATTTAACTAAAATGGAATCTTCCTCGACACTCCACGCCTTTCTCTGGAGATCTTTTAAGCCATAGGGAGACCTCCCCATCTCAAATTTAATTCACCAACCTCCTTCCATTATTTTTCTTTTTATAGACGATTCAAGACGTAAAAGCTTCTGAAACAAAACAAAAGAAAATTGCCATATAATAATACTGCTATTTAACTGCGGTAAAACATCACATTAATGGACATACTGTCAAAATTATGAACTTTTCCAGAAAATTTCCGGGAGAATTCCAAACTGTTATATCAATTAATAATACAATATCATTTTATTTAACTATCATTGAATGCAATAAACAAACAGTTGACACTAGTTTTACATTTGATAGATCTAAATAATAGACAATTATTTATTTTTACTATTTAAAATTTACTTGTTGATATTTAAAATAACCATAAACAAAACGTGCACCAACCGTTCTCTCAGAAATGACAATTGCTCAGTTGTCATGAATTTGGAATGGATTATTTATTTCTCCCTGTCTGGTTTCGAAATTAATTAGTTTCAATTCGGACCACTTGAATTTATTTTTATATTCATTGTTTTTGTTTTCTTTCTTATTCATCCACTCATTTTAGTCATCTGTTGGATATGGTTGCATGTCTATATTATTTACCATTTGTTTTGGCTTTTCTTTCATACTTTATATTCTTTTGGTTTTTTCACATTTGTTCACTCATTTCACTTTGTCATGTGTCAGATACGGTCACATGTCTACATCACTTGTTTTGGTTTTCATTTTATGTTGTATGACCTTTTGTTTTTCCCTGTGTCCACTCGTTTCACATTGCCATGTGTTGGATAAGACCACATGTCCACATCACATAGAAAAATAATGGAATTCTTGGTTTATGTTAGCTTTGGACAGGTAGCATATGGGAAGATGTTTATCACGTATACTAAAATATTTTTTATCCAATTCACTCCACTTTTTTTCCAAATATGATTATTTTTAGGTAAGTAGTGTATGGGGAGGTATTTATGTTTAGCCTTTCAACATTGAAGTCATTTTTACCCAACTCACTCTACACCTTTTTGAATATTTTGTGAATAGGTGTAACACTATTTTATAAATGATAATTTAGAGATTTATTCATAAAAAATAAAGTAAAATTAAAGTATTGTGTATGTTGTGAATAAAAATGGGATTAATAATTTTAAATTTTATAATTTAAAGATATAAATTAATTGTTTATGAGTTTGTACTATAAATTTTAAAATAAATAAATTATTAAATTAATCAAAACAATCTTTAATTAATTACTATCATTATCTTTTAATTATATTGTAATAGTAAAAATTAATCATCAAGAAATATTTTATAATACAATTTTAATTGATTAATGTGATTGCATAAAATATAATAAAACACATCACAAAATGAGGTTTTTAACCTTTTTAGGATGGAAGGGGTTAACACCACTTTGGAACTTAGTATCTATTCACTAAAATATAAATGATGGAGGAAATTTATTAGATATGGTGGTTGCAAGTTGCAAAAATTATTACTAGGGGGCTCATTGTAGTTGCAATGCATACTAATGCATTTAATTAGATGGCTCGATACTTTCATCACTATGTGTTGCAGTTAAGCATTTTATTTTCACAATAACCTCACTTGCATGAATGTCAAGTGCCTTTGGAATGTGTCATGGACATTGATCAAAGTATAATATAATTTATTAATAAGTATTATAATATACTAATATTAATATTTACATTAAATTATTTGTTATAGTAATTGATATAAATATATAATTATGTAAATTCAAAGGAAATTAATTTCTTAAAATATATATTACAAACCATTTACAAAATGGAAAAAGCACAATATGAGGAGTATCAACTCTAGTCACATATTAAAGTCTAAATAGAGAGACCAACATAACATAGTAGTTAACAAGTTTATTCATCAACAGATGCTAGAACAACAAGACTATTAGGCTAATCTAACATATCATTCATCCAAGTCCTTCACAACATGTTCATTTATGTTCCTCATCACCATTTCAAACTTTTCCACCTTCTTAGGTCTATCAACATAATGAGTCTTCATGTAATATTTAAGCATAACTAATTCATACTTATACAAGTTGCTCCTACTTTTAAACAACAATAAGACCTTTCTCAAGAAAGATTGATAATTTCTCCTTAGGAATCTTTAGAATCATGCTAACCTAGAAGTGAATGCTAATAATGGTGATTTTTCGTTGAAACTTGAAAAGGCATATCATTTTTCCTTGGAAACTCTCCTTGTTTCTTTTCCTCTAGATAAAATATAATATCTCATTAGTAGACATAAGAAAAAACTTATTAAGATCAATATAAAAACCATTCACATAGCCAAATAAAATCTCAAACCAAGTAAAATCATCTTTCATATCTCATCTAAAATTGTTAGCAAGGAAAGATGACCAAACAAGACAGAAATTTGGCAATCAAAGAAAATATATTCAATAGTGTCAATTTTATTACATAGAGAACACATTCTAATAGGGATAGCTAAAGAAGATAATTCAAGATTCATAGTAATATTTTTTCTAAATAAGAATCCCTCTAAAAATTATTTATGTGATTTAATAATGGAAGACTAGGTATGTCTACATGCATATGCCCATTTAGAATTATACCAATCCATATTCTAATTTTATTCAAATAAACTATTATTTCCCTCCTATTACCTATTGAGAAAAAAGGTAAACAAACCTACAATATTTACTTTAGTGTGTTTACAAATCTGAAATTAATCTTATCAAAGATTATCCACTTAGATGATTATGTGATTAACAAAATCCAAAAATGTAATGAGAATAACAATACCAAAGATGACACCAAAATTTGTGTGGAGAAACCTTTTTAAGAAAAAATCCACACAAGAAAGAGGAAAAGTATATTACTAGTCTTCAAGCAAAGATGTACAAAAATAAACTTCACTTGACTTCTCTAAGAAATTTGACAATGCTTTGTTACATACAACTCAAAAATAATGAAACTACTATCTTAATACCCCAATATATATAATAATATGGATTAGAATACCATTATCATATCCCAAAAGAAGAGGAAACCCACCTACAAAAAATATATGCCCCACCTCCTAGGAATCCTTTAAACATAGTAAAAATTATTAAATGCTCATATGGCCTTCACATGGGCACCTAACCCATAAATAATCAAACTTGTTCAAACCTAAGAGCACCATTAATCTCTCATAGCTCCAATAGTTCAAACCTAAACATGAAAAAATGGGTACCCAAATCTAGATAACATGCAAATGACATATTCCTACATGCATAGACATGCAAGTCAAGGTGGTCCCTACCCAGAAAGTGGACATCTAGATGAAATATTCCGTTGATATTCTCTATAATTGTCATAGAAAATGTGTTTTCCTCTATGAGTGCAATTACAAATTTTTATAAGTAAATAAATAATAAATATTTTATCCTCTTATGTCCCTAATTAGTAACTATAAGGATGAGGTTTCATGTGATATTATACCTATGGATGTTTGTCACATGTTGTTAGGAAAACTGTGGTAGTTTGATAGGAAAGTGGTGCATGATGGACACACTAACACCTATTCCTTGAAAAAAGATGGTGTTCATCGTAAGTTGAATCCCCTAATGGAGGCAGAAGAAAAGGTGTGCAGTAATGCAAGAATTTGTTTGGTTGATGGAAGAAATTTCCTAAAATGTATTAGACATGAGCATATGTGTTTTGCATTCATCCCTAGAGTTGATAAAGGAGATACTAATGAGGTACATGTAGAGGTTTCAAATTTGTTGAATGAGTTTCAAGATATTGTTTATGATAACGTACTTGAAGGCTTTCCTCTAGTAAGGAATATTAGCTATCAGATGGATCTAATTCCTAGAGCTAGCTTTCCAAATAAGGCATCCCATCAAATGACTCTAGTAGAGAATGACAAGTTGAACAAATTGTTGGCATATGGTTTTGAGAGATGGTTTTTGGCTTCTAATGTTGTCATTGATGGCAACTAAGGTCATCTCGATGGTCCACAGATCTTTATCCAGTCATACCTGCAGACAAAGTAGAATAATATGTATTACAAGAAAAATACTTGTGGAATAGAGTATTTAGTCAGATAGCTTCATCGAATCATTGTTTTGTGTTGTGGATCTCTAAAATTTCCTATTGAGCATGCGGATCATCTTATCATTGATTTTTGGGGTGTTGTATTAGTTGCTATATGAGTTTGGAGGTCTGGTAGGACATTTTCTATTTATTTTCTTGATAGTTCTGACTCAGTGTAAGTGGTGCATTGTGGATGTATAAAAGTGAACTTATTTAAGTTGTTTTCAAATTCAAATGCCTAATTATTGGTCCTAGATATTTTCTAGCCAACTTGTTTAGATACGCATCAAAATTATTCATGATTTGGGCCAACAAGTTGCAAATATTATTAAGTTTTGTTGAGCCGACTTGTGGTGATTAAATCCTTAGTCGTAAATATATTTAAATGATCAGATATATCATTGCAGTAGTAGGAGAAGGTACATGGATGTATGTTGTGAATTTCTAAGGAGTGTTTGAGCGATATCATGTGCAATTTCACTTGCGCATAGATATTTTTTTGTGTGTGAACTTGAGTAGAAAAGGGCATAAGTTTGGTATCAGTCATCCAGACAGAAGTTCATCATCAGAGCTTAACTGGAACTACAATCAAGCATTGGTAGATGCTATACATTCAATTCAACCCTTTGGATGTAATCCAAACTATTTTAAGGACAGTGAGTCCATTTTTGAGTAGTGAGCTCTAGGCAGTGAACCTAAATGCAAGTGCATTCTCATTTTGTAATATTTCTTTGGAGTATACTAAGAACTTATTGTGGATTGGCCATCCACTATGGTTTTTCCCCTAACAAGGTTTCCACATAAAAATCCTTGTGTTATGGTTGTGTGATTTCTTCCTTTTAGTTTCTACTCATTGATTTTAATTAAATATTTTAAGTGGATTAAAGATCAAAATAAAAGGATTAATTTTTGCACAACACTAATTCACCCCCCCTCTTAGTGTTGCTTGTTTCCAACAATTGGTATTGGAGCTTGTTCCTAGAAATAATCTAATAGCTTGGGGAGATCTTGGAAAGTGTTCTCAATGGATACAAGCAGTCTTCAACAACAACTCATGGTGGCCTTGGATGATCTTGACCAGTCAAAATCTGAGATCCAGGAACTGCAAGAAAATATTGAAAATGCAAAAAAAATCATCCAGTCATTGAAAGACAAGATTAATGAATCAAGGGAGAAAAGAAAGTAATTATGTGGTCAACTTAAGTAGAAGAGAAAAACCAGTGAAGATGAACAACTCAGTCAAGCCCTAAAAGAGAAAAAAAAAGAATGTGAAAAGTTTTCCCAAGAAAATGTTGCTTTGAAGTGTGAGATGGAATCCATCATGATGAAGATGACCAAGGAGTTTGAGGACAGAAAGAAGAATGAAGAAAAGCTTGCACAATCTTTAAAATAAAAATTTGAACAATGCAGTCGATTAGAAAATGAATTGGAGCAATCCAAAACAATGAAGAGGAGCTTGAAAAATAGCTTGATGATCTCAGAGATGAACTTGGTACTACAAATGAGTTCAAGGAGAAATTCAAAGAAAGTTCAGCCAAACTTGATGAATTAATCAAGGGACAAAGAACTGATGGTGAAAGACGAGGTCTTGGATTTGAAGAAGGAGAAAGCTCTAGATTTGGACAAAGGAGCCCTGAACATAAGACTTCAGGACAAAGAAAATTCAGACAAGGGAATTGTATGAATGGACCCAGAAGGAATCCGGTAAGGAAACCTAATGCTCAAATATTTAATTGTTATTGCTATACTTGCAACAAATTTGGTCATATGGCTTCTTAGTGTAGGAGTAGGGTGAAAATAAGTAGACCATCATTCTCAGGTCAGTGTTTTAATTGTTATAAATATGGTCATAAGTCAAGTGAATGCAAAATTGAGATGCATAAGTTTCTTAGAAATGTCAGATGTTATGCATGCAATAGATTTGGACACATTGCTAACCAATGCAGATCAAGACAAAATTAGTGGAATGATTGGCCTAGACAAAGAAGTGTTGTGTGCTCCAGTTGCAACAAATTCAGTCACACCTCTAGATTTTGTTGGAACAAAAGAGGTCTGGTAAGACAAAACAAGCAACCGAATGTTAAGAGAAAAGAAAAAATCACTATTGATGAGATCAAGAAGCAGATGCAGAAGAAATGGGTGAAGAATAATTCCTCTACAGAAGGAAATGGATCGACACCAGAAGTCACTTCTAGTAATACCTCTAGAAATTAATTTTAGGTCTCTGCCTTAGGGGGAGTTGTCAAGGAAATTTACCAAACCCCCCTACAAGTGATTGATACTAGAATTCAGATGAGTCTAATAGGAAATTAGATACTCTTCAAAAATTGTGAAATGAATCTAAGGCATCAATGGAGAAAATTGTAGATCCGCACAAGATTTATCTTCCCCAGAATATAAAAGTTAGAGAACCAGTTGAATTAGGGCAAGGGCATTTATTGAAAAATTAAGGAGTTAGGTTCAATGACAATAAAAGAATGGATTTCACTTTCATTTGTCATATTGCATTTAGACGAAAGAAGTGTGGAGTGCTCTAAGGCAATCTTTTCCAAATTGAGAAGGGATCCAAGCAAAGAGGAGAATCTATGATCAGCTTCTATTTTGTCTCTAAAAGGTATTTACTGCAAAACCTGTAAATTTGTTTACTTGCAATTATGTCTACCCCTCTTTTTTTTTAAGTCAAGGATAGGCCACAGCCAAAGTTCAAGTGGCATCCATATAAGTTCATAGACATAAAACCCCTAGGTGCATTTTCATTGATTTTGTATGGAGTTCTTCATATAGAAGATATTAGGGCATATGTGCATGCTAATATTGAAGATTTGGGTAGTGGACAGCTATTGGAATTGTATTCTAATCACATAGTTCAAGAGGATTTCTCTATGAAACCTGAATTTCACACCCTACTAGTCAAGAAATTTGTGCAATTTGTGAAATTTCCTATATTTGAGGAGGATGAGTGGGTTCGATACATACTAAGCCGTGTGCATGATGAATTCATGTGGTTGGATGTGCCATTCAAAATTACCAAGGAAGCTATTTATGCAATCACATGCTTGAACTCCTCCAAGAGACTTCTAGTATTAAATTCAGTAAAGAATGATGAGGTTACTAAAGCAACTGGCTCGCATTGGGTTAGAAGGGAAATGACTATAGAACATATTGCCGAGGTTGATGTAAAATTTTCATCTATGATCATAGGGTACAAGATTTATCACTCAAGTCAGGAAAATTTTGTATCTGGCACTGCCATCTATACAACATATGAAATTATCACAATTTATGTGAATTACTCAGAGGTCAACTATTGGAGAACTTGAAAAAAGATCAAGAAGGACAAGAAGAATGCATTCAAGTTTGGAAACTTGTTAATCTACCTGTATTTCTACTTCTCAAGTGAGGTACCAGGAATTGGTAAAGCTCATTGGTGTAATGACATTCTAGTAGCCATTCAAATTTGGGATATGCTATGTAGTCTTAGGGATCGCCATACTTGCAATGCAACCCTATGGGGTCATTTTAAAGTCTTTCAGAATCAGATGCATGTCAGAGAAAGAATTCCTGAAGCCTTAGTGGAACAATATAAAGACTCAATATTTTTCATGGTAGACATCGACCAATGTCACATGGAATTAGTTTCTCATAGAACTATTTGGATCATTCCTATGAGATATGAAGTGGATGAAAACATTTTGAGGATGTACGCGGAACATCTACTAAATTCACCACTGGATCCTAATGAAGAAAGGTTTGGCACCTTTGTAGAGAAAATCTTACAAGTTCACTCAGATTTGAGAAATCCCATGTCAATCAAAAGGGTGAGAAAGGAAATAGAAGTCATTGCAGAGAGAATGGGTCTTCCAGTTGAAAAACTAAAAGAAATAAGGAGACAAATAGATGAATCTAAAGCAGCCAAAGAGAAGGAAAAGACAATTCCAACTAGTCCAGGAACATCTTCTGCTAGAAAAACTAGGAGTTCCCCTGCAACACAACCAAATCAAGCCAAAGCCTCTGGAAGAAGAAAGAAGAATAAATGTTCAAGAACCTACAAAGTTGCATCCAAAAATTAAGAAGAATTCACATACTTAGAATAAATAGTTAAGGAAATAAAGGCAACTAGGACTCATGTTGTCAAACTTAACAAGAGAAAGCCTTCCGGAAAAGGTGAAGAAGCAAAGAAAAAGACCAAAATTGATAAGCCCAGTATGTCTATGGAAGAAGTTGTGAATGTTGTAGTAGAATATGGAAATATCAAGCCACTCTGTGATCTATATGAGACTTTTGATGAATCCAGTAAGAGGATTCTTAAAAAAGCCGCAGTCAAGCACTTAAATTTTTTCAATAAAACTCTGATTGAAATCATGTATGGCTTGCCTACAAGCCTATATGAAGCTTTGGAATCCAGGAGAGAAAATGCTAGAACTGAGGAAGAAAACTTGAGGAAAAGAGTTCTTGTTGACTTGTGCCTGGAAATGGAAATTGAAGAAATGGGTTTACTTCTTCATAAATCTAAAAAGGATTTCAGTAGCAAGTCTAGAATAAACAAACTCATGATTGGTGACATTGATGCTATTATCAATGAGACTAAAACAATTATGGAAGATTACTTGTCAAAGGAAAAGGTAAATACAAAAGAGATCAATACTAAACATGTTAAAGGTCATGAGGAAGTGAATGTGGAGGTGAATAAGTTAGAAGAAGGAAATAAAAATAAGGAAGACATAAATGTATCTAATCCTCCAATTTTTGAGGATATTCTGACTTCCCCCAATGTTGAAAACACTGAGACACCTATGGAGACTAAAGTATAAATTGAAGTAACTAATGAAGAGAAAGATGTGCCTGATGAAGAAAAGGAAAAACCAAAAGTTATTTCAGAAGCTCAATCTAAGATTGATAAGGTAAATAATCAAGAGTTCAATCCAAAAGAGGCAAACTAATCCCTATCGAAGTAGCGGGTAGAATCATATTTTGAGCTTGATGTGAGTTCAATCAACTTATCCACCTTGTCCCTAATCTAGATGCTGAAAGTTTCCAAAATAACTCATGATAAAGCCAATGAGAAAATATTGCAATCTCACATTGAAGATAGTGAACTATTGAATCTCCATTCTGGAGTTCTTCAAAAACTGATGCCTACCCATGTCATGGACCTAGCAAGCTCTTCCTCTGGTGAGATGAAAAAGATTAATAAACTCTGTAGATTCTCATTTCAAATCTTTTGAGGATTGAGTTGTAGTTAAAGTGCAAAAGGAGTTTAAGGTGGGAAGAATTGGTAGCCTAAAAGAACCAATTGCCAAGGACAAAGCTTTGTTGATTATTTACATAGAGAATTTCCAATGTGTTGTAACTGTAGGAGGAAATGTGTACAAATCCTACCTAATCCTGTCAAAATTTATTGAGGAAAATGAGAAGAAGATAAAAGATATTGAGCAGCAGTTGGTTATTATGTCCAACACCTTTGATCCTTTGGTTGGTAGTGTTTGTCATCAAGATGGTCAAGTAATGTCTTTGCTCGACCAAATAAAGAATCTGAAGTCTGAAAATGAAAGAGTTATTAGCAAAGTAAGTGAACTCAGGGAACTAATAAGTCCAAAAATTGAGATATTGGTGAATTCTTTGAAAGAAGCAAAAAGTGATGTGATTGCTCCTAATCCGATAACTTTGGAAGCTATAAAAACATTGTCTTATCTTCACTGTGGTCATATTACCATTTTGGAAAGTCTGAAAAGTGTGTGGGACTCAAACATAAATGGACTGAAGAATGTCTTTGCAAACATCTTCAAATTTTTGTAAGTCTTTGAATATACTTGTACATTTTTTGCAATTTCAATTTCCCTAAATTTGTCATTGATGTCAAAGGGGGGAGAGAGTTAAGTGAAAAAAGACTTGATATTCTTAGGGGGAGTAATATTTTGCAGTGGGGTGATCCCATAATAGTGGTTTACAATTTTTGGCCAAACTAGACACTGAAATTATTATTTTTAACTAAATCTTCACATTCGAGCACCTATAGAGGCTAAACTGTGAGGAATTTGAAGATGGTGCAAACTAGAGTCTCATCAAATTTTTTTTGTAGATTCTAAAAATATTTTTTTCAAAATTTTTGGAATCAAATTGCACTTCTTTTTCAATCTCCCACGAAAATAGATTTTTTTTCAGAAAACAACATTTTTAAAAAGTGACACACACTGTATAACACATAACTTTTTTTCCATGATAGATAAAATTCTAATTCTTTCAAATTTAGATTTGTAACTCTGATATCTAGTGCTTCCACTTGGTTAGATAGTTTTTTTATTGAATAGTTTTTCCTTAATCAAGTTTCAAAGTCAAACGAATTACAATTTAGACACGTGGTATAACGGTAACTTTTTTTGTATATGTCAAAATTTAATTTATTTATTTTGTTGGATCAAGGACTTCAATATCAAGTGCTCTCATATTTTTCAATTTTTTTTTTATAATATTCTATTTTTCCACATGTGAAGAACAAAGAAATTCATTTTCGATGAAAAACCTATGTTTAATAAAACTTAAAAAACAAATACATAACAAAACCAAAACATATTAAAATTATATTCATTGGATAGCTTGTTCTGAGGAATACCATAATCATTTGAAATAAATTTTAAATGAATTCATTTGATCCCCCAAAATCTAAATCAAAAGTGATTTTTTATCAGCATTTGGATAGGTGTAAAGGAGACGCATTTATAGATATGGTTTAAAACTAGCGAGGTTCTATCCAAAGGGGTTTGATCTAAGGTGATTTGATTAAACCCTCTTCAATTGGAATCCTTAAAATGGAACTTTTTAAGGCTTAAATCATTATATTTTTTTAAAAAATGTGATTTCAGCTAAAATTCGTTCCTCTCAAGAATTGTAAACCACTATACTTGGAGTTGTATGCTATATGCAGTATTTTGAATTTTGGAAATGTGCTTATCAGTTTCGACACTTAGTCATTTTTCTCTAAGTGTTGCCATCAATGCCAAAGGGGGAGATTGTTGGAATATGGTTTTGAGAGATGGTTTTTGGCTTCTAATGTTGTCATTGATGGCAACTAAGGTCATCTCCATGGTCCAAAAATCTCTATCTAGTCATACCGATAGACGAAGTAGAATATTATGTATTACTGACAGAATACTTGTGGAATAGAGTATCTGGTCAAATAGCTTCACTAGATCATTGTTTTGTGTTGTGGATCTCTGGAATTTCCTGTTGAGCACGTGGATCATCTTATCATTGAGTTTTGGGGTGTTGTATTAGTTGCTATATGAGTTTGGAGGTTTGGTAGGACATTTTCTATTTATTTGCTTGATAGTGTCGATTCAATGTAAGTGGTGTGTTGTGGATGTATAAAAGTGAACTTATTTAAGTTGTTTTCAAATTCAAATGCCTAATTATTGGTCCTAGCTATTTTCTAGCCAACTTGTTTAGATACGCATCAAAATTGTTCATGATTTGGGCCGACAAGTTGCAAATATTATTAATTTTTTTTGAGCTGACCTATGGCGATTAAATCCTTTGTTGCGAATATATTTAAATGATCGGATATATCATTGAAATAGAAGGAGAAGGTGCATGGATGTATGTTGTGAATTTATAAGGAGTGTTTGAGTGAATATAATGCATAGTTTCACTTGCACATAAATATTTTTTTGTGTACGAACTTGAGAAAAAAGGGGCAGAAGTTCGGTATCAGTCATCAAGATAGAATTTTGTCATTAGAGCTTAACATGAACTACAATCAAGCATTGGTAGATGCTATACATTTAGTTCAAGCTTTTGGATCTAATCCAAACTATTGTAAGGACAATAAATCCATTTTTGAGCAGTGAGCCTGTTGTAATATTTCTTTTGAGTATACTCAGAACATGTTGTGGATTGGTCATCCACTGTGGTTTTTCCCCTAATAGGGTTTCCATGTAAAAATACTTGTGTTATGGTTGTGTGGTTTCTTTCTTTCAGTTTCTACTTATTGATTTCAATTAAATGTTTTAAGTGGATTAAAGATCATAATAAAAGGATTAATTTTTACACAACACTGATTCACCCCCCTTCTTAGTGTTGCTTGTTTCCAACACAGAAAAGTGCAAGATTTATTGCGTAAGGGATTGATTCAAGAGAGTTTGATCCCATATGTGGTACCTATAGTACTAGCACCGAATAAGGATGGAGAATGGAGGATGTGTATAGACTCTCGAGCCATCAACAAGATCACCATCAAGTATAGATTCTCCTTGCCATGGATGGATGACAACATGGATTGTTTGAGTGGAGCTAAGTTCTTCACGAAGATAGATTTGAAGAGTGGTTATCACCAGATATAGATTAGAGGAGATGAATGGAAAATAGCCTTCAAGACCAAAGAGGGATTTTATGAGTAGCTATTCATGCCTTTTCAGCTAACCAATGCATTGAGCACATTCATGTGGCTCATGAATGAGGTATTGAAAGAGCTTCTAGGTAAATTTTCATTTTTTATTTGGATGAAATTCTAATTTTTAGCAAGAAATTGGAGGAGAATTTGATGCATATTAGAAATTTTTTTGACAAGCTGAGAGGGGATAAATTGTTGATCAATTTGAAGAAGTGTAGTTTTGTGAAGAGAGAGTTGGTGTATCTAGGATTTTTTAGCTCAACAAAGGGTCTAAAGATGGATCCAGAGAAGGTGAAAGCTATTGTCAAATGGCCTACACCAAGGAATATTATAGAGGTGAGATCTTTTCATAGTTTGGAAAGTTTTTATAGAAATTTTATCAAAGGTTTCAGTAGTATTTGTGCACCTCTAACTAAAACAATGAGAGGGAATTAAAAAGAGTTTAAGTGGACTATAGGAGCTGAAATTTTTTTTGATATGTTGAAGAAGAAAGTTACAGAGAAACCCATTTTGGAACTTCCATATTTCAACAAGGTATTTCGGGTAGATTGTGATGCTAGTGGTGATGCCATTGGAGATATTTTGAGTCAAGAAGGTAAACCTATTGCTTATTTTAGTGAAAATTTGAATGATGCAAAGAAGAAGTATTCTTTTTATGATCAATATTGTTATGCTATAGTTCAGGTTTTGAAGAAATGGAGACACTATTTGTTGCCAAAAGAGTTTGTTTTATTTACTAATCACATAAGCTTTACAATATTTGAATAGTCAAGGGAAGTCAAATCAAATACATTTGAAATGGGTTGAATTTTTACAAATTTATTAAAAAAATTGAAGCATAGGAGTGGAAGATCTAACTAATTTATCGATTCCTTAAGTAGGAGGAAAAATTATTTAACAAAAATGCAGATTGAAGTTTTTGGGTTCAATGAACTCAAGATCTTGTACCCTAAGGATCCCAATTTTGTAGAGGCTTGGAGAGATTGCATGGATTCTATCACTTTGGATAGGATGTGATGGTTGGATTATATAATCCAAGATGGTATTTTTTTTAGAGGGAATAAGTTGTGCAATCCAAGGAGTTCCTTGAGAGAGAACCTAATCAAGGAGAAACATAGTGGAGAATTAGCTAGATATTTTGGTTGAGATAAGACCATTGATATTGTTTGTGAGTGTTACTATTGGCCATAGTTGCATTAGGATGTGAAGAAATTTTTGTAGAGTTGCAGACTATATCAGATGGTGAAAGGAACAAGTCAAAATACTAGATTGTATCAACAATTACCTGTACCTAAGAGGCCATGGGAGGACATTATGGAATAATTTGGAGACAAATTTGAAGTTCAATTCTGCATACCATCTACAAACAAATGGAAAAATAGAGGTGGTGAAAAGGATTTTGGATAGCCTATTGAGATGCTTAGTAGGAGACAAACCCAAGGGATGGGATTTAATTTTACCACAAGTAGAATTTTCTTATAACAATTTTGTCAATAAGAGCACTAGTAAATCACCATTCCATATTGTGTATGGGAGTATTTGAAGAAATGTGTTTGAATTAAGAAAGATGGATAAGGGGGAGAAGATTAGTGTTGAGGCTGAATATTTTCTTGAGCACTTGAAGAATTTGCATGAAGAGGTGAAGAAACATATCAATAAGATGAACTCATAGTATAAGGCTATGGTAGATCAGAAAAGGAGGTATAAGGAGTTCTAGGTAGGAGATGAAGTCATGTTTCATTTTCAAAAGGAGATATTTCTAGTTGGTACATACAACAAGTTAAAGATGAAAAAGTTTGGACCATGCAAGAACCTAAAGAAGTATGATTTAGGAAATACATATTCAAGGTAGAGTTTCCTAATGAAATTCATATTTTATCTTTGTTTAACAGTTCATATTTAACAAAATATCATGGAGGAGGAATTGATGAAGAAATATTAAAAGCATAGTGGAATATTCGAACACCTACTTCAGAAAAGGAGGAGATAGAAAAAAAATTTGATAGTCATGTGGGTAGAAGCACAAGAAATAAACAATATGCAAAGTACTTGGTGAAATAGAGATGAAGGCCCATTGAAGATTAATCATGGTTATTTGAGGCTAAGGTTAACCATATTAGTTTCCCTCTAACTCATGAGAAGTGATAAGGCCACTTTTCAAATTACCCTAGGTGTTTGATGTAGGAGCATCCAATGGTGTAGAGGAAATCTTGCATCACCCAAAAAAAAAAAATTCCTTATTTTCTTTAGTTTTTTTAGACCCTTGATGGAACTTAAGGGGTCTAAGACAGTGAGAAGTCAAAAAAGGTGAAAAATAGTCAGTTGCTATTTTTAGTAATTCAACCTAAACGGGCTCGTATGGACCTAAGAATTTACCCCAAGGAGCAAACTAAAAAATATTTTTGATGGCAGAAGAACCATCTCAATACCTTATCCTATTTGGAAGATATTAAAGTTTTTATTGTAAGAAATTTTTGCAGTGCAACTTCAAATTCAAATTTGAAAACCTTAAAAGCCTCGAAAAAGCTTGAAAAATGGATGAAATGATCTTCATATATTTTGGAATTATAGATCTCTTCAAAAAATTTCCAACGATATATTATAACAACACATCGAACACCCAGGTCAAAAGTTATGGATTCCAAAAAGCTGCCCCACTAAAAAGTGAATTTCATTAAAATATCTTCCTAGGCGAAAAATCAAATGGCTAGACTTTTGGTGCCTAAACAAAAGGGAAAGCTACACTTTCTAGAACATTCTAGGGAAGTTATTGGTGTAAAATAAAAAGGGTTGATTGGAAGTTTTAAGGTGGCTCTGTTAGTGCAAAGTGTGGCTCTAAATAATAGATTTTATTTTTAGAGTTGATGTTGTTGTAATGAATCAATCCCATGTGGCTACATAACATTGTCATTCTTGAATTTGTAATTTCATTTTATGAAATTAATTGAAAGTGAGTTATTTTTTGTCCTACATTTTCTATGTTGATATTTAGTGTTGTGTTGTGTGGGTTTTGGGTAATGTATCCCTCATCACCATCATGGATACATAGCTTTACCTTTCCCTTACCAAAAATATTATTTGTGATGTTATTATCAAAGAAAACTTCTCCACCATCATAAGCTAAATAAGTAGAAAACCACTCCTTGTGAGGATTCATATAATAGGAGAAACTTGAATCAATAAGCCAAGCATGATTACTAATAGTGCTAGCTAAAATAAATAAAGCATCAAAATCACCATCATCTAAATCTTGAATTTTTCATGGAAGTATCTACACTTTATTTCTTGCTTCTTCATTCCTTCTTCACATGCCCTCTTTTTCCACTACTCGAAAACTTCACTCTACTCTTTTATGGGTCTTAGAATATCCTTTTGAATTATCCTTCTTTTTATCCTCTTTAGGCCCTCCTTTCTCTTTGGACCTTCCTCACACATGCAAGGCATCTAGAAAACCAACATTCATGATCCTTTTTCTCATTTCTTTTGAGAGAAGTGTAGTAATGTGATTATCCATCTTTGGCTTTGCACTACCACCACTTATGAAAATGATTAGATTTTTCCAAGATTCAAGAAAATATATTTATCATCATCTTCTATCTCAACTTCTACTAATACAATTTGACTTATAATCAAATTAAAATCATTTTTAAAATAATCTTCAATAGAATCAACATCCTTTGTCTTTAAATAATATAATTTTTTTTGAGATAAATATTATTAAATAAACACTTAGTTTGGTTGATTTCACCTATCCTCTTCCATAACTTGTATGTGGTATTTTTATTGAAAATGTTCAAGAGAACAAAATATGCAAGGCATAATCATATGGTTCCTCATGCCTTCTCTTCTATTTCTATTTTTGTTTAATATTCATGAAATATACTAGATAGATTATTTTCATTCGAAAGTAACAACCACTGATCTCTTTCTTCTAGGAGATCCCCCATATTCATTTTCTACATCTTGTACCTAGACTCATTGAACTTCTTAATATCTAAATGGGAGGTAGAATCCATGGTATGTAGTCTTCTTCATAAATATATAAAACCCACAATGTAAAAGCTCCCATTATAGCCAAAAACATTTCAACACTTAAGGGAAAGGTTTCTCTCTCAATAAAATGTTGGCTCTAATACCAAATGTTGAGCAATAGGGTGAAAAACTATAATATTTAATTTAATGTGTTTACAAATATAAAATTAATCTTATCAAAAATTTCCCACTTAGATGATTATGTGATTATCACATTCATAATAATATAATGGAATTAGCAATACCAAAGATGACACCAATAATTATGTGGAGAAAACATTTTAGAAAAAAATTCCACACAAGAAAGAGTGAAAGTAAATTATTAATCTGCAAGGAGATACGTATAATAATACACTTCACTTGTCTAAGAAATTTAGTAGGACACAATTACCTACAACTCAAAAATCATGAAACTACTATCTCAAGACCCCAATATATAAAATAATATGGATGAGAACACCATCATGGTACCCCTAAACAAGAGGAAAAAATACTTGCAAAACCCACACCCCATATCCTAGGAATCATATAAACATAGTAAAAACTATTACATGGTCACATTTCCTTCACTTGGGTACATAACCTATAACCAACCAAATTTGGTCAAATCCAAGTACACCATTACTCTCCTACAATTATAATGGCTTAAATATAGAACATGCAAACATGGGAACCCAACTCTAGATAGCATGTAAATGGCATCATAGACATGCAAGTCTCGGTATTCCCTATAAAAAAAGTGGACACCTAGATGGAATATTCTCTCAATATGCTATGTAATATTCACCAAACATGTTTCCATCTCTATAAATTCACTTGAAATTTATCATAGCTAGATAAATAATAAATTATTTAGCCTCTCATGTCCCTATGAACCCATTCCAAGAAGTATGTCCAAAAACATGAAATGACTTAGGAGTGCAAGGTTAATATCACTTATCGTAACATTAATAAGAATTAAATATTTTTTTTTAAGAAATATAAAAAAATGATATTACCATCATTCTATTTAAATTTCATCACAATTTTAGTGTGAATAACAATAAATAAATGGGAATTTTCACAGTGTATAGATCTCTATTCAAAATAGAAAAAGTTCATCTTTGATTGCTAGGGATGTGAAAATGGTTTTTATACCTTTCTCATTTTTTAAATAACCATCATAAAAAATATATTGAAAATTAGAAATCCCTTTTGAGTCCTAGTACTTGGAAAAATAGCCTTGGGTAAGAGCCAAGGGTTTACTCTTCAATCCTAGGTTCCACCATAGTGATCTAAAAGCAATAAATTTACCATCAGTTCTATAAAAAATTATTACTATCCTTAATCAAATGTTGTTAAACACATTGAACATAATGGGTTTGACAATAAAATTACCAAAAATCAAATAATGAGGGTGTAAGGTAGCCCAATTCCTTCCTTTTTTTGGTCGAGAAAGAGTAATATTATTCTTGACCAAAAATCTCCAAGGATCATCCCTTAAAAACTATTTTACAATCCATTTGATAGTTAAAAAATTTCCTTGAGTTTTTAAATATTTCAACCCCAATCTTTCAAAGGATTTCAAAAAACAATAGGTCATGACTGATTCACTACTTATAAGAAATTAAACCATAAGAAATCTCTAATATTTTTCTTTCAAAATGAACACTACTAAATAGCCAAGAATAATAGTATTATATTCTATAAGAATAAAGTGTTGGAAATTGGAAGGTTGTCATTGATGTCAACAATGGAATTTGGATGATTATCAATGATGTACATTACTTGTATAGTTTAGTAGTTGCTCTAGTAATGGAAGTCTGTTGATCCAGTATTTTGGTTTGAATTATCTTATTTTATAAAATTCTTTCTGAAGCTGGTATTATGGTCTATCTCGACATCATTTGCATCTACTAACAAGAATTCAATTGAATTGGCTATACGGTTGGAAAGATACAATTACCAGTAGTTTGGGAAATAGTGTTCTACTTATATACTAGTTCAGTATGTTGATTTTTTGGTCTGGATTTCACCTCAAAGAAAGATATCACTATAGGAATTTCTACATAGGCTTTTGACTACAAGATGCATCTTACACCAAATTTTTGTGATGATATGTTAATTCATACAGAAGATATGAGTAACAGTGTTCTTCTTTGAAGTCTACAGTGAGTTTTTGTATAGTGCATTGATGAGGGAGATTCCACACTTTCTAAGGATTAACTTTTTTCTTTTTATAGTGTTGAAGATAAGTTATTTGGTGTTGTCTAAAGAAGAATTTGATGTGTTAAAAAAATTTTATGTTACAAATTTGATGAATTTCATATAAGTTTGGAGTTTTGATGTTTAGGTCTAACTCTTGTCAACCTAATTATTAATTGATGTTAAGGAGTTTAAACATGTGTTGCGAATGTTAAAAGGATCTAT
Organism: Sequoia sempervirens; assembly: GCA_007258455.2. Classification (NCBI taxonomy): domain Eukaryota; kingdom Viridiplantae; phylum Streptophyta; class Pinopsida; order Cupressales; family Cupressaceae; genus Sequoia; species Sequoia sempervirens. The sequence continues at coordinate 131,598,341 of VDFB02105785.1, read as the reverse complement.
CATAGGCCCATGCCAACTAGTATCATATATTACATGTGAAGATGAATTTTTTTTTGAGGTTAATGCTAACAGACTTGGTTTTGATTTTAAATGGGGTTACTCCAATTAGGCTGACCTACTTGGTGTACTTGATCATATATGGTATATATATATGTGAACACTTTTGAGATAGAAAACAAGGTAGTAGAGGAGATAGTGTGTGAGTGAATGAAATGAGAAATTTTAGAGTGATTGAGGATTGTTTTATGCTACAAATGTGTGAAGCTATATGAATGATCAAACAAAAGTGTTGTAAACACTTAAAGAGAAGTGTTTCATATATTGTGCTTCACCAGAACTGAAATCCAACACAAAGAAGGTGCATTCTATCTCAATTCATCTCTTGGAAGTGAACCATACTCTTTTTTGTAAAATATTTTAGGTTGTGAGCCTTCAAGGATAATGTATCCTGGTAGTGAGTCCTTGCAATATTCTATATCTAAATATATTATATTGTGAGCTAATCCTCAGCATGTTTTTTCCCACTTTGGGTTTTCCACGTAAAAATCTATTGTTGATGTGTCTTATGGTGTTATGCTCTTTTCAATGAATTCATTCTTATTTTCATTTAAATGTGATTTAATAATTCGATGGTTTATAGATAAATGGTTTAATGGAATACTAATTCACTCCCCCTCTAAGTATTCTAGGTGTTCAATAATTGGTATCAGAGATTGATTCCTCTACAAAGGTCTAACAGCTTGAGGAAGGTTCTGAAATTTGAATACATGGAAGATAAAAAAAATATTATTCCTTCAGAAGAGATCCCTATTGAACATACAAAAGAAAATGAAGATTTGAAGGATAGCCTAAAGGAAGAAAATGAGTGCATTAAGAAGATAAAGGAAAGATATAGAGAAGTTAGTGATCAATTAAAAAAATTAGATGAGGACATCACTAGACTAAAAGAACAACTAGAAGAAAAAAGAAAAGTTGAAGACTATCAGAAAGCTGAAATTCAAAGGAAGATGGATGAATGTGCAAAGCTTGAACAAGAAGTGGTAATTTTAAAACCAGATCTAGAAAAGGCAAGAAGACATGAGGATAAATTTGTGACAAGTTCTACAATGCTAGATGAATCGATTACAAGATAGAAACCCTCTAAGGATAAAAGTAGTTTAGTATTTGAAGAAGGACAAAGATCAAAATAAAATCAATCCTCTGACATGAAGACTCAAAGCATTGGTAGAAAATTAAAGAATCAAGGAAGAAATATTGAAAGGACTCACATCAGACAACCTAATGCTTAAAGGTACTTATCTTTTAATGGTGTCTATTATTATTGCAATAGGTTTGGACATATGGAAAAATAATGTTAAAATAAAATAAAACAAAATGATGGAATGAATCAAAATACTTTATCATTCTATGTTCAATGTTTTAAATGCAAGAGGGTTGGACATAAAGCTATAGAGTGCAAAATTTAGAAGTTGAACAAGATAATTCATCCATTCAATGATATTTTTATCACTAAAATTTATTTGGACACAATGCTAACCAGTGAAAATATATATTGAATAAAGGACAATTTTGATGGAAGAATATTGTTTGTTATAATTGTAGTAAATCGGTACACTTTGCCAAAGACTACTGAAGTAGCAATATGAAAAGTGGCTATCTGGTCAAGAGATATGAACCAATCATTAAGATTGATATGATAGAGGTTAAGAAGGAAATGAAAAGGAAGGAGAATTTGAAAAGAAAGGAGAATCATAAATATCAATTTCATCTATGTCATCCTCTAGTGCAAAAAATCTCATCAGAAATTAAATCCAGGCAGTGGCTAAGGGGGAAAAATAATCAGAAAATTCAATATCCCCTTTTTGATATATGATGTCATGTCATGACATAAATGCATTTATTAAGGTAATGAATTTAGATTTCATGCAAAATTAATTTTTAGATGCACATGTACAAAGAATGAATTATGCAGAGCTTGAAAAGATGGAACTATACACTAATTCTGAGGACATATACTTGCATTTTGAAGCATTTATGGCTGACTCAATTGAGATAAAAGAAATAAATCTAAGCATGTTAAAGAAAACTAATTCAATGAAGGGTATATTTGGAAGAGAAGAAGCATGCAGAGAAAGCTTGAAGAAACCAAAGTGTTTCCATGCTATAGAAATTTGAAGTTTGGCATTGGTGTGTAGGAAAGAGTTAAGTTGTTGTTGCTATACATTATTCCCTCTAAATTGTTCATTGAATTTAGTTAATTGTGATGGATATGTCTTTAGTAGTAGACAATTCAATGAGACTAGAACCATAGCTTAAAACATATCCTATTAAAACCCTAGAACTTGATCCCTTAGGTGCATTTTTAGAAGTTCCCCTTGGTGTTATTCCAACTGAAGATGTTGAGATATATATAGTCATAGAAAATTGGAAGAACCTATCTATAGAAAATCTAACATTTTATTGTTTGAAGAATTAAGTGGAGAAGAATCTACCCTGAAACTGGAATACAATGTACTTACAGAGATGAATTTGGATGTGTGGGATTGTTTTCTAGACTTTAGTAATGAAGAGGGATGTATTAGATTGGAACTTAGTAGATTTCATGATCAATCTGTGTGACTTGAGAATTCATATATAATATCTAGAGAAGCATTTAGAGATGTTACTGGGTTATTATCCACTAGACCTACTCTGAACATAATCTTGACAATGGAAAGGGATTAATAAAGAACACTAGTATTGGAATTACTAATCGAGTAGTCTAGTATGCAATTTTGGTTATCTCACACCTAATTTTTTGTGATAATGATGTCTTTACCTCCACAATTGATTAGCAGTAGAAATGGTTGAAAAGAGGACAAAATATGATATTTGTGAGTTGCTCTGACAACAACTGTTGGAAAATCTGAGTGGAATCAAGAAAAATAAATGCATATTTAGATATGGAAAATTGATATTATGTCTAATGTTCTACTTTATGAGAGAAGTTCCTGGAATAGGAGAATTTTCTTGGGTAAATACCAAACCAGATGCTCATCAGATCAGAGAACTAATGAGAAATATTGGCGATTTGGAGGCACAAGGAGATTCTCTTGTTGCATTCTTTGGAAAGTTCCAGAGAAGAATGGACAGAAGGAGAGTTTCAAGAGAATTAGTTACAAAGTATAAGGATAATATAACATTTTTAGTATCCATAGATAGTTACATTATCAAGGAAATTGAATTGAGAATCTTATGGATTCTTGAGATGGAGTATGCAATTGAAAATAATTATGTTGTTGGCTATATTGAAATGTTAATCAATAGCCCTCAAGATTTCAACAAACCTCTATTTGGAACTTACATTGAAATAGCTTGATAAATTCTAGAAAAAATTGAGTTGAAAAAATTGAGTTGGTCTCTTGTAAATCAATGATTTCCTCTAAAGAAAAGAGAAAATTTATTGAGGTTCATGCATTAGTTGCTCAGTTTGAGACATCTCCAAGGATACTTAAGAAGCTAGCTAGGAGAAAAGAACATCTTTAGATAGTTACTAGAGTTGTCACTAGTACTTCATAGTCCATTCTAGAAATCAAAAATCTATTAACTGATGAATTCAAAGAACTAAAGTGTCAAGTAATAAGTGAAATGGTCACTTGGGTCAAAGAAAAAGGATTGTTGGAAATTGAAGATAGATGCAAATATACATAGTTCATTGCACTTGAGATACTTAAAGAGGTTTAAGAGTGTGAGGAAGAGGCTATAAGTCTATTCTCATTTTGTTAGACACGGCCTGATGTGAATCAAATATTCAAGGTTGTTGAGGACACTATTGAGACTCAAATAAAATATGCTTCCATCACCTTTAATCATTCTCTTGATCTAGTTGATCAAAATTGGTACGAATTAGCAAAGTTGCATGAAGAATAATTTGCATCACATAAGGAGAAAGGAGAGATGATTGAACAGTATGGGAAGCTCAAAGATCTAATCAGGATTAAGTGTACACTAGTCTATTATGCTCTTTCTTTAGCTAATAGGATTCTGAACTCAAATGTTACTCTTGGTACTTTGGTTGAAGGAAAAGACATCGTCATTGTTCTTAATTATCTATACAGAGCCTTATCAGAAGAAAAGAAGCTTTGGGATGAAGGAAAATCCTCTTGGAGATGTACTCTAAGCAAACTTCAAGGGACAACCACCTCCATTTGATTACTCACAGATGTTGTTTTGGATGTACTCCTCAGGGGGAGTATTCATGTATGTAAAGGAAACTATCAAAGCATTCAATATATTTTTATCCTTTTCCATTGATGTCAAATGGGGAGATAAGGATGTGAAAATTTTTGTGAAATTTTTGGAAAAAAAATTTTGTTGAGAGAAATGAAAAAGTTGAGAGAATTTTTAATGGTTTTCACATCATGTGTTGCCATCAATGACAAAGGAGGAGATTGTTAGAAATTTGAAGGTTTTCATTGATGTCAACAATGGAATTTAGATGATTGTCAATTATGTACATTACTTGTATACTTCAGTAACTACTTCGATAATTGAAGTCTGTTGATCCAATATTTTGGTCTGGATAATCTTATTTTATAAGATTATTTCAAAATATGATATTATGGTCTATCTCGACATCATTTTCATCTACTAACAATATTTTAGTTGGCTTGGCTATATGGTTGGAAAGATACAATTACCAGTAGTTTGGAAAATAGTGTTTTGCTTATATACTAGTTCAGTATGTTGATTTTTTGGTCCGGATTTCACCTCAAAGAAATATATCACTAAAATAATTTGTATGTAGGTTTTTTACTACAAGATGCATCTTACACCAAAGTTTTATGATGAAATGTGATGGCATACATAAGATATCAATAATAGTGATATGAATACTAGTGGTCTACAGTGAGTTTATGTACAGTGCATTGATGAGGGAGATTCCACATTTTCTAAGGATTAATTATTTTGTTTTGTAGTGTTGAAGATAAGTAATTTGGGTTTCGTCTAAAGAATAATTCGATGTGTTAACTAGTTTTTGTGTTACACATTTGATGAATTACATATATGTTTGGATTTTTTATGCTTTAGGTATAACTTGGCCAACCTAATTATCAATTGAAGTTAAGGAGTTTAAACATGTGTTGTGAATGTTAAAAGGATCTATCATAGGTCCATGCCAACTAATATCATATATTACACATGAAGATGAATGTGTTTTTGAGGTTAATGTCAATAGACTTGGTTTTGATTTGAAATGGGGTTACTCCAATTAGGTCAACCTAATTGTTTTACTTGATCATATATGGTATATATATGTGAACAATTTTGAAATACAAAACAAGGTAGTAGAGGAGATGGTGTGTGAGTGAATGAAATGAGAAATGCCAGAGTGATTGAGGATTTTTTTATGTTGCAAATGTGTGAAGTTGTATGAATGAGTAGAGAGATGTGTTGGAAACACTTAAATAGAAATTTTTCATATATTGTGCTTCACTAGAACTAAACTCCATCACAAGGGAGGTGCATTCTATCTCTGTTCATCTCTTGGTAGTGATCCATACTCTATTTTATAAACTATTTCAGGTTGTGAGCCTTCAAGGATAGTGTGTCCTAGTAGTGAGCCCTTGTAATATTATATATCCAGATATATTATATTATGAGCTAATTCTCATTTTGGTTTTTTCCACTTTGGGATTTCCACATAAAAATCTGCTGTTGATGTTTCTTACGGTGTCATGCTCTTTTTAATATCTTCATTCTTATTTGCAATCAAATATGCTTTAATAATTGGATGGTTTATAGCTAAATGGTTTAATGGAATACTAATTCAACACCCCCCTCTTTGTATTCTAGGTGTTCAACATAAATAACCTTTTGAGTAACCTAAGCTCTCCCAACTTAAGATAGAATATGAGTTTACCATTTTTGATGTTTTTTAACAATCTCATGGAACATCATTTGTCATATATCCTTCAATCGAGGGTCTATGAAAATATGGATACCTTGATATTTAATAATGTTATTAGGCCCCCAATTACCAATTATTACCTTTTATCCACTCAAAAGTGGAGTTATTACAACTTAAAATAGTAGATTTGTTTTCTATAATCTTTACACCAGAAGCCTTACAAAAAATATTCAATCTATTTTTCATATTAGAAAAATTGTCTTTCTTCATTTAAATAGAGAGATCAGTAGCATTAGAAAAATAGGAACTAAGAAATTTATCTTTATTTGGGAGCCAAATTCCATAAATAGGAGGCCTAATTAAATTGCTTCTCAATACATAATGCAAGGCATCAATAACTATCACATATAGGGAAAGCACAATTGGAAACCATTTCTTGATATATATATATATGAAGGGGAAAGAGATATTCAAATTTTATCCCCATTAACTTAAACTTGAGTGGAAGAATCCTTAAATAAAATAATTATCCATTTCTACAACTTTGGAGGGAAGTCAAAAGCCTCAAAAACTTCAAGCACAAAATACCACTAAATGCTTTCATAAGATTTTTCAAAATCCAAACAAACCATACTCACATTTTTCTCATTATTTTTAGCCCATTTCATGCCCTTATATATAGTGATCAAGTTTTTTAGAATGTATCTCTCCTCAATAAATCATGTCTAAGTAATAGAGACCACTCTTTTGAAGATTTATATCAATGTACAAGAAATAGGTTTAGCAAAAATTTAATAAGAAACATTTAACAATATGATAGACCTCTTGTTTTTAATAAGTATTATTCTTCTCTATTAAAATTCTAAGGTTAATATATCTTCTATTAATATCCTTTCATAGAAAATATTTATAAAAATATTCTTGATAGACCTCATTAACTCATCTACAATCCAATCAAAATACCATAATTAACAAGATATTTTCCATCACAAAAGGAATTAATTCTATAATAATTTCATCATTAGTGATGTCTCTATTGATATCAAAAGAATCTTCCTCCCTCACTAACTTATGAATGACCCTTTTATAGAATTATCTTATTTATTTACTCTAATTATCCAACTCTATAGAAATATATTTTGATAAAGAAAAATGAAATACCTCATTCATGAAAGCACTATCATTAGGAGTATTATCTTCGTATTATACAAGGCTAATTATTTCTCTATTTTGATTTGATCTAATAAGATTAAAAAATTAGTTGGAGCATCTATCTTCTTCCTTGGTCCAATTCATATTTTCTCTAATTTTGGTCACTTGGCTTTTATATATCTATAACCTCCTAAAAAGATTCTTGGTTCTAATCATTTTAACAAGAGTTCTTTGACCATTTTTTCTTTGTTGTCACTCCCCTTCTAGAGACAAAATATTCTCTTCAAGAGTGCTCTCAATTTTTTTTTCTAAATCCTATTTTTCTACTATCTTAAAGATGTTGCTTCACACAAAAACCAAGTAATTCTATCCTTTTATAATGAAAACCATTTTATAATTATTTTTCATAGGAGAGGTAATTATTTTGGTGCAATCAAGATATTCTTGATCTTTAAGCAAGATAAAATTAATTTTAAACATGTTCATACCATAGCCTTCACTAATTTGCTTATTCTAACCAACTAGGATAGAGGATTCAATAGTATAATGGTTTGACATGGTAGGGGGGTAGATCAAAATTGGGTTTCTATCATTGTCATGAATAAAAGTAAAAATATTGGTGTTCACATGGAACCTATCAAGCCTTAATAATCTATTTTCCCTTGAATTTGGTTATTACATGAGGTGAACCAAATATTTTTTTTTTTCTTCATTTATTTCAAGAGGATATTTTATTTTATGATACCTCTTCATTCTAGACTAGAAGTAGAGTTCATTTTATTTTCTCAAACCCACGTTACCTCAAATTTTATCTTCCTTATATTCAATAATATTGAATTGACCTCCCCATATCATGGGAATCATAGTATGGAGTTGTCCATCCAATTGTACAACAAAAAATTCTCTATAACCATTAGATGCATAAATTGAGTTCAAATAGAAAACTTGTAATCATATTTTTAAATATTGACTTGGAAAACTCTATTATAGAGAGAAGAACCACTATCAACAACAAATTGGGTCAATTTAGTATTAACCAAAAAAAGTTAATCTCCTTTACTCTTCTCATTTAAAGTATGGTATTCCTTAAAATTATTCCACCCAAACTTAAAAACAAAATAGAGTTGAAAGCTCACAACCTTAACCTCTTGTAAACAAATAAAATCAATATTAAGTCTATTGTTACAAAAGGACTTCAAAATTTTATTTTATTTCGAGAGATTCTAAACCCCTAATGGTCAATCTAATAGCCTTAATGATTATTTAGAACTATTAGGATAAGTCCTAGGCTTTTGGTTGTTATAAATTTTATCAAAATATTTTGGAATATTTTTATTTTCATTAGTTCATAAATTTTCTTGTTTTATTTTCATTTTCTCTTCTTCATTAGGTTATTTCTCACTTCTATCAACTTTCATTGCACCCTTATGAAAAAAAGGGTTAATATAATCGAGAATAAACTTTTGAATTTTAATCATTTTACGATCCTCAGTCTCATGAGAATCAGGTCTAGGGTACCTATATCTAAGAATATTTGCACTTGGACTACTATTTTTTCCCTTTCCCCTTTAGTTTAGGTATTTATTATTCTAATTCCAACTTCTAAGCATTTTCCCATAAATATCTATATAGCTCTTCAATACTATTATCCTTATCTCTATCACAATCATGAAAAGGGTTGTTTTTATCTTTAATGAAAATAAAGTTACCTTCAAAATAATGGATCATTTAATGAATTGACCTCACTATATAGGGTAATGTTAACTTAAACCATTGAATTTCCCCTATTAGGGAGACTTGAGTTATCATTTTCTTCTACCTTAGTTCTATCCAAGTGATTATCAATATCTATAAAATTAAAAAACTTGTTACTATCCATAATGGATTCTTATTCAATATTAACATTTTATGGAATAGACTTGTTTGAAATAATTTCTTATTTTCTAAATACCCTACCTATTTTTCTAAATTTAAACCTCCTAATAACTAAATTTCATAGTTACCCATTTTATCTCCCACTTGAATACATATTTTTTTGGAATTTTAACTTCAAGAACAAGAAATATTAAGACTCTAGTGTGTAGATGAGGTAGAGTTAGTTTTCTTTCCTCAATTTATAGAATATAAACCAATGGATTTAACATTTGTAAAAAAAATACTTAACTAGGGGACAAATTTTTTTATTTCAAGCCACCTTGGGGCTGAGTTAGCCACCACCTCCCTATTTCTAGCCTATGTGGACAAAGGAATAACTCTAAACATTGAATATCCCAAATTCCAAAACTTTGCTTTAGCCATCCTTCCTTGCATGTCATGATTTATTTTAAAGAAAGAGACCTTTTCACAAAAATATATAGAATTTAACTTCAAAGTGTCATCCTTCTACTACAACTCTCCCATTTCAAACATAGGTTTCCCAATTGATGGCTCTAAATCCTTTATTTGTAATCTAGTTGTAGATCTAATGTCTAATGGGCTCACTTCAATTTTGAATTGTATTGGGTCATTTATTGGTGTATCTATTGTTCCTTCATTGGTGGAGGGTGGTTTTCTATGTGTAGGGCCTCTCCATGTTCCTATGTTGATGTGGTGAATCACTTTTCCTCTTGCTAGGGTTCACCAATTGGAAAATTTTAGAAATTGGCCAAGTCAAAATTGGAAAACTAATCGCACCCAACAGGCTATCCAAATTGCCCAAATTTTATGAATTATCGGTCCAATGCAAGTCCATTCGCCAACAATTTTTTTTATGAGGCATATTTAAGTGACAAATTCTCCATCACAAACTATGTGTTTCAAAAGGACCGATTAATATTTTTTCCTAGAATTCCCAAAAGCATGTAATAAAAAACCTACATATTCACCAATACTATTAAAACAACATTGTATTAGGACCCATTTCACCAATTAAATTTTACAAATAGTTTCTTGTGAAGACCCATTTTTCCAATTAAAATTTACAAATAGTGCTTATGAGGATCTATTTTTCCAATAACATTAAAAAATAATTACATTTGAGGACACATTTTTCCAATTGTTGTGACACCTCCATGCTAATCATAGGGACATAATCACCTTGAAAATTACAACGTATCATTGTATAAGCATGTGGGATTTTCCAAAGTTTTAATAAACCATTTAAAAATCCTACAGAATTCACCAAATATGGATTGACATAAATACAATAGAAATTGTCATTTATTCTTACACATTTTGTTCAGTTCTCAATTTAGAAGTTGGACTTGGAACCTTGTTGATCATAGGAAAGTTACAAACTCACAACACAAGAATTCCTGCATTAATGAATAGCAAGTCAATGAAAGCATAAACTTAAAGGTGAGTGATCATTTCTTCATAGTGTTATAAGATTTCTTTATCTATTTTCCATTCTTGTTTTAATATTAAAGATGATATTGAGTAGGGAATGAGATCTATATTCTTTGTCCTTCTTAAACAAGAAGACATTTTTTTCTATCTTTCATTTGAAGTGAGAGATCAAAATGTCAAGCAGCAAGGGTAAGACTCCTCAGGGTGGTGAAGGGACTAGGAGGCCATCAAAATTACCAAAACATAGAGGTACCATACAGTCTTACTTTGGAATTGGCAATGCTTCTGATCCATTAGATCAAGATGGAGCTACATCATCAAATCTTCCACCAAATATTAATGAATAAGGCATTCACAATACCTCACCAGGTCATTGAAAATTCAAGGTAAAATTTTCATTGAGTTAAATGTATCAAATGAGGATGGAAATACCACAAAAGATGTTCCAAGGGATACCCTGGTTAGCCAAAATGAGATAATTGACTTGGATTAGGATGATATTGGTAGCAAGAAAAGAAAATGCAAATCAAAAGTGGGGTGCAAGTGGGAAATGACAAGGAATTTTCAACTTGGTTGGTTGTCAAAGTACCCATTCATTGTACCAGTGGGGAAAGCAAATAATATTGAAACTGCAATAGAATGCATGTGTATGATTTGTAGTTGGAAATGTAAAAGAGACAAGAAGTTGCAACTAAAGCTTGACACTATAGAAAATAATATCAGTAAAGTTTATGAAAAAAAAATCATAGACAAAAAGGAACAATTAGTCATATGATGGAAATCAAAGGAAGAATGTCTTCATGTTAAGTATGGGGTATGTGCAAGATCATGATGGGCCAAAAAGTGGTGATATGATGGGTATGTGTAGGGTATGTGGCTGACAACCTTTTTTTTACCCAAAATTGATGAAATGAAAAGGGTTTTTATAGGAGATTCTCAGCTTTCCACCAATATAAATTATGCTTTACTTTGAATTTAATAAATAATTATTATTTATTTTCTATTTGAATTACAACTAGAGTCTTGATCGATAGGGTGATTGAAAAACATCTATAGATTTCAAATAGTATCACATTTTTTGAATCTAAAACATGTGTCACATTATATGATTAAAAAAAATGAATTTTATGAATTTTTGACCAAGTTAGGGTGGTTAGACATATTATTTTTTATATTTTTAAAATTTGTAATAAAAAATTCATAATTAATTATTTACTTGGAAAAAAATTACAAAAAAATATGCATCACATTGGGACATGAGTCCTCTACTTATATCTAAAATCTTATAAAAAAATATTATCATTTTATTGTGGTTAGGGTGGTTAGACAGACTACTTCTTATTTTCTCCTTGAAGTTTAAGTACTATTGCATTGAAATTTCAAATTTTCACAAATAGATTTTTTATTTTTTAAATAAACCTAGTAGTTTAGAAACTACATTCAATTTTCTACAGATTCTATTCTTACATATTTTTTAAATAATATAGATAACTTATTCAAATTTTTACGTCAAGTTGCCTAACTCTAATTTTTCTAAATTTTTTGCCACTTAAGGGCCTATTTTTTCCATGATGATCCTACACATACCCTATGCCATGAAATATTAAGAGCATAAGCAAAAAATGTTGAAGCTTGTTGCATGTCAAGTTACACTTGGGGCTCAATTTGAAAAATAAATGGAAGGATAAAATATGTCCAAAACCGTTCAGATGAGTTGTTTTTCATATTTTGTTCAAAGGGAATCCTATGACAAACTACCCAGAATATTGTAATTTATTATATTTTTTGGGTGTTCCTCACTTTCTTGGTTCATATTGGTCAATAAGCATTGGATGGGAATGGGAAAATAGTCTTGCTGCAGTGGAAAAGCAAGATTTAAAGGAGAAAGTAAAAGAGTCAAACTTCATTGCATTATCTTTAGATGGAGTTACTATGGTAGACAATACTTCTTGGGTTTGTATGGATGTGTGTACTATAAACAACATGTCTTCCAAGCTTATCTTCTCTATGTTCATAAAATGAAGGATAGTTCAACATCACAAAATCTATTTGAACTAGTCAAGAAATATTTGAATGAAATTGCAGGTATGGATGAGTTGAAAATTTCCAAAAAGTTGGTGTGTGTAGGAATTGATGGACCTATAGTGATGCAAGGTCAAAGGAGCGGTTTTTGCACAAAGTTACAAACTACTTGTACACCATACATGCTTGGCATTCATTGTACGGCCCAAAAAATGAATTTAGAATTCAAAATTGTAAGCAAGTTTCCTATAGTATCAAAAGTTGAAAATCTAGTCTACAAGCTCTATGCATACTTCTACTGAAGTCCCAAACATTTCATGAAATTTCAATTTTTTTCTGAAGGAATAATAGTAGGAAACAAGCTTCTCAACGCTGTAGATACTAGATGGATCTCCCTTCATGGACCAGCGTAATGAGTTCTTTTAGAATATCAATCTTTGATTGGAGTAATGTATGAGCATCATAACACAATAGACAAAGCTCCTGACCTCTTACATAGGTTAACCGATATAGAGACACTCTTAACTTTATCTAGTCTTCTCCCCATGCTGGATGAAATGAACAATCTTGTGAAGAAATCCAAATATAGAATTATGTATATTTATAAATATTCCAAACTATGTAGACATACATGCATGGCCCTCAATCATCTATATCTAGATCTAACACAAGAAATCCCAAATTATTTCATGTGGCAAAAAATTATTGATTTGAATAATCTTGATAATTATTTAAAGTTTAATGCAAGTGGAACTTATGCATCTGTGTGCATGGCTATTAGGAACCAATGTACCATTGTAAGATATCCAAGCGCTCTAGCAGAGAAGTACCTATTAAAGAGGAATATTTTAACGACATTGTTAAATGTGTTAGTGATAATTTGAAGGAAATTGCAAAATATATTTCCTTACAGATTCATAAAATATTCCCTTGACGTGAAATACTTGAAGCCATGGGTATTGTGTCTCCTCAATTTTGGGTAAACCAAGATAGCCCAAAATATTTTCATGATAAAGTAAATATCTTAATCGAACAATTTTTGAAAAGTGTAACATATAATGAGCAGACAATAGAGGGAATTTTAAATCCAAATAAACTTAGACAATAGTATAATAATTTTTCAATAACTATGCGGCACTAGTATGATTCCATGGGAATGGAGGCCTTTGAACTAGGACCGATAACAAAGGTTTGGAAAAACTTAGGTCAGAGTGAAATATTGTGTGATATGATATCAAAATATTTCAAACTTGTTGATTTATGTCAAATAATGATATTGGGGTCGGTGGAGGATGAGAGAGTTTTCAGTTCATTAGAATTTTTGAAATCAAAATTAAGAAACAAAATAGACAATAATTTGGAAAATTGCTTGAGGATGAAAGGAACTATGTAGGGTATGTGCATGATCATCATGAAAAAAGCAGGCCCTTAAGTGGCAAAAAATTCAGAAAAATTAGAGTTAGGAAACTTGACAAAAAAAATTGAATAAGTTATCTATATTATTTCAAAAATATGTAACAATAGAATTTGTAGAAAATTGAATTTAGTTTCTAAACTAAAAGGTTTATTTTTTTAAAAAAATCTATTTGGTGAAAATTTGAAATTTCAATGTAGTAGTACTTCAATTTTAGGGAAAAAATAAGAAGTAGGTGTTTGTCTAACCAAAATAACCACAATAAAATGATAATATTTTTTTATAATATTTTAGATATAAGTAGAGGACTTATGCCCTGATGTGATGCATATTTTTTTGTAATATTTTTCCAAGTAAATAATTAATTATGAATTTTTTATTACAAATTTTAAAAAATATAAAAACTCGTATGTCTAACCACCTTAACTTGGTCAAAAATTCATGAAATTCATTTTTTTTAATGCTATAGTTTGCAAAGCATAGAATGTGACACATGTTTTGGATTAAAAAAATGCGATACCATTTGAAAGCTATAGATGTTTTTCAATCAACCTATCAATCAGGATTTTAGTCGTAATTCAAATAGAAAATGAATAATAATTATTTATAAAATTCAAAGTAAAGCATAATTTTTATTGGTATAATGTTGAGAATCTCCTTTAAAAACCCTTTCCATTTCATCAATTTTGGGTAAAAAAGAAGTTGTCTACCACATGGGCCATCATATCACTTACATATTGCCACTTTTTTGCCCATCAGGATCTTGCACATACCCTGTATAATGTCAAAGATTTTCCTTTTGAAAGGAAAATCAAAATTTTGAGATCCACATACGAAAGAAGAGGGACTAGGTTGTGCAACACTCCAATTCCAAACAGTGGCACTGGTGGAACTGGCAGTGGTAGTGGGGCAAATGACAGTGACACAATGAATGTTGAATTTGAGATGTAGGCCAAAGAAAATGAAGACCGGACTCATAATCAAGATGACTCTTTTACTTTATCTCAAGTTGAATGTTAGTTTCAAGACCTTGAATCCATTTGGGAAATGGTAGTGAATTAGGAGCTTTTAGGTATTTATACTACACTTCATGAATTATTTTTCATTTTTCCAAACTATAGTTGATGATATTTTATATTGTATTCCATGAAATTGTGATATTTTAATTTTTATATTGTAGTCCATGGTATTGAATTTGATATGCGATTCTACATCATTTTTAAAGAAACAAATTTATCACACTACTTATAAATTCCTATTGTATTTCCATTTACACAATCTTTGATAAATATGATAATCCTTGGTCATATTATTCATAATTCATGAAACAAGTACATAGGAGATAAATGGTTTTTAATTTGAACCATTTTGTATTCAATTGCTAGTATTGCTATCAAAATTATACATGCAGAATGTGTTGGATATTTTTTATATGTGGTTGTCATTGATGTTAACACTATTGGTATTAATATATTTAAGGTTGTATATGTCGAGGATATTGAGAAAATTGTAATAGAATAAGTTGTAGGATTGTTAGTGATGCAGTGAAATTCAACATAATGGCTAGCTCAGTATGTTGATGATAAGAGGTTGTGGATTAAAGGGTTTGTTGTTGACTATATCTAGTTTATTCACATTAAGTTTCAGAGATCCACATGAAGATTTGATCAAGTTATGAGTATCTTTGTTCTGATAGTTTTTTTATTTCTTCCGTTTGTGTTCTTGAAAGAAGATGATGTGATTCTAGTAATTTATTTGTTGTGGATGCTTCTGTTGTGATTTATGATACTCGTGGATTTTTCTAGATCATGCCCTATTTGTGTTCTTTGTCCACATTGATCATTGTGCTCGTGATTGGTGATTTTCTTTTGCGTGTTGATGTTTTTCATGTTCATGGCCGACAAGGTGATTGTAGCATGTTGTGGATCTTCAAGGAATAATTTTTTAAAGTGTTTCACGTTTGAGGATGTTGTTTTAGGTCTTCACTATGTTGTGGCTGACATTGGTTGATTCGCATTGATAATTATTTATGTTTTTGGCTGACACTTTGTACACATTTTATATTTTGTTTAAGTTGACATTGAAATGATGTTATCTCTTATTGCGGATATATGAGCTATCATTTTTACCATTTGAAGGTACGATGTGAATGGTGTGTGAAGTGTGTGTGTTGTGGGAGAATAATGTTCTAATCTTTTGAAGGTAAAGACAGAGTGTGAAGAAGAGTGATCAGATGTTTATGAGCTTAACCAGAACTATAATAAGGCATTAGCAAATTCTATTTTCTTAGTTCAAAATCTTTTGGATGTAATCTGAATGTTTTTGTAAGACATTGTGTCTTCATTTGGGTAGTAAGCCTTTTCGTATTTGAGTAGTGAGCTCTAGGTGGTGTGCTTGAATGCATGTGCATTCCCCATTTATAACTCTTTATACTTTTAATAGGGTATAATCTTGTGGATTAACATGCACTGTGGTTTTTCCCCTAACAGGATTTCCACGTGAAAATCTTGGTGTTATGTGTGTTTATGATGTGGGGATGGTTTATTCTTTCATGTTTATTTATCATATCTAAGAATAAGTTTAATAAGCATAATTTCTGAGACAACTAATTCACCCCCCCTCTCATTTGTCTACCCTTGTGTTGCCAATAGACTGTTTGACTTGAAACCTAAGACAAAACTCTAAAATGTTCTATGTATTCCCTTTACAAAATTTTATGTGATCAATACAAAATAATGAGCCAATACTTTTGGCCTTGAATTCCTTCTTATAGAAATGAAGGATCAAAATAAGCTTTAGGCCAGAAAGTAGACATATCCCTTCTCATTTGGACCAATACAAAATGCATTCCATTTTTAGTTATATTTGCATTTCAAAATGGAGGGAAATGTTACATGAGAAAAAAACCATTTTCATTTGTTGATGGAGACCATATTCTGCCTTCCAAAAGGAATCTTTAGGCTGATGTAGCAATATCTGCATGCTCCAAAATTGTATCTATGTACACCAAACATAAAAGAGAGAAAATCATAAAGTGTAGAAAAGAAGAAGAGACAAAATATCTTCCATGTCTGCATCCTTGTCACCAAATTTAAACTGGGTAGAAAATAATATTTTATCCATACTTCAGAAAAAGCATAATCTGTACTATTTCTAGGCTATGCATTGTATTTCTCCCATCCGTTGCTCACCATATTTGCAGACTTAAGACCCAAAATTATATTTCCCAATCCACATTACCACACTTATCATCAATTTTCATTATTGAGAGGATACAACATTTTACAATACTTTTTTCATAGGCTTAATCTATAAATTTGTCAAGCCATGTGTTGTAATCCTCCTCAACTTGCCATTGCATATCCAACAACTTCTATACTTTTGTGTTATGTTGGTTGTACCTTGCATCAATTAGCACCCCGGCCTCTTTGACAAATACGTGCATCCTCAACTTTATTTTTGTCATATTATCTATGTTAGGATTCAACATAGAATAATCAACACTCAACATCATCTTAGAATGAGGAAGGAGCTCTCCCAACTCTTGCTCCCATTTGGAAAACTCTTTGAATTCACCTTTATCATTTAATATCTTGGGAATAGTAAACCCTTCCATTTCTCTGAATATTCTCAATTTATTCTAGAGTTGCATTCCCAACATTCCATGAAAAGTTATGATTTCATTACTAAATCAATGGACTTCAATAAATCAAGAATGTTGGTGGGAGCTTCAAGGTCTTCCTACATCTGAGGCATCATTTCTTTCAAATTTCCTACCCTAGAACTCCACTTATTCCACTTATTTTGGAATGCTTTCTAAACTTGCAAGTATTTCACATTTTCCTCAAATATTTTTGTAGGAATCCCACACATTATCAACTTTATTTAGCAATTTTGTCACTCTATGTTTTAACACATCATCAAAAATATCATTAGCCACTTTGACTGTCTCCATTTTCTCTTTCTTTGTCTTTTCTTTCTCTACTTACACTTTCTACTTCAAGCTATGAATTCTCATTTATAGGGGTAAGTGCACAAAGATGATTCCCAAAAAGGGGGCTTAAGTGGCCACTTTTTTTTTGAAATAAGGAAATACTGACCATGGATGTGAAATTGAGGATAGTTACACTCAAAATTTTGAGATGGAACAAAACAAGGATCGAAGTGCTCTGAGTCTACTTTCTAAACTACTAATTTATTTTGAAAATGGTTGATATTAAGGGGTTCAAAATAGGGACGTACACAAATTGGCATTTTTTTTTGTCAGAAAAACATAACATAGAAACTCTTGTATGACCCTAGCACAGTGAACCTTTTTTTTAGTATTTTTAAAATTGCTATAGTCAGAAGTTAGCTAATAGTATGTAGTTGATGCACGATTTTTCTGATAATTTTTTAATGAATATTTGATTTTTTTATAATTTTCAAAGTGGACACTTCATGAAAAATAGAATGTTGGTCGTGCTACCCCTAAAAATTTTGGAAACTAATTGAATTTTTTTTTAAAATAAAAATTGTAGAATGGATTCTAGTTTCTAAAAATGTAATTTTTTAAAAATTTCGATGAACAATTAATTCATAACAAAAAAACACCAAACACTA
>VDFB02105785.1:131546970-131573993 GCA_007258455.2 Sequoia sempervirens | reverse complement strand
TGTGCTTGTGTTATAATGTGAGAGCATTATAACACGAGCGTGTTTTTTCTTGCTCTAAAAATTGTAAAAAACTCAATATACCCATGATCTCAAGGCCAACATTTTGCATATTGTCCTAGTTTTGTGCATGCTCTGAAAAAAAGTAGCTTTTTGATAATGTTGTGAAATGTGTGTGCATGTTTTTCACATTCCACCACCTTTTTCATGATCTATCCACCACCTTTGCATTAAATTGTAGAGTTTTCATGTTGAAAAGGCATATAATATCAATTCAAGTCTGAATTCCATTCTAAAGTGATATACAATTGAAGTTTGGAGGGGAACAAGCTTTTGAAAAAGTAAAATTGTTGAGTTTGAAGAAAGAAGAAGCAAAGGCTACATAATTGGGTAGAACTCCATTTGAACTTGGGTTTTTAAGGTATGTGTAGTCTTTACACATTTTCTTCCATTCTATTATGGCTTGCTTTCATTTTTTTATTTTGCATATTCCATGTTGATCATTGTTTGTTTGTCATTATAACCTTATGCTATCAATGCACATTTTAAATTATGCAATTCTATGTAGTTTCCAATTACATTTTTAAACCACATCTCTTTGAGGCATTTTGTTATTTAAGAATTGACTTACCTTGTGTATGCTTCGAGATTTTGTATACACATATATATGACATAAGTTTTAAGGAAGTAAAATAAAACATCATTTCTCAATCCGTTATTATGGATGTACATACCACTCTCCAAAGCTTTCATTGAGGTATTTTATCAAACAGTTATACCAAGTAGTTGATTGCCTTGTCTATGCTACCAAATTTTCCATACATGTCTCTAAAAAATTGGAATATACTCCTCCCACGTTGATAGATCTTAGAAACTATTTTGGTTTTCATCTCTATTTCTAAATTTACCTCATCACTAAACCTACCTCATCACTTATGTTGTGATATATTTTAAATATTTCCTTCATTAGTCTACTTACAAGGGATTCTAACCCTTCTCTCCATTGTTTCAAGACTCTTTATTCAAGGCTTTAAGTTAGCAGCATGGGGAAAGGTGCAATCATGGCTCAAAATGGAAGCGTGGACAGAGAATTTGAATTGTTTGACAATAATTTTTTTGTATAAATGTATGAAAAATTTGGTAGCATTGACAAGCTTGTGACCTTGGCAAGATAGTGAGCTCACTCACTAACTTGCCAATGTGGTAGGGTTGAAAAGGTAGGGGCAACGTATGCCTCATAGAATTGGGGACTCGTGGTGATGTGAGCTTTCCAATGTAGCGGGGTTGACAAGGTAGGGGCAGCGTATGCCTCATAGAATTGGGGACTCATGGTGATGTATATCACCATGAGTCCCCAATTCTATGAGGCATACTCCTACCTTGTCAACCCTATCCCATTGGCAAGCTAGTGAGTGAGCTAGCTTGCCAATGTAGTAGGGTTGAAAAGGTAGGGGAAGTGTATGCCTCATAAAAATTGGGTCTCATGGTGATGATTATATCACCATGAGAACCCATTTCTATGAGGCATATGCTACCCCTACCATCTCAACCATAGCAAATTGGAAGGCTAGTGAGTGAGACCCCAATGCGGTAGGGTTTAGAAGGTAGGGGCAGAATATACCTCATAGAAATGGGGTCTCACAGTGATGTATATCACCATGAGACCCCATTTCTATGAGGAATACATTGCCCCTACCATGCCTCATAGAAATGGGGTCTCACCGTGAGACCCCATTTCTATGAGACATATGCTACCCATACCATCTCAACCATAGCACATTAGAAGGCTAATGAGTGAGACCCCAATACAGTAGGGTTTAGAAGGTAGGGGTAGCATATGACTCATAGAAATTGGGTCTCATGGTGATGTATATCACCATGAGACCCCATTTCTATGAGGCATATGCTACCTCGACCTTCTCAACCCTACTACATTGGCAAGCTAGTGGAAAATTGGCAAGCTAGTTCACTCACTAGCTTGCCAATGTGGTAGGGTTGACAAGGTAGGGGCAATGTATTCCTAATAGAATTGGGGAGTCACGGTGATACATAGAAATGGGGTCTCACAGTGATATACTCATCACCATGACACCACATTTCTATGAGGCATATGCTGCCCCTACCTTCTCAACCCTACCGTATCAGCAAGCTAGTGGAGCATTTGCAAGCTAGCTCACTCACTAGCTTGCCAATGCAGTAGGGTATCACCATGAGTCCCAAATTCTATGAGCCATATGCTATCCCTACCTTTTCAATCCTACCACATTGGAAAGCGAGTGAGCTAGCTTTCCAATGTGGTAGGGTTGAGAAGGTAGGGGCAGTGTATACCTCATAGAAATGGGGTCTCATGGTGAAAAGTATATCACTGTGAGACCCCATTTCTATGAGGCATACACTGCCCCTACCTTCTTTACCCTACCACATTGGTAGGCTAGTGAGTGAGCTCACTATCATGCTAATGTGGTAGGGTCGAGAAGGTAGGGGTAGTGTATGCCTCATAGAAATGGGGTCTCACAATTATATGAGGCATACACTACCCCTACCTTCTCAACCCTACTACATTGGCAAGCTAGTGAGTGAGCTAGCTTTCCAATGCTACACTAGCTTGCCAATGCAGTAGGGTTGAGAAGGTAGGGGCAACGTATGGCTCATAGAAATGCTACACTAGCTTGCCAATGCAGTAGGGTTGAGAAGGTAGGGGAAACATATGCCTCATAGAAATGGGGTCTCACGGTGATGTTGAGAAGGTAGGGGCAGCGTATGCCTCATATAAATGGGGTCTAATGGTGATACATCACCATGAGACCCCATTTCTATGAGATATATGCTGCCCCTACCTTCTCAACCCTACCACATTGGAAAGCTAGTGAGTGAGCTAGCTTGCCAATGCTCCATTAGCTTGCTAAGGAATTTGAATTCACATGTCTTGTCCATGCTTCCATTTTTAGCATATCTTGCAATCATGGCATTCCACATTACCACATTTCTTTAAGGCATTCCATTGAAAAACAATTCTTTTATTCTCTCATATTCATCCACCTTTGACTCATCATTCTCTTCACAAAGCTGTTGATACAAACACCCAAAATTGAGACCAGGGCATAAAACCTCTTATTGAATCCTCAAACCACCTTAAACATTATTAAAATAACTTACTCAAACCAAGCAAAGGTTTCTAAAACTCTTATCTATCTCTTCCCTAAACATTCACTCTCAACTGGCTCATAGGCTAGTAGTAGTCCTTAAGCACAAAAACGGGTATAATTTCCCAACCAATTTAGATCTCCAAAAAATAAAAGTAGTTTTGATAACCCATTAAGTCCTACTTATACATATAGATAAATCAAGTATACTTACTTTGAAAAATACTCACCGAAACCGGACTATCTTATTGCTACAAGGCTCAATTAGGTATTTTTAACAAAGAAAGTACCATCAAAATCACTCCACAAAATCAAACAACCATGTGAAGATCTTAAATATGTTATAAAACTTCTAAATCATCAATCTCCATCAAATTAATCGCTCACTAATGTAGAAATTCATTAAACCCTTGCTTAAATGCTTAAACTATGCTCAAATAGTGAGGGTTTATTATAAGTATACATTAAATACCTCCAAACACCTTGATATAGCTTCAAACACCTTGAATTTGGTCTACACAAGCTAAAAAACCTATCTCCCAACCTTTACCACTATTATTTCTTCGTATCATAACTTGTAGGCATCCATTCTTGCATGGAAATCATAGAAAATCACTTGGAGCAGCAACAAGAACTTTGCATCTTCACTTCATCGATGCTAAAAAATTACACCTAAACCTAAACCTACTCTATTGGTTCCCATTCCACTGAGTCATAGAAGAAAAAATAGGTGGAATGTGGCACTAATACATTTTTACAACTTCAAAACCCTTAAACTCAAAATTTTAGACCCACAGTCAGTAAATTGACTGTAAAAAAATTGTTTCTTGATGGAATTCAATAAGACCACCTCCAAAATGAAGCTAGTTAACCTACCTAATTATTTCAATGATTTTTAGAGAAAACACAAGCTGTACGGATTTGTATAGAGTAGAATAGGAGCAAAAAAATAGTAAAAATTCAGAAAATTCAATGATTTTGAATGATTTTCTTGTTCAAAACAACAACATCCACCTTACATTGATATTTTTCAGGCCTTAATAGGATTATTACATCAATAATAACTGACTCAACTAAATATTTAGCTACTATGATTGATGATATTCCCAATATGACTCTTGGTATTCAAATTATTACAATTTTGCAACTTTTTCTTGACAACATTTTTACAAGATTTTGCATTTTGCAACTTTGAACCCCAATATGCCTAATACAATATGAAAATGGTCTAACAAGACCTTATTTAGATGAAAACACCTAAAACCTACCTAAAACCAATTATATAACCAAGATTGAAAAAATCTGAAAATTGGACTCCTATGGTGCCCTTGCACCACCTTTGTCTATGCTAGAAGTACTCTTCTACAAAATGATTGTAAGTATTTTTTATGAATCCTTGAATGAAATATATTTCATTTATTTGAATGGATACTTTTTTTAGTAACTAATATTCATCTCATTACCATGCTAAAAGTAAAATTATCCACCATGTTGAAGAAATGAAGAAAGAATAAACTAACAAATGAAGAGTATGAAACCTTCAAAGAAAAGGAGAGAGAACAGGTGGCGACATATCATGAAAAGAAGAAATTGGACACGATTCATGAAAAAAATCCAATTGAATAGGAACCTCAACCATCAAAAAGAGAACAAGCATTGGCAACACAAACAGAACAAATGCAAAAGAGTCATGGTAGGACAGATTCAAATACCCTAGTTGGAGACACTCCATCTACAACAAGTGAATATGAAGGGACACCATTGAGCACAAGAAAATATGGAGGGACACCATCTACCGCAAGTGAATATGGAGGTACACCATCTACCACAAGTGAATATGGTTGGAAACTATCCACCACATCTCAAATTAAGAGTACATCAACTTAGCAAGGGAATCTAAAGTTACTCATTTGCAGTTAACCTCACCATGAGGAACTATGATTTAGACATTATAAAAGAATCTAAAATTTATGAGTTACATTGTAAAATATCTATGAGAATGGAGTACCTAAGGCATTGTAATAAGATTTACTTGTAATAAGATTTACTCAAATATTGAAATTTGGTGTAGGGGCACCAAGGTTATTGAGCAAATTTGGTTCATGGAAGTCTTAAGTTAGTTTTGTGTTTTGAGTTTTTTAAATTGAATATGGTAATATTAGACCAATTTATAATGTAATAAGTCATGTTATTTGGTTTTGGGGTCATTTTGGAGTTCATGTTGCATATTTGTCAAAATGATGTAAAATTGCAAAAATTGAAAAGTTATTAATGTGAAAAAAGTGCAAAAAAATGTAAACTTCGATAAGCCCAATGTTCATGGGAATTCAAAGGGAAGTTAGAGCCATTTTCATAGGTTGGTTAAGGTTAAAATATTTTTGGAACTTGAAGGAAGAGGTTGTTGAAGGTTTTTGTGAAGGAAAAACAATAAAAAATACCTTGATTTCTCTTGTAATTCTGTATGTTTCATTGAATTTTTCTGTTGCAGACTATTATACTTGGTCGTACATAAGTATTATGTCCTAAAAGTTTTTAAAATTGGTAGAGATAGGTGTTAGCTATGTTTTGGATTTGGATTGAAGGAAATTCATTAAGTTTTAAGAATTGTATTGTCAAATTACTGACTGCAAGTCTGTACAACTAGCCATAAGCATTTGAAGACTAAAAATGAATAAATGACTCACTCCATCTATTGTTTCTCTCTATGGATTAGTGGAATGAGTCAAAAATGGTAGGATTAGATGTAGGAATAAGATTTATGAGTAGGGAAATTATTTAGGAATGTTTTTGGTTGCTCTACCAAAGGAAATTGGGTGAATTTTGGCTTAAAAATGGAGTTTAGATGTTGGGTTTTGATGAAATTATCTTAGGTAAGATTGGGAGATGATTGATTTGGAATGAGAAAGAATATATTGAAGTGTTTGAAGCTTTGGAATGGAAAGGAAGGTGAGTTGAGTGCCTAGGAATGATGCCCTAATTGTCAAACTATGTATTTTGAGTGAAATTTGATGGTTAGAGGAGGGAAGTTTTAGAAAATCTTGAGGGAAACAAATTTTGATGAACCTTCAAGCATGTGTAGACATAACTAAAGGTTTTTGAGGCCTTGGTTGGTTGTGTAGAAGCCTGGAATAGTGTTTTTCAATAAACCCCTTTGGAATGGCATAAAGTGAGGGTTTCATATTTTGGTGTCATAGGAAGTGATTATTTGATCAAAAATTATGGATTTACGCTAGGCATGGTCCTCTTTCGCACCCAAACATGTGGAACCACTCCAAGCTATGTTCAACTAGCTCGATCCCTTAAGGGTCCAAAGTGCAAAAGGGCAACAATCATTGACAGGCTATTACTTGGAAACCGTGCCACTTACAAAATCTTTGTCTAATCCCGCAAGATCATGTTGGCCCCTCTACAATAACCTCTCTCAATTTTTGTTATCTCAAAGTGGTTTTACCATGGTGTCCAGTTTTCACTTGATGGAAAAAGTGTCAAATATCAAAGGTGAAAAGTTGCAAAGTGGTGTAACTTTTTTTCTACAAATCATGTGACCAAACAGACTATTCTAACACGTCGGAATATGCATGTTTATGCTAGGCATGGTCCTCTTTCACACCCAAACACACAGAATCACTCTACGCTACGTTCAATTGGATCAATCCCTTAAGAGTCCAAAGTGAAAAATGACTACAAACTTCAACATGATGTTACTCAGATACCATGATGCTTAGAAAATTACCATCTAATCCTATGGGATCACATTGGCCCCATCTATAATAACCTCTCTTGGTTTTCACTAACACAAAGGTATTTTCTAATGGTCGCAAATTTTTACTTAGGGAAAAAGTTGTCAAATGCAAGTAGTTGAAAGTTGCAAAGTGGTGCAACTTTCGTTCTACAACTCATGTGACCAAACATAAAATTCCAATTCTTCCAAATAGGTATGTTTATGATGGGCATGGTCCTCTTTCACACCCAAACACATGGAATCACTTTGAGCTATGTTCAACCAGATCGATCCCTTAAGAGTCCAAAGTACAAAAATGGCTGCAAACTTCAACATACTATTACTGAGATACTATGACACTTAGAAACTTCTCATCTAATCATATGGGATCATGTTGGGCTCCTCTACAATAACCTCTCTTTTTTTTCTATCCCAGAGGTATTTTCCCATTGTGGTGAATTTTCACTTGGGAAACAAGTTGTTAAATGCAAGTAGTTGAAAGTTGCATAGTGGTGTAAGTTTTGTAACTTGTGTGACCACATAGACTATTTAAATGTGTCTAAATAGGTATGTTTATGCTAGGCATGGTCCTCTTTCACACCTAAACATGTGGAATTTCTCTGAGCTACATTCAACTAGATCAATCCCTTAAGAGTCCAAAGTGCAAAATGGTTGCAACCTTCAACATGTTGATACTTAGATACCGCGATGCTTAGAAAATTTTTATCTAATACAATGGGATCATGTTGGACCCCTCTACAATAACCTCTCTTGGTTTTCACTATCTCAGAGGCATTTTCCCGTGGTGGCGAATTTTCACTTGGGAAAAGGTTGTCAAATACAAGTATTTGAAAGTTGCAAAGTGGTGCAACTTTTGTTCTACAACTCGTGTGACCAAATGGACTTTTCCAACACATCCAAATAGGCATGTTTATGCTAAAAATGGTCCTATTTTACAATCAAACATGTAGAATCACTCTAAGCTACGATCAACCAGATCAATCCCTTAAGAGTCCAAAGTGCAAAATGGATACAAACTTTAATATGTTGTTACTTGGATACCATGACACTTAGAAACTTATTTTCTAAGCCTGTGGGATCATGTTAGGCCCCTCTAGAATAATCTCTCTTATTTTTCACTATCTTAGAGGCATTTTCCCATGGTGGCGAATTTTCACTTGGGGAAAAAGTTATCAAATGCAAGTAGTTGAAAGTTACAAAGTGATGCAACTTTTATTTTGCAACTCATGTGACCAAATGAACTGTTCAAATGCATCCGAATAGGTATGTTTATACTATGAATGTTCCTCTTTCACACCCAAACATGCAGAATCACTCCGAGCTACGTTCAATTGGATTGATCCCTTAAGAGTTCAAAGTGCAAAATGGCTACAAACTTTGGCATAATATTACTCGGATACCGTGATGCTTAGAAAACTTTTTGTCTGATCCTATAAGATCACATTGGGACCCTCTACAATAATATCTCTCAATTTTTGCTAGCTTGGAGGAATTTTCTCATGGTAGTGAATTTTCACTTAGGGAAAAAGTTGTCAAATGTAAGTAATTGAAAGTTGAAAAGTGGTGAAAATTTTATTTTGCAACTCGTGTGACCAAACAGACTATTCCAATGTATCTAAATAGGTATTTTTACACTAGGTATGCTCTTATTTTGCACCCAAACACACAGAATCGCTATGAGCTATGTTCAACTAGATCGATCCCTTAAGAGTTCAAGGTGCAAAAAAGCTACAAACTTCAGCATGTTGTTACTCAAATATCATGATTCTTACAAACTTCTTGTCTGATCCTATGGGATCACATTGTTCCTCTCTACAATAACCTCTCTTGGTTTTCATTATCTCAAAGTCATTTTCCCATGGTGTCTATTTTTTACTTGATGGAAAAAGTGTCAAATACAAGTAGTGTAAAGTTGCAAAATGGTGCAACTTTCATTTTACAATTTGTGTGACCAAACAAACTACTCCAACATGTCCCGATAGGTACATTTGTTCTAGGAATGTTTCTCTTTTGCACCCAAAAATGTGGAATCACTATGAGCTGTGTTCAACCGGCTCAATCCCTTAAGGGTCCAAAGTGGAAAATAACTACAATTTTTAACGTGCTATTACTCAAAAACTGTGATGCATAAGAACCCTATGTATGATCCTATGGGATTGCGTTGGTCCCCTCTATAATAACCTCTCTCAATTTTTCTTATCTCGGAGTCATTTTCCCATGGTGTCTATTTTTCACTTGATGGAAAAAGTGTCAAATCCAAGTAGTGTAAAGTTGAAAAGTGGTGCAACTTTCATTTTGCAATTCATGTGACCAAACAAACTACTCCAACACATCCTGATAGGTATGTTTATGCTAGGCATGGTACTCTTTTGCACTGAAACACTACTTCATCTACTATTAAGATTATGTTTTGCAAGTGTTGTGAAGATTATGTATCATTTGCTTAATTGAGTTGTTCCAATCAAAGGATTAAATACATTGGAATCTTTTTATGAATCATTTCATGGAATGCCAATTGAAAACATGTTTTTTTCTTTTAGATAAATAATTCCATGGAACTCTTTGGATTAAACTGAATTGAGATATGTAAGAACAAGGGAGCATTAGGAAATAGATTGCCTAAGGATCTTAAATAAGCCTTCTTAGTGCATGGGCACCAAATGCATTTTGTGTTAATATTGTCAAATGAGATCTTTTGATAGTTTTAGGTTCGTTTGAGATTTTTTCAATTCAATAAGGTACTAATATACCATCTAATAGGTAATTAAGATTCATTGAGTTTATATTGTCACAATTTTACAAAATTGTTAAAAGTGCAATATTGAAAAGTTGTAAAAGTGCAAAAAATATGTAAAATTGAGGAAGCCCAACGGTCATGGGAATTCAAATGGAAGTTAGAACAATTGTAATAGGTTGTTTAAGGTTTAAAATACATTGTAAAATTCATGGATGAAGGTTTTTTTAGGTTTTTCTAAAAGATTGAATAATAAAGCTCCTATTTTCATTGAAATTTTGTATCTTTTCTATTGAATATTGTTGTTGCATAGTAGCTACATGGCTTGTATAGCCTGATGGTGACTCCAAGCTGATTTGAATTGTTGTTTTAGTGTCCTATCTATAATTTTTACTAATTTTGGGGCATTCCCATTGGGATTGTAGAATCTTATTGAGTTTTCCCTGTAGGCAGGTATGAAACTCCAATTTTAAGGTTTTGAAGACATAAAAATATGATTATGTACCATTCCACTAACTGTAAATCCTATAGCTGAGTGGAATGGGCCCAATATGGTAGTATTTAGTTGATTTAATTGTTTTGGGAGTAGGAGAGGTCATTTTGGTGTTTGGGCATGATGCCCTAATTGTCAAATTTGAATGTTTTGAGTGAAATTTGATGGTTAAAGGTGGGTAGATGAGGAAAAATCTCAGGGAAAAAATTTTTGGTGATAGATTAAGCATGTGTAGGCCAGTTGAGGCATTTTTGATGCATTGGTGAAGTGTAAAGAAGTTTGGAAGTGGGATTTTTAGTAAACCCCTTTATAACTTGTTGAAAATGAGGGTTTTGTGTAAAGAGGACTTAGTAAGAAGTTCACTAGCTAAAATTTATAGATTTGGTAGTTTTATAGACTGGTATATGACTTTCCATAGGTATTTGGGGTTGGAATATTGTTTAGAGGAGACTTTCTTTATAAATTAGACCTAATTGGCTTAAGGAGACAACGTAGAAGCATCAATTTGAGGGATTTGTTCCAAAAGAGTTATATGAGATTTTGAGATATGTTTTGGTATACCTTAGAGGGTGTCTGAAAATATAATTGGTTAATGGGTTTGAGAGTGGAGTTGTGAGATAGGTCCAAGAAACTAAGTTTGTAGACCTACAAGGCAAATAGTGAAGTTTTGAAGGGAATCACCCTAGTTAGGGTTTTCCAAATTGAAGGCTTGTTGAAATCAGTTAAATTTGTGATTGGTATTTGAAGGCCTCCTTGCTCTACATCACTTCTCTCCTGTTGCAATTTTGGGTGGATTATTACTTTCAAAGTATTGAGAATGCTTTGTTTATTTTCTAGCTGGCAGTTGTCATTCTAGAAGGCTCATCTCTTGATATATTTTATACTCATTCTTAATCAATTATCATGTTAATAATTAGTGCATTTATTTATAGTTAATCTTTTTTTTTCAATTTGTGCAATTTTAGAATTTGTAACTCTACTAGTATTCCTAGAAATATTGATGTTGTTTAGCATCAACTAATAAAGTTGTTTAGCATCAATCAATTAATGTTCAAGGCAAACCATGAAGGACAACAATGATCAATGTTAGGGATAACCAATTAATAAGTATGCATGTGAATAAGTCAAGCATGTACATGTGAATAAGGGAAGCACAAGTACTCAAAAACATGTAAGCCTTGAAGTATACACACTAATGTATAGTATATGAAAATTAATATAAAGTATATGCATGAATATAAGGTATACACATAAAAAAATGTAAGCACAAAGTATACATTGGAATACACATAAAGTCACAAATTATCCACAAAATTTGTAAAGTACACACTTGAATGCACATAACTCATATCTATTGAACCATGGATTTATAACACAAATATGGACACCATTTATAAAAAAACTGTATTAACCAAATATCCATGTAGGCATACATCAATATATGTTGATATAAGTATAAAATATAGGTACAAAATAGCCATATAGACTTACGATAATTCCATATAGGCATACAATTTCAAATATATCCAATACAAAATATGTAAAAAAATTCCATATAAGCATACAACAAAGGGCTCTAGAATCAAAAGTCATTGCTCTCCATGCTCTCGAAATAAAATTTTTCCTTTTGCTTGTCAATCAGATGGCGATACATTTGTCACTCATTTATGTTGTGGTCGAGCAATGCTCTTGGTGCTCCTCCTAGTGTTTAGGTCTTGGTGAAGTCTTATCTATTACAATAAGAAGTAAAGACATTAATATATAGAAATTATATTTAAAAAAATGATATATTTAACAAAATAATCACTTACCACCATTTGATGATCACTCTCCATGAGGGAAATATTTTAATTCCCATGTTGAGGCATGTTGAATCCTTGTATAAACCATCCAAATAGAAATTAAACTATGAATGAATAATGGTTTTATTTTTCACTAACTAACATCTATAACAATGAATGTAAATTGAAATTTAGTAATTTTCCTCATACCTCCCCTATCAGATCCATCAAGGATTCTATAGCAAATGAAACATCAATTTCCATTTCCATTTGAACATTAAAAGGTGTTTCTACTTGAAACATATGAAAATAAAACAATAAATTACTCACTCACAAAAACTACAATAGCGATCCGCATTATGACTTATAATGTATGAGATAATGAAAAAAAAATTGAGTACTTATTAAACTATATATTTTTGACTATCATGCTTACTATTTTCCCTATCCATATCTTGTTTGAAAGCACATGTTTTTAGGCTTTCACCCATAGCAGCAAGCTAGTGAACCATTTGATAAAATGTTTTCATAGACATGTACGATAACTATAGTGGCATACAGAAGGTAGTGAACTGTTTGAAAAATTTCCTTAAAGAAATGGACTCTCATGGTGATGGAATGCCATTACAAACAAATGCATTTCATGGAATTCCATCACCATAAGACCACATTTCTTTTAGGAATTTTTTCAAACAGTTCATTGCCTTCTCTATGGTATTATTGCTTACTATTATTCTTTGATAGAAATTTTTCCAAGCATCCATAGTTTGTTGGAAAGCACCTTTTTTAAGCTTTTAGCCATAGCAGTGATGAAATGAATTGTTTGATAAAATTATTTGGTAGACATTGTAGACATATAAATTTAATCACTTCCATATGATTAAATTTATTGTCTTTCCGTCTATCGTGTTAATATTAATTTATTAAATTAATATTACACCTTTTGTCCCATACCGGTAAAGTATTTAATTTAATAATTAATACTTTTCCTTTCACTTTACTCCTCTCTAAATTAAATAAAAAAGCTAATTTATTTAATTTAGTCATTTTTCCCCTTTTGATTTAAAATCAATTTAAAATTCCTCACTTTCTCTCTCCTTGTCACATCCTCCATAACCTTGCCCTAATCTGAATTAATTTAATTAATTCATAATTATGATGTGCATCCTCTTAATCAGAGATTAATTTAACATCCTCCTACATTTGCCACTTGCCTCTAATCTTCCATTAATTAGCCTAATCCAATGTTTTCACAACCTTAACCAAGGTCATTAGCCTTTTTTAGCACCACTTTTTGGTCAATTCTTCCATTTTTTTCTTTTTGGATATTGACCCCCTTTCCCATGTGAATTTTTAATTCACATTTATTTGTCCTAAATTCCCCTCCTCTTTATGTGAATTTTTAATTCATATTTCATTCTTCCAAGGCTTCTAGAACCTTGGACTTGTCACAATCTCCGCATGTGACCAAGTCCCACCTTTTTGGAGCCCACCTTTTACCCTCTAGATTATCCTAGGAATGTGAATTTTTAATTCATATTTATATCTCCAACCACCTTTCCTTTTCCCATGGAGATTTTTGAGGAATTCCAAAATTCTTCAAATGTCTCTTTCAAGCCCACTTGGGGACAAGAAATCCCTTTTTAAGGAAATCTCCTCACTCCCCAAGGTGCATGTTCTTTTTCCACCTCATGTACCTTCTTGACACCTCACTTACACCTCATATCCCCTTATCCACTTCACCCTCCACATGTCAAGATGTGAGGGCTTGTGGGTTCTCAACCCACCATAGCCCTTCATCTTGGCCTTGTTGGATGCATCTTGACCATTGAATTCTCTAGAGAATTCAAATTCTCCTATAAATAACCCCTCCTCAAGGGCATTTTGAACACTTAGAATTTTCATAATTACATGCTGCCAATTTGCATCCTCAATCCTTTGCCATCATTTAGCCATCTCATTTAGTCATTTTGCACATCTAATCTTGCATTTTAGTCACTCAATCTATCATCTAAAGAGCACACAAATCATTCCAATCAAAGGCCAATCAAGGAGAAATTAACAGCAAGGAAGGTGAAATCGTTTGTGTCTTATTTTGTCCATTTTCCTTATTGTTTATCACTCTTTTGGCTAATCTTGAGGTGTCTTTGGTATTTTATCACTTGCATTTTAAGTTGTTTTGCACATTTAGAGTAGGACAAATTCCAAGGTATCACATTTCTGGCACGCCCGGTGGGACCCACAAACCCTTGTTTTAGCTAAGAACTGTGCAGGAAAAGGTCGCAGAAAAGTAGAAGCGCCCCTGTTTCTGGTGCAAAAAGGCTGAAGCGCCCCTGTTTCTACCATAGAAAGGTGGAAGCGCCCTCTGCCTTGCTATAGAAAGGCGGAAGCACCCTTTGCCTTGCCGCAGAAAGGTGGAAGTGCCCTCTAGTCTATTCCAGAAAGGTGGAAGTGCCCTACATCTCAAAGTTTTACTTTCTTCTAACGAGTTTGCTGCAATTAGGGATAAATTTAAAAGGTTTTCCTAACATGTTTCTTGCAGTGGGAGGGGGACAAATTTCTTGTTTTCTTGAAAATCTGATAAAGTTTACCATAGAAAGGCGGAAGTTCCCTCTAAACTTTTGCTACAGAAAGGCGGAAGCGCCCTCTAACCTTTTGCTGCAGAAAGGCGGAAGCGCCCTCTAACCTCTTGCTGCAAAAAGGTGGAAGCACCCCCACTTTTGCTGCAGAAAGGCGGAAGCACCCCCATTTTTCTGCAAAAAAGTGGAAGCGCCCCGATTTTTGCTACAGAAGGGCAGAAGCGCCCCAAAACAGCACAGTTTGAAAGGTAAAACAGTCATTTTAGCTTTGTTTTTGCTCTCGTTTTTTGCTATTTTCAAGTAGTAACCCTCTAACATTGTTTTGGCAAGGATATTGGTGTTTTTTGCTAACGTTTTGTAGCATATTGTGGCATAATTTGACCAAGGACGAAGAAGAAGATAGCTAACATTTGCTTGCAGGGCCATTTATTTGATCAAATTTTTGAAAAAAAATTATCTTTGCTATTTTTGAACATAGTCTAATCAGGGGGATTAAAACTTCGTTGCTTGTTGTGATTGCTTGTTCTTGTGTCACCTAAGGGGGGCATTAACTTGTTTTCACTTTCCCCTTGCACTTCGTGTGAGCCTGGGGAGTAGTTGGAAACGGTTAGTGTCTTCTTTCTAGTGGGACCTGCTTGGGGATTTCATCACCCCAAGGGACGATTCCAACCACGCATACCGGCGGGGTATATAAAGGGGGGAGAATGAAAGTTGTACCCCAATCCAGTCATGTTGTAATTGGTAGAGCGTCGAAGCTGGGGTGATACCTAGATAGACGTGAAGAGTTAGTCCGAGCCTTTCAGTATATCGCTGGGGTTCCTGACTCACGCTTGTGACGGGTTGGTGTTCACGGTTGTGCCTCACGTACCGAGAGTATATCGAGGACTCCCTAGAAACTTTGTGCATCCTAGATTAAGACTTTGCCTTGCCATACCCTTAATATTAATCATAGGATTGTGCTTGCTTGAAGTGTTTTCTGTGAAAAATCTGTGAAATCTTTGATACTTTGGCCTTACTTTATCATTTTGCGTCCTTTCCATAGCCTTTACCATCAAGACCAAGCTCTGTCCCACTGCAAAAAGGAGGAAGCACCCCTGTTTCTGCTGCAGAAAGGCAGAAGCGCCCCTGATTCTGCTATAAAAAGGCGGAAGCGCCCCTGTTTCTGTTGCAGAAAGGCGGAAGCACCCCTGATTCTGCTGTAGAAAGGCGGAAGCGCCCCTGTTTCTGCTGCAGAAAGGTGGAAGCGCCCCTGATTTTGCTGCAGAAAGGTAGAAGTGCCCCTGATTTCACTGCAGAAAGGTGGCAGCGCCCCTGATTCACTGCAGAATGCTATCTACGCCCCTGATTTTGCTGTCAACACCCTAATTTTTGCTACAGAGGGGCAGATTTGCCCTCCTAGACACCCGAAAGTACCCTATTTGGATTCATTTAGCCTCTAAATCACCACTTAATCATTCCCAACCATTATCCCATCATCCTAAGTCTCCATTTTGTCCATCTAAGCCTCCCGAAACCTCCATTTTATCCATTTAAACCTCCATTCTATCACTCCAAATTTTTGTTAACTATTATAAATCCCAATTCATTCTCCACGAATCATCTTTAATCCACCTTTTCATTTTAATTTTCCATTCACAAGTCCATACCCTCACCTAACAAACATTGCAACTTTACCATTCACATCCTCAAACACCATCCATAGCCAAACCGTCCTAACCTTGTATTACAAAGTGGTTACCCAAATTGACTATAGCACTTGAAGTTGATTATTAGTCTTTAACTTCAACCCCAATCAATTCACTTTCATCTTAAGGTGAATTCGGTGTTGCAAGTTATCATCCTTGGCCCAATCAATCCATTCCTAGCTTAAGGTGGATTCGATGCCATAATCATCCTATTAATCAATCAAAGCTCTAGGGTCAACAAGGGTAATCTCACGTGATCAAGCTTAAGGTCTCTCTCTCACATCTTTCATCATCCAACCATACACACCCAATGGTCTAAATCCAAATTCAAATCCAATCCAATCCAATCCAATCCAATCCAATTCAATCAAATCCAAATCCAAATCCAATCAAATTCAAATCCAAATCCAAATCCAATCAAATCCAAATCCAAATCCAAATCCAAATCCAAATCCAATCTAATCCAATCCAATTAAATCCAATCAAATCCAATCAAATTCAAATCCAATCAAATCCAATTCAATCAAATCCAATCAAATCCAAATCCGATCAAATTCAATTCAATCAAGTCAAATCCAAATCTGATCAAATCCAATTCAATCAAATCCAATCCAAATCTGACCCAATCAAATCCAATCCAATCAAATCCAATCCAATCCAATCCAATCCAATCCAATCAAATCCAATTTAATCCAATCAATTGAAATCCAATCCAATCTAATATATCCCAACAAAATCTGATCCAAACCCAAACCCCATCCAAATCTCACCTCATCCAATCATAATCAAATCATTTGACAAGGTCATTAATCCACTCATCCCACATTTGCATGCCCATTCAGACCCATTCACAGGCAAAGAAAATGGCCGACCGTCACGCTCAGAACACCTAAGCAAACAACCCTCAAGATCCCAATAACACAATCAATGTCTCATCAGATCCTAACGAGGGTGCCAACATCTCTCACGATCCTCATAATGGTGCTTCATCACATCCAACACTGAGAATCAGAATAACTTGCCACATGGAGAAGAGAGTATGGTTAATCAACCTGAACTCACACTTGAAGAACATTTTAGTAATCCCACCAATGTGCAAATGACTGACTGTTTGCTTGAGAAACATGGGGAAGAAATCTTGGCCCACTTAATTGGGTGTTAAACCCCCCTCCAATGTTGACTTGTCCAAATATATGGGTGCCCCATCTAACATACTCCATGAGTCCCAAAATGCACCTGAAGGTTCATACTTCTCCAATGTTCCTCCAGTCGAGGGTTGGCATCAACCTGAATTTGGCAATGTTGTTCTTTATCAGGTTAATTATCCCCCACATGCTTTGACCTCAGCTATAGGTGGACCTCAAGTGCCGGATCCTAATAATCCTTTTGCTTACGACATGCCACAAAGTGTTCCACAACCTCCTCCATTAGCGACACCCCCTACCAACCAACCTCCAGTCAACATTGGGGGCACCTCCTTCGTCACATCGCTTCTGCCTCCTGGGACCACCAACATACCACCTTAATAGGTTCACCAATCTACCATTCCGCCTCAAATACCTCCATAAGGCACACCCCAGCTGAACATTCTGAGCAGTACCCAACAACCCCCTCTACAAAATATGCCTACGCTCCCCCTACCATCTCATCCACAACAATCCATACACAATGCGTTGGCCTCTTCACAACAACCATCGTACCAATCACAAGGCAATCCATCTCAACTTGCTGCCTAGACCATATCTCCCTTTCTTGCGTCCCTTTTGCGCCCGAAGGCTCAACCACAACACAATATCCCACTTCAGTCCATACAACATCCGATGTCACAACAACAACCTCCCCAACACTACTACTACAACAACCAACAACAATTTACCCAACAATCGCTTTACACGACCTCCCAGCCATCACAACAATACCCTCAATACCAACAAACCAACATGCAACATCCTATCCAAGTTCCTCAACAACCTACCCCACACGTTTACCAAACAAATTCATATTATGCCCCACAACAACTCCCATATCAACAAAATCCCCCATCTTACTAGCAAGTCACGTCATCATCCAATCATCCAAACACGTATTTCAACAATTCGATGCCCTTTCAGCAAGATCCTTCATCATTCTATCATCCATATCCCCCTAACCCGCCACCAGCTAGCTCGGATTTGTTGGAAATCAAGGCCACACTTAAAGATCTTCAAGCTAGGACTACAAAACAATCATTCAAATTTGAAGATATATGCCCATATCTGTTTGATCCCTCCATCTCATTGGTCCCATTTCCTAAGCATTTCGAGATTCCAAAATTTGACAAATATAAGGGAGACAAAGACCCTAAGGCTCACTTGCAGGAGTTTTATTCATAGTGTCAAGAAGTCATGTACAGTGATAACTATCTCTTGCGCTTGTTCCCACGAAGCCTAGCAAGCCATGCCCTAGATTGGTTCATGACTCTTGAAAAGGGGTCCATAAAAACTTTTGCAGACTTATCAGAGAAGTTTGTATCCTACTTCTCTTTCAACTTGTGGAAGGATACAGACACCTTAGATCTCCTAAAAGAGAAACAATGTGATGGAGAAACCTTTACCAGCTACCTCCAACAGTGGCGTGCGCTAGCCAGTCGAATGAAAAATCCTTTGAAAGAAAAAGACATGGTCACCCTTTTCGTGGAAAATTCTCATCCTGACATGGCCCACAATTTTAGACTGCACTGTGTCACCACCTTCACCGAGATAGTGGAAAAAGGACCTATCCTTGAATGTGCCCTTATTGCCAAAGGACACATCAAAATACACAGCCATGATAAAGAACGGTCATTCGGAGATAAACCATGATTTTGGAACAAAAACAAAAATGCGGTGAATGATGGAGTGACAGACACCAAACATGTCCAAGTAGCTAATACATCCCAAAGTCAACAGCAGCCTGTACCCAACGCCATATCGATACCCCAGGGGGCACCTCGTCCCCCTCAACAATCAAACCAAAGAAATCAGGGGAACACCAAACGTCAATACGCCCAATTGGGTGAACCCTTGAGTGTCATTTTTAATAAATTGTTGCAAATCAATTACCCCATCACATACCCTGTCACTAAACCATTCGATGAGTCCAAACCCAAGTCGGCATGGTTTAAAGAAAATGAATATTGTGACTTTCATAAAATCAAGGGACACTCTTTGAATAAGTGTCAGGGTTTAAAAAATTATGTCCAAGATCTCATTGATCGAGGAGATATCAAGGTTGACCCCAGCCAACCTTCGTCATCCAGTGCTCAACTGCAAATCTATCAAAATGCCTTCCCAAACCATAGTCAAGGTCCTAGCACCTCCAATAGTAATCCCCAAAATAACAGCACAAATAAGGTGAATTACAAGAATGTGCCCTTCAATTATGAAGGTGTTATTCATTACATTGAGCAGGTGGAACCCCGAGTATCCATGATACACATTAAAGCCAAAGACCCTCAATGTGTTGTGACTACACGACGAGCCCGCATCACCGTCCCTGCAGCCTCTACACCCATCCAACCCACTCCTGTAAACTCTCAATATAACATCCTTGATCACCTAAGGAAGACCCCCGCTCATAAATCTATTTTGGATTTGCTTAATTCTTCCCCGGTACATCAAGAGATCCTCAATAGAGCCTTGCAGGAAACCCATGTCCCAAATGACATCGACCCCACACAATTCCAAGCTTTGGTGGGACACTTGGCTTTGTCTCATCACCTCCACTTTAGCCAAAATGACATGCCAAACATCGATGTCAATCATAATCGCCCCTTACACATTGAAGTCATAGTCACCCATCATAAAATAAAAAGGGTCTTGGTAGATAATGGCTCTGCCCTCAATTTATGTACTTTGAAATTCATAAAACAGGTAGGGTATACTCAAGTGGACCTAAGCAACCAGATAATTACAATCAAAGCTTATGACAATGCAGAGAGAAATTCAGAAGGAATCATCAGTCTTCCTATCCAAGTGGGACTTGTACTTCAGTATACTACCTGTCATGTCCTTGATCTGGACTTACCGTATAATCTCCTCCTTGGCCGCCCATGGCTCCATGCTATGCAGGCCATCCCATCCACGTACCATCAATGCCTCAAATTCCCAGTCAATGAACAAGAGGTCACCATCTATGCCAACCCCCAACCGTTTGAGTATTGCCGAGCTTTGGAAGCATCTTTTCCCCATTTACATTATTGTCCTGGGGTCGAAATGGGGGCATCCCAGTCGTCATCCTCCAATCCATCATCCACTGTGATCACCACTCCATCCTCCACCACTGATCCTACAGTCACG
Source organism: Sequoia sempervirens (assembly GCA_007258455.2). Classification (NCBI taxonomy): domain Eukaryota; kingdom Viridiplantae; phylum Streptophyta; class Pinopsida; order Cupressales; family Cupressaceae; genus Sequoia; species Sequoia sempervirens. The sequence continues at coordinate 131,553,523 of VDFB02105785.1, read as the reverse complement.
AAAGTCCAAATCATTGACAAAGGGTGTGGCAAGTATGAAATGCACACTGCTCTTAATATAGCAACCATGCCACCATCGCCACATGAGTACGGTCAACCTTCACACGCTTCACAAAAGGAAGACAAAATCATCACCTTCAGCTGTAAAAACATTCCTACTACCACTTTCAGATCTCCGAGTGTCAAGGTCAATGCACTAGAGGAAGACATAAGTCAATGGGTCTACCAAGAAGAGCCCGAACCAGAAACTCCTCTAAAGAAATATTTTTAGGAAAAGTATCCTTGGCCAACAAAGTTTGTGGAAAAACATAACTACCAAGGTAAAGGCCTAGGTAAGGAGGAACAAGGGCGATTGCAACCCATCGATACACCACAATTACCAAAGAAGGTGGGAATTGGGTATGACAGCCAACAAAAAAGCCCTGCAACATCATCTAATACTTCTAACAGTATCACTATGGACGAGGGCTCATTGGTAGACATACCTGAGGAGGAATCCATCATACATGTGTACAATGATGTCGATCACACTGACTTATCATCCCTGTTCGAATGCCTATCCATTTGCACCATTAGCCTGTCCCTTCATCACCCTGAGCTCATTGATTGGGACCTACATAATACCACACCTGTCAGTATGTCTACGGACACATATGCCAACCTTATGGGATTGGGGGATGATGAACACTCCAGTCGCAAAAGTAAAAATAAGAAAAGGTCATCTAGTGAAAACCTTTCTGAGGCACTTCCTAACTTGGAAAGAGTAAAAATAAAGGATGCATCTGATGGTGAAAACCTCGAAGAGGCGCCGGAAGATGGAGATGTTCATCTTCCCCTTATGGGAACTCAACTATTTGCCAGATCATCTATCCTGATTGAAGAGATGCAAGAAATTAATTTGGGAATTGTTGAAAGTCCGAGGATCACCTATGTAGCCAAGTCACTCTTCGAACAAGAGTATCCGATCTTTGTGCAGCTACTCCAAGAAGGAATCGTCAACTTTGCCTGGTCATACTCAACATGCTAGGCTTAGACCCTGCTTTAGTAGTCCATCACTTAGACATCTACCCAGATGCCAAACCTGTCAAGCAAAAACTCTGTAAGATGCATCTACAAGTCGCATTGCTAGTTAAGAAGGAATTGGAGAAGCTACTGGAAGTGAGTTTTATCAGACCTATTGACTACTCCGAATGGATTTCCAATATAGTTCCAGTTGCCAAACCCAACGGAGACATTCGGGTCTGCACGGATTTCAGGGATCTCAACAAAGCCTGCCCCAAAGATGATTTCCCTCTTCCTAATATTGACATGTTGGTCGACTTAACAGCAGGACATGAGATGTTATCTCTTATGGATGGCTTCTCCGGTTACAACCAGATCAAAATTGCACTTGAAGACCAACACAAAACCGCCTTCACAACTCCTTGGGGCACCTTCTGTTACAATGTTATGCCCTTTGGTCTCAAAAATGCGGGGGCAACGTATCAAAGAGCCATGACGGTTATCTTCCATGACCTCATTCATATCATCATGGAAGACTATGTTGATGACCTATTAGGGAAGTCCAAAACATGAGCAGAACATCCGGCCATCCTGAAGAAGATATTTGAACGGTTAGAACATTATAAGTTGCAACTGAACCCAAAAAAGTGTCTTTGAAGTCACGTCAGGGAAATTGCTGGGTTTCATAGTCTCTCGCAGAGGTATTGAAGTTGATCCTGCCAAGGTAAAGGCTATCCTAGATATGCCACCTCCATGCAATCTAAAGCAGTTTAGGAGCCTCCAGGGAAAGATGCAGTCCATCTGTCGGTTCATAGCGCAACTCGCAGATAAATGTCAGCCATTTACCCACCTTTTGAAGAAATATTCCACCTTTCGATGGACTCCATAGTGTCAAATGGGTTTTGATAAAATCAAGGAATATCTAGCTCATCCACCGATTTTGATGCCGCCTATTCCAGGAAAGCCCCTCCTGCTTTATATCTCTGCTACCTCAGTTGCACTGGGGGAATTATTGGCGCAGCATGATGAGTCACTCAAGGAAAGGGCAATCTACTACATCAGCCGAACACTAGTTGGCTATGAGTTAAATTACTCCCCTATGGAAAAGGCTTGCCTAGCATTGGTCTTCAATACACAGAAACTCTGCCATTACATGCTCAGTCACCCAGTCAAGTTAATCGCTAAAATTGATCCCTTGAAGTATCTGTTATCTAGAACCACTTTGACTGGCCGCATGGCCAAATGGGTCATGCTCCTCAGTGAATTTGACATAGAGTATGTAGAGTGCAAAGCCATAAAAGGACAGGTTATTGCTGATCAATTGGCAGAAGCACCGTTGGTAGATGCTTATCCCTTAGACACTGAATTCCTGAATGAAGAAATCTACACAGTAACAGAGGCACCGACTTGGACGTTATATTTCAATGGCTTATACACTCATAATGGATCTGGGGAAGGAATTCTATTAGTCACTCCTCAAGGTGACTACATCCCAAAATAATTCAGGATAGCGTTTCCCTGTACCAACAATATGGCAGAATATGAAGCTCTCCTCACCAGCCTTAGAATTGCAAAATAGTGGCACATTACACATTTGAAAGTTTTTGGGGATTCCTTGCTAGTTATCAGACAAGTTAATGATGAATTCCTCACAAAAGATGACAAACTGTTACCCTATAAACGCATGGTGGATGATTTCAAGAAATATTTTACCTCCATATAGTTTGACCAAATCCATTGGGTGCAGAATAAAGCAGCAGATGCCATGGCCACTATTGGTTCTTTGATTGACATGCCCAAGGATCGAACAGAGTGTGAGTTTCTTGTCGAACAACTATTAATCCCTGCATATGATGTTCCTGACACTGACATGGTGTGTGATATTGTAGGTCCTGCCTCCCCGTGGTACCAAGACATATATACTTACCTCTGTGATAATACCATACCCCCAGAACTTACACGCAACCAACGTAAATCCTTTATCCATCGTTCATCCTGATACATCATCGTTGGTGATACGCTTTATCATCGCAGGTATGATGGAATCCTCCTGAGATGTCTGAATGAGACTGAAGCCCAAATGGTACTAACGGAAGTACACGGTGGTATTTGTGGGGCTCACTCAAATGGTATGGCTCTGGCCAAAAGGATCTTATGGGCTGGATACTATTGGCCTACATTGGAACACGATGCTTGCAAATTTGTCAAGAAATGCCTTCTGTGCCAACAGCATGCGGATTTGATCCACACTCCAGCGCAAGATCTTCAGCCTCTCCTAGCACCGTGGCCATTTTCTCAATGGGGTTTCGACTTGATTGGCAAGATTCACCCACCCTCATCCGATGGCCATACATTCATCATTACCGCAACTGAGTACTTTACCAAATGGGTGGAAGCAATGCCACTCTCACAAATCACCAGTACTCAGATCTCCAAATTCATCCTTTACCATATTCTCTGCAGATATGGTATCCCATCCACCATCATTTTTGATAATGGAAAGCCGTTTAAAAACCTAGCCATGAAACATCTCTTCTACACATTCCACATCCAACATCGTTGGTCAACTCCTTACTACCCTCAGGGTAATGGTCAGGAGGAAGCAACCAACAAGACCCTCATCCGCATCCTCAAAAAGGTGGTCAATAACACTGGATGAGATTGGCACCTTCATATTCATCCCACCCTCTGGGCATATCATACAACCATCTGCACCCCAACAGGCGCCACCCCATACTCTTTAGTATACAGAGCTAAAGTCGTCTTGCCAATCGAAGTTGAGTTCCCCTCATTGAGAATTTCTTTGAAGAACCTTATCATCGAAGAAGATGCTCGCATTGCACGACTTGCACAGCTAGAGTTACTGGATGAACGAAGAATAAGAGCCTATGACCACTTACAAGCATACCAGAATCGCCTTAAGCATCATTACAATAAGAAGTTCCGCCCTAGACAATTCCAAGTTGGTGAGCTTGTCCTCAAAGAAAATCAACGCACTTAGCAAGAGTGTGACAAGAAAGGCAAATTTGAGGAAAACTGGTTAGGGCCATATATCATAACTGCCAAATATGGATCTGGAGCCTATCGGTTGACTACTCTGGAAGGACATCCCCTTGACGAACCTGTCAATATTATCCATCTGAAAAGGTTCTACGCTTAAGTCTGCTTGATCTACCCTATCAAAAAATCAAAAAAATCAAAAAAATCAAAAAAGTGACAAAAGATCCAAAAATAGTAAAGAGAAATAAATCCATCCTATGGCGAAAACCACCTCTTGGTGGCGCCTTGGATAAGTATGGATGGTGAAAACCTATTCGCAGGCATCATCTATAGAGGGCTTAATCATTATCTACCTAACATCCTAGTTATTTTAGGTTGTCATCCGCACTATCATCTCCACCCACATCGGCCTAGGTCGCTTGGTATTTGTTGATTGAGCACTGGATGACCCACCTTACCTATCCCTCATCCTGAGCTTTTTACATCCCACTTTGAGCTTATGTCTTTCGCTCCCTCCATCGATCGATTCGTCTCGTCATATAGGATCATCCATCGTGTCGGTCTCCATCTAGGTCTAATCCGCCTGCATTGTTGTCATCCTTTGTCGAACTACGTTGCCCCTGTGCTGTCACGTAGGCAAGGCTGATCATGTGATCTGCCCTCGGGGAATTTTTGGATCAACTTGTTTTGGTCCTCCATCATCTCGTCTCCACTAAGTCCCTTTTTGCTTTTTTCCATGGTCCTTTATCGGACTACATTGCCCCTGCGCTTTCACGAAGGCAAGGTTGGTCATTTGATCCTCCCTCGGAGTGTTTGTTGGTCGCATCTTGTGTCCATCATCGGTCACCCTTGTCTTCTTTCTACTTTATCCATGGTCTTTTTCCATGAACTACGAGGGCTCTGCGCTTTCACATAGGCAAGGATAATCTCTGATCGGCCCCCGAGCCCCTAGGTCTTTAGGTTGTGTCTTGTCTCCCTTGTGATTATGTCATCAAGCTATGCCTTTATCTAGCTGATCCTTAACAAGCAAGACCCACTTGTACCAATGACTCTAATCAATTTTGAATATCCTTTACCATACTGATCTGTTCGCTTAGCATCCATCATAGGTCTTAACAGGATACATCCTTCCTCACAAACCTCATTGATTCCATCTATCCCCTGGATCCTATGGCAATGGACATTTGAAATTGATTGTGATCTTTTGATGCTTTTGGCTTTTGTTTATCATTTGAGCTCCCTATCATCACTTGTCATGGTCGCCTTGATCCATCATATCATGGTGTGCTTTGACTAGTCAACATAGGGGTGTATCTTGATCTTTTCTATCTTCTCGGTTGTCCCACGTAGTACCCACCAAGATCCATGAGGTCTTGTGTTACGTTGGGGCATCCTTGTGTGCTTGTGGTTATCCCAATACCTTGCCCGACCAAAGTCACCATGACTTTGGGGTATCGGGATAGCCTTCTTGTCTAGCGTGTTTGTATCATGCATTGGACACTAATCTACCTCGGTCCTCCATACCTTGGTGAATCATGTCTTATGCTATAGCAAAAATCAATGCTCCAAAGATGATAAATTGAGTTAGGATTGCATTTTTCATAATCATTGCATTAACATTCACCCTATGGTTTTGGTTGTGCAAATACTTTCCCCCATTCTTTTCCACTCTCCTCAGGATACTGGTAATTTTTGACAGATGCCAAATGACATCCCTCTTCACAATCACCACATACCCACCTTCCATTATCATGTCAGTTCTTATTGGCACTCATGGTCGTGTGTTACTCCCTCTAAAATTACAAAAATACTATGTCAGATACCCTCCGTCACTTGCATTACATGTTAGGTCCATCACCACCTACATCATCACATGTTAGGTCCATACATACTTTGACACCTGCATCACGAAGTGTTAGACACATAATACATCACATACTACATATATAAAATGTTCATACAAAACCCATCATACACATATACATACATGACAAATAAGTCAATTAGGCATCCATATAAATAAGTCATCATAGATCCCATAGGTTCATATTCCATAAGTACATAAATCCAATCATCCACATAAACATCTCAATCAATCAATGCCTACGCATAAGTAAAATTATCCATATTCCATAAATACATACATCTACTCATCCACATGAACATCTCATATCATAAACATAAACATCTCAATAAATCAACACATATGCATAAATACACATAAGCATGATTATCCAGATAAAATTGTTGCAAATCATCTCATGAACATGAGCATAAATAAACCAATGCATCCATCCATATAAACAAGTAATACCATATACACATGCATATAATCATCCATCATAAACAGAAACATACTACATGGTGTCAATAAGAACTATCTCATATCAAAATAATATAACATGTGTCACATGATATATCCGTCACATGACAAAATACAAAATCCAGAGATGAGGAACATCTCTAATCTATGTCAATACATCCTACACAGTCCATCATGCATCTGTCAAAAACTCGATAGCTTGTCACCTCTCAAATGAACTCCCCACATC
>VDFB02105785.1:131474333-131546716 GCA_007258455.2 Sequoia sempervirens | reverse complement strand
CATGATGTCCTGGCTGTCGCTGGTGATATGTGGCCTCTCCATGGTACCTCTCTACTATACCGCCGAAACAAGATCGGCGCCAACAGAATATCCTGAATCAAACCAAACTGTTTATGCACTATGTCTGGCCAATGAGACTCTACTATGCATGGTAGCGGACCAATAATAAAACATCAGCTCAGAAAATATCCCTCATGCCTCCCAGTATCTGACCATCCCCTGAACTGACGCGCCCTATATGGCTGCCACTCTATCTCCCCTAAACGCAGATCATCAAAGGCTCTCCTCCACCCCTCCATCCCTTCTTGCATCTCCAAGCAGAAAATCCACCCTCTCCTCCCCATACTCCCATGCCACCGGCTCGCGGTCATCCACCATCCCCCTCCTCACCACTATCGGCCTCGTCACTGCAATATGCTCCCACGCCCAAATCTGCAGTAATGTCACATGTGTCACGCTCAAGATCTGCCGATAGTAGATACTGTGCATATCTCTATACAGCTACGCCAATATACAGGAACCCCATGAAAACGGTCCCCCCCGCCACTCAATAATGTGGCGGATCACCTTTATATACCGCAGGCTACATATCTGTCTAGTCTGATCTGGCAGCAGTATCCCACTAATCAAGCCACACAAAAAAAATGATAAGGCTGGCACACCCACTACCAAATATCCGTCCAAATCCAACTACCCCTTCACCAGGGGCAACCTCACATCACCAAACAAAACTCTCAACGTCTCGTCTAACGCTGCCCCTGTGGATACCACCTCGCTCACTAACCGGCCCACAATTGGCAGCCTCAAGATGCGCCACACATCCTCTAATGTCACGGTCATCTCTCCTGTCGGGAAATGAAACGTCGACGTCTCTGAGCTCCACCTCTCTATCAATGCGGTCAGCATCACCGCATGTGCTCTGACCTCTGGAAACCGCACACAGTGACCTAGCCCTACGTGATCTAGCACCGCCTGGTCCTCCCCATTCATCGCCGCTATCGTCACCGCCATCACCTCCGATCGTCGCTCATGCACGCGTAACCGGTCAAAACTCTACATCAACAAACACACTTATCATTTTTCCTCAGTCTTTCTTTTCTCTATCTTTCCCTTTTTTCTTTGTTTTTCTCCCCCCTACTAGTTTCCCTCCCGGTTGGGGCAGAACCGCCCATCCGCAGATGGGCGAAACTGACCCATTACGAGGCGGAACCGCCCATCCGCAGAAGGGCGGAACCACATCATGGCCGGGCGGTACCGCCCGCCCGCCCGGGTAGCTCCGCCCCGCATCCAGGTGGAACCGCCCGCCCGCAGACGGGCGGCCCCGCCAAAGGCTCAAGCCCATGGCATGGAACTGGCCTCGCAGTTCGGGCCAGACTGGGTGGAACCACTGCTCACGACCCGCTGCCTTACCCTCGGCGCCATTGAACTACCGCCCCTAAACAGCGGGTTCGGCCATGGCTAGCGTAACCGCAGACGGGCGACCCCGCCCCGCGGCGGGGCGAAAGCACCCATTCGCAGGTGGGCTGCTCTGCGCCGCGGCGGGGCGGAAGCGCCCATCTGCGGCTGGGCGGAACCGCCCCGTTGCTGGGCGGAACCGCCCCAAGCTGGGGCGGCAGTGCCCTGGGTTGGGGCGGCTACGCCCCACCTAGGTGCGCTGTCTTCCTCGATTTCTGGTCCATTCTAGACTTTTTCTCAGTAAACTAACTAAGACCCATTTTTCTAAATTATTTCCCCGACAAAACCCATATTTTCAAATTTTAATTTTTTACGTAAAAAGTGAGTAAATTAAATATGAGGGTTTTCTTGCTACTCACCTCTTCGCCGCCTGCGCCCCCATTATACATTGCAAGAACCTCGTCCGCCTGATGCACGATCGCAGTGTCATTGTCCGTCGGCATCGTGTCTCCTCATCAATTTTCACACCTCTCCTCTCTTTCTTTCAACTGCTACAGTGAAAATGACCCAGGTAATTTTTCAAATTACTTTTTTAACCCCCTTCCTCCAAAAAGGTATTTTTTACCTTTTATTTCACTTTTTATTCCTCCAACTAATCCCAAACTTCCCTAGGCTGCCTTTCGCAAACCGTGCGTCTGATCAACCCCATTCAAAAGCCAAAATTGCTTGGTTTTCTGAGCTCTATCCAATGGTATCATTCTTTCCTTCCTATCGAGACATCGTTCGAGGACCCCTTTTCCCTTCCCCGACCGCCCTCTCGAGGGGGCATAATACCCTCTTACCATCCCTCCATTCCTTCAGCCTAGTCATTGGGACATCATCAACCTTTTCATGCCAGGGGCATCACCATTTTTCACCTCTTGCCTCATTCGCATTTTATTTTTCTTCGAAACACTGTTATCCTAACAATATTTCGAAGAGGGGCAAAATGTAGACATCTAAATTTAATCACTTCCATATGATTAAATTTATTGTCTTTCCGTCTATCGTGTTAATATTAATTTATTAAATTAATATTATGCCTTTTGTCCCATACCGTAAAAGTATTTAATTTAATAATTAATACTTGTTTTCACCTTACCTCTAAATTAAATAAATACGCTAATTTATTTAATTTAGTCATTTTCCCCTTTGATTTAAAAATCACTTTAAAATTTCTAATTTCTCTCCCTTGTCACACATCCTCCATAACGCTGTCTCAATCTGAATTAATTTAACTAATTATAATATGATGTGCATCCCTTAATCAGAGATTAATGTCACATCCTCCTACATTTGCCACTTGCCTCTAATCTTCCACAAGCCTAATCCAATATTTGCACAACCTAACAAGGTCATTAGCCTTTTTAGCACCACTTTGGTTAATTCCATTTTTCCTTTTGATATTGACCTTCTTCCCATGTGAATTTTAATTCACATTTCATCTTTCTAAGGCTTCTAGAACCTTGGACTTGTCACAATCTCCACATGTGACCAAGTCCCACCTTGGGAGCCCATTCCTTTTTGAGAATTCCAAAATTCCTCAAATTCACTCCCAGGACAAATATCTCCTCACTCCCCAAGGTGCATGTCCTTTTTCCACCTCATGTACCTTCTTGACACCTCATTTACACCTCATATCCTCTTTCCACTTCACCCTCCACATGTCAAGATGTGAGGGCTTGTGGGTTCTCAACCCACCATAGCCCTTCATCTTGGCCTTGTTGGATGCATCTTGACCGTTGAATTCTCTAGAGAATTCAAATTCTCCTATAAATACCCCCTCCTCAAGGGAATTTTGAACACTTAGAATTTTCATAATTACATGCTGCCAATTTGCATCATCAATCCTTTGCCATCATTTAGCCATCTCATTTAGTCATTTTGCACATCTAATCTTGCATTTTAGTCACTCAATCTATCATCTAAGGAGCACACAAATCATTCCAATCAAGGGCCAATCAAGGAGAAATCAACAGCAAGGAAGGTGAAATCGTTTGTGTCTTATTTTGTCCATTTTCCTTATTGTTTATCACTCTTTTGGCTAATCTTGAGGTGTCTTTGGTATTTTATCACTTGCATTTTAAGTTGTTTTGCACATTTAGAGTAGGATAAATTCCAAGGTATCACAGACATGTATGGAAAATGTGGTAGCATAGAAAAGGAAGTGAGTAGTTTGAAAAAGTGCCTTAAAGAAATTAGGTCTCATGGTGATGAAAATCACCATGAGAGTGCATTTCCTTGAGGCATTTTTCTCAAACAACTCATTTCCTTTTCTATGTTATTGCTTACTATTATTCTTTCATATATTCCTTCCAAGCATCCATAGCATAGACAAGGTAGTGAATTATTTGAAAAGATGCCTCAGTAAAAAGTGGTCTCATGAAATGTCATGACAATCAAATGCAATTGGAAGCTACTCCTAGACTTATTACTTATGCTATGTGAAGTAATTGCATCACTTCTTATGCTGACTTTCTAAACAACTATATTTTAGTTGAAATTTTTTCATCTATCAACATCTAGTTATTAGTTATGGAATGTGAAGTAATGTTTTGAGTTTGAAAGATGTGCAATGCAACGTAATCAACCATATGAATATAAACTATACAAATCTATTAAGTACAATCCATTAGTTAAAATATTTATTCTATTACCTGTGTGTAGGTTTGACTAAATCCACTGGCACTGGGAGGTGTTCCCTCAAAACCTCCAATATTATCCTATTCAACATTGAAAATCACATATTAAAATATCATTCATAAAAAAATGCTATTAACATGTAATAAATTTGTAATTCTTTACTAGTTACATACCTCAATGATAGGTGTAGTGGAGAAATAAGCAAGTGTAGGGCCGGTGTATCTAGTATCAACACTCTGACCCTACAATTTATTAAAAACATAAAACTAAATTAGTTAATCTTTCATTTCAAAATCAAAATTTAATAAATTAAATTCAATGAACATGCTAAATTTTATCTGAGTATCAATGCTATAGGCCTCATGCAAAATAGAAATTTCACTTTCCATCCCTATACATGTAGACAGATCCTATGTAGCAACCTCCTAAGTGTCGGTGGGGTCATATAAATAAGTCACCCCACAAGATTGACACAAATGGAATCAAATCCCACCACTCAAAGACTCCCCTGGAAGGTATTGTAGAATAGTGTTGGCATGCTAGATGACACTCTAGGTCAAAGAGTTGATGGCCTACAAATTCTTTATGTCAGCACTCTCCTTCACGATGGAAGGGATAACGATGTACTCATGAGGTGGCCTAGCGAGAGGTCATCTCCCTTGCCACATAAGATCTTGCTTTGCACTAGATCTATCTTGAGCCGACCCCCCACCTCTCCCTTGGAAGTCCCTCATATCAAAATAATTTGGGATTTTGTTTAAGATGAACTCACAATATAGTTTCCTAAGGAAATATCATAGGACTTCACAATTGTTGCATGGTGGGTAATCAAAAACCATGTACCACCTATCCCAAAAAAAAATTCTAATATATTGGTGGTGGCAACAATGAATAGAAAACCTCTTCACATTGAGGGTAAGATTTGCATTTGACAACGGGTCAATGAATAATGATCACAAATCAAATTTTGCAATTTTTAAATATTTTACATCTTTATATGATAATTTATCTTGATAATAAGCCCTAGCCACCTACATCCTATCCTTCTAACTAGTTAATTGTTTGTTGATTGAATCTACATGTTTTAACATTTCTTTTAGTGAAGTTTCCAAGGTCATTCTTTCCATGGTTGAACCATTTGGATCATTCAACCTCCTAATTAAATCCTCAATTCATTTTTTACTATTCTCAATTTCACTCATTAAGTTTTACAGAGTGCCAGGAGGATGTTGAGGGATTGGTGGAGGAGATTGAGGTTGTGGTTGATTAACTTGAGGGTTTTGTTGTTGTTTTTCTTGATGTGCTTGTTGAGGATTTTGTTCCTCTTGCTGTTGTTGTGCTTCTTGAGGATTTTGAGGAGGGTTTGCAGGTTGATTAACATCTCCTACAAATTCAAAAAATAAATATCAAAAATAACTTAAAACTAACAAATTCAAAATAAAAAACAAATAATCCTTACCTCTCAGACCTCCTCATCGGTGTGGCAACATCTTGGCAATGAAACAATAGCCATTGATGAAGAATTTTTAAAAATACCTCCTCCTAGAAAATAAGTATGGAAAATTGTGGTTTGGGCCATGGGCAAGAAAAAAACACAGTCAAATGCAAGAAGGAATTCAATTTGTTTTTTTCTTCTTTTAATAGGTCATAACGTGAGTGTGTTATAATGCACTTACGTCATAACATGCTTACGTTATGGGCTCATTGTGGTCAAGCCTCCAGCTTGGAACACCAAGCCATAACTCGAGTGTGTTATAACGTGCTCACATTATGAGCTTTCAAAACCTTTTTAAAAATTTGGCAACAAATTGGCTACCCATCTTTTTGCACCCACCCATAGGGTTTCTCTATCTTGTGTTGAAAAATTTAAAGCATAACTTGTTGGAGAGGGAAAACCCCTAGATGTACTAGTAGTAGTGGAAAGTACCTTGTTGTGCTCATCCATTAGTTTATTTTACTTATCCAAAAAAAAACTATAATTACCTTATGTGATCTAGGTTGTGTCTACACTCAACATGGCAACATGCATTGTCAATTGTGCAGCTACAGTAGCTGTCATTTCAGTAGCCCTTTTAAGAACCACAACTTTAATCTCTTTCTCCAAAAACTTTATCACTTCAGGCTTCCCAATATTTGGTTCCATACACCAAATAGAAAGTGTATATAACTTAGGACTAAAGCTTGAGCCAAAAAAATTGTATCAAAAATATCCTTAGAGATGAAGGCATCTAGATCTTTCTTGATTGCATCTAATGCAATGGATGACGATGGTTCCCATCTAAGAAATAGTATAATTCCACTTCCTTTGAATAGGGATTTTTCACCTTGTGGTGACATAGCAGCAATTCCCTGCATTATTTTTCCTTCCTCCTCCTGCTTAGCTTCATCTTGTAAAAAAGGGTCAACCTTTCCTTTTTCCTCTTCTATTCTCTTTTTTATTTTAGAGCCTTTCAAATGGATAACAAAATATTTGAATTCTTTTGTTTGAAAAAAATCATCATCACACATGAAATCATCATAAACCTTTATCTTGACATCATCATCCTCAACTTCATTATACTTCCATTTTACAATTCTACTTGGAGGAACATCAATATTCAAAAAATCTTCCTTAACATGAGATGGGAATATATGATCTACTTTCTCCTCCACTAGGATGTATTTTGCAAATACCTCATGTTCATATCCTTCACCTTGTTGCTATGTTTCAAAATAAGTCACCAATAGGGTGATTGCGAGCTATTTTCCTGTCTCCTTAGCTTGCACTTCAATGCATTGAGCAAAAGATTGAGTTGGCTAGCTCCTTATTTTTGCTTCATAATTTTGTTTGGCCATCATGGCCCTCATTTCATCTTGTTTAACCTTTTCAAAGAAAATTTTTTCTTCAAAATTTCCAAGCATCAGCTTTTCTTGCACAAATTTGTCTTGTACCTCAAATTAAGGGCTAACATAGAAAGGATTTTCTTTTAACATCTCCTCAATTGCACAAATTTCCTTCCTTGTAATTTTTCTTTGTGAAACTTCCTCATTAGAAGATATGTTTTTTATCACATCCTCTTGATACAAGAATTGATGATGTCTCCCTGATAATCCTTTGGCTCTTCTCTCAGTAGTAATAACCCCTTCAAGTTCACAAAACCTTATAATATCTTGTTTCATTCTAATATTGTTTAATACAAATCCAAACCTCTCAATTCCTTCCTTTGAAGTGCAAGTGAAATAGGAAAAACCACAATAAGGGTTTACTAGGGATGCCTTCCTTGATTTTCTAAAATGTTCCTTATCCATGGCATCACGCTGCCACATTATCTCTATGAAGGCTTGTCATCCTAACATATATATTGGCAACTTGTGGGGTGGAACTAAGGATCCATAATTTTTGATTGCAGTATAGTCAGATTGGAGGTACCAATCCCCCTAATCATTAATTTGTGCAATGCCCTCCTCATACTTCAAAGGCCTCAATATTTTGTTCACACCTTTTGAAATTCTATAAATGGGCTTTAGGCCCAACTGCTCTAGGAGGAAAAACTTGAAAAACATTATAGAACATAGCATAATTAGATTGAGGAAAATACACATCCCAGATATGGATCCACCATTGCACAGGAAACTCATTATCCATGTTATCCTTTTCTCTCAATTTCATGAATTTTCTAAACACCATTTTTCCTTTCCATAGTAGCATATGCATTGACAAAGAATAGTGTTTGCATGACAATGGAGGGGTTGCATCTTTCAACTTAATCAAATCCTCATGAAAATTTTCAGCAATATAGGACCTAGCACAAAGCATAGTCTGTAATATTGAAATAGTCCTCAAAATCATCACAATCAAATGGTTCTTACTCTAGAGGACTGAAAGGTACACCATTCTTCTTCAAATCACATCTCCTATGCCTTAACACAAAATTATTTCTATATGCAAACCTATTTATCTCATATTCATTATATAGTTTATGAAAATTAATGGATTCAAAAGCAAATGGATTCAAGTTAAAAACTTCCATTATTTGACTCCCAGAAATTTCCAACATACAAAAAAAATATGGAAACCTTTTGATTGTCCTGTCAGTTTGATCATAGCACCTAGCCAATCCAAGTATTAGGTCCACCTCCACAAACACATTGGGGCACACCAATTTTCCAATGTCACAAGTCCATAACTGATAGGTAGGATGACTAGCAAACCTCCTCTTGAAAGAATATATAAATAGATCCCAACCAATTTGAGGTAGCACCACATCACCAATCCTAGCAGCCAAATCCTAAAAAAATGAGTTGTCATTGCACCCTCACCAGTCTTTATATTTCCAACTGGCTTAACTTTTTCAACTGGGTCCTTAGGGACCTCTTCCATGAAATGAGGGTAATATTTCTTAACAACTCTGTTCTTTATAGTTTTTTTCAAGTGTGTCAAGCTTAGTCTTATCATCTTGAGGCTTAGGCCTTTTAACAACTCTCTTATTTGCAAGTTTTTTAGACTGTATGTCAAGCTTAGGCTTATCATCTTGAGGCTTAAGCATTTTAACAACTATCTTCTTTAAAAGTTTTTCAGGTTGTGTGTCAGGCTTGGCCTTCTAACCCTTTTTTGGGTATTTTTTCTCTATGGTTTAGTGGATGATTCACTAGGCTCACTCATTTTTATAACTCAATAAATCTAGGGTTCCAAGATATCTATTTCCTCCTTTACTCCTTTACCCCCTCAATTTCAAACAAACGTCACTCCTTTACCCCCAACCCTATGTATAAAGATTGAAATTACCTTACTAACTAAAGAGAAATAACCCTAAATAACAAACCCTAGCTATCTACTCACTTTCTCAATTACCTAGTGCTACAAATTACTCACAGAGGTGCAAAATTCAACTTACCCAAGAAAATTAGCAGCTTGTTCTTTGAAATTTTCTTTTCTTGGAGCTCTTCCTTCTTCTTCTCTTCACTTAACTAGTTATTCAACTCTCAAGGATTGCAATTATGGAAGAAAAATGATAAAAAAACCCTCTTTATGACTCAAAATTGGAGCATCTTCTCCATTAATGTTTGATAGATAGCTCACGTGAGCAAACTGACAAGTTGTCATTCAAGTTTAAACTCTATCCATTGATTTTCTTTGATTATAAACATGATGTATGGTTCTCCTCAACCATCACTTTATGCTTTCCCAAGTGTGTTTAAAAATAATGATGATACCCTATGTAGTTTCGATGTAGCCACCCACATGTTCATTAACCCTTTGGAACCCCATCAATCATCGCAGTAATGCTTTGAATTTAATTCCATACTTTAGTGATGAGCGACAACACCTCTGATGGAAGAAATATTCCTCATTATATTATCAATCACTTATCATCGAAGTGTTACAAAGATACACTTCCACTTTAGCAAAGAGAGAAACCTAGCAATACAAAGATATAGCCTTAGTCCATCACTTATTGTCGTAGTTGATTTGGAAATGAGAATGCTTTTGGTGATGGGTGAAACAAGTGATGGCACCAAATGTGGACATGTGGCATGATCATAGCCCACCATTCCTTGCCTCCATATCACTCATGGTAGTAATTGAAATAAACAATGAAAATTTTCTACGATGGTACTATATAAAGGAGAAACCTGTGTTCATCACGCTTCATTGAACTGGAACCAAGGAACGAATGATCTTTTGCAATAAGTGATATAAAAGGAAACAAGAATATCACTCATCACGAAAATGAGTCATGGACACCAAACACCTTCTAGGATGCACGATACAAGATAAAATCAAGGCTCATCGCTCGTCGCGATAATGAACCCAATGTGTTGAAGGATTTTGACAATGAGTGATACAAGAACTTAAGTGGAAGAAATATGCACGTACATAAAGTTTTTTTTAAAAGAGGGACCACCTAGGAAGAATGTATGACCAGGGCT
This sequence comes from Sequoia sempervirens, assembly GCA_007258455.2. NCBI lineage: Eukaryota > Viridiplantae > Streptophyta > Pinopsida > Cupressales > Cupressaceae > Sequoia > Sequoia sempervirens. The sequence goes on along the minus strand of VDFB02105785.1, from coordinate 131,536,729 downwards.
TAAAAAATTAAGAATGTTTTATGCAAATGATGTAAAGACCAAACAAGGCCGAATTATCAACCTTATTAAATAATTGAATCCTCGGACCTAAGTAATGAAGGAAATATGTGTGATGGGTAAACAGGGAACTCTAACCACAAGGGGTCGATAACAGAATGAACCCAAATTGAGATGAATTTGAACCATCCATAATAGGTCAACGGAGGATTAGACCAAAAGGAAAGGATTTAGACAAAGGGAAAATATAATAAGTAAAAACCCACCCCTAACATAAAATCCTAAACCCTATCTTTGTAATTCAGACCAAAAGCCACAAAAGTAAGGCATATTAAATAAGTGGAACAAGAAATTTTGAGGGTTCCGCCAGTGATTCATCATTCAACTCAATGCTTATTAAAATATTAACAATAGTAGTGTTAGTTCTCAAAAATGTTGGTTTGAAAACACAACAGGTGTCCAAGCTCTTGATACGTTTTAGGCTAATGAACAAGGCCAAATGGTATATTTGAACCTTCTTCTCTTCAGGCTCTATCAGTCCTAGGTAGGTGCACCTATGCAAGTGGAGCAAACTTAAATTGTGTGTTACCTACTTAAGCAATCTATCCACAATGGAAATTGGAAGTGGAGAGATGAAGACCTATTTGGTATCAATTGTATGAGCAATATCAAGGTGGAGTTGTGAATATATTTAGTTAAAAGAAGTGAACTTTGAGTTTGGTATGATAAAACTAAATGAATAAAATGGGTGAGACCAGTGCCATGTTGGGTAAAATGGAGTCAAATGGAAGTCTAAGATGAGTGGTTGATATTTGGCAGAAAATCTAACTATTTGGAACACTAGAATTGGTTTATAACTTGTATAAATGTGCAAGAATGCAATCACAAAGATCTTCTTATTGATCCAAATGACACTTCTAGATTACTGTGAATGACTAGAAGGATTTTAATCTTTACTTGAAAGAACCAGTTAATCATATCACACAATTACAAAAAATGTTCATTGATAAATTGAATATATACTTGATATACCAATTTAAATAATAAATACATGCTAACCTTGGAGACAACCTAATAATATCTTTCAATTAATTCAACAAACAATTGATACCAATATGACACCACAAAATCAAATATTTTTCATTGACTTCTTCAAAATTTATACATGCATCATGGTCCTCTAAAATATAATCATTATATCATCCCTATTTGCCTATTATTTTCTCCTATATCTAATCTAATAATTCCTTTTGGTCTTGGTATCTCTTATTTATATGAGAGGCAACAAGCTTCAGACCAAAGGACATGTATTTTGGTAACAAAACATGATTATGAAATTAAACATAACTGAAATAACTAAACAAAAAACACGTGTGTTAATCTGTTAGTCTTTGAGTAATATCTCATCGTCATCTAACACATGTGCAAAGCTTTTACTGTATGATTAACCTTTCTTTGTGATGATGATGATCAATCCTCATTGGAGACCAAGTACTTCTCCTGCCACTTACTGATTGTCAGATCATTTGGCCATTTGAATTCTCGTGTAGTTGTGAGATTTGTAAGTTGGCTTTTCCATCTATTATCAAGCAGGTTCCTAACATCTACCATGAATTTCGTGTATCCACTATCTAGTATGACAATCGCATCAAGCAAAGTATGAAATTTGTTAAGGCTGATATCCCCATCATTCTGTATATGTGTCAAGCATTGAGAAATCATTTGATCAAATTCATCTTTCCATTGATCCACACATTTTAATTGATTATCATCCTTGATGATTGAGGGGCTGAAGATGTATTTAATAGAGTCAAATTCATTCCACCTATTCTCCACTTTCTTCTTCATATCTATCAAATGTTTATGCTCCTCAATTACACCCTTTACCATTTCCTTTGTAGGTTTGAGTCTTGGAGGGGCATCTGGATCCCTTTGTGTGGCTTTGCACAAAGTAGTCAGAATGTGACAAGTAGGCTTCCATCTCTTCTAGAGTTCCTCAAGGATAGGGGGATTAGTATCTATATATTCCAAGGCTTTAACTAGATTGCTAAAGCTTTCATGTACTCCAGGTCTATTTTTTCCTTCAATATCCCAATTCTATGCTCTAATATCTTTCTCAGGGTATACCGGATGTGACGCTTGACATCTTCCATATTATGCTTCTTTAGCTTATCAATTTCATCTTTTATCTATTGTATTTGTGGGTCTTCAACCTAGATAGGTGGGTGATAGACAACTACTTCATCCCCTCTCACTGTGGTAGCCTGCTATAATTTTTTTTTCAACTTTACATTCTCAATAAACAATTTGTTTACTTCATCATTCAATAATTTTAGTCTTTTCTCATATCCAGCTATCTTCTTTATCATATTCTCCACCACATCTTTGGTGAACATTGCAGAGTGCATGGTTATAGTTGTAGCCTCTATAGGAGTTGTGTCTTTCATTTTTCTCACCATGGATAACCCCCTCATTTCTTCCACCACATCTAAGAGTCTCGGCTTCCTTGTGGTCTTTATTTTTGTCCACAAAGCAAGAGTTTGGGTAGTAGGGTTATACCCTATTCTTGAAACACCTTCCTCTAAATCAAACTCTACAACTAACATTGGATCATCTTGTGCTCTAATTTGATCCAAAAGAAATACTTTGGATAGCTCCATCCCTGGTATGATAGGCCTATCACTCTTCAATACTAGTTCTCTTTCCTCCTGGGAGGTAACATTGATATTATCAATATTTAATTATGCCAATGTTTGAGCCTGAATTTTAGCCTACTCTAATTTATCAGCTCCTATAAGATTGATCTTCAATCTTTCATCAAACTATATCATCTTCATCTTAATCCAAAAATCTTTAAATTTATTAGTATAAATAAAATTTCCATCCTCTATTAGCCTCAGAGAGGCCACTACCATCTCATCATCTTGAATCTTATCAGTACCTTCCTCTGATATCCTAACTTTTGGATCATGAGGCTCTTGAATTTTCTACTACTTTGCTACTTCCTTCATTTTATTCAAAGCTAAAACTGCCTCATCTTCTTCAACATCACTTGAGCCATAATCAAGCAATGACTCAATCTTTTGTTTATTGGCCTTAGGTTCTTATGTCAAAGATGGATGGGATGGATGTGCAGGTGATGGGGGTAGTGTATGAGATTTAGATTCTTCATGTGATGGTTGGTGGGGTGTGGGATGTGGAATTAACCCCTCATCTTAGGCCATTTTATAAAATTCATCAAATTTTACAAGGATCAATTACATCCTTTTGAGAAGATTGGGCTCATCAGCAAAAAACCTTTGAAATTATTATTCTACTCCTTCTATTGATCTTCCCACCTCATCATTGTTATCCATCTCATTCTAGTCTAAAACAAATCAGAAAATAATACCAAATTCCTTATTACATGCTCCTCGGGATCAAATACATGAGATATGGCCCTCTTTGTTAGCAAGGTCCTTCTGGTCATATTAATATGATCCTTTGGGTCACATACTCTCTCCTTTCTATACTTGAGGGGATAATTGACCCTCATGAACCTTTGCAATTCCTCCAACATATCAGATCCAATAGATAATTCCTCAAATACTATTAAATCAAGAAAAAATGTGCCTTTTCTTTGATTCCTCATCAAATCATGCTCCATCTAGAGCATCCGCCACATGAACTCTAAAAAGCATATTCTTGTAGGTACAAATTTTGGTTAAATGTGTGGTGCTTGGTCACAACCATACACCTAATAATAGTGTGATGTGGCATAAGGAACCAATCAACATAATTATAAGTATAGCCCTAGTCTGGATTATACTGTATTGGCCTCATTACACTCATTAATGATTCAGGTAACCTTGGTGTTGGGTAACCAAAGGCATCTATCAATCTAAGAGAAAAGTCATCTCTGAAAACAATATAATCACATTTTGTGGACCTACTATCCCATATGTAGCACCAATTCTATACATGGATTCTTACTCCATTCTCTTGCATGCATATCTTCATCCTTCTAGTCCATTTCATTTCATTCTGATATAGAGTTAAATGACACAACAAAGAATTATTTCTAAAGGAAATGGGAGCCTTAGCCTCTCTAACCTGTAACAAACCCTCATGTATTTTCTCTTGAATTAAAAATGGAAAGTCAAATTCTACATTTGACTCAGGATGTTGAATAATCATAGCCATCCTCATTAATCCCACTAACATATTTTATTTTGCATCTATCCCTAGTACTTGACACAATGCATGATACGTGATCTTGTAGTAAACTTGAAAGTCTAAAAATAGGAAAGGCTCTACTTTTGAGGAAGGGATGGGGAGTATTATATTATTATCACCCATCTTCATATGTAAGGGGAGATCTTCACTTCTATAGGTTCTTCTCAGCCTCTTGTACTCTTGTTCCAGTTTCCCCAAATTTACCTTTGTAACAACTTGTTTGTTCAGGTTAAAGCATTTGATAATGGCCTCCCTTGATACATCAACTAAACACCCACCATCTGGAAGCCTAACAATTTTGGTTGGGGCATGGTAACTATGGTCCAGGGCTTTAATCAGCTCAACATCAATGAAAACATTTGGAACAATTAGTTTGGCTAAATCAAGGGTCCATGGATTTGATGTTGGATTTTATAGAAATACCAATACAAATTCCAACCTGACTGAGGAACAATGAGGTCTCTACATCCCTGATTTAAGTCTCTATAAACCTTTTTTGGCCCCTTATCTACTAAACCAGGTAATAAAGAAAGTAATGGAGATTGTAAAGAGGATTTACTAATTTTGACTTCATCCTTTTTAGATCCTACTTCTACTTTCTTTGGTGCCATTGTTATAAAATTCAAAGAGTGATGAACAAAGCTTACACGAAGATATAATTTGTCTTAGTGAATTCCCTTTAATCCCACACCTTTAGCTCATCTACACTCATTTTCTATTGCTATGAATGATAAATCTCAATCTACTTCATGTATCTTTAAACCAAAAAGCATTAATTCTCAACTCATAAATTCACACAATTCAAATCTTTGTATCGAGCTCAATTTCATATTTCGATGTTGACTAATATGATTGGCATGCTTTAAATGTCTCAATGGCCACTTTACCGCATTAACTCGCATCACTTTTCACTCCCCTGCAATACCACAATGTGCTTTCATTATCCTTCTTCTGTGTACCACTACCACACATGACCTTTGGCTCTCTTGCAATACCATGGTGTATCCTCAATACATATATTAATATACTGCTCTATTGTGGGTCCCCTTTTGTTGTCCTATGATACCGTGGTATGTCTTCTTAGTACTCCTTCTTAGCATACCTCTTTACTACAGGCTATGCTTTGACCTTCTGTGATATAGCAATGCCTCCCTCTATTACTATTCTTTAGTGTATCGCTCTACTACGGTGTATGAAATAGCCCCACGAGGTATAGTGGTAAAGGTGATAAGTATAGTGTTAGTACCTTATACCATCATACCACGAGCTATTTTGTAATGAGCTGCGGTATAGAGGTATGAAGTGAGGGCTATATGGGGTAACTAATGCAACAACGATATAGCGGTAAAAGGAAATTTTGACCTTATGGATGGAAATAATGAAGTCTTTTATGAAAATGATAGTATGGATTTCAAATTTTTATTGATAAAATCCTTAATATTTTTTTATGAAAATTATGGTTCTAATAGTGGCTCTAGTTGGGGATGAGTGATTTACCAATCACTGTAAGAATCTAGAATATCTCTGGGTGTAGACCAAGATTTCATAAGAAAAAATGGAAGGTGGTGAGGATGGAATGAAAATGGATATGGAGATGGAAGTGATCCTATACTATTGTACATGGAGAAAATTTGTGTTTTAATGAGGGAATTCTAGGATCGTCCATGTACTAGCAAGTCCTAGTCCCTTTTTGATTTCCTATACTATTGTGCATGGAAAGAAGTTATTTTAAGAGGTTTGTTAAAAATTGTCCATGAAATGGAAATCCTTACTCCTCTAATACTCCTCAAGAAAAAAAATTCTTTAGAAATTTCCCATGTACTGGAAATTCTTGCTCCCCACCTAACATGTTTTGCAGATAATAAGAGTCCTCCCCTCCTTTTCCAATGATAACAAAAGGACCTAACCACAAGGATTCAATTTTTCCATGCTTTCCCTTCTCCTGACATCTAGCATTCCACATCAATACCAAATCATTCACCTCAAATTTCCTATCTCTGGCTTTCTTATCAAAAAGATACTTCATTTGAGATTGCAGTTTCATGTTTTTCTTTTGAACCATTCTCCTTATTTCATCAAGTTCTGCAAGTTTCTCCATTCTCTCCTCCATTGGTTCTAGAATATCTAAATCTTCCTGAAGGATGAAATTATAAACTAGTAAAAGTTTTTGCAATGGCATCTTGGCCTGTGTCCCATACACTAATTCAAATGGAGACTTTCCAATCACCTTCTTCACAATAATTTTGTCTGCCCACATAGCCATTCTTAACTTTGAGTCTCAAGCCTTCTTATTTCCATTTAACATCCTTCTTATTATTTTCAAAATACTTGTATTACTGTATTCTTCCTAACCATTTTCTTCTGGGTGGTAGGGGGTAGCATAAGAAATAGTAATACAATATGTGTTGTAGAATATTTTGAATTCATCAGACCTAAAAAATACCCCATTGTCTGTGATCAGTTTACTGGTGTACCAAATCTTCTTATGATATTCTCCATCATGAAATTTATTACCACCTTGCTTGTTGCTTGTTTAGTTGGGATTTCCTTTACCCATTTAGTGAAATAGTCAATAGCCACCAATATCCATTTATGTCCTCCACTTGAATTTTCATGTATTTCCCCAATAAAATATATTCCCCATTGGTGGAAAGGGGCTTCTACTTGTAAAGGTCTAAGTGGTAGGGCTCCTTGATATTTCATCTTCCTTGAGAATTTCTAGCAAGCTTCACACCTCCTTACATATGAAAAATAATCATTTAAAACCTTAGGCCAATAATAGCTTGCCCTGAGAATCTTATGTGTAGTCATTTTGGAAAAATAATGATCTCCACACAATCCTTCATGCATCTCCCTCAAGACATGTTTTTCCTGCAATTCATCTAGACACAATAATAACACTCCATCCTTTTTCTTCCAAAATAGATCACCTTATATGAATATGTATTTGGATGCTTGTAATTTTAGTGTTCTCCTCTAATTATCATCCAATCCTTCAGGGCACTTCATGTGTCTGAGATAATACAATATGTTTGTATACCAAGGAGTATGTTCAATGCTTGCAACTGCACCATCCTCATTTTCCACATTACAAATTTTGTTAGCTTCAATGTTTGCTTTTTCCATTAGTTTGGCTAGACCCTTTCCCCTCACTAACTTGGTAATCTGAATTTCCATATTAAATTATTGGATCTTATTGATCCATCTACATCTTCTCCCTGTCACCTCTATTTGTACCAAGATATCTTTCATAGTTGCATGTGGTACATATGTAATTACTTTGGATCCAACTAGATATGGTCTAAAAGATTTTTTTTCTTTGACCAATGCATAAACTTGTTTCTCCATAATATCACACTTTAACTCTGACCCCTGCAATGACTTGCTAAAGAAGGATATAGTCTACTCATGACCTTCATCATTCTTTTGTAACATGACATCTACTATGGTGTGAAATGAGGAAAATGAGAATATTTGGAGAGTTTTGGTAAAATCAAGAGATTTCATAGTGGGGTCTTCTTTGATGGCTTTCTTGATGGATAAAAAAGCTTCCAGGGCTTCTGTAGTCCAATCTATCTTTTCTCCGTTCTTCAGCATTTTGGATATGGGTTTAATGATTTTAGTAAAATTTGACACAAACCTCCTAACACAGTTAATTTTCCTAAAAAATGATTGAATGGATTTGACAATTTTGGGAATGGGGATTTTATCTATGGCTTCTACTATTTCAAGGTCTATCCTTATCCCTTCTTTTGATACAATATGCCCCAAAAGCTTACCCTCCGTGATAAAAAAATGACATTTCTTAGGGTTGATACTGATACCATATTCCAAAGCCCTAATGAATATTTTCTCCAAGTGTTCTGCATGATCTTCTACCCTTTTGGAATAAGCAGTGAGGTCATCTTGGTAGATACCATTCTAGCATTAAATAAATCTGCAAATTCCACATCCATGGCCCTTTGGAAGGTTTCCCCTGCATTAGTGAGACCGAATGGCATTCTCATATAAACATATGTCCCCCATGGAGTAGTAAAAGTTGTCTTGTATTGCTCAAACTCTTTAAATTTGACCTGATTATACCTAGAAAATCCATCCATCATTAACAACAATCCACATCATGTTACTCTATGCAATATGGCTTCCATATTAGGGAGAGGGTAATTATCTTTAAGGGAAGCAACATTTAAATTTTTGAAGTCTACACCCAGTCTAATATCCCCATTTTTATTTCTTATTGGGGCCAAGTTTGAGACTCATGTTGAATGTCTAATGGGCTTGATAATTCCTCCATCTCTAAGTTTTTCCAATTCCTCTTGCATTTTAGGCTCCAAAATTGGGTTGATGGGTCTCTGCTTCTGCCTAAATGGTTTTGTATCTGATTTTAATGGAATCTCATGTTGGAATAATTCTTCCTTGTAGGCCTTAAGATCCTCATAAGATTGAGCAAAAACATACTTGTACTTCCTTAACAATGCAATCAACATTTTTCTGATCATTGGACTTATTTTCTTTCCAATATATACCTTTTTGGGTGCCAATTCAGTCCCCAGATTGGTTTCTTCAACATCTTCTCTCTTTACTGGTGTCTACTTCATGAGAGAATGATCATTCCCATCATATACCCTTTATAATGCCACAAGCCCTTTGGGAAGTTTTTTTGTCTTGAGCTATAGCACTTCTTTTCCAAATACAGTCTATTTTCCATCTATTTCTTCTACAAAGGCATTAAAGTCAATCTCCTGAGCTTCATATTGGTCTATACAATGGAGAAACTTTATGATATCAGTATCATCATTGAAAACTTTCCAACTATAGATATTATTAGGGATAACAAGCCTTGTTTTGAATTCAACCTAAGATACTCTGGCCAAGGTGATATCATCTCTTTTTAAGGCTATATTAGCTAGAAAATCCACCATCAAATTTTTTGGACCTATCTATCCATTCAATGGAGAAAGCATCAAATAATCATATTGTATCCCATACAACATTCCTATATTTTTTTAACCTCTTATTCTTTGCAGCATATTTTGACCTAACTTGTGAAATAATCAATTCAAAATCTCCCAGGACAGTTAACAATTTGATCTTATGTTTAACAACCATATTCAAACCAATTAGCAGGGCTTCATACTCTGCTATATTGTTTGTACATTCAAATGTTAGCAAGAATGAATATTTAAATGTAGTACCTTTAGGTTAAATAAATACTATCCTTGCTCCATTTCCTTCCTAGCTACATGCTTCATCAAAATACATCTTCCACACACCATGTTGATTCTTGAAAACATGTTTGTCAATTGGATCAATATTCACTAGTTCAAGATGAGAAGGCTCTATTCTAAAAATTCCCAAATCTACATCACAAAAGCAATTTAACGGGCCTTGAGGGACATAATCCAATATCTGATTCATCCTTGGTTCTCTATATAATTTGACCTCTTCACCATTGACTGGTATTGTGGCATATGACAAGTCAAGCTCTACATTTCCTCTAACGGCTGCAGTCCATTGCCTTGATTAAAGCATTCCAAAATTAGGAGGTGTATCAATCACAATTATGTCAATATTATAAGATGCTTGTGGATAAGCAGCTAGTTTCACCGCTAAATCTTTCATGATCCATATCACTGGGATATGCATGCTATCCATAGCATAACATTTTCCATCATTAGTGTTTACCCACATGCCAAGTTGTTTCATAACCCCCATTGGCATAATGTTATAGTAGCACCTGAATCTATCATACAGTTCCTCACCAACTTGTTATTTATGAGTAATGTAGTAAATAATCGATCAACTTGCAAAGGATTTATCAACGCATCACCTAGACAAACCTCTGGAACATTTACCTTCTACTTATTACTGATCTTAGGGGTCCCCTTATTCTTAGAGTTTGTGTTTCTATCTCCCCCATTAGATATTAGTTGCATAGCACTATCTCTATACTCTTTAATTTTCATCATTTCAAGTAATGGGATAGACATCTTTACCTGGGATAAAGCTTGTGTAAAATCAAAAGAAGCACCTTATGTTTTGATCATCTTCCTTTGCTCCAATAATTCTCCCTTGCTCTCCTATTTTTCTTTTTTTCTTATTTGATCAGGATTTTGCTTGTCCTTATGCAATTATTTGCTTTCCTCCTTATGAACATTCTTTTGTTCATTGTTATCAGGCTGCTTATTTTATGTCTTTTTTGAAGCTCCCTATGGTGCTCTCTTATCTTTCATGAATATGCCTCTTGGAACACCCTCACTTTAATTTACTATTTTATTTCTCAACTAATACTTGATTTTTTCTTGTTCCACTACAACAATGGTTAATTTCTTAATCTCTTCCTTAGGTGGTTTTCTTATATTGCATTTTTCTAACTGAGATAGTGCACTAGGAAAACATTGTTCATCATTGCTTTCTTCAAAATTAGAAAATACTTGTTGTTCAGCCATATGGATATTGTGCCTTTTGTTATCAACATCATACTCATAGCTGTATTCTTCTGAAGATGAATATCCCTACTCAATGGGATGAAGAGTGTGGGAAGTTAAATAAATTGTGTGATGCTCTTCATTATTGTCTACTATAATTTCCTCCTCTTGTATTGATTGAGCTACAATACAATGGTCGGGGGAATGTGGCAAGTCACAAACTTGACACCAAGGATTTTTTTCACCATGTATGCTCCTCTCTTCTTTAAAGGATCGGGGGTCTCCTTACTTTTAGGCCTATCCATCACAGGCTTTCCATCCTTCCATCTTGTATTATAAGGCATATCATGCAACCTAGGCCTTTCATTCCTATATGTATTTTCTTGCCTATGTTGAGGATTGTTGAAATGTTGGGGAACTCTAGGATTATCTTTCTTACTTATCATCCCGACAACCTTTCTATTATTTTCAATAGTCAATGCTATTTTTTGAGCTTCAGCTAAATTTCTAGGGCACCTATTTCTAATATCATATCATGTATTTGGATCAAATTATTTTAGATAAATGCTCAATGTTGTAGGGTCTACCAATTTGGATCTAGGTGGTATCTTAATATGCAGTTTAGAGAATCTTTGGTTGAAGTCATAGACTAAATCATTCTGATATCTTTGGATGCTAACCAATTAATGTAAGGAAAACTCTGGTGCACATTGGTTCCCATACTAATCAAGGAACTAATAAAAAAACTCTTGAATTGAAGCAATAGAAGTTGTTGGTAAACTATTAAACCAATCTCTAGCTTCAACTAATGACATCATAAATAGCTTCATCTGTACATCTTCATATTGCATATCCAGTTCTTGAATAAAAGCATTAAAATTCCTTAACTGTTCCTCAACTTTGACTACACTACTTCTTCTAAATTTTGGGACAAGGCCTCTCCAATTGCTATCCATAGGGTAAGAATATATTAGAAATCTTGTTATGTCAAATTTCCTAATCATGGTTTTGTAATGCTAGGGAGGTGGGTGTTGAGGATGTTGATACTGGTATAATGGATTGTTGTATTGTGCATGAGGTGGTGGCATATATTGTTGTCCATGGGGTGGTTGAGCATTCAGATGTTGTGATGGATTTTTAGGTGGAACATTTGGCTATCTGTATTGATTCCCTAATTTATTTTGTAGTGTTTTTCGTGGATTTGAAGGTCCTACATTATTATTCCCTTTCCTATGATGTGTTATATATTTATGGAGGTTAGCTAGTTGAGCATCAAACTAGGCTCTTTACAACTTCAAATCTTGGAGTTCTTTTATCACTTGGAGCCTTTGTTCATATTCTACTTTTGATCTCTCCATTTCTTGTCTTACATACTGCAATTGTGCATTCAATTCCTCCTTGTTCATAAATTCATAATTTTCTTCAGGGGCTACATTATCAACAGGCTCATTCTAATTCCCATCCATTCTCTGATCATATTCATGTTGTCTCCTAATTCTTTCAGCCTCAATTCTAGCCCTAAATTCTTCTTCTTTCTGAGGATCTGGCTAATAGAAAGGATTCATTTTTTCTTCAAGAGTTTGAGGTTCTCCAACTGAGCTATTTTCATTTTTCAATTTTTCATAGCAATTATATGTCTCAAAATGAGGTTTTGAATCTTTATCCTTATTTTTCATGCACATGTCATCAAATGCCTTCTTACCTTTATCATTCTTATGTTTCCATTTACTATTGTCACTAGGACCTCCTTTATACAAGGATCTTCTACCTTGCATAGTTAGACGTCTAATGCTTGTTCTTTTCTAATGACTACTTTACTTTATCAGATTCATCACTCACCTTCTAGAGAAGTGAGAAAATTATATACTTTCTTGTTCCCAGTAATGTATTATGTAAGGTATTAACTTTGTGATGAAGGATTGGATTCAGATTTGGTCCCCAATAGAGTTGGCAATATGTTAGTTCTCAAAAATGCTCATTTGAAACCACAAGAGGTTTCCAAGCTCTTGCTACATTTTAGGCTAATGACCAAGGCCAAATGGTATATTTGGACCTTCTCCTCTTCAAGCTTTGCAAGACCTAGGCAGGTGCACCTATGCAAATGGAGCAGACTTAAATTGTGTGTTACCTACTTAAGCAATCTATCCACAGTGGAAATTGGAAGTGCAGAGATGAAGACCTATTTGGTATGAATTGTATGAAAAATATCAAGGTGGAGTTGTGAATATGTTCAGTTAACAGATGTGAAGTTTGAGTTTGGTATGATAAAACTAAATGAATAAAATGGGTGAGACCAGTGCCATGTTGGGTAAAACAAAGTCAAATGGAAGTCTAAGATGAGCGGCTGATATTTGGCAGAAACTCTAACTATTTGGCACACTAGAATTGGTTTATAACTTGTATAAACATCATAGGAATGCAATCACCAAGTTCTACTTATTGATCCAAATGACACTTCTAGATTAATGTGAATGCCTAGAAGGATTTTAATCTTTACTTGAAAGAACCAGTTAATCATATCCCACAAGTACAACAAATATGCATTGATAAATTGAATATATACTTGATATACAAATTTAAATAATAAATAAATTCCAACCTTGGAGACAACCTGGTAATATCTTTCAATTAATTCAACAAATAATTGATACCAATATGATGCCACAAAATCAAAGATCTTTCAATGACTTCTTCAAAATTTATACATGCATCATGGTCCTCTAAAATGTAATCATTATATCTATCCCTATTTGCCTGTTATTTTCTCCTATATCTAATCTAATAATTCCTTTTGGTCTTTGTCTATCTTATTTATATGAGATTCAACAAGCTTTAGACCAAAGGACATGTCTTTTGGTAACAAAACATAATTATGAAATTAAACATAACTAAAATAACTTAACAAAAAACATATGTGTTAATCTGTTAGTCTTCGAGGAATATCCCATGGTCATCTAAGACCTATGCAAAGATTTAACTGTATGATTAACCTTTCTTTGTGATGATGATGATCAATCCTCATCAGAGCCCAAGTACTTCTCCTACCACTTACTGATTGTCAAATCATTTGGCCATTTGAACTCTCGTGCAGCTATGAGATTTGTAAGGTGGCTTTTCCATCTATTATCAAGTAGGTTCTTGACATCTACCACAAATTTCATGTACCCACTATCTATTATGACAATCCCATGAAGCAAAGTATGAAATTTTTCAAGGCTGATATCCCCATCATTCCTTTATATGTGTCAAGTATATCATTTCATCAAATTCATGTTTCCACTCATCCACACCTTTTAATTGATTATCATCCTTGATGATTAAGGGGATGAAGATGTATTTAATAGATTCAAATGCATTCCTCCTATTCTCCACTTTCTTCTTCATATCTATCAAATATGTATGCTCCTCAATTACACCCTTTACCATTTCCTGTGTAGGTTTGAGTCTTGAAGGGGCATCTGGATCCATTTTGTGGCTTTGCAGAAAGTAGTCAGAATGTGATAAGTTGGCTACCATCTCTTCTAGAGTTCCTCAAGGATAGGGGAATTAGTATCTATCTATGCCAAGGATTTAACTATATTGCTAAAGCTTTCATGTACTCCACCTCTTTTTACCTTCAATATCCCAATTCTATGCTCCAATATCTTTCTTAGGGTATCTCGAATGTGATGCTTGGCATCTTCCATATTATGCTTCTTTAGCTTATCAATTTCATCTTTCATTTGTTGTATTTGTGGGTCTTCAGCCTAGATAAGTGGGTAATAAACAACTACTTCATCCCCTCTCACTATGGTAGCCTGCTATAATTACTATTTCAACTTTACATTCTCAATAAACAATTTGTTAACTTCATCATTCAATAATTTTAGTCTTTTCTCATAATCAATTATCTGCTTTTCCATATTGTCCACCACATCTCTGTTGAACATTATAGAGTGCATGGTTATAGTTTTAGCCTCTATAGAAATTTTGTCTTTCATTGTTCTCACCATGGCTGACCCCCTCATTTCTTGCACCACATCTAAGAGTCTAGGCTTCCTTGTGCTCTTTTCTTTTTTCCACAAAGAAAGAGTTTGGGTAGTAGGGTTATACCCTATTCCTAAAAAACCTTCCTCTGAATCAAACTCTGCAACTAACATTGGATCATCTTGTGCTCTAATTTGATCCAAAATAAATACTTTGGATAGCTGCATCCCTGGTATGATCAACATATCACTTTTCAATACTAGTTCTCTTGCCTCCTGGTGGGTAACATTGATATGATCAATATTTAATTTTTCCAATGTTTGAGCCTTGAATTTTAGCCTGCTTTGATTCATTAGCTCCTGTGAGATTGATCTTCAATCTTTCATCAAACTATTTCATCTTCATCTTAATCCAAAAATCTTTAAATTCATTAGTATAAATAAAATTTTCATCCTCCATAAACCTCTGAGAGGCCACTACCCTCTCATAATCTTGAATCTCATCAATACCTTCCTCTAATATCCTAACTTTTGGATCATGAGGCTCTTGAATTTTTGTTGCTCTACTACTTCCTTTGTTTCAGTCAAAGCTAAAACTGCCTCTTCTTCTTCGTCATCACTTGAGCCATAAGCAACCAATGACTCAATCTTTTGTTTCTTGTCATGGGGTTCATATGTAGGAGATGGAGGGGATGGATGTGTAGGTGATGGGGGTTGTGTATGAGATGTTAATGCTTCATGTGATGGTTGGTGGGGTGTGGGAAGTGGAATTAACACTCATCTTGGGCCATTTTTTAAAATTCATCAAATTTTCCAAGGATCAATTGCATCCTTTTGAGAAGATTGGGCTCATCAGCAAAAACAGTTTGAAACTCTTATTCTTCTCCTTCTATTGATATTCCCACCTCATCATTGTTATTTGTCTCCTTCTACTCTGAAACACATCAGAAAAATATCCCAAATTCCTTATTACATCCTCCTCAAGATCAAATACATGAGATATGGCCCTCTTTGTTAGCAAGGTCCTTCTAATCATATTAATATGACCCTCTAGGTCACATAATCTCTCCTTTCTAGAATTGAGGGGATAATTGACCTTCATGAACCTTTGTAACTCCCCCAACATATCAGATCCAATGGACAATTCCTCAAATAATGTTAAATCAAGCAAAAATTTTCCTTTTCTCGGATTCCTCATCAAATCATGCTCCATCCAGAGCATCTGCCACATGAACTCTAATAAGTATATTCTTGCAGGTAAATTTTTTGGAAAAATGTGTGGTGCTTGGTCACAACCGTACACCCTGATAATAGTGTGTTGTAGCATAAGGAACCAATCAGCACAATTATGAGTATAGACCTAGTATGGCTTATACTGCATTGGCCTCATTACAATCATTAATGATTTAGGTAACCTTGGTGTTGGGTACCCAAGGGCAGCTATCAATCTAATAGAAAAGTCATCTTTGAAAACAAAAAAATCACATTTTGTGCACCTACTATCCCAGATGTAGCACCAATTCTATACAGGGAGTCTTACTCCATTATCTTGTGTGCATAGCTTCATCCTTCTAGTCCATTTCATTTCATTCTAATATAGAATTAAATGATGCAACATAGAATATTTTCTAAAGGCAATGGGAGCCTTAGCCTCTCTAACCTGTAACAAACCCTCATGTATTTTCTCATCAATTACAGATGCAAAGTCAAATTCTACATTTGAATCATAATTTTGAATAATCATAGCCATGCTCATTAATCCCACTGACATATTTTCTTTTGCATCTATCCCCAGTACTTGACACAATGCATGATAGGTGATCTTGTAGTAAACTTGAAAGTCTAAAACTAGGAAAGGCTCTACTTTTGGGGAAGGGATGGGGAGTATTCTATTATTATCACCCATCTTCATATGAAAGGGAGATCATCACTTCTATAGGTTCTTCTTAGCCTCTTGTACTCTTGTTCTAGTTTCCCCAAATTTACCTTTGTAACAGCTTGTTTGTTCATGTTAAAGCATTTGATAATGGCCTCCCTTGATACATCAACTAAACACCCACCATCTGGAAGCCTGGCTATTTTGGTTGGGGCTTGCTAACTATGGGCTAGGGCTTTAATCAGCTCAACATCAATGAAAACATTTGGAACAGTTATTTTGGTTAAATCAAGGGTCCATAGGTTTGATGCTGGAACCTTGTCATTTCTATTTCTATAGAAATAGCAATACAAGTTCCAACCTGACCAAGGAAAAATGGGGTCTCTACATCCCTGAGCTATGTCTCTAAAAACCTTTTTTGGCTCCTTATCTACTGAACCAGGTAATAGAGAAAGCAATGGAGATTGTAAAGAGGGTTTACTAGTTTTGACTTCATCCTTTTTAGCTCCTACTTTTGATTTCTTTGGTGCCATTGCTATTAAATTCAAAGAGTGATGAACAAAGATTACCCGGATATATAATTCACCTCAGTGAATTCCCTTTACTCCCGCACCTTGAGCTCATCTACATTTGGTTTTTGTTGTTATGAATGAGAAATCTCAATCTACTTCGTGTATCTTTACACCAAAACGCATTAATTTTTGACTCATAAATTCACACAATTCAAATCTTTGTATCGAGCTCAATTTCATATTTTGATGTTGACTGATGTGATTGGAATGCTTTAAATGTCTCAACGACCACTTTAGCACATTACCTTGTGTTACTTTTCACTCCCCTGTGATACTATAGGGTGCTTTCATTATCCTTCTTTTGTGTACCACTCTACTACACATGACCTTTGGCTCTCTTGCAGTACTGTGGTGTATCTTCAATACATATATTAATATACCACTCTACCATGGGTCCCCTTTTGTTGTCCTACAGTACTGTAGTATGTCTTCTTAGTATTCCTTCTTAGCATACCACTTTACCGCAGGCTATGCTTTTATCTTCTACAGTATAGTGGTGCCTCCCTCTTTTATTGTTCTTTAGTGTACCGCTCTACTGCGGTACATATTATGAGCCCCCGAGATATAGCGATAAAGGTGATAAGTAAACTGTTAACACCTTATACTGTCATACCACAAGCTATTTTGTAATGAGCTAGGGTATAGAGGTATGAAGTGAGGGCTATATGGGGTAACTAATGCAACAATGGTAAAGTGGTAAAAGGAAATTTTGACCTTATCGATGGCAATAATGAGGTTTTTTATAATGATATTATGGATTTTGGATTTCACTGATAAAATCCTTAAGATTTTTTATGAAAATTCTGATTCTAAGAAGTAGCATATATAATAATGAACATCAGAAATCATTTAATTTGTGTCTAGTAGTTGAAACCAGACTTTTTCTTGAATTGATAAAATAAATAAATAATAATGTAGACAATTGAACATCAACACATTACTGAATTTTATTTTTTTAATTTATTTTCACGTGAGGGAATACATAGAGGCATTGGAAATGCAAAATCTTGCTCAAAGACAACTCTACATAGAGTTGAGTTAGAACTTGGAAACACATATTATCAAATATCAAATCACTCTATCACCTTTTCTTGCAATTTCCACTGTTGAAGTGTTGGAATTGTCTTTTGTTCTAACTGATGTTGTTTGACTTGAAGATTTGTTAACATTTCATGATTGAAATTGGAACTTGTCTTGAATTCTTTAGTCAATTTTGTATTCAAGTTTATCAGTGGTTTGATGGAATCCAAATAGTTTACCACATTTGGGTTATGAGGAAACTGGTCCAAATCAATCTTCCTCGCACCCTCCATCTTCTTTCTAAAATCATCCTTTCTAATGAATCACCCATTTGTGTCAAAAGCCTCTAGCAAACCAAGCTCTATGAAGTTCCTTACCTTTTCATCTAGCTTCTTCATATTTTTTGTAGCCAGATATATATATTCATTTGTTTCATGCATTCTCAAACACTTTTGAATGATAGATGGAAATGTCATTGAGGTAGCAAGCCGATTATTAATCCCTTTTGATTTCAAATAATTGTCACTAGCTTTGTAGACTATTTGTTGAACTTGATTTGTAGTTTCTCTAATGCCAACACATTTTTGTTGTCCACTAAATTTTTGTTGAGCTTCTTATAATGTAGTTTGATAGTATCAATCAATTGAAACAAGTCACAAAAATGATCAATCCTTTGCATTATTTCATCCTAGATCTTTTGTTTCATATGCTTCATTGTTTCTCTACAAAATGCAGATAACTAATTTTGATAACAGTTAATTTCATTTTTTTCTTCCATTAGCTTTGCCTCCAATCTTTCATTTCATTTTCTCCCATTCTCCAATTTTTGTTCCCACTATGCATTTCCTTTCCCAATGATTTGTCTTAATTTTTCTAAAGTGAATTTTTCCTCATCATATTTCTTGTTTCTCTCATCTAACCTTTGCTTCAATTCATTCACTTCTCTCTCATTTTTTTATCCTCTTTGCTTGTTGATGTAGAGGAAAATTCTTTTATTCCTTTTTCTAATTCATTGCTCTTGTTATCTACTTCTTTCCTCTTTACTTTCTCATTTTCTAGGTCTGCCTATAACTTTTCTATTTGATTCTACAACCTTTTTTCTCCATATATTTCTTTAGCAATGTTGTGTACACCAATTCATTGTTCATCTTTGATACATTAATTTTGTTAGTATTTTTGAGTCCATAAAAATCCAATTGTAAACTGCTCACCTAAAATTTAGATTGATCCATCTAATTTGTTGGTTTATTTTGAACTATGGAAACAAAAATTATGTACTCCATGATTTCTTTATTTGTGTCAAATATGGGTAATACCATGGTTGTTGCAGGCTCTAAAGTTACAATAGACACACTCTCCATCAGTTGCTTCTTTTCTTTTTTATATGTCTAATTTCTATTTAAACTCTTCAATGTAATAAAAACTTGGGGACGTAGGAACAATGGAATGCTTGAATGACGAAGGAATAGGAGTACTTCCAATTGTTAATGATGTTGCAACCACACTAACTAGTAGTGGGGGAGTTCTTGGAAATAACTCCTTTGTGGTGGATCCACTAGTAGTGTGACTTGGACCTATCAAAATCCTTTGCCTCTTTTGTATGCCTTGATCACCTGGTGTTTGTGTGGTATCTTGTATTGTTGTCCTATTGTGTGTAATTTGTTGTTGTAGCACATGTTTACCACTACTAGTACTACTACCCATACCATTTCCACCAGTGGAAGTGCCAATTGCACTAGGCTCTCCACCATGGGCATGTCGTGGTTGTGATTGTATCTAACCATGAGGATTAGGATTTGAAGCTCTAACAAATTAATTTTTTTCAGCTATACTTGTATACCCTTGGCCTTCAGCTCCAAGGCCAGATTTATCAATTGGTTTCCTATACTCTATATATGTTACCATCTAAGGGCCTTGTCCTTGGGACCCCAAAGGACCACCTCCATAACCCATTTTTTTGGCTATGGCTACTCCCAAAGTATATGCTTCTTTTGTGGCCTCACTTAAACTAGGCTTAAAATTGACATAACTTTGTTCTTCCCTGCCATCATTAGATTCATCATTAGTTTCTTGATCTTCATGATCATTGGGATGCTCTATATTCCAAAATTTTATAAACTCATGATATTCGTTATCTCCATAGTCGGTAAGAGCTCTTGGGTCACCTAGCTCCTTCCTCATAGACCAAAAGGCAATATTTTTTTATCGTGACCAATTTTAATCTATGACTTCCTTCTATAGAGAATCTGGAACTTTGACTCTACTAGATTGTTTATCACTTTTTTCAAAAAAATTGTTGTACCTCATGATTATCTTTCGGTGCAATGCCATAATTTCTACTAACAATTGTTCAAAAGAAATACCTTTCTCAATAGCACTTTTCCATTTCTATTTTAACCTCATCCAAAGAATCCTTGTTTCTCAATTTTTCTAGCAAGGGAATTCTTATTGGCCACAATCATTGATTTAATGGTCTCACATGGATCATATTGCCAGTGATAGACAACATCAAAATTAAAAAGTTTCAAAAAATCATGTGCCACCTTAAATGTTTTTATCTCGAATGTGAACCCTCCACATGAAAAAGGTAATGAAGAAAATAAAGTCTTCTTCTATTGATTAACATGTTGGAAATATGTGTCTCAATCTCACAAGCTGAAACCTCTGAAAGAGAAAAGTCGGTGTGACATTACTTTCTATCTGGCCGACTAGAAGTTGTGCAACCTTGTGAAATGTTAAGGTCGCTGAGACCTTGTTGATGTCTTGCTAACTGGACCTATCAATGTGACATGTTGATCAATTTGAAAGTCTCCAACTCTTCCTGACCGAGCTAATCTCATACTGACAAGTTGATGTCTAAAGGTGAGCAGGGAGACTTGTGGTGAAAGAATTTTTTGGGGAGAGACTTGGATGTTCGATATGTCTTATACTGAAAAGAGAAGTCTCGCCGATAGTTATACACTTGTGGGCATCAAAGTAACTCATATGTTTCGGTATGTAGTCTTACCGATATGGAAATTCTCACCGAAAACTTTACACTTGGAGTCTTCGCGGTAACACAAATGCTTCAATGTGAACTCTTGGTGATGGGTGTTGGTCTCACCGATGCTATGGGGTGTCATCAGTATAACTCCTAGCGAAAGATGGTCTTGGGGTAACTCGAAGACTTTGGTAAGAACTCTCAGCAATAGCGGTAAGTCTTGCCAACGGTTGTTAGTTTCAGTATGATTTGAAGGGCTTGGTGTGATCTCTTGGCGAGTAGTGATAGTATCACCGATGCCAATGCTGAGGTCAATGTGACTTGTGAACATCAGTATGACTCTTGCCGATAGTTGAACTCTTGCTGATAGATCTTCACAAGGTGGATTTGCATTTGGTATAATGTCTTGCCGATGGGGTCAACTCTTGGTGATAACTACAATCATTCTTGTGGAATTGGGGAGACACAGTTAGTGTCTCACCTACATGCGAATACGTTTTGAATGCCTTTGACCAATTGACTATCCTATGTTGTTTGTCTTCGACCATTTAGGGAGCAAAATGGGAACCGCTAGCAGTTGGACTATTGTTTCCATTACTAAGAGGAAGATTGATAGACCATGGGCATCATAGATATACTCAGAGATTGAAGATAATGATCAGTTCGGTAACAGTTAGACAAATGGTTGGATGAATAGTTCAATGAGTGATCAGTGTGAATTCAATTATGAGTGTATTGTAACTTGAATATTCTGTACAAGGTTGATCATTGTGAATGCTGCTATAAATTGACATCAAAAAGATAAGTCTAATCTCTGTATGTAATTTCCATTACTATAATACAAAGGGGATTTTCTTGGTGTGGTGTGTTTTTCTCTCGTAAGGGTTTTCCCACGTAAATTTGGTGTTCATCTGTGTATGATTATTTCTATGTTTCTATTATTGCTTTCAAGTGTATCTTAATTGGAATGTAATTGAAAATTTAAAAGTATATTTGCATTCTTCTCTGAGGTTTTGACGTTAGGAGAGTTAGTTATGCACCTTAGCTTTCCTTACAAGTGGTATCAGAGCCTGGCCAGTTGTGTTATCCTTATGGGTACATTGGGTTTTTTGTGTCAATTTATATTCAGTGGGAGTCTTGTAGAAGTTTGGTAATTCGAACTACAGGCTAAGATGGCAAGCACGTCAGGAAAGATTGAAATTGAGAAATTCAATGGAAGCAATTTTGAGTTGTGGAAACTTAAAATGGAAGATCTATTGGTTGATCATGATCTTTGGATTGTTGTGTCTGGAACGAAGCCTACAGAAATGAAGCAAGAGGATTGGGATCTTGTAGATAGAAAATCCAAGGGGCTAATAAGGCTTTGTTTAGTAGACTCTGTTCTTCTGAATGTTCATGAAGAAAAGACTACATCTTCCTTGTGGAAAAGACTAGCAGCTATTGATTAGGGCAAGCCCTTGGTGAATAAAATGTTCTTGAGGAAGAAGTTGTACTCTTTGAGAATGCAGGAAGGAGGATTTGTTACTAATCATTTGAATGCATTCAACATGTTTCTTGCACAGTTAATATCTGTGGGCGTGAAGATTGATGAAGAGGATCATTGTATGTTATTATGTTCTTTGCCAAATTCTTGGGATCACTTGGTGATGGCTATTGGGAGTACAACATCCACTTTTAAGATGGAAGATGTTGTTTCTTCTTTGTTATCAGAAGAGATGAGAAGGAAATCTTTTGAGATGGTGAAGGAGGCTCTTGCTGTTAGAGGAAAATTGAAAGAAAAAGGAAAGAAGGACAAGAAGTCCAAATCCAAATCAGAGGGGAGATCAAAGTCTCCTGGAAAGAAGTCCAAGGTGAAGTGCTAGAATTTAGGGCAACCTGGTCATGTCCAAAAGGATTGTAAAGAGGAGAAAAAGAAGAAGGAGAAGTATTCTTCCGACAATGATTCTTCTCAGAGTGATGTAGATGCCTTCATTGTAGCCTTGGCTATGCAGGCATAAGATGATGTCTGGCTGATTGATTATGGAGCATCTTTCCACATGACATCTCATAGAGACCGGTTCATGAAGTATGAAAACTACGATGGTGGAAAGGTGTATTTGGTAAGTGATTCATCTTTGGAAATTGTTGGTCGTGGATGAGTGAGAATTCAATTCCCTGATGGAAGAGGAAGGGAATCAATGATGTAATGCATATACCAGGTCTGGCTCGAAATATACTTTATGTTACTATGTTGAATGATATTAGAGTGCAAGTCACATTCTCTAGAAATGGTTGCAAGATGACTAGAGGCTCTATGGTGCTAGCAAGAGGTACTCATGTTGGTACCTTGTATAAGCTTGATGCACATGTTGTGCAATGCAATAGTGTCTCTGCTAAGTCACAAAAAGCTACTCATGGAGGTAAAGAGGAAAAAATTCATGATAGTGTAAACTCTATGGAAGTTAAACTTCTAGCAGAAAAGACTATGCTCTGGAATCATAGGCTAGGCCACATTGGAGAAAAAGGTTTAAAAACCTTGAAGAATAAAAACCTGGTTGAGGAGCTTGAAGATTGTAACCTCGAATTCGAGTTTTGTGAACATTGTATATATGGTAAACAACATTGTGTTTCATTTTATTCCATTCCTCACAAATCTTCTGGTTTGCTTGATTATATACATTATGATGTTTTTGGTCCAGTGAATGTTCCTTCTTTGTCTAAGTCAAGGTACTATGTATCGTTCATTGATGATTATTCAAGAAGAGAATTTGTCTATTTTTTGAAAAGTAAATCAGAAGTGTTCAATCGATTTAAGGAATTTAAGAACCTTGTAGAAAATCAGACTGGAAGAAAAATAAAATGTTTAAGGACTGATAATGGTGGTGAATTTTGTTCTGATGATTTCGAGAGGTATTGTAAATATCATGGGATTAAAAGACATAAAACTACACCTTATACTCCTCAGCAAAATGGAGCTGCAGAAAGGTTCAACAGGACAGTGACGGAAAGAGCACGAAGTATGCTGAGCAGTGCTAGCTTGGAGGAGAAGTTCTGGGCTGAGGCAATTGCTACAACATGTTACTTGATAAACCGTTCTCCAAATTCCACTCTTGTTGAGAAAACACCTTTGGAAGCATGGTCTGGTAAGAAGCCCTCTCTAAGACACATTCAAGTCTTTGGCTGTGAGGCATATGCACATGTGCCATGTGAGAACATATCTAAATTGGAGAACAAGGCTGTCAAATGTATTTTTATTGGCTATAGTGCTAGCATAAAATGATACAAGCTTTAGAATCCTGATATGAAGAAGGTTCTATATAGCAGAAGTGTTGTCTTTCATGAGCTGAAGCCTTCTACCTTGGATCTGTAGTCAGAGAAAAAATCAAAAAAACAAAAAGGATGTAGTTGAAATTCCTCCGACACCAGATAAAGAGGAATTGAAAATTCAAAATGTACCTAAAACTGAGGAGAGTTCAAGTAGTTCTGAGAGTTCTAATGAAGAAGAACAACCTCAGCCTCAACAAGTGAGCAGGTCAACTCGTGAAAGAAAGCAACCCAATAGGTATGGATTCTACTTGTACCTATGATTTAATTTCTAGTACTAATGAGACTAAGACTGTGAAAGAGGCATTTAGAATGTCTGATTCAAACTCTTGGTTGGAAGCCATGAATGAAGAAATGGCATCATTAGAAAAGAATGATACTTGGAGTTTGGTGCCCTTGCCTAAAGGAAAAAAAGCTATTGGTTGCAAATGGGTATTTAAAAAGAAAATAGGTCTGGATGGCAGTGTGGAAAAATACAAGGCAAGGTTGGTTGCGAAGGGTTATTCCCAGGTAGAGGGAATTGATTATGGAGAATTTTTTTCTCCTGTAGCTGCTGACATCTATCAGATTTCTTTTGTCACTTCCAGTAGTGTATGACTTAGAGATTGAAAAGATGGATGTGAAGACAACATTTCTTCATGGTGATCTTGAAGAAGAGATTTATATGTCCCAGCTTGAGCACTTTGTGCAAAGGTAAATAAAAACTAGTTTGCAAGTTGAATAAATCTCTGTATGGATTAAAGAAATCTCCTAGAATGTGGTACCGAAGTCGACATTTTTTTTTTTCATTGGGATTTGTAAGATCAAAATATGATCATTGTGTGTATTACAAAGCTGAAAATGATCAAGTTCTTATTATTGCTCTCTATGTTGATGATATGTTGTTCATAGGCAATAGTAAGTTAATGATTTATATCTTAAGTCTTAGTTGTCTACAAAGTTCGAAATGAAAGATCTTGGTGCAGTGAGGTATATTCTAGGAATGGAAATAACTAGGGATGAAGAGTAGAAAACTTTGGCTCAGTCAAAGTAAGTATGTTAAGACTGTTCTAGAGAGATTTTGTATGAATGACTGCAAGCAGCTAATTGTTCCAGTTTTGTAGGGAACGAAGCTATCTATTGAAGACTGTCCAAAATCTCCTATTGATATGGAGGACATGACTAGTGTACCTTATGCTAGTGTGGTTGGAATTCTTATGTATGCAATGGTCTGTACAAGGCCATACATTGCCCAAGTAGTGGGAGTACTTAGTCAGTTTATGGCTAATCCTAGAAGGACACATTGGGACACTGTGAAAAGAGTATTCATATATTTGAAGGGCACTTTTGAATATGATTTTTGTTACCATGGGAACTTGGTTGAATCACAAAGGACTCTTAGTATTTGAGGCTATGTGGATTCTAATTGGGTGGGGGACATTGACAGCAGAAGATCCACCAATGGATATATTTTCATGTTGAATGGTGGTGCAGTGAGTTGGATGAGTAAGTGGCAGGTTGTAGTCACTTTTTCCACTATAGAGGCAGAATACATGGTACCTACACATGCCTATAAAGAAGCAATTTGGTTAAAATATTTGTGTTCTAACATTAGTTTTGATGCAAGACAAATAAAAATTTACTGTGACAGTCAGAGTGCTATTTTTTTGGCAAAGAATCCTACTTTCCATGCCAGGACAAAACATATAGATGTACAATATCAATTTGTATGAGATATGGTGGAGGATGGAAAGGTCTCTTTAGAAAAAGTGGATACTCTGGAGAATTTTGCAGATACATTGATGAAGCCAATGAGCATAGACAAGTTCAGGTGGTGTGCTAGTTCGATGAGCCTTAGTGCCCATGAATTTCTGTAGTTTTGTTGTGCTCTGGAGGTTCCTGTGTGATCTTCGTCAAGTGGGAGATTGTTGGAAATATGTGTCTCAATCTCACAGGCTGAAACCTCTGAAAGAGCAAAGTTAGTGTGACATTACTTTCTATCTGGCCGACTAGCAGTTGTGCAACCTTGTGAAATGTTAAGGTCCCCAAGACCTTGTTGATGTCTTGCCGACTGGACCTATTGCTATGACATGTTGATCGGTGTGAAAGTATCCAACTCTTCCCGACCAAGCTGATCTCATACTGACAGGTTGATGTCTAAAGGTGATCGAGGATTCTTGTGGTGAAAGAAGTTTTCGGGGAGAGACTTGGACGTTCGGTATGTCTTATACCAACAAGAGAAGTCTCGCTGATAGTTATACACTTGTGGGCATCAGAGTAACTCATATGTTTCGGTATGTAGTCTTACCAATATGGAAAGTCTCGCTGACAGCTTTACACTTGGAGTCTTCACGGTAACACAAAGGCTTTGGTGTGAACTCTTAGCAACGACTGTTGGTCTCACCGATGTTGTGGGGTGTCGTTGGTATAACTCCTAGCAAAAGATGGTCTCAGGGTAACTCAGAGACTTTGGTAAGAACTCTCAGCAATAGCGGTAAGTCTTGCCAACGGTTGTTAGTTTCGGTATGACTTGAAGGGCTTGGTGTGATCTCTTAGTGAGTAGCGATAGTATTTCCAATGGAAATGATGAGGTCGATGTGACTTGTGAACATCGGTATGACTCTTGCTAATGGATCTTCACAAGGTGGATTTGCATTTGGTATAACATCTTGCTGATGGGGTTGACTCTTGGAAATAACTACAATCATTATTTTGGCATCGAGGAGAAATGGTTAGTGTCTCACTGACATGCGAATACATTTTGAACGCCTTTGACCGATTGACTATCCTACATGGTTTGTCTTTGACCATTCAGGGAGAAGAATGGGACCCACTAGTAGTTGGACTATTGCGGCCGTTACTGAGAGGAAGATCGACAGACCATGGATGTCATAGATATACTCATAGATTGAAGATGATGATTGGTTCGGTAATAGTTGGACGAATGGTTGGATGAACAGTTTGATGAGTGATCAGTGTGAATTCAATTCTGAGTGTATTGTAACTTGAATATTCTGTACAAGGTTGATCATTGTGAATGCTTCTGTAAATTGACATCAGAAAGATAAATCTGATCTCTGTATGTAATTTCCATTACTGTAATACAAAGGGGCTTTTCTTAGTGTGGTGGGTTTTTCTCCCATAAGGGTTTTCCCACGTAAATCTAGTGTTCATTTGTGTATGATTATTTCTCTGTTTCTATTATTGCTTTCAAGTGTATCTTAATTGGAGTGTAATTGAAAATTTAAAAGTATATTTGCATTCTTCCCTGAGGTTTTGACGTTAGGAGAGTTAGTTTCACACCTTAGCTTTCCTTACATAACAAAGTGTAGTTCATTAGTACTATGCATCTACCTTACATATTCCAATACAAAAACTCTTTCTGTCAAATGTATTGGAAGTTTATATGGCTCTACTCTCGATCCATAAAATCTTCGCACAATATATTCTTCCATTAAGTACCAATTAATCAATTTTATTTCTTTTCCTACTTGAATGCAATTTCTTCATGACTTAGGCAATCTAGGCATTGGAGTATTTGTAATTGCTTGATGCAATGGATCCAAAAAGTAGTCTACAAAATGATTGTAGTTCTTTCAAGAATCATGCATCCTTATCTCAGTGGTCCAATCATAAACTAGAGCCATTTTATTTTCTTGAGCATTACTATAGGGTGTAATCTGAGTGTTGTTGGTTTGAAAAATTCCACTAAATTTGAATAAAAAAAAATAGCACAAGTAGGTTGTGAACCTAAATTTCTTGGTGGAACCTCCTTTAATCATTAAAAATTATTTATGCATGGATTCTACAATGTGCTCAATAAAGTTATATTTGACATGTGGAATACCATAATGGATATTATATACCATTTCAAGGAGGCTTGCACTGACTTCCCAATTGCTATCCAATCCAAGGAAAAATGCTAGAATGAAAATAGTATCCTGAACCCATGGTCTAAAAATATCAAAATCATAAGGAGGCTTATGATTACCTTTCAATTTATTTCTAACTTGTATGTTATCCTGAACTATTTTATTTATGAAATAATTTTTCTCCCTTTTATCCACTACTTCATAATCACTAGCAAGATTTTCTAGGTCAATGTGGACATTTCCAAATTCTTTGGTTGTAAACTCCAACACTTTTCCAAGTTATTCTACATTAATGGATAAAAATTCTCATCATAATTTTGGGCACAGACCATGATAAAGTATGGGTAAGGGAAAACCTCATGTAACATCATGCACCTTAATCCAGTTACCCATGGTGCACTGATACTATTAACTTGCATTTTCTTCAAAGCCTTATTCTTAGATGAAAATCTATGCTTTGAGGTACACCTACCATAGAAACCTGGGGTTTTAAGTAATATAGCATAATGTATTTTTATCCAACATTGCTCTAGTGGTACTAGTGGTAGAAGTTCTTATACAATGTGAAATTGAATTCCCTATTAGTCCTCCTTAATTTTTCTTAATTCTTAAGTCTCTCAACCCTAAACCAAAACTTCAAACTTTGACAAAATAGTATTTTAAGAAATTTCAAATGATGAAATGTATCCGCAAGAATTCTTTCACTTGCGTGGATTTTGATTCTTGAAAAGATTAATACAGATAGGCATGGATTGGCTTTGTTGGATGTGGAACCCAGAATCTCCCTGGTGCATTGCTAGGAGCAATCTGAAATCTCTCTATGTGTTGACCCTCACTTAAAATAAAAATCAATTAGCACTTAGGAATAGAAAGTTTTCTTTTTTCCAAACATTAAAGTGAATGAAACATTGAAACATCAATGTGTTGCTTCTAGACTACACAATTAGTACATAGTTGTCCTGAATTGACTACAAATTCTGAACCATTGATCTTTGTAAATATAATGGTTATAGGGTGATTTTGAAGGTTTAAGTTCACAAGCCTAGTGCTTTGTGCATTTAATTTCTGAATGCAACTACAACCATACATCAAATGTTCATCGAACAGTTGATAATTTATGATATAAACAATAAAGATGTGTTTTTAAGTTGTTTTAATCTTTAGTGTACTAGGATTGACATTGACTCCAAGGGGTTAGCAACTTAACATTGGAAAGGAATTAATAAAATGAATAATGATACTGGGAACTAGGGCAGAAGGTCAATGACAAGTTAGAAATCAATAACATTTCAATAAACCCTAACAAGAGTGACAACTTTAAATAGTGTTTATAATGTTTTCTATCAATTTAATGGAAACTTTCTTTTTTTCATTTGTATTGCTTTATGTTTTAAATTTGCATGCAATTATTTCAAAAATAGATAACACTTAATTTATTAAATGATAAAAATTTTATTTTTATACATTCATAAACATTGAACTCAAAAAATAACTATTTGTTGTAAATGAATAATGAAGAATAACACAACCATTTATTTTATTACAACTAAATTACAATGTCACATTATTACCTATATTTTTAAAGATGAGTAGAGCATGCAAGCACCAAGGTCCTATTTTGTATAAATAACATATGTTACTTTACATAATACAAATACAAATGTAAGTGCCAAGCTTTTGCTAGACTGCTAGTGACAACATAATACAAATGTCACTCTGAAAATAAATGCAGGGTGATGGGACTTGTCAAGTCATCCATGAGCTCTAAAAATAAATGCATGGAACTTGCTCGATCAACCATGCGCTCTAAAAAAAATGCATGAGACTTGCTTGGGAAACCATGCACTCTGAAAATAAATGCATGAGACTTGTCTGGGAAGTAATGCTAGGGAAATGGGAGTTGTGAAGATACAAAATGTACTTATCCCCTTTTTGAACTAGAGTCATCTAGAAGATGAGGGGTAGTAAAATTGCTCCCATATTTTTCATGCAACCTCCATGCACTGGGATAGAAATTATCTCCATCAAAGCTCCTCATCCTGGTTCAAAACCTATATAAGAAGTTAGGTCAACCAGATCAACTTCTTTCCAATTCCACCCATTTTGAACTTGAAGGATATTGGTCTTTTACTTTGTAACTACACAACTAGAGGTAGAAAAATTTAGAGTATCCCCAATAATACCACATAATCTTCTTCTTGAATCCTTATTAACCCTACAAAATGAAAACCATTATGAAAATCCAGAACATTGCACTCAATAGTAAAGTCTTTAGCCTTCAACAAATCATTTCAGTTGTGCTCACTATCCCTATTTATGGGCCACCAGTGCCACTACCAGCTTGATCCCCATTTACTTGTGATTCATACTTGTGTCATGTGTGAGGTTGGGTATAATGATAATTTTAGTTCATGCAAACCAAAAAAACAACTTAATCGATTCATGTAACTTAAGCCTTACATTTACAATTAAAATGTTTAATTTGATTGACGTTTGGCTACATGTAAACTATACCTCAAGCTGATAAGCTGTCAAAATTTCCAATGCCACTCAAACGATATGAAATCATTACAAATATTGTTTCACTAGATCACTATATTAATGACATCATCATCTGTGATTCTACAATACATTGTGCAGTTTTCAATATAAATCTCTCCAATTAATCACTTTGGATGTTCATATGGCATTAATCCACGCCACCACCCACAGTACCATAACTACACTTTCTTCAAAAAGATTGATAATTTCAATTAAATAAAATATAGTACTTTGAGGCATTGAAAAGAGAAAATTAAATGACTTGTTTTACCTTAATCATTATCAATGTCCACTAATAAGTCACAATAAATTTTGGTCTTATGATCAGAACTATATGTTGATAATTACTATTATTTTTAAAAGCCACATTTTAATATTGAACAAAGAAAAAAGAATTTCCAAGAATGGAGCCATGAAAATTATTTTTATAGTAGTAAGTACATAGCTAGCCTAGCCAAAAAGCCACTAACTATGACAAAAAAACCAGTCACAAAATATATATTACAAGAACTATTATGATGTACAATAAAATATAGACACATGACACATCACACAATTCATTACTAAACTTTTTTATAACATTAAAGCCAAGGCCATCAACAAGGTGTTTAAGTAGAAGGTGAATCAAATTTAACAAAGTAACAACAAAGAAGAAAAGTGAATCACCTAAAACCTTCCTTTGAAACTCAGACTCTTTAATGATTCATTTTTCATATCACATAGTAGACCCCATCTCATATTAACTAGGGCAAGAGCTTGTGCTATAGAAGCATGCAATTCCACTTTCTAGAAGATTCAACCAATGGGCACTAACCCACTTTCAAAATTTTAATGCTCTAGTGCCAACTTCAATGAAGAAATAGAGTAAATGAAAAGCTACAAATAACATATTGCCAACATCTTCACCAGATCTTTATCAAGAAAAATGTCCATGCAGTTGGACGAGAAATTCAAAGCTACCTAAGAATATAGAGCATGTGGGTTGTTCTGAAGCCATTCCCTACCCACAATTATTCTTATAGCATCCTCAACCTACACACAAGGAATTGTAGAAACCATACCTAGTTTTCATTTGTCGTATGCATCGTCGCTTATTTTCTCCCCAAAAAAATTGGGTAGCATGACACGCCATGAATAATCCATATCACAGTTAAATTGAGAATGGAGAAGAAAGAAATCAAAGCCAAATATGCTATAAATGATACGAGGAACATCAAGTTGGTGAAGTATATATAGAAGTTAGAACAAAGACAATGACATCAAATACTCAACACTTAACATTTAATTCACCACTTGATAAGTTGATGTGACAATATAATTTCAACAAAATTGAGTCATGAATTTAAATCATTTAAAAAATATTAAAATTCCAACCATTGATTTTTGGAAATCTAACGATTCTAATGTTATTCCAGAGGTTTGAATTTACACGTGCATATTTCTGCCACTTAAATTCTTGTATCTCTCATTTCCAAAATCCTTCAACCCATCAGGTTCATTATCATGATGACCGATGAGCCTTGATGTTACCACCATCCATGTGTCATCATCTAACAGTTCTAGTGTTATTCTGGAGGTTTCAATTTGCAAGTCTAGTGTTTTAGAGATTTACTTCTGGAATGCAACTATAGTTGTCCATTTAAAATTCATTGAATGATCATGGTTATATTGATTTGCACAAACATCTAGCTATATATATGGAATATCCTTCCCACATATTTCCATCAATACTTTAGTCTAGGGATTCAATTATTTTATAAGGTTGATAATTTGGCCTTGTTTGTCCTTTACATCCTTTGTGTAAAATATTCTTAAGTTTTTAAGCCCTAGTCCTACATTCTTCTTAGGCAGTCCCTCTTTTAAAACAAACTTTATGCACATGCATATTTCTACCACTTAAGTTCTTGTATCACTCATCACCAAAATCCTTCAACCCATCGGGTTCATTACTAGGATGAGCAATGAGCCTTGATCTCACCATGTGTTTGCATCTAACAGTTCTAGTTTTATTCTGGAGGTTTCAATTAACAAGTCTAGTGCTTTAGAGATTTACTTATGGAATGCAACTACAATCGTCCATTGAAAATTCATCGAACGGTCGTGGTTATATTGATTTGTGCTGACATTTTGTCATTGGATTTTTTTATTAGTTTGAGATTATGTTTAATTTGCCAAAAAAAATTCTTATTCATTTGAAAATAGGTTTAATTTTCCAATGGAAATATTTTTTTGGTTTGAAAAAAAGTTTTAATCGCCAACAAAAAAAAAAAGTTTTAAAAACAGGTTTAATTTTCCAATAGAAATATTTTATTGGTTTGAAAATAGGTTTTAATCACCAGTAAAAATATTTTGTTGGATTAAAACAGTTTATAATTCGCCAAGAATTTCCACAGACTTGTAGCAATTAGAAACAATTCACCAATTGATATTTTTTTCCCAAAAACCGAAAAAATAGCCTATAAAAATAATATTTTTATCAGGAAGTATACAAGTTTCACCAATATTTTACACCTTCGTTGAGGGGGTGGTTTCTTAAAGTTATCCTTGCCTCTTGCCCCTCTAGTTTTGCTTTTATGGTAAATTTTAAGGGTGTTAATATGGGTAAGGGTTTTCCATCTACAAATCCTTTCATGATTGAAGTAATCAATGACTACATCTTCCCTATGCTAAAACTACTCTTGTGTTGTCTTTGGGGTAGGATGTAATTGACTACAATAATTCATTTTCCAATAAGGGGGTTTATTATAAAAAACTATGTATCTAAAGACTTCTCTCCATGATCAAATTCATTGGATTTTAAAGCATTTCTCTCCTTTTCTTAAGGGTACTTGGTAGAAATTTACCCTTCTTCTAGAGGTTTTTTGGTTTTTTTTTAGTTATTTTTATGATAGGTTGTGCTAGACAGTGGAGACTAGATGTGGGATTCACATCCCCTTTTATTTTTCCTTGGTATCCCTTTCTCGACCAGATGAAAGATTATAATAAAATTATGCTTGTTTGGTTCATAGTGTCATGTCTACCCTTAAATTTCTAGTAATTTTTAGCCTATGAGTACATTGGTAATGATCTTGGAAGATTGATCCTTAATTGAAGGAGAATGGTGTCATTGTGATGTGTGCAGGAGAAGGCCCACATCTCGTGAGGGTTGTGTTGCATGCTATTCATTCCTTTATGCATGCCCAAATCTATTTTTTGGCTAGTAATTGTTGTGTCTACTTAGTGGTGGGGTGGGTTTTTGCTGTGTATGGGGGGGAGATCCTTTTTATCTATAGAATTTTGTCTTTTTTGGTATGTTTTGGGTGCCATGGTTTCCTCTGGTGTGGACATCTCTTTGACTGTGTGGGCTATGGAGTGTGTACTGGAGTGTGGGGTAGACTCTCTATGTTTTTTCTTTGCATGATCGATGGAGTGGGTTTTTAAGCGTTAAGGATTTGGTGAGTAGTGTTGTTTGGGTAGGGCTACTAGGTGTGGCTCTCATGGCTAATGATGGGTTGGATGAGGTGTTGAGAGATGATGCTATGATAGAGGAAGGGGATGAGGATCCCATTTCATCTAATCTAGACGTGGGATCAGTGGTTTTAAAGTACAAAAGGTTAATGGCTACTTGGAAAGGGCTCAAGTGCACCTAGTTGTGGTGATTCAAAGCGAAGCAGTTGTAGAAGATTTAGAATACTACAACAAATATGTCTTAATCTGCAAGTTTTTGGGATGATGGTTTCTCTCCCTTTCTGATGCAGTGCTAGAGGAAGACAACTCACTCAAACAATCTCATTTAACAAAACTCAACCTATTTCTCTCATGTCCATTCAATTAGGACTCTTTTCGCTCTACAAAACCCATGATTTCAAGACACCAAACTATGCTCCAAAGTACAAACCAATTGAATAATTATCAAAATACTTTAAATAACATCAACATTACTGTTCCATACCTTTCCATCAGCATAAATCATCACAAAAATGAGAACTTTTTAAAAATGCATGTCCTAAGACTACAAATAGGCCATTTTAGACCCCTCAAACAGTCTACTCCAAAAATTCCTAGAATTTCTTCTTTATTAATGCCTCAACAAGTATAAATATTCCTGCATACTATGGTTAATCCATTTCCCAAAATTTACTCAAAACATTTTATCAGATTCTAATCCAAAACCTTCAATTTTCATTCCAAAAACAAGACTGTCATAACACTGCTAAAACAAGAAAGTCAACAAAGAATGGTCTCCACTATGTAAATCCACTAAACCCTAACAAGAACCGGTTCCAAAAAAAAAACTTAAACCACCATTCAAAACAATAACCCTCATGAAGTATTGACATACCATTGACAAAGCTCATTAGAACATCATTGAACACATATTTTACTAGATTTTTTCACCTTTTACAGCCCTAGGGCTTCATTGATTTGTCCCAAAACTTTAACCGAAAAATTTGAGACCTTGGAATCCTTTAAATTATGCATCTAACTACCTTCTCACCAAAAATTATACTTTTCCACCAATTAGATTGAAAGAAACACAATTTTTAGAGCTTATAGATACCTTAAATCAGGGTTTACCCGCCTTGACTAAAATAGCTCCCAAATGCTCAAAACACCATAAAAATTAGTGAAACTAGTTTTAAATGAAAGTAAACTAATACCTCCTTCCTACCCAATAGCTTAAACTTAATTATATATCTGTAAAAATATGTACAAGATCCTACAACATTTAATTACCAGTCCTCATCTAGTTTTTGGTAGTTTTTCAGAAAATCCTCTATAACTTTCACAAAACTTCACCAAATTGCATGAGAAAAATTTAAAAAGGAAGGTGATTGTGCCTTATATCATTTAAAAAAATTTATTAATGCATATAAAATCGTACAAAATGGTACACTTGCTGAAAATGGTAATTTTTTGAGAAATAGTGCATAAAACTGTGATTTTATTCTTTCAAAATCTGATCTCCAATCACCCACGAATACAAAATGAATTTAAAATCCTTTTTAAAGGATTTAAAATGTGACTCATTACATTCCAACTACCTTCTAACTACCTTCCATCATTTTGACCCCCCTTGACCTTTCATATTCTATATGTTGATTTGTGCAACTTTTTACAATTTTGCATTTTTTCACATTTGTGTTGACAATTTTTTGACATCTTTTACATTTCCCCAAATTTGACTCTAATGACCTTCTAAGAAACATGAGAAATGAATCATAATGACTTGAATGACCCTTGAATAGTGTTGAAACAACAAAATTGATCAACCTTCAAGAATTTCCAAATGGAAGTAGGGTATGTGTAGGATCATCATGGAAAAAATAGGCCCTTAAGTGGCAAAAAATTCAGAAAAAATCAGAGTTAGGCAACTTGACGTAAAAATTTGAATAAGTTATCTATATTATTTCAAAAATATGTAAGAATAGAATCCATAGTAAATTGATTGTAGTTTCTAAACTACTAGGTTGTTTACAAAAATTAAAAAATCTATTTGGTGAAAATTTGAAATTTCAATGCAGTGGTACTTATTTCAGGGAAAAAATAAGAAGTAGGTGTCTGTCTGACCACCCTAACTACAATAAAATGATAATATTTTTTATAAAATTTTAGATATAAGTAGAGGACTCATGACCTGATGTGATGCCTATTTTTTTGTAATTTTTTCAAAAAAAATAATTAATTATGAATTTTTTATTACAACTTTTAAAAAATATAAAAACTCGATGTCGACCACCTTAACTTGGTCAAAACTTCATGAAATTCAATTTTTCTTTTTTTAATCCTATAGTATGTGAAGCATAGAATGTGACCCATATTTTGGATTCAAAAAATGTGATGTCGTTTGAAAGATATAGATTTTTTTCAATCATCCTATCAATCAAGAATTTAGTCGTAATTTGAATAGAAAATGAATAATAATTACTCATTAAATTAAAACTAAAGAATAATTTATATTGGTGGAAAGCTAAGAATATCCTTTAAAAACCCTTTTCGTTTCATTAATTTTGGGTAAAAAAATAGTCGTTAGCCACATACCCATCATATTGATACTTTTTGGCCCATCATGATCCTGCACAAACCCAACATGATTTTGTCAAGGTGCTCCTGCACCATACTCTCGGCCAAGAAAAGAATCCAAGTCCACTTGGATTGATGTTGTCAACAAACTTCATTTCTTGTATTATTTTCCTTAGATTGAAATTGCTTCTAACCACCTTCATTTTCACCTTGGGTTTCATTTTGTCCATGTAAAATAGGCTTTCTATCTTGCTTGCCAACACTGTGTTGCTTCACAACTTTCATCTCAATACCTTGTCCTTCTCCTATCTGTTGCTTCTTAATCTACAATTTTTTTCCTGTCCAAAGGGCTAGCACAATAAACAAATGATACATTAACTTAATCATAATACCTCATTCTGTTTGCAACTCTTTTCAAAGCTCCATAATCAATTCATTCTTGATCATCACTTTAATTAACTCAAGGTCTTCTTCTTCTGCAATTAGGTTCTTCATCATTAGTTCTCCATCTTTTTGCTTGGGCATGCTTTTGTCTTCTTCATCTATGAGCTCTTCTTTAGCATCTTCATATGCTTCTTCTTCATCTTCTTTTTGCCTTCTTGCTGCTAACTTTTCTTGTATCCTTCTCCTCTTAACAATCTTCTTTATGGGCCATGTTACTTTTCTCTTTATCTTCAAGTGCCAACTTGTTTCCTGCTTCATCATTTTTTCTATCTTCATCATGGATTCTTGGAACTCTTTTTCCAACCTGCTCAACTCTTTCTTTATCTCAGCAATCTCTCAATCAAAATTTTCTTGTCTCTTCTTCTTCTTTCTCTCATCCTTTTCCTCCAAATATCTTCTTATCACTTCCAATGTCAAAAGAAAGCTTCCTCCTTGCTTCAACTTCTCAACTTTCTCTCCGCCTTCTCAATGGAAGCAACCAAGTTCTCACATAACCTGCAACCAGCCACAACCAAACACAAAACTACAACAAAAACTCACCAACCCATATTTTTCCCAGGCTCTGATACCAATTTTATGCAATGCTAGAGGAAGACAACTCACTCAAACAATCTCATTTAACAAAACTCAACCTATTTATTT
Organism: Sequoia sempervirens; assembly: GCA_007258455.2. Classification (NCBI taxonomy): domain Eukaryota; kingdom Viridiplantae; phylum Streptophyta; class Pinopsida; order Cupressales; family Cupressaceae; genus Sequoia; species Sequoia sempervirens. The sequence continues at coordinate 131,498,892 of VDFB02105785.1, read as the reverse complement.
CTTTTCCATTCAATTAGGACTCTTTTCCCTCTACAAAACCCATGATTTCAAGACACCAAACTGTGTTCCAAAGCACAAACTAGTTGAATAATTCTCAAAATACTTTAAACAACATCAACATAACTATTCCACACGTTTCCATCAGCATAAATCATCACAAAACTAAGAACTTTTTAAAAATGTTTGTCCTAAGACTGCAAATAAGCCATTTTAGACCCCTCAAACAATCTACTCCACAAATTCCTAGCCTTTCTTCTTTCTTAATGCCTCAACAAGTATAAATGTTCATGTACACTATGGTTAATCCATTTCCCAAACTCCACTCAAAACATTTTATTAGATTCTAATCCAAAACCTTCAATTTTCATTCCAAAAACAAGACTGTCATAACACTACTAAAACAGGGTAGTCAACAAAGAATTGTCTCCACTATGTAAATATACTAAACCATGACAAGAAAGGATTCCAAAAAAAAAAACCTTTTAAACCACCATTCAAAACAATAACCCTCATGAAGGATTCACATACCATTGACAAAGCTCATTAGAACATCATTGAACACATATTTTACCAGATTTTTTCACCTTTTACAGCCCTAGGGCTTCATTGATTTGGCCCAAAAATTTAACCAAAAACTCTGAGATCTTGGAATCCTTTAAAGTATGCATCTAACTGCCTTCTCACCAAAATTTATACTTTTCCACCAATTATATTGAAAGAAACACAATTTTTAGACCTTACAAATACCCTAAATCAGGGTTTACCCGCCTTGACTAAAATAGTTCCCAAATGCTCAAAATTTCATAAAAATCAATGAAACTAGTTTTAAATGAAAGTAGACTCACACCTCCTTCATACCCAATATTTTTCCCCCAAGTATATATCTGTAAAAATATGTACATGATCCTACAACATCAAATTACCAGTACTAATCTGGTTTTTGGTAGTTTTCAAAAAATCCTGTATAATTTTCACAAAACTTTACCAAATTGCATGAGAAAAATTGCAAAGGGAAGGTGATTGGGCCTGATATCATGTACAAAAATTTATTCATGCATATAAAAACATACAAATCTGTACACTTCCTGAAAATAGTAATTTTATGAGAAATAGTGCATAAAATTGTGATTTTATTCTTTCAAAATATAATCTCCAATCACCCACGAATACAAAATGGATTGAAAATCCTTTTTAAAGGAACTAAAATGTGACTCATCACATTCCAACTACCTTCTAACTACCTTCCATCATTTTGACCCCCCTTGACCTTTCATATTCCATATGTTGCTTTGTGCAACTTTTTACAATTTTGCATTTTTTCACATTTGTGTTGACAATTTTTTGACATCTTTTACATTTCCCCAAATTTGACTCTAATGACCTTCTAAGGCACATGAGAAATGACTCCTAATGACTTGAATAACCCTTGAATAGTGTTGAAACAACAAAATTGATCAAAATTCAAGAATTTCCAAATGGAAGCATGATTTTGTCAAGGTGCTCCTACACCACTTTCCTTGAGCCTTGGATTCAAAAGACTTGGAACCCAAAGGCGGATTTCTAGATTTTGTTAGCTGCAAATAATTTCTTCTTGGTGGATTTTTCATGTGTCTTAGATCGAAATAAGGCTTTTGAGGGTGGCCTGTACTTTTACAATCAAGTTGGATTGTTCATTAAACCATGGCATGCGAGCTTTAATTCAGTAGAGGAGTTGTTGTCCAAGGTCTCAGTGTGGGTGCACCTTCCCCAGCTGCCACTTGAATGTTAGAGGAGTGACATTTTGTAGTCCATTTCCATCTGGGAAAATTGATTAGTCCCTCTCAACAAACTCTCGAGAAGAGGATCTTTTCCTATGCTTGTGTTTGTGTGGAGATTGACTTGAGCTAGCCCTTTCCTGACTTTATTGATCTAACAATGGGATATAGTTCATGGACGTAGCTGCTTGATTACAAAACTTTGTCATTTAGATGTCGTTTATGCTGAGAGTATGGTCATCTTCAAAGAAGGTGTTTGCATGCTACTGATGTGGGTAATTCAGGAATGGGATGTCTCCATCAAATTCAAGATCTGAAAAGGGAAAAGAACCCACGTAGGGGATGACTTTGGATAAAAATGGGTTCATACCTGTTAGGCCATGAAATAAAGGTCGAGGGTAGAAGAGGACTTTTCGAGATCACTAGGAGGAGGGGGTATTCAATAGGTTTGATGCATTGAATGGTTTAGACCATGAGGATGGGGTCTCTCCTAACATGCATGTGGATGCTACCCTCGTTACTTCTCATAATCTTGAGCCTATGGATCTTATGTCTTTGGATTTTGGAACTACGAAGGCTCATGGGGAAGTAAATGACTTTTCTGTTCTTTCCCCTGAAGTTGGGCTTGGGGACTCGTGTGTGGTGTTGGTACTTATTTGGTCTCTACTAATGTAGGTGCATGCTCTACTGGAGGTTCGAGTTCTAGAGGCTCTAGCAGGAGTAAAGCTTTTGCTACTTCCCATATTTTGGGTGTGCAACAAAAGTCCCTAAATAAGAGTGCTCCTGACAAACCCCAAAAGGTGGGTAGGAAGAAGGATCAGGAGAAATTTAAGTTGGCTGGTGAGATGTTGGTTGAATTTGGATTGGTGAAGACCTTGGATACTCACTTCTCTCAACCTTCATGATGATTGTGCTTTCATGGAATGTGAGGGGTATGAATAGTATCCCTAGACAAAAGGCTATTCGGGACTTGGTCAGTGCTCATTCTCTAGATTTGGTTTTTCTCTAGGAGATGAAGTTATTTGTTGATAGCATGATGCATAGTGCTTCTAATATTTGGAATAGAGGTTTATGTCAGTGTGTGGGTGCGCAAGGGAGCTCTGAAGGTCTTGCTTGCTTCTGGGATCCTTAATGAATCTCTTCGGTTTGGTGGCTCTCCAGTAGGTTCTCTATTTCTCTTGTGATTATTTTGGAGATGAGGGAAAGAGTCTTTCTATCCAATATTTATGCTCTGATAGATGTCCCTGGTAAGATTCTTTTGTTGTCTTATATATATTTTTCTAGATTGTTGGATCCCTTTCTTCCCTAGATTATGGCAAGTGATTTCAATGCAATTGTCTCTCTTGAGGAGAAAAGGGTGGAGTGCCTCATCTAGACCCCTCTTCTGATCTTCTTAGGGAGAATTCAGCTTAGCTTCGGCTTGTGGATATCAAACCCTTGAATGGCACATTTACTTGGACTATTAGGAGCCTGTGGGACAAAGCTATTTCTGAAAGATTAGATAGGTTTCTTGTGTCCAATTTTTTGGGTTAGTGACAAGTGGTTGAAAACCTCTAAAATCTTAGATTGGCGGGGATCAGATCATTGGCTGATCAAATTCTCTACTCATCTGGCTAGTTTTTCTAAGAAACAAAATTTTAAATTTCAGCTTATGTGGCTCAAGGAGGAGGGTCTTTTGACTTAGTTTCTAAATGGTGGGTTGAAGGTCAACCAAATTTTGGTACTACTATGTACACCTTTATGAAGAGGCTTCAATATGTGAAGTATAAACTAAAGCATTCAAATAAGCATTAGTTTGGAAATGTGTTTCAAGAAAAAAGGATCACCCAAGAACACCTGGATTCTATTACCAGGTAGATTAGGGAGCATGGTTTTGATGCAGCCTTGAGCAAGTTAGAGGATGATGTGTTCAAAGATCTAGAGGAATGGGAGCTTCGTGAGGAAATTTTTTGCAAAAAAAAAATCGTATTGATTGGCTTCAAGAAGGGTACAGGAATACCTCCTTCTTTCATAACTTGGTAAAGGCTAGAAGATAGGGTAACACTATCTCTTCTCTTCACTCTCCTGAGGGATCTATTCTTTCTTCCTCTTTGGAAATTTCTAATGAAGTAGTTCGCTTATTCTGTGATCTCTTTTCTGAAGATACTCCACCTACCAATGAGGAGGAAGACACTATTTTGGCTTGCATCCCTCCTTTGGTGACTATGGAAATGAATTCCTCTCTTCTCCAACCTATATCTTTGAAGGAGTTAGAGGATGTGGTGTTTAAGCTGAAAAAGGGGAAGACTCCTAGTCCAAATGGGTTCTCGACCAAGTTCTTTCAAGAATTTTGGGAAGTGATCAATCTTGACTTGTTGGAGGTTGTGCAGGAGTCTTTAAGGAATAAGAAAATGTTGAGAGCCATGAATGCCACATTCCTTTCCCTTATTCCAAATCATGAGGGTGTCAATTTTTTGGATCTTTTTTGACCAATTTCTTTGTATAACGTGGTGTATAAAATCATTACAAAACTAATTGTTGAGTGCCTAAAGCCTTGGTTGGATAAGTTAATCATGGAGAAACAAGGGGGCTTTGTAGCGGATAGACAGATTCTAGATGGAGTTGTTATTGTGATGAAGACTAATCATTCCATGGCCTCTTCGAGGGAAAAGGCTATATTCATAAAGTTGGACATGGCTAAGGCTTATGACAGAGTTAAATGGGGTTTTCTGATCAAAATTCTTGGAGCTTTTGGGTTCAATAGTGAGTGGATTGATTCGGTCATGAGCTATGTGAAGACACCCTCATTTTTTGTTCTCATAAATGGAGAGTCCTCATATTTGTTTGGTGCTTCTAGAGGTCTCCAGTAGGGGGATCCCTTATCCCCATATTTGTTCATTTTGATGGTTGAGGGTTTGGGCAGGTTCATTAAGTCCCAGGTTGTGGTTGGGCACATTCAAGGATGGAAATGGAACAACTCACTCTCTCCTCAAACCCATCATCAGTTCATGGATGACTCGGCCTTGATGGGTGTTGCTAAGGAGGATGAAGTAGTTGCTTTTCATCAGCCTTTGGATTGTTATCTAGCTACCTCAGGACAAAGCATTAATGAAAGTAAGTCTTGCATTTATTTCTTTAATACCCCCAAGCTTATACAACAACTTATTGCCAGGATCTTAAGGTTTTAGGTGGGGAAGCTTCCCTTTACCTATCTAGGTATTCCTCTAGATGTACACCCACCTCCGAGGCATTTTTGGTAGGAGGTGATTGATAAATTATGAGGGATAGTCTAGCATTGGACCTATAGATGGTTATCTACAACTAGGAAAATCACTCTGTTGAAGTCTATAGTTTAGGCTCTACCTATATATAGATGTTTTGTGATGACTTCTCCCTTAGGCTTCATCAAGGATTTTTAGGGGCTTTGTAGGTAGTTTCTTTGGTTGGGTAATCTCCTCTCGAGGAAGTGGAGGTTAATTAAGTGGGAAGTTGTTTGTCGGCCAAAGCAAGATGGTGGTTTGGGATTGCACAAAGTAGATTGGAATGGGAAAGCTTTGGCTGCTAAGTTGTATTGGAGGTGGTGTTAACATAAGCATCAAACCTAGGCTAAGATCCTTACCTTCAAGTATCTTGGGGAGGTGGATGGTGCTGAGGTTCCTCACTTTATTCTTTTGGGGAAAGTCTCTATGATCTAGGAAACTCTCAAGAGGGGAGCTCCACTAGTTAAACAAGGCCTGTTATGGATCTACAAAAGAGGTTCTAATGCTCTCTTTTGGCATGACTCTTGGAATGGCTTCCTGCCTATCCTTTCCTCACATTCTCACTTGGGGAATTTTTGTAGGATTTTTGTTTAGGTTGATTGGAGCAGAGTGATGGATTTCAAAGTCCCTCAGGCATTGGGGTAGGCTATCATTTATCAGTGGAAGGATATGCAAGAGTGGCCCATGGGTGGATCATTGGAGGATAGGAGAGACTTGTCTTCCATTTTAGTTTATAGAGTGTGTTGTTCTATTCTAGAGAGGGATGTGTTGGCTTGGGGTATAGATCCTAAAGGTAAGTACTATGTTGATTTAGGGTATCATGCTTTGGATAGATAGGATTTAGGCAGTGTTGAGGTTCCTTGGTGGAAAAATATTTGGAATAAATTCTCTTGGCCAAAATGTGTTTTTTTCTCTTAGCTTGTGGTGTATGTCAGGTGTTTGACTTGGGAAAACCTCTACAAGCAGGGTTTCCAAGGTACCTCATTTTGATTCCTTTGGCTTAAAGATGTTGAGATTGTTTCTCATCTTTTGTTTGAGTGCCCTTTTGCTAGGACTATTTGGCATTTTTGGTGGGGGGCATGAAATTTGCAGTACAGGCATCTTTATCTTGGTGAGCTCTGGTAAAATATTGGGCCTATTCTGGCGAAGACTTTATTTTTCATATAGCTTGGCATATTGGTCCTAGTCTAATTATTTGGCAGATTTGACTAGAGTGCAACTGAAGGATCTTTCTGGATAGGAAGTTACTGGTGGGCCAAGTTTGGGCTTGCATTCTTGGGGCTTTGCAAGAGACTGTGCATGTTAAACGTTATTTTTCAGTACTGGTGGACCCTGGGGATACTAGATTAATTTTTACTCTAGGGATTTATATTGGTAGTACTGGAAGGCCTAAGGTTGGGTGGGGTAGGTGCTCTAGAGGGAAGGTCTTTAGGGGAGGACATTGGATGCTTCCTCCCACCGAGGTCTTGAAAATAAACATAGATGGGTCTACAAGAGCTAACCCTGGGCATGTTCGTGTTGGTTGGGTGGGTAGAGATAGTTCTGGGGTAGTTGTGTCCTTTTTTTTCAGAGTATACGAGGCAACACTCTAACAACCTCATGGAGGCCCTGGAAATTATTTTGGCCTTGAAGAGGGCATATGCTCTCGGTTGGAAATAGATTATTTGTGAATCTGATTCTCAAGTAGTGGTAGACTTGATAAATAGATGACATTTTGATGAGGTTAGTTGGCAACTTGCTGTGATGTCCAAAAAAATTACTAGCCTTGGAGAGTTACTAGATTTTGTCACCTTCTCCCATATTCCTCAGGAATGGAATAAGGTAGTTGATGGGTTGGCTAAATGGGCTTCTGAAAAGAATGGGACTTGGTTGGTGGATGATTGGAATATTTTACTAAGGGACCTTGCTCAAGACTTGGAGGGCTAGGTTACCGAGGATGTGAAATGTTGCATTAATGCTTCTTGATCTCTTGTTTGTTGTTTCTTGGCCCTTTCGGGCTTTCTTTTACTTTATGATATGTACTTCTCTTGCTGATTAATAAAAGTTCTTACCCCTCTTTTTATTAAAAAAATGATCTTGGTAGATTATTTAAGTTGGAATTGGCTTCTAATAATTTTCCTCATTTCATTTTCTCACACCTTGGTGGAATTTGATTTGTCAAAATATTTATGAAGTGAAATTTTTCTATAGGTTAATGACCAATATTGGTCTTAGTTGGTTGATTATGAGGAAATTTCCTTTTGATGTAGGCATTATTTTATATTGGGCACTTGGCCTCAAATTGTTCCATTGAGTTTCATATCAATATTCTCCTACTTGGTAGAAAAATTATCTTCCTAATTAGTGAATGGTATATCTTTAAAATTCAATAGATGATTCAAGGGATCCAAAGCCTCTCTCATCCATTTTAGAAACTTCTCCTACTAGCTTTGGTAAGATTCCTCCTAATCCTATAGCTAATATTAGTGATGATCAAAAACCTATTTCTTTTGTGAGCTTCAAACCATCATTTGATTGTTGTTGAGATGATGTTTTTGACAACTCCATATTGCTCTTCAAATTAGATAATGCCATTTGATTAGCCCTTTAGGGTGCTTCTCATTCTTATTATCAAATATTTCCATATTTGGATGTTAACTCTACATGGAAATTTATACAAAGTTGGAAGAAAGTGTCTTCCTCAATTATTATACAGTTATTCGTGTACCAAGCATTTGGGTGTGAAGGAGCATAGGATTGGATCTAGTAATGTTCAATCTTGGGAAACTTGGTTTCATTTTTTATTTTTTGATTCTTTGATTTCTTTGTAACAAGGTTTAGGCTCTATTAAAAACCCAACCTAATTTGATTTAAAAAACTATAGAATATCCCTATTTTCCTTTCCAAAAAAAATCAATCTAATCATAAGAAATTTCATAGAAAAAGAAATTTATTATCTAGGATTTTCAAAAAAAATTCAATCCAATCATAAGAAATTTCCTAGATAACAAACATTTATTGTCTAGGAAAACAAAAAATATAACATTTTTTAAGTCTATTTTCTTCCTTCCTTATAACCTGTAACATCTCTAGATTGGGATAAATGGAGATTATATTGGTAAAAGAGATACTCTGACCATATTTTCTTCCTCTAGGTTGTCTAAATTTGAGGTTGAATTGATTGTTCCAAATCCTCCTCCAAATTCTAATTTTCTCCACACTTTGAAACAAAGAACTTTGTAGAATTTGGTAACCCGCAAATTCTGAAATAAATAAATTCATTTTTTGCTTGGCTTAATCTTCTTAACACCATATTGAATTTTAACCCCTTTTACAAAATTAAAATTAATTTCCATTTGTAGCATCATAAATTGCCACCCCTAACAATTTCACACTACCTTGACACCCTATTTTTCCTAAAACATTAAGTATAATAATAATTTATTTGTTTTAGGGCCAGATTGATCAAATATATTTAAATATTGACATCCCAATAAATTTGAGTAAAAATCACCCAGTCAATGGTGTTGGGAACTCTTTACCTTAAAGGTTTCCTAATTCAAATTTGAATTTTGGTGTTGGTCTTTGGTGGTTTAAGAAGATCCTAGGTTAGCATATATTTGAAAATATCAATTAGGATGCATACATAAACATGTTTTATTCTCATTTGAACAAAAAATAAATAAAATGGAGAAAGAATATGATTATAAAGGAGGACTTATTATGATCAAATTATGAAGATGTATTGAGTTATCCTCTACATTCTATCTATAACAATCTACTATATTTTATGAACTAACCTCTTGTAGGTCTACCAAGCAATCAAGGAATCCATCAATCAACATTTGTGGCAACTTGTAGTGTGACATCACTTCATCAAGGATTTCATACCAAAGGTAATATTATCAATTATAATTTATCATTTCAAGCAATTATATTTTGTCCTCTGACTGACCTAAAGTATTCCCTCTTAATCATGATCATTTTCTAATCATGGAGGTAGAAATACTAAAATGAGGTTTGAATTAGGTAAGGCCTTATACAACACAACCTTTCCTCCTCTTTTCATGTGTGTAGGTAAGATCCAAAAGTTTTGATATCTTAGAGTCATAGAAAACACAAAGTATACTATAAACTACATTTCAAAGTTTTCAGATCCCAAGAGGAAGTATCTCAAGTCTAGGGTGTCTTGCACCCCTATCCCTCCAATTCAACCTCCGATTTCAATCACAGGTTCCTCTCTATCACCATTTCTCAAATATGGGTTTGTTCTATTTTTTTTTTTCATCTATATGGTAAAATGCATTTTCATATATAGTTTTATATGAGAAAAATATTTGTTAAAATACACATCAAACTTCTCCCCTTTACAACTCAAAAATGACACAAACCCTAGGAGATTAGCTCTCCTTTGTTGCAGCAAGCTAATCATCAACCCTAGCTAATTTTTTGTCCAAATGTGGAGTCAAGTGAAAAGAAGCTAATCCTAGTTGGATCTAGGGTAACTTTTTCTACATCACACCACCATAGAAATATTACCTTTCCCACAAGTTCCATCATCAATACCCCCTTTGGACTCTTCGGGAGATTACCATTGATACAAGGGAAATAAGTACTTCAAAGAAGATAGATGCACTAACATTAAAAACCACACCCTTGTGAAGATACATCATCCTCCATCAATTGAAATGCTAACCAACCAAAAAATCATTCACTAAATAGTGAGTAATATTGAGTGGTTGGAAAGTGAAAGGGAAACATAAATTAAACCCTAAAATTAAAAATTAAAAAAAAAATGCAACCAAACCAAGAAAGAGATTCAATTCAATCAAATTCAAATCTAGAATCAAGAGTAAAGGAGAACAAATGAACCCAGGATTGATGAAGAATAATCAAGGAAATTTCAACCCCAATTTGCATGTTAGGTTCCTCTATCTCTACATTCTTTTCCTTGGCATGCAAATTGGGGCTGAAATTTCTTGGATAGGGATTGTGCACCCTAGACTAGAATCTATGAATAGATCTCAATAGGTTATAGCTTGTAGGTTCTTTCCTCCTAGACTCAACTTTGTAACTTTTTATGTTGATGAATAATTCTTCTTTCCATAATTTTTAAATGGGAAGATTGAATACTTGATCTTGCTATTAGGTCTTCAATCCTCTCCCAAATACACTTCATGTCTACAACATCCAAATAAAAGAGGGGAGAAAGGTTTGTTTTGTATAGGGGCTTGCCTAAGTCAATCCCTATTTTGGTGTTTCCACCTCCACAATGGCTATGATGATGTAAAGAGTGCTTACTCAATTGGTCAGGTAGAAATAAATGGATAAAACAAGTGATAATTAACAAGTTTTGCAACTTACCACTCAAGCCTACTTTCCTTGATGGACTAAAGTCGTGGTACTCATTTCATACAAGGATAATTGGATGCTTGATTGAAAGTACAAGTGTTTGTACTCAAAATAAATAAACACAAAACATGAACAATATTACTCATAAACTAGAAGCATTGCTAATATGAATCTTGACTAATGAAAAGTGTTGTAAAATAATGCTTATTTCTACTCTTGATTGCTTTTTAGGATGCTTAATTGGAATTCAAATTACCTTAGGTTTCTTAGATTTTTAAATGGTGAAAAGAACTTATATTTATATGCATTTATTTATTTCCCCACAAAATTAATTACGAAAAGCTGAAAAAAATAATTATGTAAAGAGGTTGACAACAACATATTCATAATTAGGCAAAAATAAGTTAGTCAAGGGCGGTGGCCCCCTATACTAGACATATTTTTGGGCTTTTAGTTTTATTAAATAACTTATTATATTAATTCTTAATTTTATTCTAATTTTCTAAAAACGACCATAAAATGAGATAATTATAAGCACAATTAGGTCCAACCACATTGGGGGAAGCTAAACATAGTGTGAAATTGTCAAGGGTGACAATTTGTGATGCTATAGTGATTAATTAGGCAACTAGTTATTTTTTAGCCAACTAATGATTTGAGGTAGAATTTGGGAATTAAATAATAAAAAAATGTATTTATTTAATTTTTGGAAGATTGGGATATGAATGATAAAATTAATCAATTAAATGTTGAAATTATTAAATTAAGGTTAGGGTATAGAGGAAAATGCTTAAATGATTAAAATTTATTAAAAAAATTCTAGGAAGATAATAGTATTGATTTTTTAAATAATTGGGTTTATAAATAATCAATTGTAGAAGTGGATATACATGGGATGAATTAGGCGATTTTAAAATATGGTCAACTTTAGGTGTCTACACTTAGAATTAGTTTGATTTCTAGGTATAAACTTCATTTCAATAGTTTTACCAATATTTTATGCTAGGTGGATCCATGCTTGAATTTGTAACGACACTTTCCAAGTTGAATGAATTTTTCTAAATTTTCACTTATAGATGCAAGCATTTTTTCAAACAATCCACTTCCTTGTTGTTAAGGGTTATTTCCAGATTGTGTTTGATTAAAAATTGTATGCAATGTCCTTTTCAAGTGACTTTTCTTCTAACAATAGAAACTAATCATTTACCATGTAATTCTATGGAGATAACAATTAATATTTCTAAACAACAGGCTTTCATATTCCAGATTAATGCAATGAATTACATATAAGCAAGGGTCTCATTATGGTCTATGGCATTATTTTGAACAGTTCAGATATTCAGCATTTATTTAAAATAAGCATACAACTTCATATTAGAGCATAGATGGATTACAATGAACATTCTGACCTTTACCAAAGAATCGGTCCTTAAAAGATATAATAGCATCGTTCATATAATAAAATTCCTGCTGACAATAATCCCCACGCTAGCAATATAACCTGCATACATTGGCAGATAGATTAGTGATAGATTAGGGAATTCATCCAAATAAAGAATTTGTCTGTGAGTATAGGTGGCATGTAGATTAATATATATAGCCTTCCTCCAATATTGAGCCATGAACTCCAAGATAGGCCTCGACTTGCCAGTATAAAGTGGCAGATAAATACATGATATATCACCCAACACCAAAGTCTTATGCATCTATTTTAATATCCCTATGAATGGATTTCGATAGCTTAATTATAGTAGCACCACCTTATGAATGAAAATATAGCCATCCAATATTAATAATTAGAATACCTCAGAATGAATATAAATGCAAGTAATTTCCCTATCTAAAAGAAGTGAAATATTCAAACAGTAGTAGAGAATAATTTCCTGATCAAATATAATCGATCAGTAATAAGTGATTTCTTAGAGTACAAATATTGATCAAAGTGAGCCATCAAACTTCTACAATTTCAAATATAAACTTCAATGTAATCCAACTGAAGAATCTCATTGATTCTTCGGTCAAGACCATCTAGGGTAGATGGCTTCACTGTCGAAAATGGCTTTCCCAAGCATCCATTCCAAGAAACAAATTTGAAAAAGTCTCAAATTAATGTTGAAGACAAAATATTAATCGTCCCCCCTTTTCCCAAAACCAAAGCTCCTTTTATAATATAAATTGATAGTTTTGTGCAGTTATCAACATCTATTAAGTGACTTTAATTAATCTTAATTTCCTAAAGTCACTTTATAAATTATTTAATTATTACCTTTTAAATTAACTTTAGGTAATAATAATAAATAATTATTATTTAATTCTCCTTTTTGATATTTTTATCTTTAGGGAGTTAAATAATATTACTCTCTCTCCATACCATTAAAAATGAGACATTATAAGTCCCCTCACACAAGATTGCTTTCCATCAAGAAATCTGGCTCCAGGATCCCATATCAACCAAGCTGATCTATACAAACTTTTACTGTAAACATAAAACTGCAACTTGCCTGTAAATATTATTGCTTTATGTTTCTTGACAATAAATTCAATGATCCTCTATATAAATTTTGCAAACTCACCATCAAGGGTCTTATCTAGCTTCCGCTACACCACTCTGATTCCCATATTCATCAATTCCTCATCAACGTTAGACAATGTAGACTAATACATCTTGGAAAAATGACATATATCAAAGATGACTTTCGAATGTGAAAACAATGTTTCCAACCCCTTCATTGTTACTTCATTCTAAGCATCATTGTCGCATGCCTTCAACACTATCTTCCTCTTGTCAATAGTGAACTCCAACTCCCTTGTTTGGAAATCCTAATTGTATTTACCAATTGAGTGCAACCAAAAAATTCCCAATATAATATATGTCTCATCAATCTTTGTTACATAAAAAACATTGGTGAGTGTGTACTCATCCAATTGGATGCTCCACTACTGAACCATCCTATTGCAACTTGTTTTGAATCTATTGACCATCATGACCTTGAATTTTGGAAATTCCTTAGATTGTCTTTCTCGCTTTTCCACGAGAGCCTCATTAATGATGTTATGAGTTGTCGTATTGTCCACCAAATAAGTTACCTTTTGTCCCAATAGTAGTCATTTCACTCGAAAAGCATGATACATAGAACCTCCTATTAGATAGGCAATGGTACATTATGCCTCTTCATGCTTACTTCTTGAGCTAGTATCTACTATATTTTCATCTATGTCAGAAGTGCCTCAATGTAGTATGATTTTCCTTTCCCAAGGTACCTGTGATCGGGTTCCCATGGTTCATGACAAGTACAACGCAACTTATTTTGTAACTCACTCCTTGAGTCAAAATACAACTTTGGAGGTGTAGTCTTAAGAACATTGGAAGTTTTCATATCTAATTTATCTTCTTTTTTTCCATCCATATTTGGAATTCCTCTTGATTGAATTTAGGTTTTCAAAGTGGAAAAACTCCATACCTCTCACCTTTTTTATTGCATCCTACAATATGAGTAGGTTAAGTGCCTTAATTTAACCTCTTAATGGTTCAAAAAATTTGTCTATCAAAAGAACAATCAATATCCTCTCTAAAATATTTGTAACCAAAACAATAAGCCTCTAGAAATAAGCAATGTAGTTATCAATTGTACCCCACTACTTCAATTGTGCCAACTCCTTGAAATAGAGCTTTGTATCCTTCTTGTCAAACCTCTTCATAAGGATTTCTACAAAATTAGCATATGATATAATCTAGTCATGGCCCATAGCGATCATACCATGATGCCACCACTCATGGGAAACTATTTCTAGATGTAAGGCAACATATTTGATGGCTTTATCTTCAAGTATTCGATTAAGCTAAAAATATGTATCAACTTTTTGAACCTAGGAATGTGTTGAAGTCTTTCCTAAACCATCAAAGAAAGGTAAACTCAATTTTCCAATTTTCCTTCTTAGATCATTATGTTGATCCATGTTACCCCTATTAGATATATGTATCATCCTGAGGTCCATATAATCATGAAGAGAGAGATATCATGTTCAAATCCTGGTCCTACATCAACCCAATCTTATCTAAATTATTCCTAAAATTCTATCAATGTGGGTCCATTATTTTCCTAAGGTTGAACTCAGAAGAAAAATAGGCATCAAATTTCTAGAGGTTGAAGGTGTAGTATGTTGATTTGGAGTTTGATTATTAACTGAATTATATCCTTGACTATTAGTTCCTCCATTTGTCCATTTATGTTATTCCCATTATTATTGTTATAGTTATTGAGCATGGTTCGTATCATCAACTCCATCAACTGAGTCATGTGTTTATTTGTTTCCCTTTGCTCAACTAACAAAGCATAGATAAGATCTTACCCTCTTTTATCATCCCCTCTTTCTCCCATCTCAGCCTCTATATGTGCACCACTACTTGTATAAGAGTTCTAGTGTCACTACCAAAAGGAGATGTATGGTGTATTCCCAAAATATCAAAGGTGGTTTCTCCTTCTAAGACTTGAGTTGGCTATCACCACTTCTCAATCTCCCTATTGTAGTACCTTCTTTCTTTGTCACTTATGAAACCTATAGGATGGTAGGAACACTAGCTCTAATACAACTGTAATGACCCTTGCCCAAGTTGATTGATTTTTTTGAATTCTAATAGTTTGATAGATGCAAGCATTTTGTCAAACAGTTCACATGCTTATTTTTAAGGGTTATTTCCATATGTTTGATTAAAAATTTAATGCAATTTCCTTTTCAAATGACTTTCCTTCTAACAACAAAAACTGATCATTTACCATGTAAGTTTATGGAGATAATAATTAATATTTTTAAACAACATGCTTTCATATTCCATATTAATGCAATGAATTACATATAGGAAAAAATCACTTTATGGTATGTGTTATTATTCTGAACAGTCCAGATATTAACCATTTATTTAAAATAAGCATACAACTTCATATTAGAGCATGTATGGATTACAACGAACATTCTGACCTTTACCAAAGCATTGGTCTTTAGAAGATATAATAGCACCATCCATATAATAAATATTTTGCAAGCAATAATCCCCACACTGGAAATATAACCTCCACACTGGTGGATAGATTAGTGATAGAATCAGCACTGGATAAAGGAGAACTCGTCCAAATGAAGAATGTATCTATGAGTACAAGTGGCATATAGATTAATATATAGCCTTCCTATAACATTGAGTCGTGAAGTCCATGATAGGCCTCAACTCGCCAATACAAAATGGTGGATAAATATATGATATATCACTTGAACACCAAAGGCTTATGCGTCCATTTCCATAGCACTATGAATGGATTTTGATGGCTTAATTATAGTCTATATATCATTTTGAAGCACATCAAACCAATCCTCCTTTCACATCAATTTATCGAGTTCCTTACTCAGAATAGATGAGACCCCTGCTTGTACAAAGTAATATTAATAAGGTGACGATTGCCTTCAAACCTTTGACTGATATGAAGATTAGAGCAGTGCTGACTATATTTTATTGTAACATTTGTTTACTAGTCTATCGACGCCCATCGTAGAGTTTCCAATATTCAAATACCATAATAGTCGATATGCCATGACAATTACCATCGATAATCAATATACCAAGTATCCAAAATATGTGATAATAAGTGGCACCACCTTATGAATGAAAAATATAGCCACCCGATATTAACAATTGGAAAACCCCAAAATGAATATATAGGCAAGTAATTTAACCCTATCTAAAAGAAGCAAAATATTCAAACAGCAGTAGAGAATAATTTCTTGACCAAATATAATCAATCAGTAATAAGAGATCTCTTAGAGTATAAATATCGATTAATCTGAATCATAAAACTCCTTCAATTCCAAATATAAACTTCAATATAATTCAAATGAAGAATATGATTAATTCTTCCAAGAACATCTAGGGTAGATGGTTTCACTATTGAAAATGGCTTTCCCAGGCATCTATCTCGAAAAACAAATTTGAGAAACTCTCAAATAATGTTGAAGAGAAAATATTAACTATCCCCCATTTCCCCAAAACCAAAGCTCCTTTTATAATATTAATTGACAATTCTATGTAGTTATCAACATTTATTAAGTGACTTTAATTAATTTTAATTTCCTAAAGTCACTTTATAAATTATTTAATTATTACTTGTTAATTAACTTTAGACAATAATAATAAATAATTAAGCTATTTAATTTTCCTTTTTGATATTTTTATCTTTAGGGAACTAAATAATATTACTCTTTCTCAATACCATCAAAAATGGGACATTATAGAATTCCCATAAGGGGTCTAACTAAGGAAAACTCCCCTTTAACCATTATGTTTTGCATGGTTTCCTTTATACATTATAAAGTTGCAAGTGAAATATGAGGGGATCTATTAAGAATCTTGAACAGTACTGGGATTGAAAGTTTTCAGAAATGATGAAATAATTATTTGTGTGAAATTTTAAGGCAATTTGAGATAGTGAATTAAATTGACTACCTAAGTAGGTCATTAAGATCATACTAAGCTTACCTCGTAACTATTGTGGTCCCCAACAACTTTATCCTAAGCTTTAATTTATCTAAAATTAATTTTACAAGTCCTTAGTACTTTATAATTCCTAATTTTAGTTTGCATGTGTTTTTTTTTTTTTCAGCAAAAGGTGATAAGCCTATAATTATATTAAAATTATATAGGTAGTTAAATATGTTGACTAAACTGAATTAAGGGATAACAAAAGTTGACAAGCAACCCAACTATCTTGAGAATTCACAATATATCTGCATCCCATCTACAAAATTCTATAACCCAAAATATTGCATATCAAACCCTACCTCCCAGATGACTACTATAAACCTTGTGCAAAATTGATCTAACCAGATCTTTACATACTAAACCCTACCACTTTACTTGACACATTATTTTCATATATACTGGTAATTACATTCCATAAAAAAAAATTGCAGAAAAAAAAACTAGACACCCCTATTTCCCAAGTTGATCGAGTTCTCTCCTTGGCCTTCAACAACTATCATCTAAACATGGTTTGCAGCTTGAGCATGAGAGTGGACATTGATTTTTATGTCTGAAACTTGCACATTAACCCTGTTGAGCTGAAAGTTTGGCAAAGGAACAATCTCTTGCATGTCTTGAACACATTCATGAGATAAAAGAAAAGAGAGAGCATGATACTTTTGAAATTATCGATTTCCTCCCTATCAAAATCAAAATGAAATATGCCCAAAGCTACATACAGATAACTCGACGAGCCTCTGAGTAGGGAGAGCTTGAAGGCTTCATATGTGTCAACATACCTCTGTTTATGATGGAGATAATGCATAGGAAAAAATCCTCCTACAAACCCTTCACCATGCATTAGATCATATGATTGGACACTCTGTAGTAAATCACCATCTTGCAAATACACTGCCCTCACTACTTTGTTAGCCATATATTGGAGAGAATTATAGTTTTGAAGCAAATCCATTGCATTGGAGAGGAAAATCGAAAGAATATTTGCTAGGAAAATTATTCTTTGTGAACTCATATGCAAATTTCTTCACCTATAATTGTTCTGACACAATTTAAGATTGACAAGAAATTTACCTTAAACACCTACTAAAGATGCTCTTTCTCTATGCAGTCGGAGAAAGGCAATTCCCACGGATGAATCACCACAAGCATTCTATAATTTTGAGGACAAAATTCCATATTGTTTGTAACCACTGAGCGGAACCCGTTGTGTGCCATCCTCTATGCAAAAAAAACCCACCACAAGCTATAGACTAGAGAGATGGAGCAATGCCCACAATGAACACATCAATCTACACAAAGAAGAAAGATTTTTTACAGACTAATGGTGAGAATGGAACATTTAAAGGAAATTTGTTAACCCTAATACTTTCTTGGAAATGATGGCAATGAGGTGTGGTACGCTTGAAATCTAACATTGCAGAGAAGAACCATATTTTGATGTCTTATCAAATTATTAACCTTCATTTATCTAGTTTTTGCCTTCGCCGCCTAGACTTAAACACATACAAATGAATGCCTTAAATATGATTATTACTATCAACCTGTAAACACAAAAATTGGGGTGTTAGAAAAGGAAAACTTTAGCGGTGGGATGTAATCCCCTTTCTATATTCCCATGTAGATGAATGCTCTAAATGATGTTGCCTAGGTTGTCTCAATAAAGATTTTATTTGGGATGAAATGTAATCAAAGTTTGGTAAGCTTTGATTAACTCTGCTCCAAACCTCACACCAAATCTTTTTGGTGATAGCATGTTATAGTTTAATGACCTCATGCCTATTCACTTTATTTGGTTGATTTTAAACAATAAGACAAATTTTATTTCCTTAAGTTCACTTAAAATGACAACATCCACGATATCCTTCATTAGATGTGAATTTTTGAGCATGTGTCTTTTAAGAAGAATAGATATCATCAGATTTACAATTTTAAATCTTGCTAGACTTCCTTAGCATCTTGATTTATTAATTCCACCAGTTGTGGAAAGGCATTGATTTGGCTTGCATCATTAATAGCACTAAATTCCTAAGCATTACTTCCCAAACTAGCTAGATAATCCACAACCCTATTGCCTTCCCTGTATGTGTGAGTTATTATGGAAGCATTGAAGCTATCTAGCAATGACCATACTTTTTGCAAAATGTAACTTAAATTCCAATTAAGAATCTTTCTTTCTCTATAGGAATTTATAATTATCAATGAATCTCCTTCTATGTGTAGATTTGAAAACCCCATTTTCAATTCCAATTCTAATCCCAACAACAAAGCTTGGGCTTCTACAAGATTATTTTTTCCATGCTATAGATGAATTGAAGATGCTGCTAGAACTTTCCCCGATGAATTTTTGATGCAAATGCCTGCCCCTGAGTTGCTTGGGTTTCCCTTGGATGCACCATCAAAAATTAGTTTTACAAACTCAGCTTGAGGAGGATTCCATTTGACTGAACTTCTGTCCACTTTGGGATTGCTGCTTGTAAGTAAACTTCCATCAAATGGCAATTTAATTCCCTTCCACTTGTTAAATAGATTACTGTCCTAGTTTGTGAACAACGAATTGGCATTTTTTTTCTTTTTGAACACATGAACTAACCCCTTCTGCAATTTCCTTTCCTATTTTCAAATTTTTACCTTCTACTGAAGATTTTTTCTTCCTATAGATTCTAAAATTACATTCCCACCATATATTCCAAATACATGTAAAAATTGATGATTGGTATAATGCAGGCCAACTTTGAAAAAGATCCCAAATGGTATTAGGAAGAGGAATGAACAGATCTAACTTGCTCTTGATGTTAACCCAACATTGTTGAACAAAATTACATTGTAAAAGTAAATGATCTATTGTTTCCAATACTTCTTCATATAACGAACACTTAAATAGATCAACTATCTTCAACTTTAATAATCTTTCACTTGTCAAAACTCTTTTTTGCAAAGTAAGCCAAGCAAAGCTTCCTACCTTGGGAAAATTTTTATTGTTCCAACAAAACATAAATGCTCTTTGGGGTTGTGCATTATGATTAACTTGATTTAAAACTACACACCCTTCCTTTACTGAATATGTACCAACCTTGGATGCTGCCCATATAAATTTTTTTGGTCGTGTTGATTCATAGGCTACTCGTTCCTTCATCACATTGCATAATCTATCACACTACTGAGCATTGAGTAGACTATTTGAAGGTTTTTTCCAAACAATTTTCCCTATTAAGGAGTTTGTAGATTGCACATAATCTATCAATCTTTCACCCCAAGCTTCTGATAAAATTTCTCTTACATCCTGCAAATCCAAATTGTCTAAAAATGGAGGTTTCCCATTCCACGAATTTGACCAGAACTTTACACTCCTTCCATTATTAACTTCCCAAGAGGAAAACCTAGTAATGAGATTCCTACAATTGAGAATAAAATTCCAAATGGCATACCCCTTGGGAGGATCAGCTACTGTTAAGATTCTTGATGGGTCTTCACTGTCTAAGTACTTGGCTTGTAATATCTTACTCCATTTAGCATCTAGTTTTGTGTACATTTTCCATGCTAACTTAGCACCAAAAGCTTTATTCCTCCACAAAATGTTTTGAACTCCTACCCCACCTTGCTTTTTTCCCTTTTGCTAAACCTTCTAAAGATATGAGAGGCACTTCTTTTGTTCATTGATATTTCCTTTCCAAAGGAAAGTTATTATAATTTTTTCAATTTTTGTAATTACAAAACAAGGAGGTTTGAGAACAACCAGAAAATAATTGGGAATTGATAATAGAATTGACTTTATAAGAAGAATCATTCTTGATAGCAACAACCACCTGGCTTTCAACATTAGAATTCTTGACTTAAGTCTACCAATTACCTTATCCCAATATTGTGCCTTATTTGAGCCCTTAGAGAAAGGTATCCCTAGATAAGAGCATGGCAATTCAGCTTCCTAAAAGCCCAAAAGTTTCACTATTCTTTCTTTGAATTCAATAGAAGTATTAAAGATATATATTTTGGATTTTGCTGCATTAATATTTTTCCCTAAATTCGGTGAATATTTCTCCACTACTTCTTTAAATTGTTTCGCTTCATCCAGTGTTGACTTACCAAAAAGAATAGTGTCATCTGCAAATAGGAAGTGTGTGACTAAAATGTTAGAATTTGATATCTTAATTCCATGTCATAAACCTTGATTATGCTTTAGATGGATAAATCTACTTAAAGCCTTTGCCATAATAATGAACAAAAAAGGTGACAAAGGATCCCCTTGTCTTACTCCTTGTGTTGCACTAAAAAAACTTGTGGAATTTCCATTAATGATCACTGGAAACTTTGTACCAAATAAGCAGGACATTATCCATCTATGCCATTTTCAACAAAAGCCAAACTTTGCTAGAACCTTATTGAGAAAATTTCAGTCTACCTTATCATAGGCTTTCATCATATCTAGTTTTACAATGAAAGAAGGCATTTTTAATGTGGTTATTATATGAAGAAATTCATGTGCAACTACTACCCTTGAAGTCTCCCTTCTTGGAGCGAAACCTCCTTTCTCTTGAGAGAGATAATTTTTGGTATGAGAGGCTACAATCTTAAATAAATTTACTTGGTAAAGATCTTATAAACTATATTACATAATGAAATAGGCCTATATTCTGCAAATGTTTTAGGCTCTTTTACCTTTGGTAAGATTGCAATATTAGTTACATTAAATTATCTAAAGATTGTCCCTGTTCTCCTAGATTCTTCCAATGCCCAAAGAAGTTCGTAACACAAAAAATCCCAATAGTTTTGAAAGAATAAGGCCATGAATCCATCAGGGCCTAGAGCCTTGTCTGGAGGAAATGAAAAAAATACATTCTTTAGCTCCTCCATAGTAAAAGTTCACATGGGTGAAGAATTGTCGTCATCATTGATAAGTTTTGGGATTGTATCCAATAATTAATTTTCATCACTTATCCTTTTATCACTCCTATTTTGAGGGGCTGACACTAGATCAGAGAAAAACTTAACTCCTTCCTTATTAATATCTTCTTCTTGTGTGAGCCAATTTGTTGTGGAGAATTCTTGAATTGCATGAATTGATTTTTGTTTCCTTCTTAATCTACATAGAAGTATGGAAAAAATTAGTATTACGGTCCCCCTCTTTTAGCCATAACTCACAAGACTTTTGTCTCCAATAAACCTCTTCACATGCACATAACTCCTCCCATTCTTCCTGCAACCTTTTTTTTGTTTATCATAAAGAACAACATCCAACCCATTTTGAATTTTTGTCCATGAATTTTGTCGGTCTTTGAAAACTAGTTCTTTCTAATGGAAGATATTCTAAAAAACCTATTTGTTCCAACTTCTTATTTGTTGTTTCACATATACTTTTAGCTTTTTGCACAATCCAAAATACTGGTAGTTCCTTTGTTCATAGGAGCATTTACCCACCAATGCTTCAAGATCCATAAACTCAGGGTGTTCTAAAACTACATACTTTGTAAATTTGAAAGATTTGCTCTTTTGGGGTAGAGATGTTTTGAGATAAGTTAAACAGATTGCATAATGATCCAAACTCTAGATATGGTAAGATTTCAGACCCAAGTTAAGTGAGAAGAATTGAACTAGTTAGAAGTGACCAAGAATTTGTCCAATCTTTTTTCTATCTAAAGAAAAACCCTTTCCTCTAATTTTTCCAAGTATTTACCCTTTATCTAAAAGATAATATCTTTAATGCATTGGCTAGGATAAAGAAACTAAAATTTGACATTACCCCGATGGCAGACTTTATACCCCACTCTTTTCTGGCAGGGAGGTTGGACAGAGATTAAAATCTCCTACTACTACAACCTTCACATTGCCCTATTATACCTATTTTCCTTGAAATTTCATCCTAGAGATTCTTCTTATCTATTGTTGAAGTAGGACCATACACATTTAGAAGCCAAAAATGCAACTGAAACTTTGTTACTTCTACAAGTTGTCAGAGGTTCTCATTTTTGCAAGGCTTGACACTTACTATCTTTAGGTTCCACAGAGTTACTCGATCCCTAGATGCCCCTTGTGTTGGTGAATGTGTTGAGGCCCATCTTGCCCATTTTTGAAGTGAAGATTCATATACTGCTATTGAAGTCTTTGTTTCTTGCATGAGAAAAATATCCTCTCCACAAGCATCTATTTGTTTCCTGATGAAAGCGCGCTTGTTGGGGGAATTAATGCCCCTAACATTCCAAGATAAGATCTTCATTGAACCCGAGGAGAGAAACCGGCTCTCCTTGGCTTCTTATTTGGGATAGAGTCCAAAATTGTCTTCTGCACTCCTACAATTTATTCTTTTAGTTTTGTCAGATTGGATTTTCTTCCTCTCTTACTAGGAGATTTCTTTACTGATGCCTAGAACAAAGATTGAGCTAAGGAAAGGGTTTTAGTAAAATATAAATTCTCAAACAAATTTCCATTAGCTTGACCTTCAACCTTCTCAATGATGTGTGAAACTATCAACTGATCTTCTTCATGAGATTCTTGGCTTGCACTGACAATCATATCCTCATGACCTCTCCCACCCTAATCTTTAGGCAATGCATCAATCATACTACCAAGGCCCATTGAACTTGATTGGAAATTTCCTTCCCAAAATTCCTCTTCTATTGCAATTTCATCAAATTTTTTTGAGCCAATTGATATCAAGACTTTCTCTGCTAGAAATTCTAAATCAACATCATCTATATCTTTTCATGAGCTTACTAAAAGACACTGGTTCCTTGAATTAGAACTCGAAAGTACTAGAGTGTCATACTGCTTAAGCTCTATGTTATCATTATGCTCCCATGAAGCTAAGTAATCCCTCATTCCTTGAAACATCAATTTTGTTACTATCTCCCCAAGTTGTTGCTCAGAACATATTGAAACCATAGGAGAATATAGGCTAAGAGAAGAGTCATAGCATCTTTTCATTAGCCATTCTATATTTTTAGGCACCTTCAATTTAAAAGTAAATTGCTTGTTTACATCCATATTTAAGTCATCCACTCCCCTTTTTCTCTTTCCCATGGATCTTTGAAACAACGAGGAAATATTTACTTGATTAGACATAACTTGTTTAAGTTTTATAATCTGATTGGATGCCTTTGTTTTCTGAATAGGAGTGATAATCAGACTAACTTCGTACTCCCCCTTTTTTCCCTATCCAAATGACCCATATTTGAAGGTGAAGGCCCTTCCTTGCAATCATTGACTATATGACCTATGATATGGCATCATGCACAAGTGGTTTCTGGGGATTCAAAAATGAGTTGTTGGATCCAATCTCCAAACTTAGAACTTAGCTGAATCTGTCCTAGAAACTCCTTGCTAGTATCAATGAGAACACATGTTCTAACAGATCTTGAATGGTTTTTAAAAGAAATTATATCATGCTAGAGAAAAATGCCTACATGATTTGCTATTATTTCATTCAGATTCAACTCTCTATATTCCAAGGGTAAAGTGGGCATTTGAAACCAAAAAGGAACATATCTAAATGAAAAATATTCTACTTTAAAATTTAGTGACCAAGCTTGCATGCATAATCCAGATCCTTGGAAAACCCATGATTTAACTTTAAACACAACATCTTTGTGACTTTCATTCTTGAAAATAACTACAAAGATACCCTTTTCTTCATCCAAGTAAAAAACTTGTTGAACCCCTTCCCAATCTTCATAAATCAAATCTTTTAACTCATCTAAAGCCAAGGTAAGGTTCCAAAA
>VDFB02105785.1:131431800-131474233 GCA_007258455.2 Sequoia sempervirens | reverse complement strand
AAAACTTGTATGTCTGACCACATTAACTTGGTCAAAACTTTATGAAATTCATTTTTTCTTTTTTAGTCCTATAGTATGAGTAACATAGAATGTGATACATCTTTTGAATTCAAAAAATGTGATACCGTTTGAAAGCTATAGATGTTTTTTTGTCAATCTATCAATCAACACTTTAGACATAATTCAAATAGAAAATAAATAATAATTATTTATTAAATTCAAAGTAAAGCATAATTATTATTGGTGGAAAGCTGAGGATCTCCTTTAAAAACCCTTTTCATTTCATCAATTTTGGGTTAAAAAAAAGTTGTCAGCCACATACCCTACAAATACCCATCATATTGCCTCTTTTTGGCCCATCATGA
Organism: Sequoia sempervirens; assembly: GCA_007258455.2. NCBI lineage: Eukaryota > Viridiplantae > Streptophyta > Pinopsida > Cupressales > Cupressaceae > Sequoia > Sequoia sempervirens. The sequence goes on along the minus strand of VDFB02105785.1, from coordinate 131,473,868 downwards.
TCCTGCACATACCCGTATGAAATCCTTGTCAAAGTGATGTCCACACCATGATTTTCCACAAAAGTTGATTGATGGATGCTTGAATTTCTTGATATACAATTTTGTAAAAGGTTAGTCCAAAAAAAAAGAAGATTGATGTAGCTAGCATGTAGAGGATAACTCAATACATCTTCATAATTTGATCATAATAGATACTTATCCATAATCATCTCCTTCTCCTTCTCTCTAATGTTAAATTGAGAATAAAACTTGTTTAACTATGCAGCCCAATTGATATTTTGAATTATAGTCCAACCTAGGATATTTTTAGTACTCCAAAGATCAAAACCGAAATTCAAATTTAAAATGGGTCACCTTTAAATTCATGAGTACCCACACCCTAGATGAGGTACTTTTTACTCAAATTTGTCTAGAATTTTAATTTATTTCTTTAATCTGACCCCGAAATGAATAAATTATGAATATAATTAATATTATAGGAAAAATAGGGTGTCCAAGTAGTGTGAAATTTTTAGGGGTGACAATTTACGATGCTACATTGATGTCAAATGGAAACAACTCTATTTTTATACACACATTTTAATATTTATTTAAAAATATGTATTTATGAAAATTAAAAATACATATCCATGCACTAAAGTTTCAAGTTATAAATACACACACACTATTTGAAAGAAAAAAAATAGTATATAAAGATCGACGTCTCATGTAATTTCATTTTTCAACATTTTATCAACAACTAAATTATAGTGTAAATTTATAAAAGACTGTATTTATATAATTTTTTAATATTTTCAAAAAAATATAAAAATAAAACATAGTAAAAAAATTACACATTTTATTAGTTTACATCATTTCAAAATTCAAAACATATATGCATTTTTTAGTGATTCAAGTTTAAAAGTTGGATTAATGTTGGTTGTTTCCTTTATAAAAGTGTGACACAACTTTGTACTTTTACCCTCCTAAAATAATATCTAATTATCCTAACAATAAATGGTAATAAGAAGAGTTGGGATTAATAATATGATATAAAAAAATTATTGGAACATATGCACCTATAGATAAAAATAAACAATGGATATAGAATTATTGCCTTTAAGGAGATACCAAACTAAATTTCATCAGATTATAAGCTTAGTGTTGACGATGATGTTAGTTGCACACCAACAATGCAAATAAATCCTCATAGACACACCACAAGAACCTATCTGTACTTCAAAGATTGCACTAGGGCAACCTAAATCTTAGGCTAACTCAACTTAATCCCAAGTCTTGTTTATGCTAGGTCTTAATTATACTAGGTTTGCATCAGGGTTCATTGTGATAATGTTGTTAATCATGAGGGGTAAACAGTTTTTAGGTCTCAGGTTTTCAAAGGAATCATAAAGACAAGAAAAAGAAGATCTCAGTCTGGTGATTTAACTTCATGAAATCAAAAAATTTACAATAACATTTCATGAAATTTAAATAACTTACATTAATCCAAGTATATTTAGCTTTAAGCATCCAACAATATCATGGAATCAAAATATTTGCAATAAAACTCCATACATTCATTTATTTTTTGAAACATTTTATGAAATTTAAACATCTATTCTAAAATAAAACATAACAAATTACTAAAAAAATAAAATTTCTCCCAGGTATTATCCATGCATGCCTCAAGAAATAACTAAACTAGAGCAAACCATTCCATATGTCACCAAATTGCTTCACAACTAGGCAAAAAATGATACAAGATTTTAAAAAGAGGGGGGATTATTTGCCACCAGCTAGTGTCTATATGCACCCTTAAATGACGCACTAGGTATTATCCATGCATGCCTCAAGAAATAACCAAACTAGAGAAAACCATTCCATATGTCACTAGATTGCTTCACAGCTAGGCACAAAATGATGTGATATTTTAAAAAGAGGGGGGATTATTTCCCACCAGATAGTGTTTGTATGCACCCTTAAATGACGCAACACATAGTCTTGTCTGATAGGAACAAAAAATAAACTACATAAGATTTCATATTAGGAGATAGCTTTCAAATTGGCTCTGATATTGATTAACTTCTAATGAAACATACAAGTTTTTAATCTGGAATGGAACAAAAAACAAGAAAAAGAACAAAACTTGAAATTTTTTTGGTTCTTCGACATCCAAAAATTCTGAACTTAACTTAAAATGAAACATCTCTTGACTTTTTATAGAAACAAGAGACTCGGGAAATTCAACCAACACATGAGAGGGAATCCAAGGGATGAATCACAGCAAGGCATGTGGAATATGACAACTGGCAAGAGAATTGTTGAATAAGTTAACATATGTCAACTTTCTTCAGCACTTTAAAATCTTTTAGGATCTCCATCTTTTAAATATAGTTAGGAAATCAAGTTTGAGCTGAGTAGATTTTGAGAAAAAAATGTAGGAACTTTCATAAATTCAAAATGATCAAGTGGACTTGTTCCTACACTCAGGTTTAGATTTGGATGAAAGACACCTGGAGGTAACTTTCCCTGGATTTAGGTACTCCCTTTCATTGCATGCATAATACCAGGTTTCTCGGTATTTTGATATCTCAAGCTCCTCCTTTGTATGGAATCCTTGAATGTACCACATCACAATCTATTTTTCCTACAAATACAAATTCCATATATTAATCCCTTTTTAAAACATTCATAAAACTCTCATGTGAATAAAACCATCATTAATAAATCATAATTTTAAAACAAATCATAAATATCACACTTTTAATATACATTCTCATGTAATTATCCCTTTTAGGCAGGTAACCAAAAATTTTGAACTTCCCAAGCCAATTCAAATGATTAACTTTTAAACATGCATTAATACCTAGTACTCAGTACCCAACAATTTCAGCCTTTACCAGAATTTAATTCCCAGACCTCAGTTATTACCAAAAACTTCACATTTCTCGGGCTTTCAATTCTAGATCAAATCAACTTACCAAACCTTGCATTAACATTTTAGCCACTTTGGCCTTCCAAAAACTAGTACCTGATACTCGATACACTTGAATCACAAATTACTCCAAAAGACTTCCTCTTAACTTTAACTTTCGGTGATCTCTTTCGACTAACCAACACCTACCATAATTGTTAATTTTCACTTGGTTCCCCAAGTCTTACAGTCTTTGGGTATGTTGTGAGACCACACAACTTGCAACCAATAAAACCAAATCTAAAAGAAATCTAGGATTAGATCACCTACTATAAATTATAACCTATACATATTTTCCAACAATAACTCCTTACCTTTACCTAAATTCTTGCATAAAGATTCTAAAATTTCTTTGAAAAGTATTAGTGTGTTCTTTGATTAATTTCAGTCTTTAGAACTTGGTGAAAAAACTAGTTCATTGACATTGAACTACATAATTTGGTAATCCTCCAAAGACAACCTTGGATAGAGCCTTGCTGCTATTCAGGCATCCATAGCCTTGATAAGGTTATCTTTGTAATTCTTCCAAACATAGCTCTACTACCAGCCAAGCGTCCATAGCCCTAATAGAGATATTTGGATAGCCTAAAGAGTCAAATTTTCTCTTTTGATATTTCTTTAATATTCATTTTTTTCTTTTGATATTTCTTTGTAAGCTCATTTACTTCAACTTGCAGGCAATAAAGCCCACTATTAGGTTGGGAATTATAGTGGTAGTGAAGGTCACCTTTTGATTTTTCACTCAATGCAAATCCCTTCATTGTTTCACCAACTCTCAAAAACTCATTTAATTATTCCTTGTAGGTGTGATTTTCCAACTAAATTTTACCATCTTTACGCCAAATTCTAGCTAACTACAATTTTCTATGTATCAAAAAATATGCATAAGTTAAAATTTAGCTGCAAGTAATTCAATCACTAAATTAATTCTAAATTCAGAAACATCGGTTAGCACCCTTCCATTTTAAATTTTATAGCAAACCACTAAAATAAACTTGGCTAGCACTTCCGGCTTGACGATGTTGCACTAACATTAATACATCATAGTTGTCATGATTACACTTAAGTCTAACCACAATACTCTGCATTTAATTTGCATGCTTTAACACATGTATTATTTCCTTTAATTTATCCACATGTCGATGTGTGCCACCTCACCAACTTAATTATCCTTTCTACAATGCACACATGGACATCTTCATGATTAATATAGCTTGATAAAATAAACTAAAACGACCACCATTAAATTTTGAAATCTTCAATTTGCTTGATTCGTGATCTTTGTATTGGGAAAAATTTGAAGTAATGGTCACCAATTCTATGAGTAACCATGGAGAAAAGTGTCCTATTGCTACCTCAACTTTCATTTCCCAAGATTTCTATCCAGACAACTATGTACCATAGATTTCTCATGGATTTTTATAAATTTTGCACTTCTCTTTCGTATTCTTCACTTCTTTTTAGCTTTCTTCAATTATTTTTTCTTTTCTACTCTACTTATGCTTTATTGCTTCTAGGCCATGGATACTCCCATCTTCTTGACTTGCATTCACCACTAGAATGGCTTCCTTGGTTGGATTATGAGCTAAAGGATGAATAAGTTTTTCTATCTTAGGACTTTGGCTACCAAATCAAACATGTGACTAGTCCTTGGGGAAACTTTTGTGGAGTCCAAAATGTAGTACTGGTTGAACTCAGACTTAGCTTCACGGTTCAGAGCCTCACTTCTAGACCTTGGGATTTTGGTTTCTAAAGTTCTTGAAGCCATGGATGTAATGCCTCAACGCATGAACCCCAAAGGACAACTAAGACAAAAAATACCGCATAATTTATTTTTAAAGTTAACATATATGAAATGTACGTTAAGTTCCAATGCATGAAATTCAATGAAATTAGATACACTAACAACCTATGTCCTTAGGGGTACTCCAAGTTTATAACATATGATAACAAATGTACTCCAAGTTTATAATAATAAACCATGATATAGCATCCATTCACAAAACCATACATCCATAATAATTCCATCATTAAGAAGCATTCACACGTGAAAACTCAACATGAACAAGATTAACTCAATTTTAATAACCATATATATACATTATAATCATGAGAACACAGAGGAGCATATTTCCACAGATATAACACAACAAAAGGATGACAACCCCAATCACTAATCACATAAGGAATACAAAGGTATCATATACATTACATTTGTTCCATTACATTGCATCATTGAATAGCATAAGTTTACATAATTATTTTCCAACACAACGTGGGAGTAGTACATCAAATACATGAGCATGACAAAAATAAGGAATATACATCTGAAAGTATAGTGAACTCTGGAACACTTTGCCTTAGTGTAACACTACACTGGATGAACACTGGTAGGGAACCCAACGGGGTGCATAGCATGTTCCACCCGACTGTGTGGACCCAAAGGTCCAACCCCACATGCTAGGAGTAGACAAGAAAGACCAACGTCCAAGACAAATGAGCAGAACAACCACAAAAAAACAACTAGAACATAACGATCAACAATGTCAAGGACTACAACAAGATGACTGCTTCCAGAGTTGTATAAAGACAATGGCAAGGGGTACTATGGGAGAGTGTCATCACATGGCTAGCTATTACAAGTTATCTTGGTTGCCTCTCAATATGCGCTGACCCCCATCTATGGTTATCTTGGCTGCCCTTGCCAAGTGTCGGCCCCATAGGGTGATACATGCTAGACTACTAGCCTCTCATGAGGATGAGGTAGCGACCTTGCCGACCATGGCCTTCTTAGCTCACGCTTAGTCTATGAAAGCACTAATGGCATGGATGAGGTATTTGACTTATCTTTAGTTATGTTCACCTACCCAACCCACTAGTGTGTTTTATTATGTTTTCACTAGTTTAACCAACTCGTTCATGGGTTATTCAGGCTACCCCTTTGTGCACCGACCCCATGATGATCCATTCTCCCTAATAACCCAAAAATAAAACTCACAACATCGAGGGTGTACCAAAGGACAAAACACCAAAAGTCACGAGTCAAAATAAAAATGTGAGGCATAGACCATCTCACCGACAATCATAACAAAAGACAACACTACTACATCCAGTAGCACCCTCCAGAGTTCAAACTAATAATTCAATTAAATGATCCCAAGTCCAATCAAGGAAAATCAACATGAGCCAGTTTCCCACTACCTCTAGAAGCCTAGAACCAACTACCAAATAAGAGCAACTTAAACGGAGCGGGTTCCCAACATATGCAAAACATGACCAAGTATAAAATCACCTCAATAAGAAAACAACATAATAGGAAATACAACCAACTAGGAAAATACTAGTCTCCAAGAACATTCTAGGCAATTCAACTAAACACTATTTAAACATTCATTGAAAAATCCATTAATTTACCAACACATTCAAGTGATAAAATTTAACGATCATTTTATATCATCAATTTCGATTTAATTGTAATTTCATAATAAAACAATATATTTCTTTCCCTATTTTGTTTATTGAAGAAACTATAAACAAGGTCTATAATCATCTAGATACACATATAATACAAAAATTCCTAATAATAATAATAATAAATCCATTTGTTCATACTTGAAGCGAAATTGCTTTTAAATCAACTATGGTGCATATAAGATTCCATTTTGATACCATTTTAAATAATTAAGAAACTAAAAATAAAATCACATAATATAAATGTCTTGGTGAGCATTTTCACACACAAGTTTTCTAATTTGACTTCACAATATAATCATATATATGCAAGTGAGTAAACAAATAAATAAATAAATATATATATTTATATATTTAAAAAAAATATGTAAAATAAATAATGATTTAATCTTATCAACACTGCTGAAATAATAAATATAGCATATGGATCTGATTAAAAATAACTACCATTTCTTTTTTGAATTTTAATAAATTACAGAATTATACACACACATATATATAATATAAATTATAAATCAAGAACCATCCTACAGACAAGGCACGAGTAGCATAGTGGCTACGTAGAGCAGCCTTATGCTGCTGCACAAAAAAACAAGGAAGGAGGTTCATAACATAAAATGAAACGCTGGCTAAAGAAACAAGAGATTTACAGGCAACCATAAAGCGGTGATATATAAATTCATCTCCCAGATTTTTGCAAGAGACATTGTTCTAAGAGATGTGCGCCATTTTTATCATATAGGACAGCGACACTATTCTTGTGGAAAATATTGGTGATGTTGAATGAAACATTCTAAATGATAGGCTTTCCCTATACAAGCACACAACCCGGTTTGGGGAGAGAGAGCAGCACATGTGCGACCTAGGAAAGGGTTGGAAATTTTTCAAGAAAATGTAAATAGCAGGTAAAGGGCCGATTCCTCTACCTTTGCCAACATCCTTCCTGCCTAAGGAAGCTTTGGAATAGGATACGAATATCCTTCAATGCATAGGAAAAACATGAAAGTATGTTAAAAGAAAGAAAATGGTCTATGGGTCACAAAATTGTAGGTTATGTAGAAAATGGATTTGCTACGAAGCAAAATCCAAAAAACAGATATTTTGGATGCTAAAGAATACCAACTAAATTGCTTGCCCAACATAATAAAATCAGCAGAGCTAAGAAGGAATGACATCTCTTTTAATACCATTGATATTCCCGAAACCCAACAAAAATAATGCAAAACCCACAACATAGAATTCACTATGGTCTTTAGGAATGCAAAACAAACTCAAATCAAGGAAATTATAGGCATCAAATGCCAAGCAGACTCCAAATATTTCCCTAGATGAATTTATTTAGCAAAGACAACTAAAGATCTCAAGGAAATCAAGTGCAATCATAAGAGGATGGCCAAACCAAAAGCAAGGAAATTCTCTATAGATTGAAAAAATATACAAGCAATGAAGCAAACCCCAGAAAAACCCACGATGAAAGCAAGAACAATGAATTCCAAAACACATATACAATGAACTTCTAGCACTAAACTTTTGCAAACCAAATTCATACAAAGGAAATTAGACCGAGCTAGAATCCTATGCTTGAAATTAGGGAAGATTTGTTGTAACGGATTCCTCTCATAGCCAATGATTCATTCTCCAGCACTCAATCACTTCCAGAAGGGTTATTCTCCTTCGAACAACATCCAAAACAAAACTATATTGTTTTCCAGAGTTATATTTTTGCAAAGTTCTATTTCGATTTCTCCAAAACAATAATGAATTATGTACCCAAAATCCAGAAACTCTCTCCCCTATTATTCCAAAAATAAACTAATTATTTTCCAGAAAGAAAACAAAAAAAAGAGCAAAAATCTAAAATCACAAATAAAATCAGCAATCTTTTTAGTTCGAACAAATGCATGTTATTGCATGAAAGAGAAAACTTCTTGTTTTATTTATCTTTTGCAAATATTTTATTTTATCTAATTTAAAAAATCCTATTTATCTCCACTTTTAATTAATTATATCAAACAATTAAAAAATTAAATCATAATATCACATTTACTGTTTAATTTTTTATAAATACAATTAGTATTTTAACACAATCCATTTATTTATTCATCATTTAATTTAAATAACAATATATAATTTATCGAACCATTAAAACTTAATGAATTTAATTTAATAGTTAAATTAACATCGTTCACATAGTTATATAATAATTTAATTAAATTAATGCTACAGGAAGAACATTGTAAAACAATTAATCAAGTAATATTAATAATCCTAACAAAGGAAACACCAATCATAACGACTAATTAAAAATGACACATAGTCAACGATTAAAATAAATGACCATAACAAAATGATACCATAACAGAGACAGGGTCGTAGAAAAATGACACTGTCAAACACATTGATGGGGTGACAAACTCGGACAGGGACTTTCATGTCAACTCCATTTTCAACTTCATACCCATTGGGATTGTGGGACATGCTCAAACCTGACAATGCAGGTGGAGTCGGTTTCCAATATTTGCATCCTACATCAAACCAACGTCAAATAACATATAAATCTATAGTTACAAGTACACCATGAAAGGGAGTCACGGCGTAGAAGGGCGCTCGTGAACGAGCGATGCTACCGCATCCTTTCACCAAGACTCAGACAAAAAACACATAATCATAAATGTCCAAAACCCATCATCAAGCGATAACATCACAACATAGTACCACATGAACATAATAACATAACTAGATAAAGACGAACACCACATATCATTATGTCATCAAGCGTCATAAAAATAGTATCATGAGCATCCAAACAAACTACACTGTAAATCCACACAAGTCAAATTGGTGAAACAATCACCATCCAAGTCTCAAGTTCATAGTACAACATCACAAAGTATCAAAAAAGTAACAAGTACACGAGGGGTATTACATCCTCCTCCCCTAGATTTCGGCTTACTCCAGGAAGCTAGTGAAAAAAGAAGGAAATTCCTCTCTAATGCATGATGCATCCTCCCTTGTCGTTGAAGTCTCATCATTAGGGTCCCATTGGACCTACACCTATTCAATTTCTCTACCCTTGAGAGTGAGTCTCCTATGCTGTAGAACAACCACGGGCTTGAGTGCTAGCTTCCCGTCCTTGACCTGTAATGCATTCCAATCAAGTACATGAGAAATATCTGGATAATAAGGCCTAAGTACAAAAACATGAAACACATCATGTATGCTTGATAGACTGGGCGACAATACTAGGCGATAAGCAATGTGGCCAATTCTCTCCAATACTTCAAATTGTCCCACAAAATGAGGTACGAGCTTAGAGCCTTTCCCATAATGAATTAGACTCTTTTGTAGACACACTCGCAGGAAGACTCGATCACCAATAGAAAACTAATGATTGACCCTATGCACATCAACATACTTCTTTTTCCTGTCCTAAGCTGCTACTAAATGCTCTCTAATGCGAGTAACCTATTGCTCCATATCCTAAAGCATTTCAGGTCCAAGGAGAATTATGTTCTCAAGACAGTCCCAACTTAATGGGGTCCAACAAGGACGGCCATATAATTCCTGAAAGGGAGCCATGCCAATCGAGCTATGATATCCATTGTTGTAGGAAAACTCCACCAGATGTAAGTAGTCCTCCCAACACGACTGCTAGTCCATAATGTATATATGGAGCATGTCCTCAAGAACCTAGTTGAACCTCTCAGTTTGACCATTTGTTTCAGGATGGTATGTGGAACTAAAATTCAGCTGGGTCCCTAAGGCACGCTGCAAAGATGTCCACAATGTAGAAGTGAACACTGGATCTCTATTGGAAATAATCCTTTGCGGAATTCCATGCACTCAAACAATGTCTTCCATGAATATTCTGGCTACCGAAGAAGCAGTGTAAGATGATCAGGTGGGGGAGAAGTGATCCACCTTGGTCAACCTATCAATAATGACCATGATAGCATCATGCCGATGAGAAGTCATAGGAAAACACACAATAAAATCTATCGATATTATATCCCATTTCCACTCCGGAATGAGATGAGGCTTTAGAAGGCTTGTAGGATGCTAGTGTTCTGCCTTAACTCTTTGAAATTCCAAACATCTCACCACAAAGTCTACAATTTCCCTTTTCATGCCAGCCCAAAATTACAGTGAAAAAAGGTCTGTATACATCTTCTTAACTCCCAGATGAGAAAAATAGGGAGCCTAATGTGCCTCAGTCATAATTAGGGTACAAAGACCCTCAACATGAGGTACATACATACGACCCAAATACCACAAAATACCATATGATTCCAATGAATAACCTACAAATTTTCCCTCCAAAGCTCTATTTGACTCAATTTTAGTCTTCAATTCCTAATACTAGCTATCTGTGGGGAGTGTTGTGAGGATCTAGCTCCTCAAATCCACCTCAAGCACCACTATAGATATCTCATGTCTCTGCCAACTTAGAGCGTCTGCCACTACATTTTTCCTTTCCCTAGATGTACTTAACCTAAAAATCATATTCACAAATAAATTCCATCTGCATCCTCTGCCTAGCATTCATGTTTGGGTTCATAAAGATATACTGCAAGCTGCAATGATCACTATGTAGCTCAAACTGATGTCCCAATAAGAAGTGCCTCCATCTCACAAGGGCATGCACAACTATGGCTAACTCGAAATCATGTGTGGGATAATTTAGCTCATAATCATTGAACTTGCAGGACTCATATGCAATCACTTGACCTTCTTGCATCAAAACGGCTCCTAAGCCTTCCAAGGAAGCATTTATACACACTATGAAATCCCCAGTAGGGTCAAGAACTGCTAGGATTGGTACATTGGTCAACTTTTCCTTAAGGGTTTGGAAAGCTAACCAACACTACTCTGAAAAAATGAATTTATTCCCTTTCCTCTGAGGAGAAGTGATGGGATGCTCAATCCTCGAAAATCCTTGAATGAACCACCAATAATAGCCCGCTAAACCCATAAAATTGTGAAGCTTAGGAACATTCATGGGTGTTGGAAAATCAACGATGGCTTGGATCTTTGAAGGATCCAAAAAGATACCTTCACCAGAGATGACATGACCCAAGTATTTTACTTTAGTCTTGAAGAACTCACACTTCACCAGATTAGCATATAATTGATTATCTCTCAAGAATTGCAACACCTGTCTCAAATATTCCTTGTGCTCCTCCATTGTTTTCGAGTAGATCAAGATATGATCAAGAAAAAAAAGAAAAAATCTATCCAAGTAGGTTTGGAAGGCTCTATTCATCAGACTCATGAAAATTGATGGTGCATTTGTCAACCTAAAAGGCATAATAGTGAATTCATAATGCCCATAACAAGTGCGAAATGCAGTTTTGTGTATATCAACTTTGAATATTTGCAATTGATGGTATCTCGACTTGATATCAATCTTTGAGAATACCTTAGCCCCCTTTATCTAATCAAATAGGTTGTCAATTCTTAGCAAAGGGTATCAGTTCTTCCCCATCACTTTGTTAAGTTATCTGCAATCGATGCACAAACAGAGTGAACCATCCTTCTTCATTACAAATATCACTGGTGCTCCCTAAGGGGAAACACTAGGGTGAATGAACCCTTTTTCTAATAGCTCCTCCAATTGCAAATGGAGCTCCCAAAGTTCCTGGGTTGTCATCCGGTATGGATCCCAAGATATAGGCTCAGCTCTGGGTACAAGGTCAATTCTGAAGTCGATGTCACACTTTGGTGGCATCCCCAGAATTTCACTCAAAAAAATATCAAATAAATCCTTAAGGAGAGGATAGTCATCCAATGTCACCTCTTGAATCTCTCCCAAATCCAAGTCATTGACTAATACAACAAAAAACTAACAACCTTGATAGAAACACCTCTTCAATTGCATGGACGAGATCATCTGTATTGAGATAGGCCTCTGTATACCAACGATATCAACCTTGTTGCTAGAATCATCAACACAATGTATAGCCTTGTGGTGAAAATTAATTATAGCATGGTGACCACTCGGCCAATCCATACCTAAAACAACATCATAGGAACCAAGAGGTAGGATTCGTAGGTCCACCGTAGTCACAAGTGACCCAATTTTCAAATTACAATCCTGAATGAGTGACTCAACTGCTACCTTTTCTTCGGAGGCCAATTCGACCTATCACTTAATGCCTTGCCTTGCTGCCACTAGTCTACAACACTTAACTACTGAAGGAGAGATGAAAGAATTTGATGCTCCAAAATCAAAGAGAATAGAAATACTAGTGCCGTGTAACACACCTGATGTCTCCACTACAATGCCTTGATGTTTAGCTTGATAGTTGTCAACTACCATGAAAACTCAGTGTGATCTACCCACATTGCCCATTGTCGGCTCAGAAGCAGTTGGTCTTTGACTAAAACCCATAGTGTTCCTCTACGGACATTGTTTAGGAATATGTCCCTATTGACTGTAGGAGAAACAACCTGTGCCCTGACCAAAAACTCTGCCTCTAGACAGTGCATTTGATTGCTGAAAACTACCTCAACTGGGTGTTGACTGTGTACTCTATTCAGGTTGCTCAAAATGGTTCTACCGAGCTCGGTGTCAATTCTGATTCTTTCTAGCCTGAGATCTCCCACTTTGCTAAGACTAAGAATTATTGTGTTTCGACTATGACTGATGTTGCTGCTGACCACCCTTGGAGGGTGCACGATAACTTTTGGAAGATCTTGCAGCTTGAGGCTTCCCACCTTGAGAACTAAAACTAGATGTCGGTGCACTATCGATTTGAACTCTTGTGTAACCTCCCAAAGCCATTGCCAAGTTTTCCTCCACAAGATGATCCTTTTCAATAGCTACCTCCATCATTTTCGGCTCGAAGACTCAAACTCCTCCACTGATTCAGGCATCTAAGCCCCTGACAAAGTGTTGAACAAGCATAGCCTCATCATTACTAATTCCCACATACTATTTGAGTTCATAGAAGTGATGATCATACTACTCAAAAAACATTACCATTTGCCTCAACTCATGGAATTCATCTGCTTGGCACTGCCTCCAGTGATCAAAAAGAAAACGGGCCCTGAATCTCTCCATAAATAACTCCCAAGTCACCATGCTGATGTCAAGATGCAATTTCTATTCTACTAGTTTCCACCAAGTGGATGTAAAGCCTCAAAGGTGCATGATGGCACACTTAGCCTTAGTATTACTGCCATAAGGATGCATAGCAAAGCATCGGTCCAGATTGATCAGCCATGTTTCTACCTCTAGGCCCCCACCAGAACCATCAAATGTGGGAGGTCGTGCTCTCAATAGGTCTCTCATGTGATCCACCAATACGACATCCTACTCTATTGCTAATTCCCCCTGTCTCGGTGATCTCTACCTTTCTCTTTCCACTTGTTGCTCCTCCTTTGGCCTAGGGCCTAAACGACCCAGAATCTCCTTAAGTAGGTGTCACAACTGACCTCCTTCAAGACCTGGTTACTTTGGGTTTCAACCTTTGCCTCCCGGATTGTTTTGGGAACTCAGAGGTGATGAACTTTGGTAGTTGGCCCCGCGGCCACCACCTCAGCCTCTTCCAAAGCCACGAACTCCACCCTGAGGCATGTTCCTACACAACATTAGAGGGGAACATGTGAGATCAAGAGTTAAATGCAAAGGTTGCCTAATGGACTCAAACTACCTAAAGAACCCATTGTTTCCAAACCTGGCTTTGATTCTAAGTTGTAATGCCCCGACATATGAACCCCAAAGGACAACTAAGACAACAAATACCACAATTTATTTTTTAAAAGTTAACATATATGAAATGTATGTTAAGTTCCAATGCACGACATTCAATGTAATTAGATTCACAACAACCTATGTCCTCTGGGGTACACATGGAGACATTATGTAACCTTAACCTATAACATGATGATAATGAACGTACTCCAAGTTTACAATAATAAACCGTGATATAGCATCCATTCACAAAACCATACATCCATAATAATTCCATGATTAAGAAGCATTCACATATGAAAACTCAACATGAACAAGATTAACTCAATTTCATTAACCATAGATATACATTATAATCATGAGAACACAAAGGAGCATATTTCCACAAATACAACACAAGGAAAGGATGACAACCCCAATCACTAATCACATAAGGAATACAACGGTATCATATACATTGCATCCGTTCCATTACATTGCATCATTCAATAGCATAAGTTTACATCATTGTTTCCCAACACAATGTCAGAGTAGTACATCAAATACATGAGCATGACAAAAATAATGAATATACATCTGAAAGTATAGTGAACTCTGGAACACTCTGCATCAGCGTAACACTGCACTGGATGAACATTGATAGGGAATCCAATGGGGTGTGTTGCGCATTTCACCTGATCACGTGGACCCAAAGGTCCAACCCCTTGTGCTAGGAGTAGACAAGAAAGACCCACGTCCAAGAAAAATGAGCAGAATGACCATGAGACCAACAACAGAAAAACAACCAGAACATAACAATCATCAAAATCAAGGACTACAACAAGATGACTACTTCCAAAGATGTATAAAGACAATGGCAAGGGGTACAATGGGAGAGCGTCATCCCATGGCCTTATTATGGGTTATCCTAGTTGCCCTTGTCAGGCGCTGGCCCCATAGGGTGACACGTGTGGGACTGCTAACCTCTCATGAGGAAAAGGTAGCGACCTTACTGACCATGACCTTCTCAGCCCACCCTTAGTCTGTGAAAGCACTAACGATGTGGATGAGGTATCTAACTTATCTTTAGTTATGTTAACCTACCCAACCCACTAGTGTGTTTTATTATGTTTTCACTTGTTTAACCAACTCATTCATGGGTTATCCAGGCTGTCCCTTTGTGCGTCAGCCCCCATGACAAGCCACTCTCCCTAATAACCCAAAAATAAAACTCACAACACCGAGGGTGTACCAAAGGAAAAAACACCAAAATTCATGAGTCAGAATACAAATGTGAGGCATAGACCATCTCGCCAAAAATCATAACAAAAGACAACACTACTGCATCTGATAACACCCTCCAGAGTTCAAACTAGTAATTCAATCAAATGATCCCAAGTCCAATCAAGGAAAATTGATATGAGCCAATTTCCCACTGACTCTGGAAGCCTAGAACCAACTACCAAATAAGAGCAACTTAAACAATGGAAGTTCCTGACATATGCAAAACATGACCAAGTATAAAATCACCTCAATTAGAAAACAACATATGAGGAAATACAACCAACTTGGAAAATACTAGTCTCCAAGAAAATTCTAGGAAATTCAACTAAACACTATTTAAACATTCATTGGAAAATCCATTAATTTACCAACACATTCAAGTGATAAACTTTAACGATCATTTTATATCATCAATTTCAATTTAATTGTAATTTTATAATAAAACAATATATTTCTTTCCCTATTTTGTTTATTGAAGAAACTATAAACAAGGTCTATAATCATCTAGATACACATATAATACACAAATTCCTAATAATAATAATAAATCATTCTAGTCATACTTAAAGTCAAATTGCTTTTAAATCAACTATGGTGCATATAAGATTCCATTTTGATACCATTTTAAATAATTAAGAAACTAAAAAAAAAATCACATAATATAAATGTCTTGGTAAGCATTTTTAGACACAAGTTTTCTAATTTGACTTCACAATATAGTCATATATGCAAGTGAGTAAACAAATAAATATACAAAATAACAACATATATATATGTATATATATATATATATATATATATATATATATATATATATATATATATATATATACATAAATATACATATTTATATATTTAAAAAAATATATGTAAAATAAATAATGATTTAATCTTATCAACACTGCTCGAATAATAAATACAATATATGGATCTGATTAAAAATAACTACCGTTTTTTTTGAATTTTAATAAATTACAAAATTATACACACACATATATAATATAAATTATAAATCAAGAACCATCCTACAGGAAAGGCGCGACCAGCATAATGGTTGTGCACAGCAACCTTATGCTGCTATGCAAAAAAACAAGGAAGGAGGTTCATAACATAAAATCAAACGTTGGCTAAAGAAACGAGAGATTTACAAGCAACCATAAAACAACGGTATATAAATTCATCTCCCAGATTGTTGCAAGAGACATTGTTCTAAGAGATGTGTGCCATTTTCATCATATGGGAAAGGGGCGCTATTCTTGTGGAAAATATTGGTGGTGCTGAATGGAACATTCTAAAGGATAGGCTTGCCCTATACAAGCACACAACCCAGTTTGGGGAGGAGAGCTGTACATGCGTGACCTATGAAAGGCTTGGAAAATTTTCAAGCAAATGTAAATAGTAGGTAAAGGGACAATTCCTCTACCTTCACCAATGTCCTTGCTTGAGGAAGTTTTGGAACATGATACGAATATCCTTCAATGCATAGGAAAAGCACAAAAGTATGCCAAAAGAAAGAAAATGGTCTATGGGTTGCAAAATTGCAGGTTATGCAGAAAATGGGTTCGTTACAAAGCAAAATCCAAACATAGATATTTCGGATGCTAAAGAATAGCAACTAAATCAGTTGTCCAACATAATAAAATCAATAGAGATAAGAAGGAATGACATCTCTTTTAATACCATTGATATGCTCGAAACCCAACAAAAATAATGCAAAACCCACAACATAGAATTCACTCTGGTCTTCAAGAATGCAAAACAAACTCAAATCAAGGCAATTACATGCATTGAATGCCAAGCAGACTCCAAATATTTCCCTAGATGAATTTATTCAACAAAGACAACTGACGAACTCAAGGAAATCAAGTGCAATCATAAGAGGACGGTCAAATCGAAAGCAAGGAAGTTCCCTATAGATTGACAAAATATACAAGAAATAAGCGAACCCCAAAAAAACCCACAATGAAAAGAAGAACAATGAATTCCAAAACAAACATACAATGAACCATAGAAGCATAAATCTGCAAAAAATTGCAAAAATCGTGGCTATTCCATATTTTTTCAGCCTTAAAATCACAATTTTTTGGGTTGCGTTGATTGCCCAAAAAATCATTGAAAATCGCATTGAAATCGTGTTAAAATCGGCAAAAAAATCGGCAAAAAATTGTAAAAAAATAGAACCCTAAAAAAATGCGTTTTTAAGATAAATGTGCTTTGCCAGTTTATTAACTTCATCTTCTGTGACTAAGACGACGCGTTTTCGTGCTGCAACCAGAGTTTTGTGCATTTTTTGTCCCCCAAAAATCTTCATGCGACCTACGACCTGCGACCAGACTTTGCTGTTGCCGCCAATCATCTTCGATTCTTTAGGCGACCAGGTAGGCGACTCAAATTTCCTCTCAAATTTCCTTTGCGTATTGATTTTCTGGCTATGTATAGTTACACTATGCAACTAAAATTATATAATTAAATAAATTTATTAAATAATATTTCAGTGCTCTCTTATTGTTTATTTGAAAATTTAAAATTAACTTAAATTATAATATAATTAAATAAATTTATTAAATAATATTTTATGAAATATAGTATATGATATAGTTAAATAAATTTATTAAATAATATATGTAAATATTAAATAATTTAAGTTTTTTATAGTGAGTAAGAAAGAATAAGTTATATTATTCATTTTCATGTTTAAAATGAACTTAAATTATATAATAAAATAAATTATTAAATAATATTTTCTAAAATATAGTATATTATATAATTAAATAAATTTATTAAATAATATATGTAAATATTAAATAATTTAAGTTTTTTTCCAACGTACTTAGAAAGCACAAGTAATATAGATATAAAATGAAAAATTTAAAAAATCTTTCACTCAAATATTTACAAGTTAATTTGATTCTGGAAGAACTGAACTTTTTTACCTCTTTAGGTTTCAAAATATTTGAAAAAGCTTATTTTGATCTTTAAGTGCTTGTTTTGCACAGCAACAATTACTAGTTTTACTTTTAATCTGAAAATGAAACTTCAATATATTATAATTGTCAGTGATAATTTCTTTGCATATGATCCCTTCACATAGATGCCTCCTAAATATTTGGATATAATTATCAATTACTGTTACAAAATCCAAACAACATCAAAAAGTCTAATTGGTTCCTTTTTTTTCAGACTCAATAGTATGAGACTATGAGGAGAGTTCATTAACTAACACCTTGATGTAAAGTTTGTAAATTAACTTATGAAGATGCACATCATTTGCATGTTGAATTAAAAAGTTTATTGCAGATTTGATCATAATGCCACGTCAAAAAGATTTTGCATGGACACATTGTACTTCAATTTCAGGTACAACAAAGGTTAATTGCAACTGGTGTAAGATTGATATCAACGGGGGTATTTATTGTTTCAAATGGCACTTGGCAAAGGAGCTAGGAAATAATAACACTCCTTGTCCAAAATGATCTACAAATGTCACACAACAGGCTCTTAATGCAATTCCTGAGAACAAGGAAAAAAATGCAAGAATCGGGGTTGAAACAGGTTCTACTTCTTCAAATCCTAGAGGGAATCAGGGTCAGGATGATGGTGCAAGTGATTTTTTGAGGGAATCAGGGTCAACACCTTCTTCTACAGCACGTGGCCCAAACACAGGTGGGGGAATCATTAATGATTTCTTTACATCTCGTACTACACTAGGATCACAAACCACTTTGGAGAGTACAGGATGGAGGAAGAATGTCCATGAACAAGCAATGAAGGCGATTGGAAACTTTTGGTACTACTCTAGCTTTCCATTTCATGTTGCTAGATCACCATATTGGCAAGGTATGGTGGATGCTATTGCAGCTGCGGGTCCTAGGTTCAAAGCCCCATCTTATGAGAAATTGAGGGTTGGTATGCTCAATGATGCAGTACGGGATGTTAAAGATGTTGTTACAGAGCATAAAATAGAGTGGGAAAACACTGGTTGCACCATAATGTCAGATGGATGGACAGACAAAAGGAATCAAACCCTCATCAACTTCCTTGTCTCTTGTGAGATTGGCACTATATTTCTGAAATCCTTGGATGCATTAGATACTATCAAATCTATAGCTGCATTGTTTTAGATGTTTGATCTTGTGGTAAGAGAAGTTGGGCCACAAAATGTGGTTCAATTTATTACAGATAATGTTGCAGCTTGTGTAGCCGTTGGTAGACTCTTGACAGACAAATACCCCTCTATTTTTTTTACCCCATGCACAACACATTGCCTCGATCTAACCCTTGAGGACATTGGAAAACTTGACTGGGTTAAGGAGGTATTGCAAAAGGCCCGCAAAGTTACAAAATTCATTTATAATCACACGAGGGTTTTGTGCATGATGCGTACTTTCACAGAGGGTAGGGAGCTAGTTCGACTAGGGGTGACAAGATTTGCAACACATTTCCTTGCACTACAGACATTATGCCAACAAAAAATGAATTTGAAACGAATGTTTGTTTCAAATGAGTGGGAGGAGTCTAGCTTCGCAAATCTTGTAGAGGGCATAGCAGTGGCAGGCTATATGTACTATTCTAGTTTTTGGGATGTAGCTGAACAAGTTGTAGAGTTTTCAAACCTCTAGTAAAAGTCTTAAGACTAGTGGATGGGGATAAATCCCCCATGGGTTATTTGTATGAGGCCATGGATAGGGACAAGGAGGTGATGAGGGGTAGGATGCAAAATGACAGGGACAGGTATATGCCATTATGGGACATAATTGATAGAAGATGGGATCAACAGATGCATTCTCCTCTCCATGCTATAGGATACTATCTTAATCCAAGTTTGTTCTATGACCCTTAATTTAGATGTGATGATGGTGAGGTAACACATGACTTGTTCATGTGCATGGAAAAAATGTTTACCAGAGAACAATTACATGCAGCTATGGGAGAGTTAGCAATGTACAAGCAAGCAAGGGGTTTTCTCTCATCTATGGCCACCATCGAAGGTAGGAATACCTTGCTACCAGGAAAACTCTATAAACGTGTGATAATCTCTCTATTTTGTGGACATGATCATTAAGTGTTAAGATTATTTTAAGATATTCTTACATGATATCATCTCCATGTAATGTGTTTTTGCAGCACAATGGTGGGATTATTTTGGTCATAAAACCAAAAACCTTAGATGAATGGTGAGACGCATTTTGAGCCAACCATGCAGTTCATCCACTTGTGAGCATACTTGGAGTGTTTTTGAACACATACACTCCAAGAAACACAACCGGCTAACACAAGAATGGATGAATGACTTGGTGTTTGTTCACCACAACCTTCGCTTGAAGCTAAAGAAAGCTCAAGGTTAGACTTTCAATATACTTGCAGTTAGTTGAAATTCTATTCATTATCTTTTAAACTTTTAAGGCCAAGACTAATTTCTACATAGGCTACAACAGGAACTATTGAGGATGACGTGCCAATTGACCTTGATGAGATTGATCTAGAGAACGAATGGATTGTTTTTGATGATTATCCTATTGGGCCTGATGATATCAATATACTAGAGGAGGCTGAAGTGCCTAGTCACACATTTGAACATTTGATTAGAAGCACTGGAGGAGCTTCATCATCAGGACCTAGTGCCCTCTAGAATAATTGTCATTGGCTACATTTTATTTTTCTAACTTTGTACTTAGATTAGAGGTTGACTTTGTTCAAAGTTACACACTATATTGTAATTGGCATTTTGTCATATGTCAACATCTACTTTTATTTATGAAGTATATTTTGTGCAATGCATTGATGCAATGTAATCAGCGATATGAATATAAACAAAAAAGATCAATTTTCTACAATTCGGGTTAAAATCTCTATTTTATTTGCTCTCTATATCTCTATGCTATGGAAATGACCTTAAGTCTAAAAAAAAAGTAGGTTCTGTCTATTTTTCTACATTTTTTTATGTTTGTTTTCAAATCTGATTTTTTCCCCATTTTTTCCTGATTTTTTCATGATTTTTCAAAAAATCCTATTTTTTTGGTTTGCCAATTTTTTCCCCAAATGATTTATGCTTGAAATCGGGGAAGATTTGTTGTAACGGATTCCTCTCATAGCCAATGATTCATTCTCTAGCACTCAGTTACTTCTAGAAGGGTTATTCTCCATCAGACAACATCCAAATCAAAACTATATTGTTTTCCAGAGTTATATTTTTGCAAAGTTCTATTTCTATTTTTCCAAAACAACAATGAATTTTGTACCCAAAATCCAAAAACTCTCTCCCCTATTATTCCAAAAATAAACTAATTATTTTCCAAAAAGAAAACAAAAAAAAAAGAGAAAAAATCTAAAATCACAAATAAAATCAACAATATTTTCAGTTCAAACAAATGCATGTTACTGCATGAAAGAGAAAACTTCTTGTTTTATTTATCTTTTGTAAATCTTTTGTTTTATCTAATTTAAAAAATCCTATTTATCCCCACTTTTAATTAATTATATCAAACAATTAAAACATTAAATCATAATATCACATTTATTGTTTAATTATTTATAAATACAAGTAGTATTTTAACAAAATCCATTTATTTATTCATTGTTGAATTTAAATAACAATATATAATTTATCGAACCATTAAAACTTAATTAATTTAATTTAATAGTTAAATTAACATCATTCACATAGTTATATAATAGTTTAATTAAATTAATGCTACACATGAAGAATGTTGTAAAATGATTAATCAATTAACATTAATAATCCTAACAAAGGAAACATCAATCATAACGACTAATTGAAAATGACACATAGTCAATGATTAAATTAAATGACCATAACAAAATGATACCATAATGGAGACGGGGTCGTAGATGAACGACATTTTTAGACACGTCGACGGGGTGACAGACTCAGATGGGGACTTTCTTGTCAACTTCGTTTTCAACTTCATACCCATTGGGATTGTGGGACACGCTCAGACTTGACAACGTAGGTGGAGTTGGTTTCCATTACCTACATCTTGCATCAAACCAACATCAAATAACAAATAAATCTCTAGTTACAAGCACATCATGAGAGGTAGTTGCAGTGTAGTAGGGCACTCGTGAATGAGAGATACTACCTCATCCTTTCACTAAGGATCAGACAAAAAACACATCATCATAAATGTCTAGAAACCATCATCAAGCTATAACATCACAACATAGTACCACATGAGCATAATAACATAACCAGATAAAGACGAACACCACATATCGTTATGTCATCAATCATCATAAAAAAATATCATGAGCATCCAAACGAACTACATTGCAAATCCATACAAGTCAAACTGGTGAAAAAATAACCATCCAAGTCTCAAGTCCACAATACAACATAACAGAGTATCATAAAAGTAACAACTACACGAGGGGTATTACAATGGAGATTATAGTGCGACTTGACTTTTTGGGAAATTTGGACCTTGTCATTTTTGTTCCTCACCCGACCATTGGAATTCTATTTGTTGATGATATCCCTCTATTTTTGGAATGAGGAGAATCAGTTCCCATTCGACCCTTTTAGATTGATCTGCATACCCCTGACCTTGGTACTCACAGGGAGAACACTTACCTGGGGTATACCGCACTTATGGATGAAGCATCCCGAATTGATTGAATGGCCACCCACTGTTCTTAACTCAACTCCTTTTTTGCTGCTTATTTCTACTTTATGACAAGAATTTTGTATTGCCATGTACATATGAAAGATAATGAAAGATTTTTCTTTTCTTTTCATACATTAATCATGTATTTACTTTGCATGGTTTTATCTTTTCAATTTTATAGTGCAATGCTTTAAGAATATTTCAATTCACTCTCATGTGTTTTAAATTAAGTATAATTCATTAATGTTGGGAACAAACCAAAAAACAAAAACAAACCCTATGAAGTAAAATTAACCTAAGTACCTAAAATTTACCCTAACCAAGTGACTAACCCTAACTAAGAAATTTACCTTAATTTCTATTACTATCATCATGGTATTTTTTGTATGAATTATAGTAGGCTTGTCTTTAAATTAACTTGAATACATTTCAAATATCTTACTGTAACAATGAATTATCTTAACTTTTTTGCATTTAATAAATGTAAATTCAAATGCATACTTACCAATAATTTGGATCATATGGATGAAAGCAACCTCATTAAAGGTTGATTGCACACACTTTTGCTAGCTTTTCCATACTCTACCTTCTACTAGTCCTATCTCATGGTCTTCTATTTTGCTTCATTCTACTTCATGAATGACTACACTCATTTCTTGATTTTCTTTCTCTCCAAAGTTCTTTTGATTCTTGGCCTTGTCTGTCATCTCAATATCACTATTCATTTCATTAGAACAAGAATTAACACAATTTACAAAATCATCAAAAAGAGAGAAAGTGAAAACTTGATACTCTGTGTTTTGCATAAAATCAAGAATTTCTTCCCTTTTAAATTGTATATTCATGGTTAGGTATGAAAAGCACGCATCTCCCACTCATTTCCACACTCTTTCTCTTCATTTCCACCTTCCATGTGTGAGAAGATAGGTGACTCATCATTTTCATGTTCACACTTTAGATGCGTTGTTTTTGAGTCTTGATATATTTTCTTCTTTTCCTGCCAAATTTTAGGAATTTTCTCATGACAAATACGGTTAGTAGATCCATTTGATTTGACAATTAATTTTCCAATATTTCCAACTTCACTAGGGTTAGACACTTTCTAAAAATTCAAACTTCTTTCCAATAATGGTTCTTCTCTTCTAGCAGTTAAAGATGCTTTTGTTAACACAATCATATTATAAGTGGCCAAACTCACCCTAGTTAAAAATATTTCACAATCAAGTTCACCATGTAATCAGTTGTATCATGAACTCTACACTCGATGATCCTACCAAAGGTGAATAAACTTAAAGGATGAAGCCTCATGTTAAGAATTTTCTAGAGCTTATCAAGTCCATTTTACTTTCCATTACTAGCTTGCTTAGACTTTCGCCTCACAAGCAACTTTCCAACTTGAAACCAAGAGAACAACACCAATTCCAAATAAAACCTAGAGGTGACTAAAGAAGGCCTTCCTTCTAGTGCCAATGCTTGTTGATGACAATGTTGGTCACACACCAACAATGTAGATAAATCCTTACAAACACACTGTGGAAACCTATCTTTACTTGAAAGATTGCACTAGGACAACCTAGATCTTAGGCTAACTTAGCTTAATCCAAAGGCTTATTTATGTTAGGTCTTGAATGTACTAGGTTCACATAAGGGTTTGTTGTGATAATTTTGTTAATCATGAGGGGTAAATAGTTCTTAGGTCTAAGGTATTCAAAGGAATCATAAAGACAAGCAAAATATTACCTCGGTCCAATCATTTAACAACTTCATGAAATCAAAAAAATTGTAATAACATTTCATGAACTTCCAATAACTTGTATTAATCCAAGTAGATTTAGCTTTAAGCATCCGACAATATCATGGAATCAGAAGATTTACAATAAAACTCCATGCATTCATCTCTTTTTTGAAACATTTTTTGAAATTTAAACATCTATTCTAAAATAAAGAATAACAAATTATTGAAAAAGTAAAATTTCTATTAGGCATTATCCTATCCACGCATGCCTCAAGAAATAACCAAACCATAGAAAAAAATTCCATACGTCATCAGATTGCTTCACATTTAGGCACAAAATGATGCAAGATTTTAAAGAGGGGGGATTATTTGCCACCAAATAGTGTCTGCATGCACCTTTAAGTGGTACAACACATAGTCTTGTCCAATAAGAAAAAAAATCAACTACATAAGATTTGATATCAGGAGATATCTTTCAAATTGGCTTTGATATTGATTAACTTCTAATGAAACATACACGTTTTTAATCTGGAATGAAACATAAAATAGGAAAAAGAACAAAACTTGAATTTTTTTTGGTTATCTGACATCCAAAAATTTTGAACTTAACTTAAAATGAAGCATCTCCTAAGCTTTTGTAGAAACAAGACACTTAAGAAATTCAACCAACATATGAAAGGGAATCCAAGGGATGAATCACAACAAGGCACGTGGAATATGACAACTGGAAGGAGAATTGATGAATAAGTCAACAAATGTCAACCTTCTTCAACACTTTAAAATATTTTAGGATCTCCATCTTTAAAATATAGTAAAGAAATCAACTTGAAGCTGAGTAGATTTTTCAGAAAAAATGTAGGAACTTCCATAAATTTAGATTGATCAAGTGGACATTTATTCCTACACTCAGGTTGGACTTGGATGAAACACACCCAGAGGTAACTTTCCCCGGATTCAAGTACTCCCTTTCATTGCATGCGTAATACTAGGTTTCCCAGTATTCTAATATCTCAAGCTTCTCCTTTGCATGGACTCCCATACTGCCTAACCTAGCTATGCCACTACTCGCAATCCAAATTTGCCTAATCGTCCATACCCAAATACTGCGTCACAATCTGTTTCTCTTGCAATTACAAATTTCATATTAAGCCCTTTTTAAAATATTGATAAAACTCTCTTATGAATAAAACCATCATTAATAAATCATCATTTTAAAACAAATCATAAATATCACGATTTAAAATAAATTCTCACGTAATTACCCTTGTAGTTGGGTTATCAAACATTTTGAATTTCTCAGGCCAATTTAAACAATTAACTTTTAAACATGCATTGATATTTGGCACTTGACAATTTAGCCTTCACCATAATTTAACTCCCAGACCTTGGTTATTACTAGAACCTTCACATTTCTAAACTATCACTTCCATATCGGAACAAGTTACCAAACCTTGCATTAACATTTCAACCACTTTGGGCTTCCAAAACCTAGTACTCGGTACCTAGTACACTTGAATAAAAAATTACTCCAAAAGACTTCCTCTTAGCTTTAACTTTCGGTGATCCCTTTCAGCTAACCAACACCTACCATAAGTGTTAATTTTCACTTGGGTCCCCAAGCCTTATAGTCTTTTGGTGTGTTGTGAGACCACACAACACTTAGGGAATTTTTACAACTAGTTACAAATGTGGTTGTAGTTTGGTCCTTTGAAGCCTAGTGCCAAAAACCTTAAAGTTTTCATGGATGCTGGGAAAAAGTCTATTAAGTAATTTTATATATGGAAGCTTATTAGGGAGATAAATATATAGTGGATTAAATAAAAATAGGTTTATAAAAAGCTAAAATATACTATTAATCAAATAAAAACATGAAATCCAATAGATACATTCGATAATATAACACATGCATACTAAAATTAGGAATTATAAAGTACCATGAACTTGTAAAATTAATTTTAGATAAATTAAAGCTTAGGATAAAGTTGTTGGGGACCCCAATAGTTATGAGGTAAGCTTAGTATGATCTTAATGACCTTCTTAGGTAGTCAATTTAATTCACTCTCTCAAATTGCCTTAAAATTTCACACAAATAATTATTTCATCATTTCTAAAAATTTCAATCCCAATATTGTTCAAGAGTCTTAATAGATCCCCTCATATTTCACTTGCAACTTCATAATGTATAAAGGAAACAATGCAAAACATAATGGTTAAAGGGGAGTTTTCCTTAGTTAGACCCCTTATGGGAATTCTATAATGTCCCATTTTTTATAGTATTGAGAAAGAGTAATATTATTTAGTTCCCTAAAGATAAAAGTATCAAAAGGAAAATTAAATAGCTTAATTATTTATTATTATTGCCTAAAGTTAATTAACAAGTAATTATTAAATAATTTATAAAGTGACTTTAGGAAATTAAGATTAATTAAAGTCACTTAATAAATGTTGATAACTGCATAGAATTGCCAATTAATATTATAAAAGGAGCTTTGGTTTTGGGGGAAGGGGAGATAATTAATATTTTCTCTTCAACATTATTTGAGAGTTTCTCAAATATGTTTTTCGAGATAGATGTATGGGAAAGCCATTTTTAGTAGTGAAACCATCTACCTAGATGTTCTTGGAAGAATTAATCATATTCTTCAGTTGGATTATATTGAAGTTTATATTTAGAATTGAAGGAGTTTTATAGTTCAGATTAATCGATATTTATACTCTAAGAGATCTCTTATTACTGATTGATTATATTTGGTCAAGAAATTATTCTCTACTGCTGTTTGAATATTTTGCTTCTTTTAGATAGGGTTAAATTACTTGCCTATATATTTATTTTGGGGTTTTCCAATTGTTAATATCGGGTGGCTATATTTTTCATTCATAAGGTGGTGCCACTTATTATCACATATTTTGGATACTTGGTATATTGATTATCGATGGTAATTGTCATGGCATATCGACTATTATGGTATTTGAATATTGGAAACTCTACGATGGGCGACAGACTAGTAAACAAATGTTACAATAAAATATAGTCATCACTGCTCTAATCTTCATATCAGTCAAAGGTTTGAAGGCAATCGTTACCTTATTAATATTACTTTGTACAAGCGGGGGTCTCATCTATTCTGAGTAAGGAACTCGATAAATTGATGTGAAAGGAGGATTGGTTTGATGTGCTTCAAAATGATATATAGACTATAATTAAGCCATCAAAATCCATTCATAGTGCTATGGAAATGGACGCATAAGCCTTTGGTGTTCAAGTGATATATCATATATTTATCCACCATTTTGTATTGGCGAGTTGAGGCCTATCATGGACTTCACGACTCAATGTTATAGGAAGGCTATATATTAATCTATATGCCACTTGTACTCATAGATACATTCTTCATTTGGACGAGTTCTCCTTTATCCAGTGCTGATTCTATCACTAATCTATCCACCAGTGTGGAGGTTATATTTCCAGTGTGGGGATTATTGCTTGCAAAATATTTATTATATGGATGGTGCTATTATATCTTCTAAAGACCAATGCTTTGGTAAAGGTCAGAATGTTCGTTGTAATCCATACATGCTCTAATATGAAGTTGTATGCTTATTTTAAATAAATGGTTAATATCTGGACTGTTCAGAATAATAACACATACCATAAAGTGATTTTTTCCTATATGTAATTCATTGCATTAATATGGAATATGAAAGCATGTTGTTTAAAAATATTAATTATTATCTCCATAAACTTACATGGTAAATGATCAGTTTTTGTTGTTAGAAGGAAAGTCATTTGAAAAGGAAATTGCATTAAATTTTTAATCAAACATATGGAAATAACCCTTAAAAATAAGCATGTGAACTGTTTGACAAAATGCTTGCATCTATCAAACTATTAGAATTCAAAAAAATCAATCAACTTGGGCAAGGGTCATTACAGTTGTATTAGAGCTAGTGTTCCTACCATCCTATAGGTTTCATAAGTGACAAAGAAAGAAGGTACTACAATAGGGAGATTGAGAAGTGGTGATAGCCAACTCAAGTCTTAGAAGGAGAAACCACCTTTGATATTTTGGGAATACACCATACATCTCCTTTTGGTAGTGACACTAGAACTCTTATACAAGTAGTGGTGCACATATAGAGGCTGAGATGGGAGAAAGAGGGGATGATAAAAGAGGGTAAGATCTTATCTATGCTTTGTTAGTTGAGCAAAGGGAAACAAATAAACACATGACTCAGTTGATGGAGTTGATGATACGAACCATGCTCAATAACTATAACAATAATAATGGGAATAACATAAATGGACAAATGGAGGAACTAATAGTCAAGGATATAATTCAGTTAATAATCAAACTCCAAATCAACATACTACACCTTCAACCTCTAGAAATTTGATGCCTATTTTTCTTCTGAGTTCAACCTTAGGAAAATAATGGACCCACATTGATAGAATTTTAGGAATAATTTAGATAAGATTGGGTTGATGTAGGACCAGGATTTGAACATGATATCTCTCTCTTCATGATTATATGGACCTCAGGATGATACATATATCTAATAGGGGTAACATGGATCAACATAATGATCTAAGAAGGAAAATTGGAAAATTGAGTTTACCTTTCTTTGATGGTTTAGGAAAGACTTCAACACATTCCTAGGTTCAAAAAGTTGATACATATTTTTAGCTTAATCGAATACTTGAAGATAAAGCCATCAAATATGTTGCCTTACATCTAGAAATAGTTTCCCATGAGTGGTGGCATCATGGTATGATCGCTATGGGCCATGACTAGATTATATCATATGCTAATTTTGTAGAAATCCTTATGAAGAGGTTTGACAAGAAGGATACAAAGCTCTATTTCAAGGAGTTGGCACAATTGAAGTAGTGGGGTACAATTGATAACTACATTGCTTATTTCTAGAGGCTTATTGTTTTGGTTACAAATATTTTAGAGAGGATATTGATTGTTCTTTTGATAGACAAATTTTTTGAACCATTAAGAGGTTAAATTAAGGCACTTAACCTACTCATATTGTAGGATGCAATAAAAAAGGTGAGAGGTATGGAGTTTTTCCACTTTGAAAACCTAAATTCAATCAAGAGGAATTCCAAATATGGATGGAAAAAAAGAAGATAAATTAGATATGAAAACTTCCAATGTTCTTAAGACTACACCTCCAAAGTTGTATTTTGACTCAAGGAGTGAGTTACAAAATAAGTTGCGTTGTACTTGTCATGAACCATGGGAACCCGATCACAGGTACCTTGGGAAAGGAAAATCATACTACATTGAGGCACTTCTGACATAGATGAAAATATAGTAGATACTAGCTCAAGAAGTAAGCATGAAGAGGCATAATGTACCATTGCCTATCTAATAGGAGGTTCTATGTATCATGCTTTTCGAGTGAAATGACTACTATTGGGACAAAAGGTAACTTATTTGGTGGACAATACGACAACTCATAACATCATTAATGAGGCTCTCGTGGAAAAGCGAGAAAGACAATCTAAGGAATTTCCAAAATTCAAGGTCATGATGGTCAATAGATTCAAAACAAGTTGCAATAGGATGGTTCAGTAGTGGAGCATCCAATTGGATGAGTACACACTCACCAATGTTTTTTATGTAACAAAGATTGATGAGACATATATTATATTGGGAATTTTTTGGTTGCACTCAATTGGTAAATACAATTAGGATTTCCAAACAAGGGAGTTGGAGTTCACTATTGACAAGAGGAAGATAGTGTTGAAGGCATGCGACAATGATGCTTAGAATGAAGTAACAATGAAGGGGTTGGAAACATTGTTTTCACATTCGAAAGTCATCTTTGATATATGTCATTTTTCCAAGATGTATTAGTCTACATTGTCTAACGTTGATGAGGAATTGATGAATATGGGAATCAGAGTGGTGTAGCGGAAGCTAGATAAGACCCTTGATGGTGAGTTTGCAAAATTTATATAGAGGATCATTGAATTTATTGTCAAGAAACATAAAGCAATAATATTTACAGGCAAGTTGCAGTTTTATGTTTACAGTAAAAGTTTGTATAGATCAGCTTGGTTGATATGGGATCCTGGAGCCAGATTTCTTGATGGAAAGCAATCTTGTGTGAGGGGACTTATAATGTCTCATTTTTAATGGTATGGAGAGAGAGTAATATTATTTAACTCCCTAAAGATAAAAATATCAAAAAGGAGAATTAAATAATAATTATTTATTATTATTACCTAAAGTTAATTTAAAAGGTAATAATTAAATAATTTATAAAGTGACTTTAGGAAATTAAGATTAATTAAAGTCACTTAATAGATGTTGATAACTGCACAAAACTATCAATTTATATTATAAAAGGAGCTTTGGTTTTGGGAAAAGGGGGGACGATTAATATTTTGTCTTCAACATTAATTTGAGACTTTTTCAAATTTGTTTCTTGGAATGGATGCTTGGGAAAGCCATTTTCGACAGTGAAGCCATCTACCCTAGATGGTCTTGACCGAAGAATCAATGAGATTCTTCAGTTGGATTACATTGAAGTTTATATTTGAAATTGTAGAAGTTTGATGGCTCACTTTGATCAATATTTGTACTCTAAGAAATCACTTATTACTGATCGATTATATTTGATCAGGAAATTATTCTCTACTACTGTTTGAATATTTCACTTCTTTTAGATAGGGAAATTACTTGCATTTATATTCATTCTGAGGTATTCTAATTATTAATATTGGATGGCTATATTTTCATTCATAAGGTGGTGCTACTATAATTAAGCTATCGAAATCCATTCATAGGGATATTAAAATAGATGCATAAGACTTTGGTGTTGGGTGATATATCATGTATTTATCTGCCACTTTATACTGGCAAGTCGAGGCCTATCTTGGAGTTCATGGCTCAATATTGGAGGAAGGCTATATATATTAATCTACATGCCACCTATACTCACAGACAAATTCTTTATTTGGATGAATTCCCTAATCTATCACTAATCTATCTGCCAATGTATGCAGGTTATATTGCTAGCGTGGGGATTATTGTCAGCAGGAATTTTATTATATGAACGATGCTATTATATCTTTTAAGGACCGATTCTTTGGTAAAGGTCAGAATGTTCATTGTAATCCATCTATGCTCTAATATGAAGTTGTATGCTTATTTTAAATAAATGCTGAATATCTGAACTGTTCAAAATAATGCCATAGACCATAATGAGACCCTTGCTTATATGTAATTCATTGCATTAATCTGGAATATGAAAGCCTGTTGTTTAGAAATATTAATTGTTATCTCCATAGAATTACATGGTAAATGATTAGTTTCTATTGTTAGAAGAAAAGTCACTTGAAAAGGACATTGCATACAATTTTTAATCAAACACAATCTGGAAATAACCCTTAACAACAAGGAAGTGGATTGTTTGAAAAAATGCTTGCATCTATAAGTGAAAATTTAGAAAAATTCATTCAACTTGGAAAGTGTCGTTACAAATTCAAGCATGGATCCACCTAGCATAAAATATTGGTAAAACTATTGAAATGAAGTTTATACCTAGAAATCAAACTAATTCTAAGTGTAGACACCTAAAGTTGACCATATTTTAAAATCGCCTAATTCATCCCATGTATATCCACTTCTACAATTGATTATTTATAAACCCAATTATTTAAAAAATCAATACTATTATCTTCCTAGAATTTTTTTAATAAATTTTAATCATTTAAGCATTTTCCTCTATACCCTAACCTTAATTTAATAATTTCAACATTTAATTGATTAATTTTATCATTCATATCCCAATCTTCCAAAAATTAAATAAATACATTTTTTTATTATTTAATTCCCAAATTCTACCTCAAATCATTAGTTGGCTAAAAAATAACTAGTTGCCTAATTAATCACTATAGCATCACAAATTGTCACCCTTGACAATTTCACACTATGTTTAGCTTCCCCCAATGTGGTTGGACCTAATTGTGCTTATAATTATCTCATTTTATGGTCGTTTTTAGAAAATTAGAATAAAATTAAGAATTAATATAATAAGTTATTTAATAAAACTAAAAGCCCAAAAATATGTCTAGTATAGGGGGCCACCGCCCTTGACTAACTTATTTTTGCCTAATTATGAATATGTTGTTGTCAACCTCTTTACATAATTATTTTTTTCAGCTTTTCGTAATTAATTTTGTGGGGAAATAAATAAATGCATATAAATATAAGTTCTTTTCACCATTTAAAAATCTAAGAAACCTAAGGTAATTTGAATTCCAATTAAGCATCCTAAAAAGCAATCAAGAGTAGAAATAAGCATTATTTTACAACACTTTTCATTAGTCAAGATTCATATTAGCAATGCTTCTAGTTTATGAGTAATATTGTTCATGTTTTGTGTTTATTTATTTTGAGTACAAACACTTGTACTTTCAATCAAGCATCCAATTATCCTTGTATGAAATGAGTACCACGACTTTAGTCCATCAAGGAAAGTAGGCTTGAGTGGTAAGTTGCAAAACTTGTTAATTATCACTTGTTTTATCCATTTATTTCTACCTGACCAATTGAGTAAGCACTCTTTACATCATCATAGCCATTGTGGAGGTGGAAACACCAAAATAGGGATTGACTTAGGCAAGCCCCTATACAAAACAAACCTTTCTCCCCTCTTTTATTTGGATGTTGTAGACATGAAGTGTATTTGGGAGAGGATTGAAGACCTAATAGCAAGATCAAGTATTCAATCTTCCCATTTAAAAATTATGGAAAGAAGAATTATTCATCAACATAAAAAGTTACAAAGTTGAGTCTAGGAGGAAAGAACCTACAAGCTATAACCTATTGAGATCTATTCATAGATTCTAGTCTAGGGTGCACAATCCCTATCCAAGAAATTTCAGCCCCAATTTGCATGCCAAGGAAAAGAATGTAGAGATAGAGGAACCTAACATGCAAATTGGGGTTGAAATTTCCTTGATTATTCTTCATCAATCCTGGGTTCATTTGTTCTCCTTTACTCTTGATTCTAGATTTGAATTTGATTGAATTGAATCTCTTTCTTGGTTTGGTTGCATTTTTTTTTTAATTTTTAATTTTAGGGTTTAATTTATGTTTCCCTTTCACTTTCCAACCACTCAATATTACTCACTATTTAGTGAATGATTTTTTGGTTGGTTAGCATTTCAATTGATGGAGGATGATGTATCTTCACAAGGGTGTGGTTTTTAATGTTAGTGCATCTATCTTCTTTGAAGTACTTATTTCCCTTGTATCAATGGTAATCTCCCGAAGAGTCCAAAGGGGGTATTGATGATGGAACTTGTGGGAAAGGTAATATTTCTATGGTGGTGTGATGTAGAAAAAGTTACCCTAGATCCAACTAGGATTAGCTTCTTTTCACTTGACTCCACATTTGGACAAAAAATTAGCTAGGGTTGATGATTAGCTTGCTGCAACAAAGGAGAGCTAATCTCCTAGGGTTTGTGTCATTTTTGAGTTGTAAAGGGGAGAAGTTTGATGTGTATTTTAACAAATATTTTTCTCATATAAAACTATATATGAAAATGCATTTTACCATATAGATGAAAAAAAAAAATAGAACAAACCCATATTTGAGAAATGGTGATAGAGAGGAACCTGTGATTGAAATCGGAGGTTGAATTGGAGGGATAGGGGTGCAAGACACCCTAGACTTGAGATACTTCCTCTTGGGATCTGAAAACTTTGAAATGTAGTTTATAGTATACTTTGTGTTTTCTATGACTCTAAGATATCAAAACTTTTGGATCTTACCTACACACATGAAAAGAGGAGGAAAGGTTGTGTTGTATAAGGCCTTACCTAATTCAAACCTCATTTTAGTATTTCTACCTCCATGATTAGAAAATGATCATGATTAAGAGGGAATACTTTAGGTCAGTCAGAGGACAAAATATAATTGCTTGAAATGATAAATTATAATTGATAATATTACCTTTGGTATGAAATCCTTGATGAAGTGATGTCACACTACAAGTTGCCACAAATGTTGATTGATGGATTCCTTGATTGCTTGGTAGACCTACAAGAGGTTAGTTCATAAAATATAGTAGATTGTTATAGATAGAATGTAGAGGATAACTCAATACATCTTCATAATTTGATCATAATAAGTCCTCCTTTATAATCATATTCTTTCTCCATTTTATTTATTTTTTGTTCAAATGAGAATAAAACATGTTTATGTATGCATCCTAATTGATATTTTCAAATATATGCTAACCTAGGATCTTCTTAAACCACCAAAGACCAACACCAAAATTCAAATTTGAATTAGGAAACCTTTAAGGTAAAGAGTTCCCAACACCATTGACTGGGTGATTTTTACTCAAATTTATTGGGATGTCAATATTTAAATATATTTGATCAATCTGGCCCTAAAACAAATAAATTATTATTATACTTAATGTTTTAGGAAAAATAGGGTGTCAAGGTAGTGTGAAATTGTTAGGGGTGGCAATTTATGATGCTACAAATGGAAATTAATTTTAATTTTGTAAAAGGGGTTAAAATTCAATATGGTGTTAAGAAGATTAAGCCAAGCAAAAAATGAATTTATTTATTTCAGAATTTGCGGGTTACCAAATTCTACAAAGTTCTTTGTTTCAAAGTGTGGAGAAAATTAGAATTTGGAGGAGGATTTGGAACAATCAATTCAACCTCAAATTTAGACAACCTAGAGGAAGAAAATATGGTCAGAGTATCTCTTTTACCAATATAATCTCCATTTATCCCAATCTAGAGATGTTACAGGTTATAAGGAAGGAAGAAAATAGACTTAAAAAATGTTATATTTTTTGTTTTCCTAGACAATAAATGTTTGTTATCTAGGAAATTTCTTATGATTGGATTGAATTTTTTTTGAAAATCCTAGATAATAAATTTCTTTTTCTATGAAATTTCTTATGATTAGATTGATTTTTTTTGGAAAGGAAAATAGGGATATTCTATAGTTTTTTAAATCAAATTAGGTTGGGTTTTTAATAGAGCCTAAACCTTGTTACAAAGAAATCAAAGAATCAAAAAATAAAAAATGAAACCAAGTTTCCCAAGATTGAACATTACTAGATCCAATCCTATGCTCCTTCACACCCAAATGCTTGGTACACGAATAACTGTATAATAATTGAGGAAGACACTTTCTTCCAACTTTGTATAAATTTCCATGTAGAGTTAACATCCAAATATGGAAATATTTGATAATAAGAATGAGAAGCACCCTAAAGGGCTAATCAAATGGCATTATCTAATTTGAAGAGCAATATGGAGTTGTCAAAAACATCATCTCAACAACAATCAAATGATGGTTTGAAGCTCACAAAAGAAATAGGTTTTTGATCATCACTAATATTAGCTATAGGATTAGGAGGAATCTTACCAAAGCTAGTAGGAGAAGTTTCTAAAATGGATGAGAGAGGCTTTGGATCCCTTGAATCATCTATTGAATTTTAAAGATATACCATTCACTAATTAGGAAGATAATTTTTCTACCAAGTAGGAGAATATTGATATGAAACTCAATGGAACAATTTGAGGCCAAGTGCCCAATATAAAATAATGCCTACATCAAAAGGAAATTTCCTCATAATCAACCAACTAAGACCAATATTGGTCATTAACCTATAGAAAAATTTCACTTCATAAATATTTTGACAAATCAAATTCCACCAAGGTGTGAGAAAATGAAATGAGGAAAATTATTAGAAGCCAATTCCAACTTAAATAATCTACCAAGATCATTTTTTTAATAAAAAGAGGGGTAAGAACTTTTATTAATCAGCAAGAGAAGTACATATCATAAAGTAAAAGAAAGCCCGAAAGGGCCAAGAAACAACAAACAAGAGATCAAGAAGCATTAATGCAACATTTCACATCCTCGGTAACCTAGCCCTCCAAGTCTTGAGCAAGGTCCCTTAGTAAAATATTCCAATCATCCACCAACCAAGTCCCATTCTTTTCAGAAGCCCATTTAGCCAACCCATCAACTACCTTATTCCATTCCTGAGGAATATGGGAGAAGGTGACAAAATCTAGTAACTCTCCAAGGCTAGTAATTTTTTTGGACATCACAGCAAGTTGCCAACTAACCTCATCAAAATGTCATCTATTTATCAAGTCTACCACTACTTGAGAATCAGATTCACAAATAATCTATTTCCAACCGAGAGCATATGCCCTCTTCAAGGCCAAAATAATTTCCAGGGCCTCCATGAGGTTGTTAGAGTGTTGCCTCGTATACTCTGAAAAAAAAGGACACAACTACCCCAGAACTATCTCTACCCACCCAACCAACACGAACATGCCCAGGGTTAGCTCTTGTAGACCCATCTATGTTTATTTTCAAGACCTCGGTGGGAGGAAGC
Source organism: Sequoia sempervirens (assembly GCA_007258455.2). Taxonomy (NCBI): domain Eukaryota; kingdom Viridiplantae; phylum Streptophyta; class Pinopsida; order Cupressales; family Cupressaceae; genus Sequoia; species Sequoia sempervirens. Next base: position 131,436,716 of record VDFB02105785.1, on the reverse strand, counting down.
ATCCAATGTCCTCCCCTAAAGACCTTCCCTCTAGAGCACCTACCCCACCCAACCTTAGGCCTTCCAGTACTACCAATATAAATCCCTAGAGTAAAAATTAATCTAGTATCCCCAGGGTCCACCAGTACTGAAAAATAACGTTTAACATGCACAGTCTCTTGCAAAGCCCCAAGAATGCAAGCCCAAACTTGGCCCACCAGTAACTTCCTATCCAGAAAGATCCTTCAGTTGCACTCTAGTCAAATCTGCCAAATAATTAGACTAGGACCAATATGCCAAGCTATATGAAAAATAAAGTCTTCGCCAGAATAGGCCCAATATTTTACCAGAGCTCACCAAGATAAAGATGCCTGTACTGCAAATTTCATGCCCCCCACCAAAAATGCCAAATAGTCCTAGCAAAAGGGCACTCAAACAAAAGATGAGAAACAATCTCAACATCTTTAAGCCAAAGGAATCAAAATGAGGTACCTTGGAAACCCTGCTTGTAGAGGTTTTCCCAAGTCAAACACCTGACATACACCACAAGCTAAGAGAAAAAAACACATTTTGGCCAAGAGAATTTATTCCAAATATTTTTCCACCAAGGAACCTCAACACTGCCTAAATCCTATCTATCCAAAGCATGATACCCTAAATCAACATAGTACTTACCTTTAGGATCTATACCCCAAGCCAACACATCCCTCTCTAGAATAGAACAACACACTCTATAAACTAAAATGGAAGACAAGTCTCTCCTATCCTCCAATGATCCACCCATGGGCCACTCTTGCATATCCTTCCACTGATAAATGATAGCCTACCCCAATGCCTGAGGGACTTTGAAATCCATCACTCTGCTCCAATCAACCTAAACAAAAATCCTACAAAAATTCCCCAAGTGAGAATGTGAGGAAAGGATAGGCAGGAAGCCATTCCAAGAGTCATGCCAAAAGAGAGCATTAGAACCTCTTTTGTAGATCCATAACAGGCCTTGTTTAACTAGTGGAGCTCCCCTCTTGAGAGTTTCCTAGATCATAGAGACTTTCCCCAAAAGAATAAAGTGAGGAACCTCAGCACCATCCACCTCCCCAAGATACTTGAAGGTAAGGATCTTAGCCTAGGTTTGATGCTTATGTTAACACCACCTCCAATACAACTTAGCAGCCAAAGCTTTCCCATTCCAATCTACTTTGTGCAATCCCAAACCACCATCTTGCTTTGGCCGACAAACAACTTCCCACTTAATTAACCTCCACTTCCTCGAGAGGAGATTACCCAACCAAAGAAACTACCTACAAAGCCCCTAAAAATCCTTGATGAAGCCTAAGGGAGAAGTCATCACAAAACATCTATATATAGGTAGAGCCTAAACTATAGACTTCAACAGAGTGATTTTCCTAGTTGTAGATAACCATCTATAGGTCCAATGCTAGACTATCCCTCATAATTTATCAATCACCTCCTACCAAAAATGCCTCGGAGGTGGGTGTACATCTAGAGGAATACCTAGATAGGTAAAGGGAAGCTTCCCCACCTAAAACCTTAAGATCCTGGCAATAAGTTGTTGTATAAGCTTGGGGGTATTAAAGAAATAAATGCAAGACTTACTTTCATTAATGCTTTGTCCTGAGGTAGCTAGATAACAATCCAAAGGCTGATGAAAAGCAACTACTTCATCCTCCTTAGCAACACCCATCAAGGCCGAGTCATCCATGAACTGATGATGGGTTTGAGGAGAGAGTGAGTTGTTCCATTTCCATCCTTGAATGTGCCCAACCACAACCTGGGACTTAATGAACCTGCCCAAACCCTCAACCATCAAAATGAACAAATATGGGGATAAGGGATCCCCCTACTGGAGACCTCTAGAAGCACCAAACAAATATGAGGACTCTCCATTTATGAGAACAAAAAATGAGGGTGTCTTCACATAGCTCATGACCGAATCAATCCACTCACTATTGAACCCAAAAGCTCCAAGAATTTTGATCAGAAAACCCCATTTAACTCTGTCATAAGCCTTAGCCATGTCCAACTTTATGAATATAGCCTTTTCCCTCGAAGAGGCCATGGAATGATTAGTCTTCATCACAATAACAACTCCATCTAGAATCTGTCTATCCGCTACAAAGCCCCCTTGTTTCTCCATGATTAACTTATCCAACCAAGGCTTTAGGCACTCAACAATTAGTTTTGTAATGATTTTATACACCACGTTATACAAAGAAATTGGTCAAAAAAGATCCAAAAAATTGACACCCTCATGATTTGGAATAAGGGAAAGGAATGTGGCATTCATGGCTCTCAACATTTTCTTATTCCTTAAAGACTCCTGCACAACCTCCAACAAGTCAAGATTGATCACTTCCCAAAATTCTTGAAAGAACTTGGTCGAGAACCCATTTGGACTAGGAGTCTTCCCCTTTTTCAGCTTAAACACCACATCCTCTAACTCCTTCAAAGATATAGGTTGGAGAAGAGAGGAATTCATTTCCATAGTCACCAAAGGAGGGATGCAAGCCAAAATAGTGTCTTCCTCCTCATTGGTAGGTGGAGTATCTTCAGAAAAGAGATCACAGAATAAGCGAACTACTTCATTAGAAATTTCCAAAGAGGAAGAAAGAATAGATCCCTCAGGAGAGTGAAGAGAAGAGATAGTGTTACCCTATCTTCTAGCCTTTACCAAGTTATGAAAGAAGGAGGTATTCCTGTACCCTTCTTGAAGCCAATCAATACGATTTTTTTTTTGCAAAAAATTTCCTCACGAAGCTCCCATTCCTCTAGATCTTTGAACACATCATCCTCTAACTTGCTCAAGGCTGCATCAAAACCATGCTCCCTAATCTACCTGGTAATAGAATCCAGGTGTTCTTGGGTGATCCTTTTTTCTTGAAACACATTTCCAAACTAATGCTTATTTGAATGCTTTAGTTTATACTTCACATATTGAAGCCTCTTCATAAAGGTGTACATAGTAGTACCAAAATTTGGTTGACCTTCAACCCACCATTTAGAAACTAAGTCAAAAGACCCTCCTCCTTGAGCCACATAAGCTGAAATTTAAAATTTTGTTTCTTAGAAAAACTAGCCAGATGAGTAGAGAATTTGATCAGCCAATGATCTGATCCCCGCCAATCTAAGATTTTAGAGGTTTTCAACCACTTGTCACTAACCCAAAAAATTGGACACAAGAAACCTATCTAATCTTTCAGAAATAGCTTTGTCCCACAGGCTCCTAATAGTCCAAGTAAATGTGCCATTCAAGGGTTTGATATCCACAAGCCGAAGCTAAGCTGAATTCTCCCTAAGAAGATCAGAAGAGGGGTCTAGATGAGGCACTCCACCCTTTTCTCCTCAAGAGAGACAATTGCATTGAAATCACTTGCCATAATCTAGGGAAGAAAGGGATCCAACAATCTAGAAAAATATATATAAGACAACAAAAGAATCTTACCAGGGACATCTATCAGAGCATAAATATTGGATAGAAAGACTCTTTCCCTCATCTCCAAAATAATCACAAGAGAAATAGAGAACCTACTGGAGAGCCACCAAACCGAAGAGATTCATTAAGGATCCCAGAAGCAAGCAAGACCTTCAGAGCTCCCTTGCGCACCCACACACTGACATAAACCTCTATTCCAAATATTAGAAGCACTATGCATCATGCTATCAACAAATAACTTCATCTCCTAGAGAAAAACCAAATCTAGAGAATGAGCACTGACCAAGTCCCGAATAGCCTTTTGTCTAGGGATACTATTCATACCCCTCACATTCCATGAAAGCACAATCATCATGAAGGTTGAGAGAAGTGAGTATCCAAGGTCTTCACCAATCCAAATTCAACCAACATCTCACCAGCCAACTTAAATTTCTCCTGATCCTTCTTCCTACCCACCTTTTGGGGTTTGTCAGGAGCACTCTTATTTAGGGACTTTTGTTGCACACCCAAAATATGGGAAGTAGCAAAAGCTTTACTCCTGCTAGAGCCTCTAGAACTCGAACCTCCAGTAGAGCATGCACCTACATTAGTAGAGACCAAATAAGTACCAACACCACACACGAGTCCCCAAGCCCAACTTCAGGGGAAAGAACAGAAAAGTCATTTACTTCCCCATGAGCCTTCGTAGTTCCAAAATCCAAAGACATAAGATCCATAGGCTCAAGATTATGAGAAGTAACGAGGGTAGCATCCACATGCATGTTAGGAGAGACCCCATCCTCATGGTCTAAACCATTCAATGCATCAAACCTATTGAATACCCCCTCCTCCTAGTGATCTCGAAAAGTCCTCTTCTACCCTCGACCTTTATTTCATGGCCTAACAGGTATGAACCCATTTTTATCCAAAGTCATCCCCTACGTGGGTTCTTTTCCCTTTTCAGATCTTGAATTTGATGGAGACATCCCATTCCTGAATTACCCACATCAGTAGCATGCAAACACCTTCTTTGAAGATGACCATACTCTCAGCATAAACGACATCTAAATGACAAAGTTTTGTAATCAAGCAGCTACGTCCATGAACTATATCCCATTGTTAGATCAATAAAGTCAGGAAAGGGCTAGCTCAAGTCAATCTCCACACAAACACAAGCATAGGAAAAGATCCTCTTCTCGAGAGTTTGTTGAGAGGGACTAATCAATTTTCCCAGATGGAAATGGACTACAAAATGTCACTCCTCTAACATTCAAGTGGCAGCTGGGGAAGGTGCACCCACACTGAGACCTTGGACAACAACTCCTCTACTGAATTAAAGCTCGCATGCCATGGTTTAATGAACAATCCAACTTGATTGTAAAAGTACAGGCCACCCTCAAAAGCCTTATTTCGATCTAAGACACATGAAAAATCCACCAAGAAGAAATTATTTGCAGCTAACAAAATCTAGAAATCCGCCTTTGGGTTCCAAGTCTTTTGAATCCAA
>VDFB02105785.1:131223835-131431700 GCA_007258455.2 Sequoia sempervirens | reverse complement strand
ATTTAAAAGCAATTTCGCTTCAAGTATGAACAAATGGATTTATTATTATTATTATTATGAATTTTTGTATTATATGTGTATCTAGATGATTATAGACCTTGTTTATAGTTTCGTCAATAAACAAAATAGGGAAAGAAATATATTGTTTTATTATGAAATTACAATTAAATTGAAATTGATGATATAAAATGATCGTTAAATTTTATCACTTGAATGTGTTGGTAAATTAATGGATTTTTCAATGAATGTTTAAATAGTGTTTAGTTGAATTGCCTAGAATGTTCTTGGAGACTAGTATTTTCCTAGTTGGTTGTATTTCCTATTATGTTGTTTTCTTATTGAGGTGATTTTATACTTGGTCATGTTTTGCATATGTCGGGAACCCGCTCCGTTTAAGTTGCTCTTATTTGGTAGTTGGTTCTAGGCTTCTAGAGGTAGTGGGAAACTGGCTCATGTTGATTTTCCTTGATTGGACTTGGGATCATTTGATTGAATTACTAGTTTGAACTCCGGAGGGTGCTACTGGATGTAGTAGTGTTGTCTTTTGTTATGATTGTTGGTGAGATGGTCTATGCCTCACATTTTTATTTTGACTCGTGACTTTTGGTGTTTTGTCCTTTGGTACACCCTTGATGTTGTTAATTTTATTTTTGGGTTATTAGGGAGAGTGGATTGTCATGGGGTCGGTGCACAAAGGGGTAGCCTGAATAACCCATGAACAAGTTGGTTAAACTAGTGAAAACATAATAAAACACACTAGTGGGTTGGGTAGGTGAACATAACTAAAGATAATTCAAATACCTCATCCATGCCATTAGTGCTTTCATAGACTAAGCATGAGCTAAGAAGGCCATGGTCGGCAAGGTCGCTACCTCATCCTCATCAGAGGCTAGTAGTCCAGCATGTATCACCCTATGGGGCCGACACTTGGCAAGGGAAGCCAAGATAACCATAGATGGGGGTCAGCGCATATTGAGAGGCAACCAAGATAACTTGTAATAGCTAGTCATGTGATGACACTCTCCCATAGTACCCCTTGCCATTGTCTTTATACAACTCTGGAAGTAGTCATCTTGTTGTAGTCCTTGATGTTGTTGATTGTTATGTTCTGGTTGTTTTTTTGTGGTTGTTCTGCTCATTTGTCTTGGATGTTGGTCTTTCTTGTCTACTCCTAGCATGTGGGGTTGGACCTTTGGGTCCACACAGTCGGGTGGAACATGCTATGCACCCCATTGGGTTCCCTACCAGTGTTCGTCCAGTGTAGTGTTACACTAATGCAGAGTGTTCCAGAGTTCACTATACTTTCAGATGTATATTCCTTATTTTTTTCATGCTCATGTATTTGATGTACTACTCCCACGTTGTGTTGGAAAACAATTATGTAAACTTATGCTATTGAATGATGCAATGTAATGGAACAGATGTAATGTATATGATACCTTTGTATTCCTTATGTGATTAGTGATTGGGGTTGTCATCCTTTTGTTGTGTTATATCTGTGGAAATATGCTCCTTTGTGTTCTAATGATTATAATGTATATCTATGGTTATTGAAATTGAGTTAATCTTGTTCATGTTGAGTTTTCACATGTGAATGCTTCTTAATGATGGAATTATTATGGATGTATGGTTTTGTGAATGGATGCTATATCATGGTTTATTATTATAAACTTGGAGTACGTTTGTTATCATATGTTATGGGTTAAGGTTACATAATTTCTCCACGTGTACCCCTAAGGACATAGGTTGTTAGTGTATCTAATTTCATTGAATTTCATGCATTGGAACTTAATGTACATTTCATATATGTTAACTTAAAAAAAAAAATTTATGTGGTATTTTTTGTCTTAGTTGTCCTTTGGGGTTCATGCATTGAGGCATTACATCCATGGCTTCAAGAACTTTAGAAACCAAAATCCCAAGGTCTAGAAGCGAGGCTCTGAACCGTGAAGCTAAGTCTGAGTTCAGCCAATAGTACATTTTGGACTCCACAAAAGTTTCCCCAAGGACGAGTCACATGTTTGATTTGGTAGCCAAAGTCCTAAGATAGAAAAACTTATTCATCCTTTAGGTCATAATCCAACCAAGGAAGCCATTCTAGTGGTGAATGCAAGTCAAGAAGATGGGAGTATCCATGGCCTGGAAGCAATAAAGCATAAGTAGAGTATAAAAGAAAAAATAATTGAAGAAAGCTAAAAAGAAGTGAAGAATACGAAAGAGAAGTGCAAAATTTATAAAAATCCATGAGAAATCTATGGTACATAATTGCCTGGATAGAAATCTTAGGAAATGCAAGTTGAGGTAGCAATAGGACACTTTTCTCCATGGTTACTCATAGAATTGGTGACCATTACTTCAAAGTTTTCCCAATACAAAGCTCACGAATCAAGCAAATTGAAGATTTCAAAATTTAATGGTGGTCATTTTAGTCTATTTTATCGAGCTATATTAATCATAAAGATGTCCATGTGTGCATTGCAGAAAGGAAAATTAAGTTGGTGAGGTGGCACACATCGACATGTGGATAAATTAAAGGAAATAATATGTGTGTTAAAGCGTGCAAATTAAATGCAGAGTATTGTGGTTAGACTTAAGTGTAATCATGACAACTATGATGTATTAATGTTAGTGCAACATCGTCAAGTCGGAAGTGCTAGCCAAGTTTATTTTAGTGGTTTGCTATAAAATTTAAAATGGAAGGGTGGTAACCGATGTTTCTAAATTTAGAATTAATTTAGTGATTGAATTACTTGCAGCTAAATTTTAACTTATGCATATTTTTTGATAGATAGAAAATTGTAGTTAGCTAGAATTTGGCATAAAGATGGTAAAATTTAGCTAGAAAATCACACCTACAAGGAATAATTAAATGAGTTTTTGAGAGTTGGTGAAACAATGAAGGGATTTGCATTGAGTGAAAAATCAAAAGGCGACCTTCACTACCACTATAATTCCCAACCTAATAGTGGGCTTCATTGCCTGCAAGTTGAAGTAAATGAGCTTATAAAGAAATATCAAAAGAAAAAAATGAATATTAAAGAAATATCAAAAGAGAAAATTCAACTCTTTAGGTTATCCAAATATCTCTACTAGGGCTATGGACGCTTGGCTGGTAGTAGAGCTATGTTTGGAAGAATTACAGAGATAACCTTATCAAGGCTATGGATGCCTGAATAGCAGCAAGGCTCTATCCAAGGTTATCTTTGGAGGATTACCAAATTATGTAGTTCAATGTCAATGAACTAGTTTTTTCACCAAGTTCTAAAGACTGAAATTAATCAAAGAACACACTAATACTTTTAAAAGAAATTTTAGAATCTTTATGCAAGAATTTAGGTAAAGGTAAGGAGTTATCATTGGAAAATATGTATAAGTTATAATTTATAGCGGGTGATCTAATCCTAGATTTCTTTTAGATTTGGTTTTATTGGTTGCAAGTTGTGTGGTCTCACAACATACCCAAAGATTGTAAGACTTGGGGAACCAAGTGAAAATTAACAATTATGGTAGGTGTTGGTTAGTCGAAAGAGATCACCGAAAGTTAAAGTTAAGAGGAAGTCTTTTGGAGTAATTTGTGATTCAAGTGTATCGAGTATCAGGTACTAGTTTTTGGAAGGCCAAAGTGGCTAAAATGTTAACGCAAGGTTTGGTAAGTTGATCCGATCTAGAATTGAAAGCCCGAGAAATGTGAAGTTTTTGGTAATAACTAAGGTCTGGGAGTTAAATTCTGGTAAAGGCGAAATTGTTGGGTACCGAGTACCAGGTATTAATGCATGTTTAAAAGTTAATCATTTGAATTGGCTTGGGAAGTTCAAAATGTCTGGTAACCTGCCTAAAAGGGATAATTACATGAGAATGTATTTTAAAAGTGTGATATTTATGATTTGTTTTAAAATTATGATTTATTAATGATGGTTTTATTCACATGAGAGTTTTATGAATGTTTTAAAAAGGGATTAATATATGGAATTTGTATTTGTAGGAAAAATAGATTGTGATGTGGTACATTCAAGGATTCCATACAAAGGAGGAGCTTGAGATATCAAAATACCGAGAAACCTGGTATTATGCATGCAATGAAAGGGAGTACCTGAATCCAGGGAAAGTTACCTCCAGGTGTCTTTCATCCAAATCTAAACCTAGGTGTAGGAACAAGTCCACTTGATCATTTTGAATTTATGAAAGTTCCTACATTTTTTTCTCAAAATCTACTCAGCTCAAACTTGATTTCCTAACTATATTTAAAAGATGGAGATCCTAAAAGATTTTAAAGTGCTGAAGAAAGTTGACATATGTTAACTTATTCAATAATTCTCTTGCCAGTTGTCATATTCCATATGCCTTGTTGTGATTCATCCCTTGGATTCCCTCTCGTGTGTTGGTTGAATTTCCTGAGTCTCTTATTTCTATAAAAAGTCAAGAGATGTTTCATTTTAAGTTAAGTTCAGAATTTTTGGATGTCGAAGAACCAAAACTTTTTCAAGTTTTGTTCTTTTTCTTGTTTTTTGTTCCATTCCAGATTAAAAACTTGTATGTTTCATTAGAAGTTAATCAATATTAGAGCCAATTTGAAAGCTATCTCCTAATATGAAATCTTATGTAGTTGATTTTTTGTTCCTATCAGACAAGACTATGTGTTGCGTCATTTAAGGGTGCATACAAACACTATCTAGTGGGAAATAATCCCCCCTCTTTTTAAAATATCACATAATTTTGTGCCTAGCTGTGAAGCAATCTAGTGACATATGGAATGGTTTTCTCTAGTTTGGTTATTTCTTGAGGCATGCATGGATAATACCTAGTGCATCATTTAAGGGTGCATATAGACACTAGCTGGTGGCAAATAATCCCCCCTCTTTTTAAAATCTTGCATCATTTTTTGCCTAGTTGTGAAGCAATTTGGTGGCATATGGAATGGTTTGCTCTAGTTTAGTTATTTTTTGAGGCACATATGGATAATACCTGGGAGAAATTTTAATTTTTTAGTAATTTGTTATGTTTTATTTTAGAATAGATGTTTAAATTTCATAAAATGTTTCAAAAAAGAAATGAATGCATGGAGTTTTATTGCAAATCTTTTGATTCCATGATATTGTTGGATGCTTAAAGCTAAATATACTTGGATTAATGTAAGTTATTTAAATTTCATGAAATGTTATTGTAAATTTTTTGATTTCATGAAGTTGTTAAATCACCAGACTGAGATCTTCTTTTTCTTGTCTTTATGATTCCTTTGAAAACCTGAGACCTAAAAACCGTTTACCCCTCATGATTAGCAACATTATCACAATGAACCCTGATGCAAACCTAGTATAATCAAGACCTAGCATAAACGAGACTTGGGATTAAGTTGAGTTAGCCTAAGATTTAGGTTGCCCTAGTGTAATCTTTGAAGTACAGATAGGTTCTTGTGGTGTGTCTATGAGGATTTATCTGCATTGTTGGTGTGCAACTAACATCATCGTCAACACTAAGCTTATAATCTGATGAAATTTAGTTTGGTATCTCCTTAAAGGCAATAATTCTATATCCATTGTTTATTTTTATCTATAGGTGCATATGTTCCAATAATTTTTTTATATCATATTATTAATCCCAACTCTTCTTATTACCATTTATTGTTAGGATAATTAGATATTATTTTAGGAGGGTAAAAGTACAAAGTTGTGTCACACTTTTATAAAGGAAACAACCAACATTAATCCAACTTTTAAACTTGAATCACTAAAAAATGCATATATGTTTTGAATTTTGAAATGATGTAAACTAATAAAATGTGTAATTTTTTTACTATGTTTTATTTTTATATTTTTTTGAAAATATTAAAAAATTATATAAATACAGTCTTTTATAAATTTACACTATAATTTAGTTGTTGATAAAATGTTGAAAAATGAAATTACATGAGACGTCGATCTTTATATACTATTTTTTTTCTTTCAAATAGTGTGTGTGTATTTATAACTTGAAACTTTAGTGCATGGATATGTATTTTTAATTTTCATAAATACATATTTTTAAATAAATATTAAAATGTGTGTATAAAAATAGAGTTGTTTCCATTTGACATCAATGTAGCATCGTAAATTGTCACCCCTAAAAATTTCACACTACTTGGACACCCTATTTTTCCTATAATATTAATTATATTCATAATTTATTCATTTCGGGGTCAGATTAAAGAAATAAATTAAAATTCTAGACAAATTTGAGTAAAAAGTACCTCATCTAGGGTGTGGGTACTCATGAATTTAAAGGTGACCCATTTTAAATTTGAATTTCGGTTTTGATCTTTGGAGTACTAAAAATATCCTAGGTTGGACTATAATTCAAAATATCAATTGGGCTGCATAGTTAAACAAGTTTTATTCTCAATTTAACATTAGAGAGAAGGAGAAGGAGATGATTATGGATAAGTATCTATTATGATCAAATTATGAAGATGTATTGAGTTATCCTCTACATGCTAGCTACATCAATCTTCTTTTTTTTTGGACTAACCTTTTACAAAATTGTATATCAAGAAATTCAAGCATCCATCAATCAACTTTTGTGGAAAATCATGGTGTGGACATCACTTTGACAAGGATTTCATACGGGTATGTGCAGGATCATGATGGGCCAAAAAGAGGCAATATGATGGGTATTTGTAGGGTATGTGGCTGACAACTTTTTTTTAACCCAAAATTGATGAAATGAAAAGGGTTTTTAAAGGAGATCCTCAGCTTTCCACCAATAATAATTATGCTTTACTTTGAATTTAATAAATAATTATTATTTATTTTCTATTTGAATTATGTCTAAAGTGTTGATTGATAGATTGACAAAAAAACATCTATAGCTTTCAAACGGTATCACATTTTTTGAATTCAAAAGATGTATCACATTCTATGTTACTCATACTATAGGACTAAAAAAGAAAAAATGAATTTCATAAAGTTTTGACCAAGTTAATGTGGTCAGACATACAAGTTTTATATTTTTAAAAGTTCTAATAAAAAATCATAATTAATTATTTACTTGGAAAAAAAGTACAAAAAAATGCATCACATCAGGACATGAGTCCTCTACTTATGTCTAAAATATTATAAAAAATATTATCATTTTATTGTGGTTATGGTGGTTAGACAAACACCTATTTCTTATTTTTTCCCTAAAATTTAAGTACTCTTGCATTGAAATTTCAAATTTTCACCATTTGAATAGATTTTTTTTTTTTTTTTTTAAAACTTGTATTTTAGAAACTACATTCAATTTTCTATAGATTCTATTCTTACATATTTTTAAAATAATATAGATAACTTATTCAAATTTTTATGTCAAGTTGCCTAACTCTGATTTTTCTGAATTTTTTGCCACTTAAAGGTCTATTTTTTCCATGATGATCTTGCACATACCCATACAAAGGTAGTATTATTATTTATCATTTGATTTCAGTCAATTATTGTTATTTGGCCTCTATCTGACCTATGGTAATCCCTCTTAATCATCATCATTTGTTGTACATAGAGGTGGAAACACCAAAATGGGGTTTGAATTAGCAAAGCCCCTATACAACATAACCTTTCTCCATATTTTCATGCACATGTAGGTCAAATCCAAAGTTTTCATCAGTGGGAAGCTATAAGAAACATAGTGTAGATTGTAACATAACATTTGAGATTTACAAATCTTGAAAAGGAAACATTTCTAGTCTAGGGCACCCACACTCCTATACCTACAATTTGGGCTCGTATTTTAGTCATAGGTCCTTTATGTCACCGTTTTTTAGATATGTGTTTGTTTTTTTAGTTTCCATTTTTATTTGTGATAAATTATATTTTTGGATCTAGGGTTTATGTCATTTAGGCTTATTAAAACGCATATCAAAATTCTCATCCTTGCAACTTAAAATGACCAAACCCTAGGATATTGGCTCTCCATTGTGGCAATAAGCCAATCATTAACCCTATTTGATTTTTTGTTCAAAATTGAAGTCAAAGAAAAAGAAGTTGATCCTAGTTAATATACTTATTAGATCTAGGATTCCTTTTCCTACTTTACATTTTAGTGATCCCAACATATCCTACACTTACATTTTTATATTTTCAATATAAATTCTAAAAGTTGATCAAAAACCTAGGTTATTTGAAGGTCTTGTTGTAGATTTGTATTTTTTTCATTCTCAAAAATTAAACATCTGCATTCTTTGTTCATTAAGTATAAAAGACCTTGGTGAATTCATTTTAGAACAAAATTGCAAAATATTTGGCTTTAATCTCATTATTTTAGATCTAATTTTCCTTATTTATGGCTTAGATTTGAGTTACTTCATTTCAATTTGTAAATGTTATATGTTTTATTTGGGAAAATATATCATTTAGAATATTTTATTCATTGTCAAAACATAATTTTAAACACATTTGTCTATATTTTCATTAGCATATTAGTTTTATCAACACCTCATATCTCTTCAAGGTACTTATTTGTGTATCTCATTTCATCCATAATCTCCTTTGAATGCTTAAATTCCATCATTCATGCTTGCATGTGTCATCAAACTAGGGCATATTAATTTTTTGAACAATATCAGTTCTCAAACCTGGGTTTTCACATAATCATACTTTCAAACTATTACACATTTGTTCCTATTCTAAAAGTTCCCAAAAACTTGATTTGTAGTCTAGGGAACCCATGCCCCTAACCAATCAGTTTAGCATCAATTTATTTGTGTGAAACCCTATCTATGATCTTTGTTCAAATCGTATTATTGTTTTTGGTAGTTTGTTCTGAAAGTTCTAGATTCTATTTCTTTGGTCCTAATTTGTCTAGTTCACTACATTTTCATAAAAATATATATATATTTTCAAAGATGATCAAAATTTTACCAACTTTCTTGGTTCTACCTTGGAGATAGCAGCCAAATAGCATTTTGTGCCTAAACTTTGTATCTTGTAAGATATTTCCCTTTACCTCTCTCAAGAGATGTCTTGATCCAGTTATTATTATCATTTATCCTCTTTCTCATGTTCCAAAATATCAAACTATACATTCCATCATTATTGCACCTTTATTAAACCAATCTAAATCTCTTCACCATATCCTAATCTTTGTAAAATAACTCACCCAAATATGTTGTAACAACCAAACTATCATGCAGTGTCTCACATATATAACACTAGAAATAATAATAAACCAAAGAAAATGCAAAACTTTATTCCATTTCCTCAAACTATTCTCCCTCTTGCACGTTATCTTCCTCAACATAATGGAAAAGAGTATGATCTTATTGAGAAACTTCATAATACTCCAGCCAAGATCTCTCTTTGGGATTTAATTCAAATTTCACCTACATACCACAAGATGCTCCAAGAGTCTTTGCAAAATATTGATATTCCACCTTATATCAAACCAAATGATATATCATCATTATTTGATTGTATGCAGGAAACAAAGTTGGATATGGCATTCCATCAACATTATTTACCCTCTCTTGAGATTCAAAATTAAAATAATTCTCTCATTACTATTGTCATCATTAATGATAAAATAATTCAATGTACTCCAATCGATAATGGATCCTGGGTCTTAATGTTTGTAGCATTGATCTTTTAGATAAGATGGGTGTGGATAAAAATCCTATAAAACCTAATAATATTTATATTCATGGCTTTGATAATGTTGGTAGGAAACTATTGGGTACAATCACACTACCCATTAAGGTATGACCTGTGATGTTTCCTACCCTTATCCATGTCATTTTGGGTCCTCTTTCATAATCTTCTTTTTGGTAGACTGTGGATTCATGTCATGTAGGGAGTCCCATCTACTCTTCATTGTACAATGAAGTATGAATATAATAAAAAGGCAGTTAAAGAAGATCCAGAAGTTTATTTATATGTTAAATACAAACACAACATTTCTAATTATCTTATTACTTTTATTCCATCTTCAAGATTTGAACCATTACCTTCCATTGATAAGACAGGTATCTGCAGGATCATCATGGAAAAAATAGGCCCTTAAGTGGTAAAAAATTCAGAAAAATCAAATTTAGGAAACTTGACGTAAAAATTTGAATAAGTTATCTATATTATTTCAAAAATATGAAAGAATATAATTTTTAGGAAATTGAATGTAGTTTCTAAACTACTAGGTTTGTTTAAGAAAAAACAAATCTATTTGGTGAAAATTTAAAATTTCAATGCAATGGTACTTAAATTTCAAGGAAAAAATAAGAAGTAGGTGTCTTTCTGACCACCCTAACCACAATAAAATGATAACATTTTTTTATAATATGTTAGATATAAGTAGAGGACTCATGCCCCGATGTGATGCATATTTTTTTGTAATTTTTTTCCAAGTAAATAATTAATTATGAATTTTTTATTACAATTTTTTTTTAAATATAAAAACTCGTATGTCTAACCACCTTAACTTGGTCAAAACTTCATGAAATTCATTTTTTCCTTTTTTAATCCTATATTATGCAAAGAATAGAATGTGACGCATGTTTTGGATTCAAAAAATGTGATACCATTTGAAAGTTATAGATATTTTTCAATCAGCCTATCAATCAAGACTTTAGTTGTAATTTGAATAAAAAATGAATAATAATTACTTATTAAATTCAAAGTAAATCATAATTTATATTGGTAGAAAGTTGAGAATATCCTTTAAAAACCCTTTTCATTTCATTAATTTTGGGTAAAAAAATAGTCATCAGCCACATACCCATCATATTGCCACTTTTTGGCCCATCATGATCCTGCACATACCCAGTCTACACTATGAATGTTTTTTTTGGTGATGATTGGATTTCATTAGATTTTATACCTACTTTTATTGGGGAGTATAAAATATTTGCATTAAAGCCTAAAGAGTTGGAGGTTTCTTCAACACAACCTTGTCATTCCTCATCTAAAAATATAAATCAAAATCAAAATAATTCTTCATCTTCAAGTACAATTTTTGGTGATGATCGGGGATCATTATATTTTAAACCCTCCTTTATGGAAGTACAAAATCTCATAATCTAAACCTCAAGAGTAATGTGTTTCATTTTCTCAAACTTCCTCTACATCAACAAATACAAAAAAATCATCCTATGATGGTGATGGGGGCACTATATCTTTCATCTCGTGTGTGTTGGCAATATCTAATCCTAGCATTTCAACACCTAAAAAGGATTTGCATTCTTACAAAAGAATAATTTCTTCTCAAAATAATTTAGGAAAAAAATATCCTACTCCATCTAAGATGGAAAATAATTATGGTCTTTGATCTAAAATTCTTTCTAAAACTATATATAATGAAAACATGAAACAAGGAGGTAGGGATCATATGAAGTCTACACTGTACCTTGCTGAAAGGGGTTTATGTTTCCAACCTTCTCCTTCATTCACATCACATACTCCATAATCAACTATATGTGTAACTTCTTTTGGTAAGCGAGCAAGCTTTTATTCACAAGAGAAAGGATTGTCTATTACTACTTATTCTTTATCTGGGCAAGAGCATACCTTTTCAAGAATTATCAAAGCCCACTTGATTACTCTTCCTTCTCCAACCCATAAGAAATTTTATAATCACTCTTTTTGTGCATATCATTTAGTACTTGGTTGTTCCACAAATGAATGTCAAGCCTTGACCAATAAAATACAATAACTTCAAGATTTTGGTTTTATCACTCTTTCACATGTTGATGCACCCATTGTATTCTAAAAGATAATATCTCTTATGGTGTTTCTCCATACTGTGTGACATTTGTAGATCCATGTGTTTTCTCATTATCATTCATGGTGTTACAATATTATGTACAACCATAGCTCATCTATGGTAGAAACAAGATAGTCTCTAGCATGGTTGTCTTTTCCTTTACACTTGAGGGGCAAGGATAACTAGTTTTGGAGGTGTGTGTCCCTCTTCCCCATTCTTTTCTTTAAAATATTAGTATAAAAAGTATGATGATATTTTAAAGGGTTTCATATCATCCTATCCATTTTTATTGGTGTCTTGTGAGATGTGACTTATTGACATACCCCCTTGGTGGTAGTGGTGTTTATAACACCCCTTGGGGCAGTTATCAATGTGTCCCCTATTACGTTAATCATTTAATCCATCCCTTATGACGTTAAACTTTTATGTGCTCCCTAAAGCGTGGTTTGCATAGGCCTAGCATAACATAGCTTGCTAACCTTGTGAAACCCATCATGTTGCAGAGAAACCTAGCATAACACACCTTGATAGCCAATAGATCTATGTAGCTCATATGTGATTTAGCATAACACGAACTTGTTGGTGTTATGAGAGCACTATAATGTCTAACATTTTTTATGGATGATATTTGATATATGAGACAATTTTTCAAACTAAGGTAAATCCTTACCTTATCGACTCAAATCATTTTTAGTGTACTAACCTTGTGCTTTATGTTTTATATTATTTTTTCATTATTGCTTGTATTGTGTATATTATTTGTTTACCTTGTGTCTCTTGCATGTTTGCTTCATGTACTTCATGTGTTTTCTCCATGTATCTTGTGTGTTGGCTCAATGTATTCCTTGTATCCATCACGTTTTTCTTTATGTATGCTTTATGTATTTTTTGTGTGTACTCCATGATTGTTCATTGATATTTTTATTTATGATTGAATCTTACCTTGGCTTTTGTATGGTATATCTACTTATGTTGTCTTAACATTGTGCATCAATTGATGGGATTTTAAGTTGGGGGCTTACGCACCCCTCAACCTAGTGTCATCCTATCAATTCAGTATTTCAATGAGATAATCTATTCATTTAGTGTGAGTATGAATGTAAGATCATACTCTCACTAAATTTGGGACTAAATTTAGAATCATAAATTTTCCTGCCTAAAAATTCCACATTTTCTAGACACCCTATTTTTCTTATAGCACTAATTATATTAATAATTTACTCATTGTTAGGCCAAATTGAAGAAATAAATTAAAATAATCGACATGGATGACAAATTTGTGTAAAAATTGCCTAGTCTAGGGAGTGGGTGGCCTTGACATTAAAAAGTGACCTATTTTCAATATAAATTTTGGTGTTGATCTTTGGAGAATTAAAAAGATCCCAGGTTGACCTATAATTGGAAATATAAATTAGGATGCCTATTAAAATAATTTTTATTCATTTGAATATTAGAGATAAGGAGAATGAGATGATTATAAATAAGGAGCTACTATGATCAAATTATGAAGATGTATTGAGCTATCCTCTACGTGATAGGTACAACAATCTAGTGTTTTATAAACTAACCTTTTATAGGTCTATCAAGCAATTCAATCATCCATCAATCAACTTTTTTGGTAACTCATGGTGTGGATATCACTTTGAACAAGATTTCATACCAACGTAACATTTCCATTTATCCCTTGATTTCAGTAAATTATTGTTATTTGACCTCTGCCCAACCTAGGGTAAGTCATATTGATTATCATCATTTTTTGTATGTGGAGGTGGAAACGTTAAAATAGGATTTGACTTAAGTAAGCCCCTATACAACACAACATTTCCCTCTCTTTCCATGTTTCCATGCCAGATGTGAAGGTTTCATTAGTAGCAAACTACAACAAACATAGTGTAGACTATAACATAACATCTATGATTTACAAATCCCAAAAAGGAAACCTTTCTAGTTTAGGGCACCCACACCTCTATCCTTGCAATTTAGGCTTATATTTTAATCACAAGTTCCTATCTCTTACCATTTTTTAGATTTGTATTTGTTCTATCAATTTCCATTTTTTTTGTGCTATAAATTATATTTTTAGATCTAGGGTTTATGTCAATTATGGTGCAGGTGCACCCAAGCACTTGAAGATTTAAAATATTGGACAATATGTCAAGTAGTGATGTTAGGATATTTTTCATTAGATAAGGGCTATTTACACTAAATAAGGTCTATTAAGACCATTTTCTATGTAATTTGTGGGATTTTTGAGTCTTTGGTGTCAAGTTAGTAAATGTTGCAAAAAAAATTGTAAATGTTGTCAAAAGCAACAATTGCAAAAAATGCATCTTTCAAGACTATCAAGGGTCTAGGAATTTGAAAAGTAGTTGTAGGAGTTGGGTGGTTATAGTTTGAATAGAAAAAGTATAAAAGGCCTCCAAAAGGGATCGAACAAGGTTGTTGAAGATTGAATTGAATATTCAAATCAGATACAACATTTATTTTCTACTAATTCTTTGTATTTCTAAACTTTCTAGAGGTTGTACGGTCCCGTATTGGTTATAATTGCTCTGAAATTCATTGGGGCTGGTATTAGAATGTATTCACTTTCATTTGTGTCCAATTTGAGATTCTATCATTAAGTTTGGTGTGAGAACTCTTCAATTTTCTATATCTACCTGTAATAGGCTAGTGAGGGCTCTATTTGAGGTTTAAATAATGAACTGAGTCATTCCACTTATTGTCATGCCTTGTAACTTGGTAGAATGACTTGTATTATGATAGAATAGGTGTCCACATGGTCCTGAAGGTAGAGGAAGTGAGTTATTTGAAATTGGGTGATGCCCTAGGGAAAAACAAGGTGTTTTCCATGTGAAAAAGAGGTGTTGAGATAGGGTTTTGATAAAATGTTGAAGGAATAGTATATGTGATGGAGTTTTAGTTTGTGCAGGGTATATAGAAGGTGTTAGATGCATTAGTTGAGTCAAGAAATCCCGAGTGATAGGAGATTGAGTAAAACCTAGGTTATTTTCATGGAAATTGATGGTTTCATGGATCAATGTCATAAAGGTCATAACTCTGAGAAATAAAGATGGAATTTGTTGTTTTGGAATAAAATTAGAGTCTTTCAATAGATTTTGGGTGTTGGGAAAGTGTTTAGGAGGTATCTCCTTTGTAAAAGAGGGCTAATTGGTGGTTTTAGGATAAGGGCGGTCTAGAGATTCTCAATATTGCTTCAGTGAAACGTATTGAATCCTTTTGGTATGTTGTGTGGGGATTTGTGGTAAGTCTTTTTTGGTGCTTGGTTGGCCTTTGTATGGCCTTCTCTAAAAGATATCTCCAAGAGTGGGTTTTGAGGGCTACAAGCCTCTAGGTGTGTGTTCAGGGAAAGTTGAGTGTTTTGTATTCAAGGGGTAGGTTTCTTCGATTGAGTCTGATAATTTTGTGTTGATTAAGGGGTATCCACCACCTAGGTTGCTAGCAGGTGGTATCAGAGCTCAGTTAGTAGGTCTTTTTCAAGTGATTGGTTGAATTTTGCAAGTTGGAAGGTGAAAAGATAGATTTGTGAAGATGCCTCCTAAGAATGTTGGTGTTGCTAGAGAGTTGGAGTAACTAAAGGAGAAACATTCCAAGCTTTTGGAGTCACAAAATGTTGTGTTGGAAAGGCTTGCTACCTTGGAAACAAAGAAGAAAAATGATGAACCTGAGAGTGAATCAGATGAAGAAGAAGATGAAGAGTATTAAGATGGGGATGAGGAGTTAGACCCTAAAGATCAGAGGATGGAAAATTTTCTTAAGGAAGTCAAAGGTGATTCACATAAGGTAAAGGTTGATCTACCTATGTATAGTGGAAATTTGAATGAAGAAGAGTTGCTTGATTGGATTGCAGCCATGGACAACCACATTGAGAGTGAAGACATTTCAGATGAGCAGAAGGTGAAGGTGGCAAAGACTAAACTCAAAGGTCATGCTCTTCTATGGTAGGACTATGAGAAAATAGAAAGGAGAAAGCAAGGTAAATCAAGGATAGTTTCTTGGGACAAGATGGTAGAAAAACTTAAAGGTAAATTTCTCCACAAATATTATGAAGTTCAATTGTATAAGAAATTACAAGGCTTTAAGAAAAAGGATTTAGATGTTAAGACCTATAGTGATGAATTTAACAAAGTATAAAGTCAAGAAGGGATGAAGATGAAGTTGAAAAAGTGGCTAGATATCTAGGTGGCCTTAGATTCAATATACAAGATGAATTGGTTGTTGCTAACCCAAAGACTATTGAAGAGTGTTTTCAATTGGCTATTGGGGTGGAGGTAAAGATCATAAAAGAAGGCAAGAGAAATTTGTTAGAGAAATAGGTAATAATACAAGAGGGAGAGGATCAATCCCTACAACAAAGCATCCAAGTGAGGAACAATAAGAAGAAAATAAAGGTAAGGAACAAGGTGCGGATGCAAGAGGGGGTTTTAGGAGCTCTAGAGGTAGATCTAATGGTGGTAGAAATTCAATTTTTTTTGCAGGGAGATGCAATAACTGCAATGAATTTGGTCATCCTTCTTGGAAATTTCCTAAAACTTTTGGTACTTTATCTAGAGGAGGTGGAAAGAGGACTAAAAGGAGGAATCAAATAATACAAGGAGAGGAGTGTTAGAATACTAATTATGTAAGTTATCATGTTGCTCCTGAAACAAGTGAAGCTTTGATGATGAGGATGACCATACTTAAGGCATCAAAGGAGATGGAGCCATTACAAAGAAATAATCTCTTCAAGACCACATGTAAGTGTAGGAATTTAAGGTATGCAAAATTGTTATTGATTTAGGATCTACTGAGAATATGGTGTCAAGTGAGATGGTTAATAAACTAAATTTGCAAAGGTTCCCTCATGAATTGTCTTATAAGGTGTCTTGGTTGAGTAATGGGTAGTCACTTTTGGTAAATGAACAAGCTTTTGTTGAATTTAAAATTGTTGGTTATAAAAATAAGGTAGTGTGTGATATTTTCCCCATGGATTGTTGCCACTTACTCCTAGGTAGGCCCTAGTAGTTTGACAAGCACACATTGTGTGATGGGAGAGAAAATATATATACTATAGAGAAAGATGGATGCACATTCACTTTGACTCCACTTGTGGAAGAATACAAAGGTAAGGCTAAGGTAATCATATGTGGGAAGAAAAAACTTGTAAAGGTTGTGAAGGAAGACAAAAAGGTGGGTACTACATTCAGTTTGAAGTCTGAAGAATCTCTGACAGCAGGTGTAAAGGTAAATGTAGGATTGAAGGAGGAATTGATAGTGAATTGGTATGATAATGTTATGGTAGGGACCAATGTGTGTCCTTTGGTTGAAGGTAATTCTATAAAGTATGTGGTATCTACAGGTATAGCGGGTGATAGATCTGATAGTATAGTGGTACATGGTGCTGACAAGACAGGAAGTCTGATAATAGTGGCAAAGGGATAGAGCAGACAAAGAGTTGAGGTCAAATGTAAGTATTGGGATGAGTTAAAGGAAATACAATGCAAGGAACTATTGACAACTGTGTTTGTTTTTAGGTATGAATGAAAGTATACAATCAGGTTTTGTTCAAGAGACTGGTAGAAGACCATCATCAGGTCTAATTGCAAAAGTGGAACCATATCCAAGTGCAAGCAAGGACAAAGATGCAGGGTATAGAGGAAGATCTAAATATTTGAACCAAGGAAGGAGATTTTTAGATCAGAGAGTGTGTGGAGATGAAATGAAGCATGGAACAAGGCATAACTCATGGGACATGAGTTCTTTTTCAGTGGGGTTGTATGGTGCAGGTGCACCCAAGCACTTGAAGATTTCAAATATTGGACAATATGTCAAGTAGTGATGTTAGGGTCTTTTTACATTAGATAAGGGCTATTTACACTAAATAAGGTCTATTGAGACCATTTTATATGTAATTGGGGGGGATTTTGAGTCTTTGGTGTCAAGTTAGTAAAAGTTGCAAAAAAATTGTAAATGTTGTCAAAAGCGAGAATTGCAAAAAGTGTAACTTTCAAGAATAATGAAGGGTCTAGTAATTTGGAAAGTAGTTAGAGGAGTTGGGTGGCTATAGTTTGAATAGAAAAAGTATAAAAGGCCTCCAAAAGGGCTCGAACAAGGTTGTTGATGATTGTTCGATCCCTTTTATTTTTTGTTAAATCTCTGCATTTATGAACTTTCTAAAGGTTGTATAGTCACATACTTGTTATAGTTTCTCTAAAATTCATTGGGACTTGTAGTAGCATGTATTAGATCTCATTTTTATCCAATTTGAGAGTCTATCATTAAGTTTGGTGTGAGAACTCTTCATTTTTTTGTATATGCCTGTGATAGGCCAGTGAGGGCTCTGTTTGAGGTTTAAATAATGAACTGAGTCATTCCACCTACTTCCATGCCCTATAACTTGGTGGAATGACTTTTCTTATGATAGAATATGCGTCCACATGGTTCTGAAGGTAGAGGAAGTGAGTTATTTAAAATTGGGTGATGTCCTAGGGCAAACAAAGGTGTTTTCCATGTGAAAAAGAGGTGTTGAGATAGGGTTTTGATAAAATGTTGAAGGAACAGTATATGTGATGGACTTTGAGTTTGTGCAAGGTATATAGAAGGTGTTGGATGCATTGGTTGAGTCAGGAAAGACCTAGTGATAGGAGATTGAGTAAACCCTAGGTTATTTGCATGGAAATTGAGGGTTTCATGGATCAACACCATAAAGGTCATGAATCTAAGAAATAAAGATGGAATCTATTGTTTTGGAACATAATTATAATCTTTCAATATAGTTTGGGTGTTGGGAAAGTGTTTAGGAGGTATCTCCTTTGTAAAAGAGGGCTAATTGGTGGTTTTAGGATAAGAGCAGTCTAGAGATTCTCAATATTGCTTCAAAGAAACCTCTTGAATCCTTTTGGTATGTTGTGTGGGGATCTTTGGTAAGTCTTTTTTGGTGTTTGGTTGGCCTCTATATAGACTTCTCTAAAAGATATCTCAAAGAGTGGGTTTTGAGGGCTACAAGCCTCTAGGTGTTTTTAGGGAAAGTTGAGAGTTTTGTGTTCAAGGGGCAGGTTTCTTTGATTGATTCTGATAATTTTGTGTTGATTGAGGGGTATCCACCACCTAGGTTGCTACCAAGTGGTATCAGAGCTCAATTATTAGTTCTTTTGCAAGTGATTGGTTGAATTTTGTAGGTTGGAGGTGAAAATATAGATTTGTGAAGATGCCTCCTAAGAATGTTAGTGATGCTAGACAGTTGAAGGAACTAAAGGAGAAACATGCCAAGATTTTGGAGTCACACAATGTTGTGTTGGAAAGGCTTTCTGCCTTAGAAACAAAGAAGAAACATGAACTTGAGAGTGAACCAGATGAAGAGTATGAAGATGTGGATGAGGAGTTAGACCCTGAAGGTCAGAGGATGGAAAAGTTGCTCAAGGCTGTCAAAGGTGATTCACATAAGGTAAAGGTTGATCTACCTATGTATGATGGAAATTTGAATAAAGAAGAGTTTCTTGATTGGATTTAATCCATAGATAACCACTTTGAGAGTAAAGAGATTTCAGATGAGAAAAGGTGAAGGTGGAAAAGACTAAACTCAAAGGTCATGATCTTCTATGGTGGGACTACAGGAAAACAAAAAGGAGAAAGCAAGGTAAATCAAGGATAGTTTCTTGGGACTAGATGGTAGCAAAACTTAAACGTAAATTTCTCCCCAAATATTATGAAGTTCAATTGTATAGGAAATTACAAGGCTTGAAGCAAAAGGATTTAGATGTTAAGACCTATACTAATGAATTTTATAAACTAAGTATAAGGTCAAGAAGGAATGAAGATGAAGTTTAAAAAGTGGCTAGATATATAGGTGGCCTTAGATTCAATATACAAGATGAATTGGTTGTTGCTAACCCAAAGACTATTGAAGAGTGTTTTCAACTAGCTTTTATGGTGGAGGAAAAGATCAAAAGAAGGAAAGAGAAATATCTTAGAGGAAGAGGTAATAACACAAGAGAGAGAGGATCAATCCTTACAACAAAGCAACCAAGTGAGGAACAAGAAGAAGAAAATAAAGGTAAGGAACAAGGTGTGGAAGCAAGAGGAGGTTTTAGGGGCTCAAGAGTAGATTTAATGGTGGTAGAAATTCAATTTTTTTTGCAAGGAGATGTTATAACTGCAATGAATATGGCCATTCTTCTTGGAAATTCCCTAAAAAGTTTGGTACTTCATCTACTGGAGGTGAAAAGAGGACTAAAATGGGGGATCAAATAATACAAGAAGAGTAGTGTGAGAGTAATAATTCTATAAGTTATCATGCTACTCCTGAAACAGGTGAAGCTTTGATGATGAGGAAGACCATACTTAAGGAAGCAAAGGAGATGGAGCCATTGCAAAGAAAGAAGCTCTTCAAGACCACATGTAAGTGTAAGAATAAGGTATGAAAGATTGTTATATTTTTAGGCTCTACTAAGAATACGGTGTCTAGTGAGATGGTTAATAAACTGAATTTGCAAAGGGTCCCTCATGAATTTCCTTGTGAGGTGTCTTGGTTGAGTAATGGGTAGTCACTTTTGGTTGATGAACAAGATGTTTGAGAATTTCAAATTGGTGGTTATAAAGATAAGGTAGTGTGTGATATTTTTCCCATGGATCATTGTCACTTACTCCTAGGTAGGCCCTGGCAGTTTGACAAGCATGCATTGTATGATGGGAGAGAAAATACATATACTATAGAGAAAGATGGATACACATTCGCTTTGACTCCACTTGTGGAAGAAGACAAAGGTAAGACTAAGGTATTCATGTGTGGGAAGAAATAACTTGTAAAGGTTGTGAAGGAAGAAACATAGGTGGTTACTACAGTCAGTTTGAAGTCTGAAGAAGCTCTAATAGCAGGTATAAAGGTAAATACAAGGTTAAAGGGGGAATTGATAGTGAATTGGTATGATAATTTTATGGTAGGGACCATTGTGTGTCCTTTGGTTGAAGGTAAGGTTGTGAAGCATGTGGAATATGTAGGTATAGTGGGTGATAGGTACATGGTGCTGACAAGATAGGAAGTTTGATGACAGTGGTAAAGGGGCTAAGTGGACAAACAGTTGAGGGTAGATGTAACCATGGCGATGAGTTAAAGGGAAAGACAGTGCAAGGAACTATTGACAAGTGTTTGATTGCAAGTATGAATGAAGGTATAAAATCAATTTTTGTCTAAGAGACTGGTAGAAGACCATCATCAGGTATGATTGCAAAAGTGGAACCATATCCAAGTTCAAGCAAGGACAAAGATGCGGGGTATAGTGGGAGATCTCAGTATTTGAACCAAGGAAGGATATTTGAAAATTAGATAGTGTGTGGAGCTGAGATGAATCATGGAACAAGGCATAACTCATGGGACATGAGTTCTTTTTTAGTGGAGTTGTATGGTGTAGGTGCACCCAAGCACTTGAAGATTTCAAATATTGGACAATATGTCAAGTAGTGATGTTAGGGTCTTTTTTCATTAGATAAGGGATATTTACACTAAATAAGGTCTATTGAGACCATTTTCTATGTAATTGGGGGGGTTTTTGAGTCTTTAGTGTAAAGTTAGTAAAAGTTGCAAAAAAAATTGTAAATGTTGTCAAAAGCAACAATTGCAAAAAATGCAACTTTCAAGAATATGAAGGGTCTAGGAATTTGAAAAGTAGTTATGGGTGTTGGGTGGTTATAGTTTGAATATAAAAAGTATTAAAGGCCTCCAAAATGGCTCGAACAAGGTTGTTGAAGATTGTATTGAAGATTCAAATAAGATACAACGTTTATTTTCTACTAATTCTCTGCATTTCTAAACTTTCTAAAGGTTGTATGGTCCCGTACTAGTTATAATTGCTTTGAAATTCATTGATACTTGTAGTAACATGTATTAGCTTTCATTTGTGTCCAATTTGAGAGTTTATCATTATGTTTGGCATGAGAAATATTCAATTTTACATATCTGTCTGTAATAGGCCAGTGAGGGCTCTATTTGAGGTTTAAATAATGAACTGAGTCGTTCCACCTACTTTCATGCCATGTAACTCAGTGGAATGACTTGTATTATGATACAATAGGTGTCCACATGGTCCTGAAGGTAGAGGAAGTGATTTATTTGAAATTGGGTGATGCCCTAGGGAAAAACACAGTTTTTTCCATGTGAAAAAGAGGTGTTGAGATAGGGTTTTGATAAAATGTTGAAGGAACAATATATATGATGGATTTTTTAGTTTTTTCAAGGTATATAGAAGGTTTTGGATGCATTGGTTGAGTCAGGAAAGCCCGGGTGATAGGAGATTCAGTAAACCCTAGGTTATTTGCATGGAAATTAAGGGTTTCATGGATCAACATCATAAAGGTCATGAATCTAAGAAATAAAGATGGAATCTATTGTTTTGGAACACAATTAGAGTCTGTCAATAGATTTTTGGTGTTGGGAAATTGTTTAGGAGGTATCTCCTTTGTAAAAGAGGGCTAATTGGTGGTTTTAGGACGACAGTCTAGAGATTCTCAGTATTGCTTCAAAGAAACCTCTTAAATCCTTTTGGTATGTTTTTTGGGGATCTGTGGTAAGTATTTTTTGGTGCTTGGTTGGCCTCTATATGGCCTTCTCTAAAAGATATCTCCAAGAGTGGTTTTTGAGGGCTACAAGCCTTTAGGTGTGTGTTCAGGGAAAGTTGATTGTTTTGTGCTCAAGGGGCAGGTTTCTTTGATTGAGTCTAATAATTTTGTGTTGATTGAGGGGTATCCAACACCTAGGTTGCTACCATATTAGGATTTTAAAATACATATCAAAATTCTTCTCCTTGCAGCTCAAAAGGACCAATCCTAGAGGATTGGCTATCTATTGTTGTAGTATTCCAATCATCAACCATATTTTGTTTTTATTTCAAATGTGAAGTCAAAGAAAAAGAAGTTGATCCTAGTTAATCTACTTGTTGAATCTAGGACCCCTTTTTCTACTCTACAATCAACTTTAATATTAACTATTTAAAGCATCATAAAAAATTTCCCTTGACAATTTCACACTAGGTTTAGCTCCCCCCTATGTGTCTAGACCTAATTGTGTTGTTAAATTTCTCATTTTATGGTCATCTTCAAAAAAATAGAATTAAATTAGGAGACATTATTTAATATTTATTTAATGACACTTAAAGGCCCAAAATATATCTATACTATGGCACTAGAACCCTTGTCCATCCTATTTTGGACCCAATTTAAATATTTCATTATCATAGTTTTAACATTTAAAAATCTAATTTCATTTGTTGGCTATTGATAATTAATTTTGTAAGAAATAAAGAAATGCATATAAATACATATTTTTCACCATTTGAAATAACAAGCAATTTTTAAATTACAATTGAGGTTCCTAAAAGCAGCCAAGGAAAATTAAATGGCATAATTAGTAGCATTTTTACAACAATTCCATTGATCAAGTAAATATTTGTAATATATTAGGAAGAAGGAAGCAATTATGAACAAGGAACTATTTTGATCAATCATGTCATTTTTATGAAGATTTATGAGATATCCTTTATACGCTATCTACAACAATCTATTATGTTTTGTGAGCTAACCTCTTGCATCTCTATCAAGCAATCAAGGCATCCTTTAATCAACATTTGTGGAAACTTCTGGCATGGCATTACTACATCAAGGATTTTATACCAAGATAACATTATCATTTACCATTTTATTTTAGTCAATTATTATTGTTGTTTGGCCTCTACCTAGCCTAGGGCATGATTGATTAATAGCTAATTTTCTCTTGTTTAGTTCATATCTTTCAAACATTTTAAGCTACTTATTTCATATACATTTATGAACCTATATACCTTTTTTATATCCTTCATGCAACCTAAACCAGATTTTGATGGATGGAAATATGATTATGATATGTTCGTAATTGCATGGTTAAATGTGTGAATGTGTATAGAATGGAATATGAATCTATGTTTAATTTATGGTTTTTAGTAGTGCGTATATGTTAGATGAAGTAACTCCTTGCAGCCCAACAATTAGAGCGATCATATTGTAATCCCTAGCAACTGGGAAGCTCATCCTGCAGCCAAAGGATCATGAGTAGCAGGGGAGAGTCTAGATTGATGAACGTGCAACAGTTCCAAAATAAATGAGGGTGATCATTGAAGAGGTCATATTGTGAGTCACCTAGACAATAAGTAAACACAATAGAGAAAGAGGAGGTCAATACCATTGGGATCACATGACAGTTTGACTATGTCTCTGTCAAAACCATTTGAGCAAGAGTCTTATTTCTACTTCTCTTCTATTGTTATTTTTAATTAAAGTTTATGCTGCAAAGACTTGTTCACCTCCTATTCATTATGAGAGTGGACACTAGCATTTAGTTTTATGTTTTAGTTTTTATTTTGAATCCTTATACAAATAAATCTCCTCACATGCCTATATTTAGGGATCAATGGTTGAGGAGTAAATCTAGTTGAAAATATAGTTAGAATTATAGTTGAATTTTATTCTCAATTTATATGATTTAACAAGATAATTGTTAAATTTACTGTTGCAATGAATATGATTTTTTTAATAAGAAATCTATTGGAGGTTTCTGCTATATCATGAGTGTTTAGTTTTTAATGAATAAATATGTTTTCATTATACTGTTATGATTAGTTGATTCAGTAGCTCATATTTGGTTTATCTCATCAAAACAGTAGCTTGAGCAAGGGCCACTTAAGGTACTATCCACCCACTTCAATTTCTATTGTTATAATAGATGTTTCATGTTGTATGCATGTTGTAACATTACTTTGAGTCAAGCCCCAAGGTAATTAGTTGGTTGAGTTGTGAAGATTCAATAGTTAGTGGTATGTTTTATCATAGAGCTCAATTTAGTAGTTAACTGGTTATAGTACTAAGTTGAGAGTACCCATAGCATAGGTCTCAAATTAAGATAATTACTTTGTTTTGTAGTTTAAGTTTTATTCCCTTTTCAAGTATCTCTTGTTTTCATGCACGTGTAAACCACCTATAATTGATGATATAGGCATTATATGTTGGGAATTATTGTTCACATGGGTTAGAATAATAATGTGTTCTATAATAATTTAAGTAAGTTATTATTGTAGTTCACGTAATTAATATTGTTTGTATTATGAATTGTTTTAACAACTCATATATTTAGGAGTTTGTTTATTTGTTTGTTATGATTCTTTATAGGATGTTTCCTATAACATAGGAAATATAAGTCCTATATATATGTAAATATATTGAATGAAAATAGAGTGAAGCACGTAATATTTTTGTGGAATTATTCTTATAGTTGTCTCTGCCCATATTTTCAATATAGTATCAAAGCAATGCAGATTTTGTGCCTATTGTTTTGTGATATGAATAAATTATTGATTGGATTGATTCAATTTACATCCATCGCACATCTCTATGGTTTGTGGCAGGTCTGTCATTACGAATTATAGAGGTTCAATATATTTTGTGTGATTTTGTGAGAGATTGGGCTTGTGCCGGCAGTATTGTTTGGCTCTTTTTTTTATTGACTTTTCCCTGTAAAGAGATTGCACTTTGGTCACCCTTGTCAACTTGATTGAATCTAAAATGGAGAAAATAAAATCCTGTGCAAAGTCTGTAAGAATATTTTTTGAAGTGCCTTCCTCATGATTTTCAATCCACGTGAGGTAGCAGCTACACACCATGCAAAGTGGACGAGCGATACCACTGATAGGATTTAGTGGTATCTATTTTTATGTAGTTTACAACCCCTATTATTTTGATCTGGCACAGATCTTATTGTTTGCGGAGGAAGATCATGAATTTCTCAGTTACGATGGAGACTAATATTTCAATTTTTTGATTGGGTCGTATTTGTTCAAGTCATTATCCGGTTCTACTATTTATCGCGGTGATTAACAGTGGTGCTTTGACTTCTACGGAGGAGGTGAGAGACATACTGCGTCCATTCTCAAGAAATTTTCTGTGATTAGTGCGAGTAGCTTCCTTTGTTGGCATTTAAATTTTTTGTCAGTGTCTGGATCTGTCTTTCACGGCCCTTGGATCGTGGCTCTCCACCAACTATG
Organism: Sequoia sempervirens; assembly: GCA_007258455.2. Lineage (NCBI taxonomy): Eukaryota > Viridiplantae > Streptophyta > Pinopsida > Cupressales > Cupressaceae > Sequoia > Sequoia sempervirens. The sequence goes on along the minus strand of VDFB02105785.1, from coordinate 131,405,943 downwards.
GCTGCTCAACCGTTTTAGCAAATCAACACTTCTTGAATTCATTAATGGCTTATGTGGGTCTCCCTGAGTCTCATTACTCGTAGTTCTGATTGATGGTGTAGATGAAGTACCGGTTGTGTTTGTTGTGTGGCTTGGCTAGCCAAGTATGCTCACCGACTAGCAGATTAGTGGCTTGAGCTTCATGTACTCTTTGCCGAGTTGGGAGCCAATGCTGGCAACATTGTGATGGTCATCTCTTCGAGCAGAGTCTACATATAAAATTGTGAGGCATCTTCCAATCAATTGGTAGTAGGTATTATGTAAAGACCACATGGTAAAGACCACATGGTCGAGTAAAGTCCTGCAAGTTAAGATTTAATAGTTTTATTATTATTAGTTAATATTGTTTAGTGTTTTAAAATATATTGTTAGGAGATATTGATTTATATAGTTAAGTTATATTATTTTGTTTACAATAAGGTCTATTGTTGTGTCAAAATTGAAAAGTATCAAAATATTGTAAAAAAATAAAAATGGCCTTAATTGTAATTGGACGCACTATCGCTTGTATGTGACATCCATTTTGTGGGGGGATTATAAAATTAAGCCTCAAAGCCAAATTTGTTAAGTAGAAAACTCAATTGGAAGATGGAGGCATCGGAGGTTGGAGGTCAATCAACGTCCTCTTGTCAATCACCAACGATGAGGCCGCTCATCAACTTTGGTGACATTTTATCTCCTTTTATGCAGCATGATATGATTTGTTACAAGTTTTGTGAATAAGCAGAAATTTTACATTATGGGGCGGGAATAATACACAATGTTCCATTCCCAGTTTGTGATATGTATGTTGATTTCTATATAACTTCCCTGATGTAATAGCATAGTGGTGAATAAAAGCACTAGAGTAAGTTTGTTCATGGATCTTGAAAGGGTTTGTAGGAGGATCTAGAAAACCACACGATGTGGACAGTTGATGGGTTCTTGTTCACGTCAAGGTTTGTGGTAAGTCTATTTATAACCATATAAGGTGAGAGACTTTCATTTGAATCAAGAACATGAGCCACAAGAGTTGGCATATCGTAGTTGGAAGTACTAAGGTGCAGAATGTGGACATTGTCAATATTGTAAACAGTTGTATAGGAGAGTAGCTGGCTAACGAGATCCTCTGACTATTGGACTTCTTTGAAGTGTGGTCGGTTTGTAATAAGTTCACTGGAAGTGAAAGCAAGATATGTTCTCATATGTAGGTGATCATGTGGAGTAAGATCCAGATAGTAGTATGCAAACCTAAAAGCATGCATAGGCATATGATTTTGTTTCCAAGTTGTGTAATGATCTTTCTCTCCATGTTCACACTAAGGGGGGGTGTTGGGACTTATTGCTCACATGGGTTAGAATAATATTATTTTCTACAATAAAAGTGAGTTATTATTATAGCTCACGTAATTAATATTGTTTGTATTATGAGTTGTTTTAACAACTCATATATTTAGGAGTGTTTATTTGTTAGTCATGAGTTGTTATAGGATGTTTCCTATAACATAGGAGATACAAGTCCTATATATATGTAAAGGTATTGAATCAAAATAGAGTGAAGCACATAATATTTGTGTTGAATTATTCTTGCAGTTCTCTCTGCCCATATTCTCAATAGTATAGAATCTCTAGATGCAAATATAGTGCTAGCATCATCAAAAATTTATGTAGCTCTAGTTGATAATTAAATGGATCCTTGTGAGGGTTTAGTGTATTTTTGGACCTAGGAACCACCTCTAAATTATGTTTCTAACACCAAGTTGATTGAGCATTAGTTGGTCCTTACATTTTTGGTGCTATTGCCAAGTATGGTGCTACATTCAAAATTATTTTGTATTATTTCAAAGCTTTCATAGTTTAGTGTTTTATTTCTAGAATTAGGATAATTAGGTTTTCATCCATTGACACTAGAATGTTTTACTAACATTATGCAGGATTCGTTGATATAAGAAGTCACAACTATTATATGTGAAGGTAGGGAGATACTTTGGGAAGATTTTTCCCCTCAAAACATGAAGCTACAGAGGATATTGGTGATCAAAGTGAACAAAGCAAGGGTATTCATGAAGAACATTACCTAACACCAACATCCACTATAGATATAAAGGAGACCTTCCAAACCATGGGTGATGTAGCCATGGACGACCTACCAAAGCATGTAACCTTTGAATTCCACATTACCAACCAGGATAGAGAAACTTCCTTAAATAATATACATCCTTAGCATTGTTTGTCTTCTATGGTTTGGTCACTGAGGACCTAGATACCTTATTTTTTGAGTTTGATGTGATTTTTAGAAGTTATAATTACACAATAGATGCACATAGGTTGAAACTATTTCCAGCAATATTGAAGGATGTTGTTCTGAGTTGGTTCATGGGTCTAGGAAGTGATGTTGTTCCTAATTGGACTTCCATGAAGACAAAGTTCCTAGAGAAGTACCAAGACTATTATAGAGGAATTGATAGAAAGAGAGAAGAAATATTTAGGATGTCACAAAAGGGGGATGAATCTTTGGAAGACTACATGGAAAGGTTCCAAATTTTCCTTAAGAAATCTTACCAAAATAGACTCTCTGGTGAGTCTTTAAAGTTGATATTTTTGAGGGGGATTAATGAGGATTGTATTGTTGCACTTAACCTCATTGAGGCAGGAGATATTTCTCAAGCTTCATTTGAGGAGATTTGAAAGGAATGTGATAATTATTCAAGGTATTTCACAAAGAAAGCTAGAGGAGATAGGGCATCTTCCATCAGTAAATCATCCAATGGAGTATCTAGAGTTGGATTGACTAATCTTTTATCTAACATGAAGGAGGATATTATCATCCATTTGGCTACACAATTGGATACTCTACATATAAATAAAAAGTAAGAAGAATTAGAGGCATCCCTTATGGAATACTTCCTACATTGTAGACAAAGGAAAGCTAATTGTAAATATAAAAGAGTGGCAAGTATTTCTAAGGACAGATAAGGGAAACTAGAATTTCATGCATTATAAGATGAAGAAAGATATTTTTTCTATATTGCTCAAAGGAAACCATGGCAGCCAAGACAAGGTATTCCTTTAGACCCTTTGAATTACAACATGTCATTTACTATTAGCAATTCAAATTTCTCTAGTTAGAACCCTTAGCCTTTGGAAAATCCACAAAACCAATGGAAAAATCCTCCACCAAATTGGAACCAACAACATAACATGTGGCCACAACAAAACTTTTAAGAACATAACTACAATTCTCAATGGCCACCTCAATAGAACCAATGGCATATTTAGTGGCAAAGAGGCCAGCAATGGAAAAACCAAAACATGAATTACCAACAGCCACAACAGCCCTTATAGAAACAATAATAAGACAGTATGCCAAACCCAAAAAATCCATCACCACAACCACCTAGATCACCTCATCTTCTAGCCCAACCTACACCTAACTTAGATCACAAGCCTATTTAGTAGGCCTATACTAATGAATCTATTCAATACCCTACTTATGGAGTAGAGGTGAGTAATATCCATCTCAAATTATGGAAAACATTGGTTGGTACCTCATCCCCTCAAATCACCGAGTTGGTTGATGAGGAACCCATAGTAGAAACCTCAGATAATCCACCTAAGGAGCCTATGTCAAATTAGGTTAACCAAACCATTTCAAGTCTAGAGCCTCCATTTCTTAAGAGATTATTTGTTCAAAGGCATCAAACACAAGCTAAAACTGATTTGTTAGGTCAGATTAAAGATGTTTGCATCAAAATCCCCCTCATTCAATTCATCAAGGAGGTACATGTTTAAACTAAAATAGTGAGATAACTATGCATAAAGAAGGAAAGTAAAAAATTAAAACACCCTCAAATTGTACATGTCTTAAGAAAATTTGCAATATTATGTTAGAAAACATAACTATCCCTAAGTATGCAAACCCTGGGAGTCCTATAGTATATGTCAAGAGGAATGGCACTCTCATAAAGAACACCTTGATTGACTTGGGAGAATCTATTGATGTGATGACTAAGGAAATAATGCAACTACTACAATTAATAGAGCTCAAACCTATCCCCACTCTCCTACAATTAGTAGATAGGTCAATAGCTAAACCTAAGGGAATCATTGAGGACTTGGTCATAGCACTTGATTCATGGGAGTACCCTACAAATTTCATGGTATTACAACCTAAAGCTAATCTTGCAGGTTATCCCCTCATCATAGGAAGACCATGGATAGAAATAGTAGATACATTTATAGGTTGTAGGTTTGGGAATATGATTATCTCTAATGGAGATGTGACTAATAAATTAGTCCTATATCCACCAGCTCAACCACATGCAGATCTAGAATAAACTATTTGGCCTAACCTAGATGAATAAGAGTAGTATTCCTTGTAAACCCTCATGAATATAAAACAAAACCCCTTGTTAAACAACCAAGATGAGGATGAATTAATAGAAAACATCATACAGAATAACTATGGTAGGGACCCACAACAATAGGACTTCTTGACATGTTTGCAAGATCCTCTATAGAATGTTATCTTTTCCAGTTCATTTGATTCAATATCCCAAATTTTTCATAGTTTTTTACCACAATAATGTGTCCCATACATAGTAGGACTTGACCTTTCAATGGTTCAAATAGCATCCAAGACTTTAGAAATTATTCCAGGTAAAATTTCAAATGTTAACAATGGATTAATTGTTGCATAGGAGACCTCCCTGACCACTATGTTGAAGGTACATGCAACAACCATTGCATGGGATTACCATGACATGAAGGGGATTGACCCAGTCTTGTGTATGCATAAGATATACATCAATGATGGTTTTAAACCCATGAGAGGATGAACCATGCACTTAGAGATATAGTTAAAATATATTTTCAAAAATTTCTTGATGCAAGCTTCATCTACCCTATTTCTGAGAATCAATGGGTTTCACCTCTAGTCACTGTACCAATGAATGGAGGAAAGTGGAGAGTGTTTGTGGATTATAGAGAATTGAATGTTGCCACTAGGAAGGACCACTTTCCACTACCATTTATTGACCAATTACTTGATTCACTAGTAGGGAAAAGGTACTTCTCTTTTCTAGATGGATTCAATGGATATAACTAAATTAAGATAGCTCTAGAGGGATAGGATAAGAAAAATTTCACATTCTTTGGGGCACATATTCTTATTATTTCCTACCACTTGGGCTATGTAAGGATCCAACCACTTTCCAAAGGGAAATGTTGTGTATCTTCTCATATTATGCACATGATTCCATGGAAGTCTACATGGATGATTTCACAACTTATGGAGATACATATGATGAAGCACTTGGTAACTTGGAGAAGGTCCCAAAAAAGGTTTCAAGAAAACAATTTATCATTGAGTCATGAAAAATGTTTTATGATGATCACATAAGGAATTTTACTAGGACATTTTTGTGTCAAATATGGAATTCAAGTGGATCCCAATAAAATTGAATTAATCTCAACACTACCTATGCCTCAAAGAAAAAAATATGTTAGAATTTTTCTATGAAATGTTGGGTACTATAGAATATTCATTCAATACTTTATAAAACTTGCAGCCCCACTATTTATTTTACTCACAAAAGATGCAAAATTTGAGTGGACAGCTACTTGTCAACACTCTTTTGAAGTACTCAAGGCAACATTAACCAAAGCACCTATCTTGAGAGGGACAAATTGGACCTTAATTTTTCACATCCATATATATGCTTCTAATTTTATATAGGTGAAGTTCCTAGAAAGAAGGAAGGAAACAAAGAGTATGACATGTATTATATTAGGAAGAATCTACAAGTAAAAAAATTAATTATACAGTGGAAAAGAAAGAGATGTTGGCAGTTGTTTATGCAATAAATAAGTTCAAACACTACATCATTGGATATCATATGTTTATACACACTAATCACACAATAATAAGGTATTTAATGAATAAACTAGTGGTTGGTGGTAGGCTTGTCAAATGGTTGTTATTACTCCAAGAATTTGGCATCACCATAGTGGATAAGCTAGGTAAAGAAAATATAGTGGCAGATTTTATATCCAAGATACCAACTTAATTAGTAAAAGATGTTGATGATTCCTTCTCAAATGAGAATTTATTTTCTTTGTCTCTACATACACCTTGGTTTTCTAATATTTCCAACTATCTAGTAGTAGGATAGACACCACCTCACTTCTCACCTAGATAAAAGAGACAATTGGTTCACAAAAATTTTCCCTAATCATGGATAGCTGGTTACTTATTCTACACAACCCTAGATAATATAATGAGAAGGTGTAAATTAGAGAATATGAGGTCTATGATACCCTCATAGCATGCTATGATGAACCCTATGGGGGACACTTTGTAGCAAAAAGGATGGCACTAAATATTCTCAATCTTGGTTATTATTAGCCAACTCTTCATAAGGATGTAGTAAATTACACTAGGAGTTGTGATAGGTGTCAACAAATGGGAAGGCCATTCCATTGCAACTATAGTTGGAAATAACACCATTTGATAAATGGGGATTAGACTTCATTGGCCCCATCTTACCAACATCAAATAATGAGTATATACTGGTATGCATAGATTATCCTACAAATTGGGTAGAATTTAAGGCTTTGTATTTTGCAAGAGATAGGAATGTGCTAAAATTTCTATATGAAGACATATTCACAAGGTATGGAGTGCCAAGGGAAATTGTCACAGAAAGAGGTCCCCAGTTTACATCAGAGTTGATCACCAAATTGGTTAAAGAGTATGAGATCAGACACAAAAAGTTCACACCCTACCACCCTCAAGCCAATGGGTAGGTAGAAGTGACAAATAGAGAAATTGAGAACATCTTGACCAAGAAAATACAAATTCATAGGAAGGATTAGGCAGCCAGACTACCAAAAGCAGTTTGGGCCTATAGAACAACTTGGAAAAATGTAATAGGGTTTACACCATATGATTTGGTATATGGAAAGAAAGCAGTTCTTCCTATAGAATTTGAGTACAAAACATTGAGGAAAGTAGTAACACTAGGCATGGACTTGACATCAACACAAAAGGAGATATTGCATAACCTGAATATAGTTGATGAAGACAGAATGGAAGATATTCACCACTTTGAAGTTGTTCAAAATCAAATAACTAAATGGCATGATCAATTCATCAAAAAAAAGAATTTAGTGGGGGAGATTAGGATTTTCTTTACTACAACGGAAAGTTACAAACAAGGTGGCTTGGCCCATACGAGATACAACAAGTATTCCTAAATAGGGTAGTCTAATTGCAGACAATTGATGCAGTTAGATTCTCATTACCAGTTAATGGATACATGCTTAAGCTTTACAAGAAGCCAATACAAAAGGAAGATTTCATTCTTTCATTAATTCACAACTATGGACCTAAAGATGATAATGAATCTAACATGGAGAAAGGACCTAATCATAAAGTTTTAGTATCAGATAGTACAAGTTCCACAGTTGAATCAGTTGGTGAGTTATACAACTCACCTACTGATATTTCACAAGAATAAATCTCACACACAAACTTCACATGCACACACTGCACACACTGCACAAATGACAATAATAACACATTTATTTTTCTTTTTGGATATTCAAAGCAATGGGGACCTATAGCTTCATCCCTAAAAGTGACAAACTTCAAAAAGGGACTTGTTACTGAAGCCACCCATAGTAATTACATGAGTCGTTTCAAAATTTCCCACTAAAATACTTGCATATCTATACTTTCCACTACCATTTTCTACACATGCATCCTATCCATCACCTCATGCCTAGCATTCATATTACCTTTCTTAATTTGCACAAACTATACAGCTCATTTCGTATCCCATCACCCATACTTCCCACAAAATTTCTCAACCATCATTTACCACGATCCATTCAATCATATCATTCATTGTCAAATACAATTACGAACAATCACATCATTCCTAGTTGTAGGAAGTTCTCATCAACTTCACACAAGCTAACTTTCAGTTGATTGCAATTTTACAAGTACCATTAATTTTCCATAATTATCATATATTATATTTATTTGATACATTTTTACATATTTGTAGTGTAGGAAAATGCATATCCTTGCATTTTCACACTTGTTTGGGCCCGCCTTGCTTTATTTATCCCTATTTATGTCTTAATTGGTCCTATTTTGCATCCACAAGCCTAATAAATTGTATCATTTTATGGCTAATCCTGACAAACACTAAAGGGTAAAAGATAATTTAATGATTCTAGTTGTGTGTCCCTAATTTTTGGACTAGGACTAAGACACCACCTAGGGTTTCTTTGGGATTTAATTTTAAATCTTGGTGGGATTTAGGCTCCTTTAATTAATGAATTTATATTTCGGCTTGTTGTGGTGTAATTTTGAGATATTAAGCATAGATAAGTATAAATACAAAGTTCCTTCACCCATTTCTTACCAAGCAAGTTGAACAAGCATTCCTTATAGAATAATTGAGTTCACAAGAGCATTCAAGAGCAATTCATCAAGCATTTGGATCCATCATCAAGATTCAAGCATCATATCAAAGATATTCTTGCATTATGTGTGTTTTGAGCTAACATTTATGATGTAGGGTTTTGGTTCAAGCAAGAAATTCAAGTCAAGATCTATCAAGCATCCCTTCAATTCAAGATCTACATCCAAGCTAGCCACTTCATACAAGTTTGAAAATTTCATAACAAGGTTTTGGTGAGTTGCAACATAGCACTTTGTTCATTCATCATTTCGCTTCATCATTCCATTTCATTCCAAGGTTTAATTACCAACAAGGGGTTTGACCAAGGAAAACCCCCATTTATCAACAAGTTTTCCTCTCTTGCATGTTTGTGTTTGTAGATTTAGGTTGAAGACTTGATCATTTGAAGTGAAAAGTTGCAAAGTTGCATTGCAAAGTTTTCATCTTCGTAGAAACTCACCTACAGGCCAGATTTGGAAGTTTTAGGACATAACATCTGAGAAGAAGGAAGTGCAAACATTGAACCTCGGGATCACATTTAGAGATTTCAAAAATTTAAGAAGGGACTAAGATAATAGTAAGGAAATATTCATCATCCCAAGGGTATTTTTTAGAGATTCTTTTAGATCCAATTCTGACATCTGAAGATTCCAAATCTTCCCCAAAAAAATAGTAGTGGGACTAAGATAATAATAAGAGTGTCTTAGTCCCCCATATCACATTTTGATAGTATTTTTTCATTTTCAAAGTCCTTGTCACATTTCCAAACTTCCCAAGTACATATATCATAACTTTTTATTGCTCAATTTCATCATTTGCACTCATTATTTGGCTTGCATTACTAGGTTTTGTGAGTTGAATGTGAAATTGTCTTTTCTAAGCTTTTTCTTGGTGGTGAACCCCTCAAATCTTAAAGAACCCCCTCCTAGATCTTCCTTTTTGAGAATTGACTCACATTTGTGTTGATAGTCAATCCAATTTGTGATCCTAGGGAATCCTTGAGTGACAATTGGAGAATAGTGGTGTTTTATGACCTAGTTTATAAAGCACCCATTCCCCTATTGTTCATTTTAGTGAACACAACATTTTTTAACATTCATTTTTCTTATTTGAAGTTCAGTAAGGTTCTAGATCTAGGTTGCATCCATTCTTGCATTACATCTTGCATTAGTGAATGTTCATCTAGGGTTTCTCATATTTTCATTAGTGAAAGTGCATATAGGTTGCATTTTTGCTTTCTTGCATCATCTTATCTCATTGAAAAACTAAAAAGTGCATTGTCAATCATCCTAATTGCATTTAGGAACATTGTTATTCCATTCAAAATTGAAAAAATTGCATTAAACTTTGTGTCCAATTTCATGTCATTAGTTACTTTTTCTTGCATTCATTTGCACACGTTTTTGTTTCTAAACATCGGATCCCTGAGTAAGCAACCTGGGAACACTATAAGCAATCCATATTTTGTTGTTTTTTTCTAAAAAAAGCCTCTACTGGGACTAAAACACTTAGTCCCTCTGTGGGTTTTTGGCTCAGAACCCTCTTTGTGTTCTTTATTGTTTGTTCCAGTTTCTAGAACCTCAAAATTCCTTCAATAGGACCAATACACCCTTGTTGGTGTCTTAGTCCTTGTTGAGTTTGAAGTTGTAGTTTATAGGGTTTAAATATGCTTTTCTATGCTTTTTCTTGCTTCTTTTAGTTTTTTGTTATAGTTTGCAAAATTACTGTTATTCCAATTTCTTTCACTTCAAGTGTATTTTGAAATCATTTCAATTACAAGCATCCTTAGATCTGAAAATGCTCACATTTCTGAAAATTTTTATAATATGCATAAAAGTACTTTTCACTTTTGCATGTACAATGTTTACATTCATAAAACTTTGCATAAGTTTGATAAAAGTGCTTTTCATTCTTGGATATACATTGTTTTCATTCTTAAATTTTTGCATAAATTGGATAAAAGTGTTTTTCATCTTTGGATATACATTGTTTACATTATTAAAGCATTACATGAGATGGTTAAAATTTCTTTTCATTTTTGGTCAAACACTGTTAGTACCTTACCTTTCTAGGCACACTAATAAAATGTTCATATCCCCTCCCTATGAGAGTGTTTTAGTGAAAGTGAATACAACCTTGGGCAATCCTAACGATCATATTCATTATTTTTCTAATATCTCTCCTATTGGAAAAGAAGATATTTTGGTGTTAGAAGAACCAATCAATGAGATTTTTGAGAATCCTAGTTGTTTCTCTCCTTCCACCTCTCTTATTATGAAAGACATTGATGAATAAGAAGAAACAACCATAGGTAATCATGATGACCACATAACACAACAAGATACCATTGAAACTTCAACTAGTTTACATTCATTTCCCAAAATATTCACCTCTTGTGATAATGTTCTAGAGGATGAAAGCGTAAGTGAAGATATGTTAGTGTTGGATAATGAAAACTTTAAGATCTATGGCAATCCTCTCTATGCTCCATCTCATATTTTGGAAGAAATTGTAGGAAAAAGGAATGAAGTTATGGATAATCATGATAGTTAGATTTGTTCTTCTCCTTGTACCTCTCCTAGTTGTGAGGAATATTCTTGATTCATGAGGGAAAAATTCTTAAACAAGATAATGACATCATTGATAAGAAAGAAAATTCAACCATTGATCATTCCCCTACTTGTGATGAAATCATTTTGGAAGAACCAATCCTTGAATTTTAAGAATATTTGGTTTGTAGTTCTCCTAAAAACTCTCCTACTAGGGAAGATCTAACGGTGGAAAAAAATGAGAACATTGACAATAGTAATTCCTTATATGAAGATGATGAAGTAAAATTAGACTCCTCTTTACTAAGAAATCATGAAAATAAGGATAAGAATTATGAGTTTATGCACATTAGATACTCCTTGAATTACTCTCATGAACGTAAAATTATCCTTTATCCACCTTTTCAAAAACCACAAGTTCAAAACAAACCCGTCCTTATCCTCAAACCACCTAAGAACAATGTTTCACAACAACTAAGTTACAATATCGTTGCTCATACATATAACACTAGAAACAATCTGCAACCAAGAGAAACAACTTCAACATCCCTCCCTTTTCCTAATCCCATTTTTCCTAGTGATCCTCATTTAACTTCATAGAGTGGGAAGGAGTATGATCTTGTTGAACAACTTAAGAATATTCTTGCAAAGATATCCCTATGGGACCTAATTCATAATTCACCTAATTATCACACTATGCTTCAAATAGCATTGCAACAAATTGTGGTTCCCTCTAGTGAAAACCCAAATGACATAGAAGCAATGATTCAAGGAATAAATGCTAACATTCTTTTCCACCAAAGTGATCTCCCTCCTTTGGAAGTGCAAAAAAAAAATGATGCTTTCATTATCATAGCTCAATACAATAGCACAGGGATAAAACAAACCCTTGTTGACAATGGTTCAGCCCTTAATGTGTGTAGTGTGACCTTTTTAGATAAGCTTGGCATCGATAAGTCAAAAATTCAACCTGACTCTTTATCTATTAAGAGATTTGACAATGTCAGAAAACAACCACTTGGTGTGATCAATTTTCCTATTACTATTAGGAAGGCCACATTAAAAACACTGATCCATGTTATGCCTCACAATCTTTCATACAATCTCCTTTTAGGTAGACCATGTATTCATGAAATTAATGGGGTGACTTCTACTCTTCATCATAAAATGAAGTATATCTACAACAACAAAGTGTACACACTTGAAGCTGACCCTAACCCAAATAGTTGTTTGTACATTGAGAAAAACAGGGAGAATCCTTTGGCAATGTTAACACCAACTACACAAGTGGAACCCATGCAATAGAAAGACAAAGAAAAATATATTAAGGAAGTCACAAATATATTAGAAGATGATTGGGATTCCTTAGACTTTGGACCTACATTCATAGGAGAATACAAGATCATAAACAAAGACTTTGAAAAAGGAAAAGAAAAAGTGGTAATGTCAACACAAAATTTGGATGACCCTTCGAAAGCATCCACCTCAACCACTTTAGAAGAAGAATCAAATTATATGACAAATTTTAATGAGATAAACTATCAAGAACCACCAAATCCAAAAGATATGAAGAAAATTTATGGAAAAGATTACAAACTTATGAAACAACTTGGATATAGTGGAAAAGAATGTGGTGCTAGAGAACATGGTATTCATGTCCCTATAAAGCCTAACACACAAGAAAAAAATTATGGTCTTGGCTATTGTCCTCTGATATAAATAAACCCATCAAACAAGCCTTCACTTAATATCAACACTCTTACAAAATATTCATCTTAGCCGACTTTAACAATAGTGCATCCTGAATTGCTAGACACTAGTGGTCTTGATTGTTATCATTTGAAAAAAAATAAAAAAGTACTAGCTTAACATTAATGTCATCACACAAAACACTAATGATTCAAATTTTTTATAGTTTACACCTTCCTTTAAATAAGACTACAAAATTATGGAATCTAAAGAGTCTTGTGTAGATATGACACCTTGTACTAAGCAAGAGATATCTTTGTCACAAAATAAAGGAACATCCTCTACTTTTAATCAAGAAAGTATCTTGTTGAGACTCCTCGAACATCATTTGATGTCTCTCCCTCCAATAACACAAAAGAAATTCTACTACAAGAGTTCATTTTGTGCATATCATAGAGTTCGTGGTCATGCTACTAATGAATTTAAGGATTTGAGTAGTAAAATCCAACATCTTAAGGAGTTTGGTGCTCTTCCTTATGTGGGGGAACCTAATTCCTCTAATTGATATTGATTTTCACTCTAGCATACATCTCATCAATCATCTCGGCTCACCTTGTCCTGCACTAAATGGGGTTAATGGGTTAGGTAGCCTTGTCCTTGTATGTCACCTATTGTTGCCTCTCTTAGCTAGTTGACCACTTTCCATGTATATGTAAGAGCAAGCTTAGGATTTAGATGGCATGCCTTAAGTTGGCTCACATGTGACGTACTAAGTTACAAATTTTGGGGGCAACCCCTTCCCTTCTCATGACGTAGCTTATTGGAAACATATAGGCTTTTCCAAATAATCTCTCATGTCTTCTTCTAGTTTAAAGCAATTTCTCATAGTAATGGTGTTAGAAACCACTTTAAAGTGGGGGAATACATCAACACTCATGTTTCATTGTGTGATTTTATTTCTTCTTGTGAAGTTTCCTTTTCTTGGTGGTGTCATTAGGTTTTATTTCCTCTAAGAGTGTGATATTTCTTTGACTTGTCCTCTCTTAGAAACATTAAGTACAATGTTCCCTAAGATGAGACCTTGCATTTTTCCTCTCTTGGAGATGTTAAGCACAATGTTCCCTAAGATGAGACCTTACATTTTTCCTCTCTTGGAGACATTAAAAACAATGTTCCCTAAGATGAGACCTTGCACGAAATAAGAAAAATCCCTTCGAACATCCCTCTTTCTTATTGCATTTTATTTTTGTACCTTATTAAAGTCATGGAGGTATGGCTTTGATATAGTTCCCTAGGGATCACCTAGTGAACAACTAACTCCACTAGCCCTTGTGAGTATGCATTTTCTTTCTTTCGTCCTTATCATAGTCATGGAGGTATGACTTTGATATGGACCTCTTGGGGATCACCTAGTGAACAACTAGCTTCACTAGACCTTGTGAGCATGTGTTTTATTTTCATAGTGGACAACACATTCCACTTGTAAACCTCTTTTGGAAAAACAACCTAGACCCGGTCCACAACGCGTTGGATAATTATTCAAAGCTTGTTCTGTTGCATTGTTCTTTTTTCCTTTTTCTTTTTCCTATCTTTGATAGTGTATGTGATCTGGTTATGGCTTCATATATCATCTACAAGTGTGTTCCTTTGTGCCTATGTTGGTCTACCATAGGATCTTGATCCTGGGGGTTTGGCCACCTTCTTTGTTATTTTTATCCAATCTTACTAGCATTTGTACATTTGAACCCCTATTGATTGTGTGGTTGGCTACTTTTGTGTGAGTTTGAAGCAATTTCATCCTCTCACTGAAGTGGGGGCTAAATGTAGTGTAGGAAAATGAATACCCTTGCATTTTCACACTTTTTTGGGCCCACCTTGCTTTATTTATCCCTATTTATGTCTTAATTGGTCCTATTTTTCATCCAAAAGCCTAATAAATTGTATCTTTTTATGGGTAATCTCGACAAACAATTAAGGGTAAATGATAATTTAATGATGTTGGTTGTGTCCCTGATTTTTTGATCAAGACTAAGATGCCACTTAGGGCATATTTTTACTCCAAAGGTCTTGGGATCCCCTTTTCAAATTCACCTTAAATGGGCCCCTCTTTGGAGTCTGTGCCCCAAGTTTCATGCCTCGGGACTAAGATGCCAACTACGAAATCTTAGCCCTCAAGTTATTTTTGGGATTTAATTTTAAATCTTGGTGGGATTTAGGCTCCTTTAATTAATGAATTTATATTTTGGCTTGTTGTGGTGTAATTTAAATATATTAAGCATAGATAAGTATAAATACAAAGTTCCTTCACCCATTTCTTACCAAGCAAGTTGAATGAGAATTCCTTATAGAATAATTGAGTTCACAAGAGCATTCAAGAGCAATTCATCAAGAATTTGGAGCCATAATCAAGATTACAAATCTTATCAAAGATATTCTTGCATTATGTGTGTTTTTGAGCTAACTTTTTTATGTATGATTTTGATTCAAGGAAGCACTTCAAGTCAAGATCTATCAAGCATTCATTTAATTCAAGATTTACATCCAAGATGGCCACTTCATACAAGTTCACAAATTTCATAACAAGGGTTTGGTGAGTTGCAACATAACACTTTGTTCATTTATCATTTCCCTTCATTATTCCAATTCATTCCAAGGATTAATTACCAACAAGGGGTTTGACCAAGGAAAACCTATGTTTACTAACAATCAACGAGTTTTTCCTCTCTTGCATGTTTGTGTTTGCAGATTTAGGTTGAAGACTTGAAGATCATTTGAAGTGCAAAGTTGCAAAGTAGCAAAGTTGAATTACAAAGTTGTCATCTTCACAAAAACTCACCTAAAGGTGAGATCTAAAAGTTTCAGGACCTAAGATCTGAGAAGAAGGAAGTGCAGACATTGAACCTTAGGATCACATTCAGAGATTTCAAAAATTCAAGATGGGACTAATACAATAGTAAGGGTGTCTTAGTCCTCTCGAGGGTATTTTTCATAGATTCTTTCAGATCCAGTTTTGGCATTTGAAGATTCTAAATTTTTCCCGAAAAATAGCTGTGAGACTAAGACAATAGTAAGGGTGTCTTAGTCCTCCATAACACATTTTGATAGTTTTTTTACATTTATGAATTCCTCGTCACATTTCCAAACTTCCCAAGTACATACATCATAACTTTCTATTCCTTAATTCCATCATTTGTACTCAATATTTGGCTTGCATTACTAGGTTTTGTGAGTTGAATGTGAAATTTTATTTTCCAAGATTTTGCTTGGAGGTTAACCCCTCAAAGCTTAAAGAACCCTCCTAGGTCTTCCTTGTTGATAATTTACTCACCTTTGCGTTTCTAGTCAATCAATTTGGGGTCCTAGGGCATCCTTGAGTGAAAATTGGAGAATAGTGGTGTTCTATGACCTAGGTTATAAAGCAACCATTACCCTATTGTTCAATATTAAATCTTCCATGCTTCATATCATGAAACCCTCTACCAAGAAATGTACAATTAAGTACGAAAATTTAATACCTTTAGTTTGGGGGAGAGGTACATTTTATCTTCTTGATTTTCAAAACCAAAACCATTCTACAAACTTTCACCATTTTGTTTTCCCCATTTTCAAATAACATAAGCCTAGATGGGAAGATAAGGGTAAGAACTAGCTGCATTGGGAAGATACAACATAATAGAAGTGGTACAATAAGAATAATAAGCTAGGACAAAAGTAGAACAAAGAATAATTGAGAAGGATTAGAGCATAATTTAAGGATTGAATATACTACAAATAACTTTGCATCACCATGGTTGGCGATATTATCCAAAGGGAACTAGTAGAATGTACCCATCTATGGGAAGACAGACAAGTGTTAGATATTTTTCAACATGTTGGTTGGATGGACTACTTCTTTAAACTCACATAGTTCAACAAAGCTATAACACAAAAATTTGTTGCTACTTTATAAAATGATGAGGTGACTATAAGAGGTTTGAAGGTGGATGCTTTAGATGCCACCATTGCTAAGGTATTAAGACTACCATGGGAAGGGAAATAGTTTCCAATTAGGGTAGATGTCATAGCTACTAGGAATGAATTCAGAGAACATGGAGAAAACTTGAACAGTTCTTCTCAAGATACAAAAACATTATCCTTTCCTTGGGTATGGACCTTAGTAGCTTCGTATGTAGTCTACTTAACTTGTGATGGTACGCATTCCTTGTTATATATAATCCATTTTAAAATTTTAAGCCATTCTTTCCATGATAGGCATGCAATTTTTCCCAATTTTCTTTATAATCTATTGAAAAGAATGAGTTCTAAGTATAAAAGGAATAGGAATAACACAACATTGTCACATTACTGCTTAGTCACCTTGTTGATAAAAATAAGTTTTCGGGTTCCATATCCACATGTTTCATTGGAGAGTCTCTTAAATTGTAGTCATATCAATAACATTCTTAAGGAACCTATTATTCCAAAAAATGTAGAATCACCTAATGTATTAGGAATGGAAATGCATATTCAATCCCTTGTTGCTTCACCTACCTGTAGCAAAGGAAATCCATAGGAGTAGAGATTTGCAAGAATCACAATCTATAGCCTTTGAGCAACCCACAACAAGAGATGCCCAAGAAACCACTACCTCTAGAAAAACACCAAGAACTAGGAAAAGGAAAGGTGAATCTTCTTCTACACCTACAAGGAGGTAGAAGAAATCCACATAGCCTAGGTGTTCACACCACCTAAAGAAGAAAGGTGTTGTGAGAGGATTAATTACAAAGGGAAAGGAAGATGTTGTGACAGTGGAGATAGATCCAAAATTAAAGGGGAATTTCCTTAAAAATTTACATACACCAGTTAAACAAGCATGGTATTTCATAAGCACCTCTGATTCAAATGATACGCTTGTAAGAAAAATGAGGAAAAGAACCCCACAAAGTATTGATAGTGAGGGTTGTGAACATTCCATGGGAGATGATGATTAGTTCTTAGGAAAGGATGAGGAATTGTATATAGGGGAAAGAAATGTTAGGAAAGAATTGCAAGAATCACTTGAGAGGATAAATAGCTAGAAGAATTGGTAAAGACATATTAGCAAAAGGATGATGAAAGGGACAAAAATAAAGGAATTAGAGGAGAAAATTTATAAATTTTGGCATGGATCTAAATTAGACATCCTTGCACAACTTTCCATTGTTTAGGTAGGTAATAAGGAAATTATACCTGAAGGAAGACCTCCTCAAATTAAAACTCGAACTAGTCCCACTATAATTTCCTTAGGGAATGAGTTGTGGAAAATGATGTAGAGTAGGGTGATTAGGCTTCAAAAAATTCAAACTAACAAGGTTTTAAAGTTTGCAAACCCTTGAGAGGGTTGGTTCCTTCACAAACTAACCACCATCCTTGTAGTAGTCCTCATCACCTTTTCTTTTCATGTCTTTTAGAGAAGTCCTAAATTGGACATGACCTTCACACTTTCAAACACCCATTATCTTTCTCTTCAACATATCAACCTGTCTCCCTATGTTTTTTTGGAACAATCTCTCCAAATCTAGCCTACAATGCTAGAATTAGGCCTAAATAGGCCACTTTTTCAAAGAATGTGCCTCAATTTCAATTACCAAACATTAAAAATCTTCATCTACAGTCTCCTTGGGTCACATAGGGTCAAATTCCATCATTAGTTTCTCCAAACTTTCACAAAAATTATTTTCCTAACAAATTCCTGCCAAACTAAGCCTAGTACATAGAGATGTTAGACTAGGGATCGAGAAAAACACCTACAACCACCATCACCCTTCCCTAAAACTACCAATACAAAAAAACACGCCTAGAAGGTCCATTCCACTAGTTTTTACAATTTTCCTATGGTAAAATGGCATGTTTCTACACGTTTTATCTCAAAACCCTTGAAAACTTAAGTACTAGACAGAGAACTTATAGAAAATTGCTTCAATCTCTGAAAAATCTAGATGAAATTCAATAAAATAGGATTCAAATTGAAGTAGAAACCAAGCTCTAACAATTCACATGAGTCTTATATGATTATGTTGTTGTACGGTGTTGTATAGGGGTCAGAAAACATAAGAAAACATAGAATTTTGTACCAAAACATAGCATCTCCTTTATTTGCTTACTCCAAAAATCATCAAGAACCTTCCCTCAAATGTATTAGGGGATTTTAAACATGTTCCCTTCAAATTCCAATGTTCCCCAACTAATTTTTGAATGGGTGACCATTGGTATTCCAATACAAACCAAAATTGACCACATTACTAAGCAACTTTTACATTATCCTTGACAACATTTTATCAAAAAACCTACAAGACCCTAGATAACACTAATTACATTTGGATTGGTCTGAATAGACCTTATTTGCAACACAAAAGAACAAAACTCAAAACATAAATCCACTAAACATCACCTAGTCCTATTTACCAAGGTGATCCTACACCATACAACCGAGGTGGAAAATATTTCATCCTCTTGATGAAATGAGTTCATGAATAGAGACTCCATACTACTTTATATCCTCCATTGACATCCATGTAGCATCTTCATTTGGTAGTCCATGCCATTTGAGCCAGTATTCATTGCACACTTTATGTCTAGTCCTCTTGATCTCCCTTGTGTCGAATATGCTCTCTAGCTTCATTGGTTGGTTGGGTGGTAGGTCTTTAACCCACTCATCATCTTCAAATCTTGTTGCATCTCCTTCTTCACCTACAACCACAATACCCTTAAAAGGATAAAGATCAGAAATATTAAATATAGGTGAGATAGAAACTTTAGGAGGGAGTTCTATCTCATAAGCATTTTTTCCAAACTTGTGTACCGCCCTGCAAGGTCTGATCTTCTTCATCATTATCTTGGTATATTTTCCTTTAGGAAACCTCTCCTTCCTCAGATGTGCAAGCACCATGTCCCCAACCTTGAACTGAACATCCTTCTTCTTCAAATCAACCTTCTTCTTATACTTCTCCACACTCTTCTTTAGGTTCTCTTTGACCTTCTCATGTATGTCCTTCATAGCTATGGAAAACTCCTCCCCTTCTGCACTCCTTTTCTCCACATCCTTTAGATCTCTAAGTTCATGTATCCCTCTTGGACTCATACCATATACTACTTCAAATGGACTCCTTCCTATTCTCCAATTAATGGAATCATTATATGCATATTCTGCTTGAGGAAGTATGAAATCTCATGACTAAACATGTTCTTTGGTAAGACACCTTAACAAGTTCCCAAGTGACCTATTTACGACCTCGGTTTTCCCATCCATTTGTGGATGGTAGGCTAAATTGAAGGTCATATTTGTTCCCAACTTTTTCCACAAGGTCCTCCAAAAGTGACCTATGATTTTGGAATCTCTATCAAACACAATGGTAAGAGGAAGTCCATGAATCCTTACAATCTCTTTGAAAAAAAAACTAGCTATGTGAGATGCATCATTTGTACTTTTGCAAGCAATGAAATGGGACATCTTGCTAAATCTATCAACAAAAACATAAATACTGGCATACACTCTTTATGTCTTAGGTAGAACCAAAACAAAGTCCATGTTGATTGACTCCCATGGGTGGTTAGGTATAGGAGAAGGCTAGTAGAGTCCTACATTAGAACTCGATCCTTTGGATCTTTGACATATTCCATAACTCTCCACAAACTTCTTAACATCCACATACATCCTTGGCCAGTAATAGAACCTCTAACCTACTCTTGGGTTCTATCAAACCCAAAGTTCCCACTCAAACTACCACAATGCTTCTCCCTTATTAAATTTTCTCTCAGAGCATTTTGGCACACATAACTAACCACCCTTGAATAAAAAACCATCTTGGAATACAAAATCAAAATACTCACCATGAAAATCATCTTGAGATTGACCACAAACAATGAATTCATCTTTAAAATCACCATCATCTTTATACATACCTTTTAGTGCATATATCCCCACACTTTGGAGTTGTACTTCTTGCACCATCATAGATCTCCTACTCAGGGCATCTACAACCTTATTTCCTTGTCCCTTCTTGTGCTTTATTGTAAAGGTGTAGGCCTACAAATACTCAATCCATTTCATCTGCCTATGACTTAACTTATCTTGACTATTCAAGAAACTTAATGCATAATTATCTGTGAAAACAATGAACTCCTTTCATAAGAGATAATGTCTCCATTTCTTGAGGGACTGAACCATTGCATAGAGCTCAAGTTCATATGAAGAATACTTCCTTTTGGCTTCATTGAGTTTCTCACTGAATAATTCCACTAGTTTCCCTTCTTGACTCAAAACTACACCTATAGCATACCCACTTGCATCACATTCCATTGTGAACAACTTTCTAAAGTCAGGGAGTGTGAGAATAGGTTGTTGAGCCACTCTAGTCTTTAGGTTTTCATATCTTTTATCTACCTTAACATTCAATTGAAACTTATTCTTCTTCTCACCCTTGATGGTATCAATTATTGGTGAACAAATGTGGCTAAAATTCTTGATGAAATTCCTATAGAAGCTAGCAAACCCATGAAAGCTCCTTACTTCTCCAACTGATGTAGGTGTTGGCCAATTGAGTATGGCCTCTACCTTTGTGGGATCCATCTTCAATGTGCCCTCTAAAATCACAAATCCAAGATAAACAAGCTCCTTCTTCATAAACTCACATTTCTTGAGATTGATCATCAATTTCTCCTCATTCAACCTATTCAATACCTTATCTAGGTGCTCCAAATGGTCCTCCTTTGTATTATTGTACACAAGGATATCATCCAAGTATACCACCACAAATTTTCCTATGAGTTTCTTTAGAACCTCATTTATCAGCCTCATGAATGTACTTGGGGCATTTGATAACCCAAATGGCATCACTAGCCACTCATACAAGCTCTCATTGGTCTTGAAGGTGGTCTTCCACTCATCTCCTTCCCTTATTTTGATCTGATGGTATCCACTTTTCAAATCAATCTTTGAGAAGTACCTTGCACCTAACATACTTTCTATCAAATCCTCCACCTAGGGTATAGGAAATCTATATCGAATTGTGATCTTATTTATTGCTCTTGAGTCGGTACATAGCCTCCAATCTCCATATTTTTTAGGTGCCAATATAGTTAGCACAACATAGGGGCTCAAGCTCTCCCTTATCAGCCCTTTGTCCAAAAAATATTGAACCTGATTTCTTATCTCTTCATTCTACGTAGGTGTCATCTTGTATGTTGGTTTGTTAGGTAGACTTGCACCCGGTATAAGATCAATGTGATGAATCGCATCCCTGATGGGAGGTAGAGAATTTTGTAGCTCTTTCACCCCTATATGTTCATCCTTGTCCAATAAGACCTGCACTTCCTTAGGTATCTCTTCTCTATCTAATGCTACTACACTTGAAATGGAAAAATAACATAACCAATGCCTTCCTCGTTAAAACTCTTCAAAAACTTTTTCTCCTTGACAATCATCACACTTGGTACCTCATTAACAACACCATCATCTTCTTGCAAAGGTGTGAGAGTGTATGACACTCCATCTTTTTCAATGACATAAATATTCTTCTCCCCACCATTTTTAGCCTTCCTATCAAATTTCCAATTCCTTCCAAGGAGTAGGTGGCATACATCCATAGGAGCAATGTCACATAGGATTTTGTCTTTGTAGGCACCAATGCTAAACCCCACCCAAGCCTGCTCATTTACAAGCACTTCCTACCCTTTATTGAGCCATGAAATATTATAGGGTGTTTGATGATGGTTTCTTTTCATTTTAAGTTTTTCCACCATCTCTAAAGGCACTATATTATTAGTTGAACCAAAATCAACTACCACTTTACATACCTTTCCCTAAGATTTACAAGTTTTCTAGAACAATGTCTTTCTTTTTGGGGGGGTATCAAGACATAATAACCCGACCAAAATAACCCTAGACAGAATAACCCAACCAAAATAACCCAAGGAAAAAATAACCCAGGGTCATAATAACCCATGACAAAATAACTCGTGGTCAAAATAACCCATGGACAGAATAACCCATGGTCATTTTAGATCAAGCTAGTAAACTAGAAATTACATAAAATAAATTATAAGTATGATTGTGAGGCACCATAGAGGCTATTTAGGTCATTTTTAGACCATGTATCCATTATATACCCCTAAAATAGCCTTAAAATGATATCAGGACATAATAACCCCGCCAAAATAACCATGGACAGAATAACCCGGCCAAAATAACCCAAGGACAAAATAACCCAGGGTCATAATAACCCATGGACAAAAATAACCTGTGGTCAAAATAACCCATGGATGGAATAACCCATGGTCATTTTAGATCAAGCTAGTAAACTAGAAATGACATAAAATAAATTATAAATATGATTGTGAGGCACCATAGAGGCTATTTAGGTCATTTTTAGACCATATATCTATTATATACCCCTAAAATAGCCTTAAAACACCTTTAATATGCTTAAATAACCTATAAAATGGTAAATAATTAAAAAAATAAAGGCAATTTCGTGGGAATAAGTTGATTAAGAGTTATTATGAAAAGATATAAATCAAAAAGGCATTAAGAAGATATATAAAGTGGTAGAATTAAGAGAAGTAAACAAAGGAAGAAGGGGAGAAGAAGTAAGAGTGTGTAGAGTGATAAGAAGAGGAGAAATCCAAATTCATAAAAGAAGATATTTTGCAATATATTTTTTTGAACATTATTTTAAAATTTCCTAGGGTTTTCTAAAAGAGTGTACAAAAAATCAATATACTTTTTAGGGAACCAACACATTCTTCATAATTTTTAATATATACAATGGCTCTTCAGTTTTTAACAAGTCAAAAAAACAAGAATTTACTTATTGTAGATGGTTACACATTTTTGTTTCATTGACAAGGCATCAATAAAACAATCTAGTGTTGTGTGGAATATTTTACAAATAAATGTTCAAGTCAGTGCTATACTATGACACAAACAAAATCCGGTGATGTGATTAGCAGTATAGAACATAATCATGCTCCAAAACCTGAGATGATCACTGTCAAACACAAATTTAATGAAATGAAAGACATGGCATGCTTGAATCAATATTCTACAAGAAATATCATCATTGCTTCATGTTCTAATATTACATTACCCGTAGTAGGAGCAATACCATCAACCCATGCATTATCCAAAAAAATTCAAAGAAAAAGATTAAGATTTGAAGCGCCACCACCAAATCCTCACACATCAGCAAATCTTATCTTACCAATTGAATATACAATTACCAATAGAGGTGAAAAGCTTCTTTTTCATGACAGTAACGAGGAGAATCAATTTTTAATATTCACCACCACACAAAATTTGCAATTACTGAAAGAAGATAAAAATTGGTTTAGTGACGGTACATTTAAAATAGTGCCAAGTAGTTTTCAATAGTTGTACACGATTCTTGGCTTGAAAATTGATGCAATATTTCCACTCATTTATATTCTTATGAGCAATAAAACAAGAACCACTTATACACAAGTACTTATAGAATTAAAACAACTTTAACCTTATCTAAACCCAAAAACTATACTTATTGATTTTGAATTAGGTTTCATGGGAGTTATTTCTAAAAAAATTCCAAATGCCACTATTCAAGGATGTTTTTTTCCATTTCTCTCAATTCTTGTTGAGGAAAGTTCAAGAAGAAGGTCTAAAAACACGTTATAGTTTTGATGAAGTATTTGCATATGAGATCAAGAAAATTGTTGCATTACCTTTCGTGTCTCAGATAGACGTAATTGATGCATTTGAAACACTTCAACAATCTCCTTATTATACAAAACATGAGGAGACCCTACAACCCGTAATTGATTATTTTGAAGAAACATGGATTGGCAACTAACTAGAAGAGGTAACAGATGATCACCCAAGTTTCCAATCACAATGTGGAATTTATATTTAGCTACTCAAGATGATCTTCCCATAACCAATAATACTATTGAGGGATGGCACAAAGGATTTAGTGAATTGCTTCAAGCATCGTACAACTCAGTATGGAAATTCATCAAAGTAGTGAAAAAAGAATAGAGTCTCCAAGAGAATAGAATAGAGAAATATATGGCTAGATACACTAGGCAACCAAGTAGGAAAAAATACCGTGAACTCAAAGAAAGACTAAAAAGATTGGTTGATGGTTATGACAACCATAACATTTTAGATTATATAAGAGGTATCGCTCATAATTTGACACTTTAATTGAAAATTTGAATAATAAAGTTTTTTTAGCAACATACATGTAATTTATAAAAAAAAAAAATTTCTTTCTCTATATTCTTATGGGGATATTTTTTCCATGGGTTATTCTGACCATGGGTTATTTTGGCTTGGGTTATTATGACCCTAGGTTATTTTGTCCTTGGGTTATTGTGACCGGTTTATTTTGTCTAGGGTTATTTTGGTTGGGTTATTATGTCTCATAACCCTACCCAACTACCTACAACTTTCTAACTTCCTCATATGACCCTTCATCTTCTTATTTTTGCATTTTTGCAATTTTAACAATATGATGACTTTGACAAGTTTTTACAATTTTTTACAAAATGAACTCATAATCACCTAATAACCTATTGAATGACTCAAACATGTTAAATATGCTCTAAATGACCTTATGACATGACCCAAACACTATGTAAAGCAAATATTTACAAAATGGCCTCATGGAGGCATGAATTCCACTAGGTGCTCCTGCACCACATTAGCCTTTGTTGTACAATTCCAAACTAAAAGGGGAAGTACCCAAATTTATGTGAGGTATTCTAATGTTCCCTAGTAGGGTTGGCTAAAGCCTTAAGTGGCTTGTTGGATTCTCACAAGGCGTCAGTCCCCTTGAGTTGTGACTAGACACCTCTTTTAGTAGCCACCCTTTTGATTGAGATTATTTAGTGTTACTTTCAATGTAGGGGTGTAGCATCACACCCCAAAGTTAGTCACCATATGGCTCCCTTGAGATGAGATATAAATCCTCAACTTAGTATAAGCTAATATTTTACTTGTAGCTTTCTAGGGAGAGGGCGATTGGGTCATTCTTCCAGTTATGGAGGCCCCTAGTTGTCATAACTTGCAAAAAAAAGAGTGAATACATCTTCTAATAGTGTCCCAACACTTGTGTCAAAGGAGATTCCAAATTGTGGGCCTGAAAGTGCTTCCATTGGCCATTTACCTTAGAGATAAGAAGTAATTGATATGTTTTTGATTGTGCTATACCAATGTAAATTGATGTGAATAACCCTTGAACATACACATATTTGCATAGGGAGTTGAAAAGTAAAAAAATAAAAATCTATTTTTAGAGTGTTTACTATGTTTGTAATCACATTTCAAAAATTTCCAAAAATGAAAATCATTCAAAAACATTATATTTTAGGAAAAAAAACTATGAACCGTAACTGTTAGACAGTGAACCACAAACATTGAACATTGAGCCACAACAGTGAAACCTTGCACCACATCTATTAGACAGTGAGATGCAACTGCTAGATCATAAAATTTTAGAGAAATACTTGTCCAAACTTAGTCCTCATCACATTCTAATAGTGAAATTACATTCTAATTATAGACTTGTTTAGTTTAACCAGTCCATTTCATCACATTCATCTAGGTTTTCTTAGTTATATTGCATTTCCTACCTTGCATTGCTTAGTTGGTTTTAGATAATTTTTAGCTTTTGTTACCCTTCAAATTTAAAATTATAAGGCCTTCCATATCTATAATTAGACCATGGTCACATTTCTATATTTTTATTGACCGTACCTTTTATATCAATCAATTTTCAACCATCATTAGGTCTCAAACTTATGTCTTAGTTTAGACTCACCCTTGTCAAAATTAATCATCCTTTCAACATCCATTTGCTAAGGTCTTGAAATTCTATTTGGTTACCTTGGTTTACCATAGTTTGATTAGCATAATTTTTCTTAAGTCCACAGGTGCATCCCAGTAGTTTCATTTTGCATACCTTAATCTTAGTTTCATATCATAAAACTTAGTCATAATCTCATTTGGTCTCATTACATATCATATCTTTTGGTCACAGGGTCATTATCATCATTGCATTTTAAACCTTTAGTCTTAGGTTCATTAACATTTGACATCCTCATACCTTCAAAAATTCAAAAATTGCAAAATATAACATACTCTCATATCTCACCTTGCATTATCACATTTGCATTGTCAATCCTTAGGTTGCAAGTCTTCTATGGTTCAAATAAGGTCACAAGGAAAAATAAAGGACATGGACTCTTCAAGTGATCCCCTTTTCAATCCCACAAGTGAAATGAACCTTGGGTAAAATTCAAATCCACCTCAAACACCCCAAAGGGAAACATCAAATCCATTTTCCAATCTCATGTTAACTGATGTTAGTAGATGTTTGAACCCTAAATAAATTGAACATGATGCCCAAGATCCAAGAATAATATGAATTGTGGATGAGCTTGTTAGCGAAAACCCTAAAAAATTATTTCTTTCACTTGCTAAGAAAGGTGCCAAACTCCCCTTTTATTATGAAACTTCCACAATTGTAGAGGGAGTATCATTATCACACACACAAGGTCCTAGTCAAAAACACATTCACACAAGGTCAACCTATTTCACAACAAGCATTCACTAGTCTACCCCTTAGGGCCACAACACACATTCCCAATCCACTAGTATTTAGAGCTAAGAGAACACATACTATGCCCCAAGGATCAAAATTCACATTTAGTAGTTCATCTTCTAATCCCATGGGTGCGACATTTACAAATCCATTTGGCACACAAAATAATACATGCTTAATCAATGCAAGTCAAAATCCACCAAACAAAACAAGGAGAATTCATATTGTCACGTCTAGAGTGCCAAAACAAACAATCATTGATACACCAAATACCAACATGAATTTTGGAATAAATTTGAACACCAATCTCCTCCCATCACAACAATATGTGACACCCAATGCCAATTTTGTACCACAAAATCAAATCAATACCAATGCCACATTTACTCCCATTTATCAAAAAGGTAATCCTAATCCTTTCCAACAAAATATCAATCCAAATCACACAGTGGTGCCAAATTTATCATGCAATGATCTTAACACTAATGTTGATCCCCTTATGCAAGGACAACCCAACATGACACCATCCACCATGGACACCTTGATGTAGTAGATGAAAAAAATACAATAATAAATGGAAAACATACAATTGGGGACAAATAAGAAGACATATTATATAGAGGAATTGTTCCCTTACCCTTTTGACAAAAAATTATGCATGCCACCTTTCCCCTCACATTTCACTGCAACAAAGTTTAACAAGTACAAAGGGAAAGGGGATCCATTGGACCATATACAAGAATTTAATACGACATGTATGGACATTGCATCTGAGCCCACTTATTTTATGATACTATTTCCATGAAACCTTTCAAAGCTAGCTCTAGAATGGTTTGCACACCTTCCTCTTGGGATAGGAACATGGGGTGAATTGGCTGATAAGATTCATTAACCACTTTTCTTACAACATAGAAAGTGACACAAACTTAGCAATATTATGCTCCACCAAACAGAAAGAGGGAGAACCACTTATATCATTATATCAAAGATGATACAACATGGATAATAAATTTCCTTGCCACATACTTGAGAAACAATTGGTCACTAGGGTATGTGCAAGATCATCATGGGAAAAAAAGGCCCTTAAGTGGCAAAAAAATTTAAAAAATCAGAGTTAGGAAACTTGATGTAAAAATTTGAATAAGTTATCTATATTATTTCAAAAATATATAAGAATAGAATTTGTAGAAAATTGAATGTAGTTTATAAACTACTAGGTTTGTTTAAAAAAAATATCTATTCAGTGAAAATTTGAAATTTCAATGCAGTAATACTTAAATTTTAGGGGAAAAATAAGTAGGTGTCTTTCTGACCACCCTAACCATAATAAAATGATAATATTTTTTTATAAGATTTTAGATATAAGTAGAGTACTCATTTCTTGATGTGATGCATATTTTTTTGTTGTTATTTTGCAAGTAAATAATTAATTATGAATTTTTAATTACAACTTTAAAAAAAATTTAAAAACTTGTATGTCTAACCACCTTAACTTGGTCAAAACTTCATGAAATTCATTTTTTCTTTTTTTAATCCTATAGTATGTGAAGCATAGAATGTGACACATGTTTTGGATTCAAAAAATGTGATACCATTTGAAAGTTATAGATGTTTTTCAATCAGTCTATCAATGAGGACTTTAGTCATAATTTGAATAGAAAATGAATAATAATTACTTATTAAATTCAAAGTAAAGCATAATTTATATTGGTGGAAAGCTGAGAATCTCCTTTAAAAACCCTTTTCATTTCATCAATTTTGGGTAAAAAAAAAGTCATCAACCACATACCCATCATATTGCCACCTTTTGGCCCATCATGATCCTGCACATACCCACCATTTTCATAGAGAGCCTAAACACAAAATTAATGATCCAACTTCACATTCAATGTTGCACCACATTTGAAGATTCCATTAAAAAGGGGGTATTTATTGAGAAGGCTCTTGCAGAAAAAGAACTAGTTAAAATCTTTGAAGAGACCCCTAACACTCCTAGTGACAAGGGTAATTTTTTGTCTCAAAATAAGAACGTTACCAATGATGGATTTGTGGATGCTAAAGTGGTAAATTAAGGTAATCCCACCCTTCATATTAAAGGTCCATCCACATCAAACACAACAACACCCAACCATGATCATACATTGAATGCAATCCAAAATAATCAACAATGCAAAGGACCTCCACGCACTAAAAGAACATACACACCTTTGGGGGAACCCATTGAGTCAATTTTGAAGAAGCTTTTACAATCAAACATCATTCAACTTCCTAACATTAAGACATATGAACCGAATTTGGTCAAACCTAATTGGTGGAATGAGAATGAATTTTTTGAATACCATCAGTACAAAGGACATAAAACATCATCATGTTGGACACTCAAAAACCTCATTCAATATCTTATTGAACAAGGAGATATATCAGTGGATAATTCACAAGGTAAAACCAATGCTAATCACACCATATTCAAAACTACCTTGCAAGACCATGGGAAATGGAAGGCCTCCAGTTTAGGAAATAATAACAATGCTAATTATGATCGTGTTGTTCATGACTATACCATTAATCACATTCGATCCATTCATAATCATGTCACTACCATCACCATTAACAAAAGTTCAGAATTTATTGTTACTACTTATAGAGCTAAGGTGACCCTAGAAGGGGATGCCTCTAATCTGCAATAAAAAATCCAATACAATCTCCTGGATCATCTAGGAAAGATTCCCACATAGATATCTATTCTTGAATTGCTTCACATTTCCCCAAAGCACAAGGTCGTTTTGGACAAAGCCTTGCAAGATACATCTATACCCTCTGACCTAAATGTCAACCAATTTTAGGCCATGGTTGGATACCTAACTACACCTCACCATGTCACCTTTTCCAAACAAGATCCTTCAACCCAAATTCCCAATCATAATGATCTCCTACACCTTGAATTTTACATTAATAAACTTAAAATTAGACAAGTCTTGGTAGACAGTGAAGTAGGTATGAACATAAGTACCTTAAAATTGGTTACAACATTGGGATTCTCTAAGGCTTGCGTAGATCGCACTAAGACAATTTTTATCAAGGCTTATGATGATGCTGAGCACTCATCTGAAGGATTAATCACACTTCCCATAAGGGTCGACCCTACTATTTAGAACACAATGTTCCATGTCTTGGATATGGAATTTCCCTACAATCTTCTCCTAAGTCACCCATGGATTCATGCCATGAGAGCTATACCTTTCACTTACCATAAATGCTTGAAGTTTCCCTACAATGGCCTTTAAATTACCATACAAAGTGACCATGATCCTTTCCAATACTACAACAATTTAAGAGGAACCATTGATAATCAAGTTCCCATTAACTGAGAAGCTTCATCTTTTGCCTTATCACACTACACTGATCCATCTTCCCTTGTAAAATCATCCAATCCATTCACCATACCTTCCAAACCCAAAGTCCAAATCCACGATAAGGGATGTGGGGATTACAACAAGGGGAGATTATTTTGTGTTGGAAAGTTGCCTAAATCACCAAAGCCCTATGACAAATCTCATCCTATTCAACCTAAAATAATTATTTGCAACCCTCCTAAAACCTTCATTAAATGGGGGGAATTAACCAAAGATCCCATCGGTGAGGAAATCTCTACATGGATCTACAAAGATGAAGAATACATTGAGCCTAAGCAATTACTAGTCAAGCAGTATACCAAGGGTTTCCAAATGTAGTGTTGAAAAATATCATCATTTACATTTTTACACTTGATTTGGGAATGGTTAACATTAAAATGGACCTATTATCACCTTGATCTAGTTTTTTAATGTGTTTTAGACATTCACATTTGATTTGGGCCCTTTTAAGCTAAATTGACCTAATTTTTCCTTAATTTAATGTTGTAAAGTGTATTTATTTGCACCTTCACATTAAGTTTTGGGCCCTTGTAAACTAAATGGATTTAATTATTCCTTATTTAGGGTTTTTTAAAGTGGTGTACCACACTTTCACACTAATCTAGGGTTTTATTAACTAATTGGGCTTCTTTATGCCTTATTTGGCCATATTTTACATCCAAAAGCCTTAATTAATGCATCTTTTTTAGGATAATCCTGATATAAACCAAAATCCAATCATAATTCATACATTTTTAGGTTGTGTGGCCTAGATTTAGTGATCTGGGACTCATATTCCACCTTTTTGCATTTGAGTCCCACCTAGGTTTTAGGGCCCCAATCCTGATTTTACATCATTCTAAGCATTTTTGAAAAATGTGTCCCATAGTTAAGCCTAATGGGACTCATACACCACTTTTGGCATATGAGTCTTGTGTGTCCCAAAATCAAATTTAATTCAAATTATTGGTGGAATTTTATCCTACTAGATCTGAGGTCGGCTTGTAATGTTGTAATTTCAGAAAATTTGACATAAAAAAGCACAAATACTTGAATATTTCACTCATTTTCACGTAAGACTTTCAAGAGAGCATTACTAATAGTAGGTTTATGATTACAATAGTTCACAAGAGTATTTAAGATAATTTCTAAATAATTCAAGGGTAGATTTTTTCATCATTTGTTGCAGCAATTCAAGATCCATTATCATGCCATAGTAGTGCATCAAGCATGTTGTGCTATTGTTGTGATGTAGCATTCAAGATCCAAGTTAAGCATTGTTTCACATCTAATTCAAGATCAAGATCTACATTCTTCATGGCCACTTGATGTTATATTGTTGAATTAGATATCAAGACATCATTCAAGGTATCATCATTGCATATTTCATATTTCATGCTTCTATTCCATTATTCCATCATTTGGTTTAATTACCTAAAAGGGGTTTGACGAAAGAAAACCCCAATTTCCTAACAATCAAGAAGTTTTAATCTCTTTAATGTGTGATTGCAGGTTTATGGATTGAAGAAAAGTGGATTTGAAGTCTTTGAAATTACCAAAATGACAAAGTTGCAAATGTTGCCAAAGTTGTCAAGACTCATGGAAACTCAGATCTAGGGAAAAATATCCATCCAATTTGCATGAAATTAGTGGGAAAGTGCTTATTTGATCCATCTTCAGAGGCTTGCAAAGTTTTAGTTTAATATTCTACTCCTCAGACACTTCGTGACAAAACAAGACACTTTGTGAGAGTTTGGGCATATGAGGTCTAGTTAGGGTTTCAAGGAATAGTTTATGGGTTTTGTTCCTCTTAGTCTACAACTCTAGATTCCAATTTTTCATCTCTTCAAGACCTTCCTAGTACCCATATTCCACAACTAGTGTATGAGTCCCAATGAGCATTGAGAGTCAAGAGTTCAAGGTTTTGGAGCTTGTTTTGATCACATCTTTCTACCAGGTGCACCTCTGTTCATTCTTTGTTTGTCATTTTGTATTTTAGTTTCATTCTCTAGGTCATCTAGTTAGGCTTTGCATCTCATTTGCATATCTTATCTTTCCAAGCCCTAGCTTGGTGGTGAACCCTCATTTAGTCTCTAATCCTACCCTAGAACATCCTATTGCAAGATCTCTCTCTCCCACTTCATCCTTGGATTGAGATCTCTAGGGTTTCCTTGAATGAGAGTGAAGAAGATTGTTATTTTATCTCCAAAGCATAGAACAACAAATTTCAACCTTTCATTTTGGTGAACTTGCATTTAGAACATATTATTTCTGATTCATCATCTTAGATTTAGCTTACATTAACATTGCATTAGGGTTTTCATTAGTTAAGTGAAATTCTAGGGTTTCTATATCTTGCATTAGTGAAAGTGCATATAGGTTGCATTTTTGCATTTTTCATTCAAAGCAGAAAACACAACATTCACACAGAATTTTCTAAAAATAGTACAAAAACCTTAATTTGGGACTCATACGCCCCTCTAGGTGATTTAGTCCCAGTACAAGGTGTTTTTCCTACTTTCTCGGTATTTTGTGTTGAGCTTTTTTTAGCATTTGATCCCTCTAAAAACCCTAACTAGGACTCATATTCCTCTTTGGGCGAATTACTTCTAGTTCAACCCTAAAACTACCTTTTACAACATTAAAAACCTTGTTTTTGCACTTTGTTTGTTTTCATTAGTTATCTATTTCAATTGGATGAGTTTATATTACATGAATTCCATTAGATCTAGCTTAATTTAGTTCATTTCATGCATTGGAATTTACAACATTTCATTTTCACATTTTTACATAACATAATCAGTCAATTATAATGTTCAAAATTTGAAAAATTGCATTATCCTTTTGCACGTTTTCTCTATCATTGTTGCATTTCAAATTTGTAGGACAATCATTGGGTATGTGCAGGATCATGATGGGCAAAAAAGGTGGAAATATGATGGGTATGTGGCTAACAAATTTTTTTAACCCAAAATTGATGAAACGAAAAAGGTATCTCTTCTATGAGTGAGGTTAGTCTAGTGAAAGAGAATATAACCCTGGGTAATCATAACAATCATAGTTGTTCTTCTCCTAATATCTCTCCTAGTTGTGAAGAAGATATTTTAGTGTTAGAAGAATCGATCAATGAGAGTTTTGAGAACCCTAGGGTATGTGCAGGATCATGATGGGCCAAAAAGTGGCGATATGATGGGTATGTGTAGGGTATGTGGCTGATGACTTTTTTTTACCTAGAATAGATGAAATGAAAAGGTTTTTTAAAGGAGATTCTCAAATTTCCACCAATATAAATTATGCTTTACTTTGAATTTAATAAATAATTATTATTCATTTTGTATTTGAATTACAACTAAAGTCCTGATTAATAAGCTGATTGAAAAACATCTATAGCTTTCAAATGGTATCACATTTTTTGAATCCAAAATATGTGCCACATTCTATGCTTTGCATACTATAGGATTAAATAAAGAAAAAATGAATTTCATGAAGTTTTGACCAAGTTAAGGTTGTGAGACATACAAGTTTTTATATTTTTTAAAAGTTGTAATAAAATTTTCATAATTAATTATTTACTATGAAAAAAATTACAAAAAATTATGCATCACATCAAGACATGATTCCTCTACTTATATCTAAAATCTTATAAAAAAATATTATCATTTTACTATGTTTAAGGTTGTCAGATAGACACCTACTTATTTTTTCCATGAAATTTAAGTACTACTGCATTGAAATTTCAAATTTTCACCAAATAGATTTTTTTTTTTAAATAAACCTAGTAGTTTAGAAACTATATTCAATTTGCTACAGATTCCATTCTTACATATTTTTGAAATAATATAGATAACTTATTCAAATTTTTATGGAAAGTTGCCTAACTCTGATTTTTTTGAATTTTTTTCCAGTTAAGGGCTTTTTTTTTCCATGATGATCCTACACATACCCCCTAGTTTTTTCTCTCCTCTTACCTCTCCTATTAGGCAATAAATTACTAAACAAGAGGACAAAACCATAGGTAATCATGATGATAATATAACACAAAAAGAGACCATTAAAACCTACCTCCATCCATCTCCCAATATCTTCCCTCTTTTGATAATATTTTAAGTGATGAGGATATGTTGGTGTTAGATAATCAAATATTTAAGATCTATGACAACCTTCTTTATGTTTCTTCCCCTACCTATCCTATTTTGGAAGACATTATGGGACAAAGGAGTGAAAATTTGGACAATCTTGACAATCACATATCTTCTTCTTCTAGTATCTCTCCTAGTTGTGAAGAAGATAATTTGATGTTAGAAAATGCAATTGATGAAAGTCATGAGAATATCATGTGTCTTTGTTCCCCAAGGGGAAACATTACTAAACAAGCGAATTCCATCATTGATAAACAAGACAATTCAACCATTGATCATTCCCCCACTTGTGATGAAGTCATTTTAGAAGAACTAATCTTTGAATATCAAGAACATATAGTTTTTAGTTCTCCTAAAAAATATCCTCTTAGGGAATATACCATGGTGGAAGAAAAAGACAACATTTCAACTTCCTTAGACGATGGTGAAGAGATGACACTAGACTTCCCTTTATTAAAAATAAATCAAACCAATACCTTTGAGGTTATGAATGTGCAAGTGTAAGAGAGAGGGGCCAACCACGTCAAGGCTCCAGGTCACGGAGAGCTAAGAGTGGAGTGTTGCCTTAACTTACCTCACTCTAAAAGATGTCTTGGGGCAAGGATTGAGAATGATGAGCACTGTAATGTACTTCTACCACTCTACAAATCTTGGACTTAGGTTTGGGCTAAGAGAGCTATTTTTTGGAGTTGGTACTATGTCTTAGACAGCTCTTCGTCTAAGGGAGACAGTGCAGTTCTAGGATGAAAGCACAGTATGTTGGTGTCTCTCAGGCACGTTGGCATCTATAAGGTCAGAAAACAATGAGTACAATAGAAACTGCCAAAAGACCTACTTACAACCTAGATACTTGATTGTGATGGGAGAAACAAAATAACAAAGTACGAGAAATAGAGACGAAGATGATAAAGCAAGTATATAAAGGATAGGGTGACAAAAATGATCTCACCAATGCACCAATTCGCTAGCTAGCTCCACACAAACATTCACCTACACACACAAAAGAAGGGAAAAAATGTTGGGGTTGTATAGGGTGCCACCTTAGTCAGACCCCCGTTTGGTGTTTCTACCTCCATGGATAGCCAAAAATCAACAAAGTAGAATATGTGATAAAGGAAATAAAAGAGAGAAATACACACTGCAAAATAATATAATGCCACTCAACCAAATCACAAAGCAGAGGAGTGAAACATTACCACCTCCACCCAAAATATCACTAGCTAATTGAGGAGATATGGACTTGGAAAAGTCACCACAACTGCAACTGTGATGAGGGGAGGTCTCACAAGACTCCAAGCCCATGCTTCTATGGCTTGCTTCACACTTGCAATGTGGAGTTAATAGGGTGTTGCTACAATGGAGTGCTAAAATATTTCTTGAGAGTGAAGTGAATGCTTAGAATTCTCAAGAGAATTGCTAGAGAATGAAAGAGGATGGCTAGAAGATGAAATGAAGTGAGAATGAATGAATTTGAAGGAAGAATGGGGAAGATTGTACCATTTTTGGGTCAGTTCTTTGAAGAGGGATGTTACAATTCAGCCCCAATTGGGTGTGTAACACCTTTTCCAACTTCAAATGCAGGGATCTATCAAGGATGACAACATGCCATACAAACATCTACATGTTGTGTGAGTGTCCCCAACAAATATTCTCTCATAGACACAAAGGACATATTCCAAGTGGATGGAAGGTAGTTGGGTGATGTGGAATTTTTCCTTCGAATTTGATTTTCTAAGGTGAGGGTGTGTGGAAGGGGAATTTGTGTAGTGGGTGAAAATTCGCTCCTATACATTTTTCCCCCACTTTAGAAAGTGCGAGCATTGATGAATGCTTCGGTAAAGTAGATCGAAGAGTTATTAGGATTAGAAATTTATACCTAAACTGTCGAGAAAGAAAACCATAATCTGGTGAGCTCAAAAGTGTAGGACAAGTAAAGGAATCCATAGGTACTCTCCCTAGGGAGTTTTGAACAAAAGAATCCATAGCCCTGCAAAACTATGAAGGTGCAAAAGGTACACCAAAGTCCCTCAAAACAATGATGGACAAATCTCGTAGGATGAAAGTGGCTCACAGGCCTACAAACCTGCAAGGAGGCAACCCCCAAGATCTTTCACATGAAGGAAGCCCTGAGAAATAAGCGTCTTACATGCCTACAGACCTATAAGGAGGCATCCCCCAAGTTCTCTCACATGATGGAAACCCAAAGAAGTAAGCACCTTACATGCCCATAGACTTGCAAGGAGGCATCCCACAACATCTCTCACATGAAGAAAACCAAAAGAAGTAGACTTCATAGATTCGGATTGGAAATTGACTTTATAGGTGCACCTATAAAGCAACATGTTTACCCATAGATAAAACATGTTAAAAAACAAAGCGGTCACACAAGAAATCAAGCAGATAGTCACGTAGACCATCAAAAAATTGGAATACTTTCAAATGGGTGCCTCAGGAACCCGACGTGAAGAGGGGCCCACTCAAGGGATGCATTGTTTGGAAGTGCAAAAGAGACGTTTTTTCTCAAATCAATTCATCACCAAGGAATCCTTTTGAAAGATGTTCACTTCATCAATAAATTTGAAAGGAAGAAAATGCCCCCTCACAAGGGGAAGGTCAAAGTTGCTCCCAACTCAGAGGAAAGTTCTCAAGTTCTTTCTTTGTCAACACATGATGAAGGAAACACGTTCTATTAGGGGTCCAAGTTGAGAATGCAATTCTTGAAAAAGTTTTCAAAGATTCTCGAAAAAAGATTAATTGGAAACGAATGCATTTTCTAAAAATCAAAGTGTCATAAAAAATGGAATTTTCATACATGCAAGGGATAACTCAAGTAAAGAAGAGAGAAAGATAAGAAAATAATGAAAGAGAAATAATCACAAATAAAGGACATAGGGGGATCTAGTTTCGTGAGGTCAAATCTTCTCATGCTTAAATAAATAATAGGTAACTACGGTGCAAGGTGAAATATCATCAATCCCCACTAGATCAAGAAGAATGCACAGAGAAAAAAGTAAAAATAAAAAAATGGGTCAACATGGAAGGGAAGCCTAAATGCCCCCAACACTTTGCATCGTCCCCAATTTTCCTAAAATCAAATAAAAACATGGAAGAATGATGATCTAGATAGAAGAAGGTTCGTAGCATAAAATCACTCTTGTATCTAAGCACCAACAAGGGTGACAAGGGTGATCCAGGAACTCATAGCACAATCATGGGGGAACACATCACAACACACACACATCTAATCTAAAGATAAAGAAGAGGCTTCCCCCTAACACTCATCGACCAATAGGTCATCTACTTCCCAATTTAGATCATTATAAGGGGAAGGAGAATGATCCTATAGTAGTGGAATATTAAGGGGAGGGGATTTTGACCCTCCCATAACAAGGGCTAAGGAAAAAGGCCCTGCAAGGTCTTCTCCACTAGGCTCTTGTGGAGCTATGGTAAGTGACTTTGTAAAGATTACTAACAAGGCCAAGACCTCATCTAGAGAGTTAAACATGTACTTTACAGGAGTTCCATGTCATACCTTAATGGACAGGGAGGACTACACCCGAGATTCACCACATGGCTCACCAAGTGACTCAAGAGTAGTAACAAACTCAGGAGAAGCCAGGACTTGTTACGTCACTAGGATGGAACAAGCTAGTGTGGGACCACATTTTGGAGAAGGTGAGATCCTCTTACATCCTCCATTACTAGAAGGGCCACCCTTCACCTTCTACTTCATCGGGGGATGTGAACTCCCCACAGATGAGGTGAGAGGCATAGAGGAGGAGGAGGAGAAATTTATGGCAGACACCATCGAGGTATTCAACATGTCCATAGGTTTTAGAAATGGTGGGATGTATGGAGGGAGATCAACAAGGGTCGCTCAACTGAAGGAGCGATGAACACCTACACCTCTTTAGGGTTAGTACACTCACAATAGGAGCTAAAAGAGAAACCAAAATAGATTGAATGGAAGCAGATGGGAGGAGAGAGGAGGATGCATCAGGAGGCCCTGAAGCAGGGGTCGTCATCTCCTCTTCCTTCTTCTGTAAGACATCTTTCTCAATTGTAAGATCCTTTTGTCAGTGCTTGCATTCACGTGCAAGTCAATTTATATGACTCTTTGACCTAGGGGATGAGAGCTGTAAAGGGATAGAAGGCTCCTACTCAGC
Source organism: Sequoia sempervirens (assembly GCA_007258455.2). Classification (NCBI taxonomy): domain Eukaryota; kingdom Viridiplantae; phylum Streptophyta; class Pinopsida; order Cupressales; family Cupressaceae; genus Sequoia; species Sequoia sempervirens. The sequence goes on along the minus strand of VDFB02105785.1, from coordinate 131,366,919 downwards.
CATAATGGTGTCCATCACAACCATTTCTAGCATAGGGACAGACTCCTGAATGGGAGTAGGAGGAAAAAATTGAGGAACAACAGGGGAAGTTGGCTCCAATGCCTCGGTAGTGTACCTCTTCCTATTTACTACTTTGGGAGTAGAAGTCATAGGAGGCCACAAAGGCTAAGACATAGAGGATTCCCCATAAGGACCCTTTCTCTTTCCATATCAAATGGGCCTAAGAACCATGGGAAGAATAGGAAACTCGAAAATAAGAAACTTGGACTTTTTTCAAGTAGGAACCTTAGGATTCTCTCGCAACCGTAGAATAGAATCCAATGGAACCACAATAGGATGAGATAAAGTATTAGGCTGAACAGTGGAAGAGGAGGAAGAGGGATATCAAGAGTACTTTTCTTCTTCCCTTCTATGTGCCTTGGTGGCATCATTGTTAGTTTTCAAATAGGCCCTATGTGAAACAACATAAGGTGAAGGAGGGTATCTCACTTTAGGCACTAAGTTCCTTTCTTGTGCTTTTGATATATTTTGTACAAGAGTTCCTTCCTAGGTAGAAGAGGCCAACATGTAGTCCAAAAGTGGTCTAAAGAGTAGCTACCATGCTCAACTAGTGGTTTATAACCAGTGTTGTGGATCACATGCATGAAACCCTTGTGAATTTTAACATTTGTGCACAACCGAGGGAACTGCATTCATAGCTACTAGCCTGTGGGATACTTAGCTTCATAAAGAGAAAATACCTTCAACATCCCTCCCATTTCCTATTCCTATCTTACTAGGTCCTCCTTGTTTTCTTTCACAAAGTGGAAAGGAGTATGATCTTGTTGAACAACTGAAAAATACTCCTGCTAAGATATCATTATGGGACCTTATTCAAGCATCCCCTCATTATCATAACATGATTCAAATTTATTTACAACAAGTTCCTACCTCTTCTAGTGCACAACCGAATTAAATAGTAGCCTCATCGACAATGGCTATACATAATAGGTTGGGAATAAAAGGAACCCTCGTCGATAATGGCTCCACCCTTAATGTGTGTAGTGTATCCCTTTTGGATAATCTTGGTGTGGATAAATCAAAAATTCAACTTGACTCTTTATCTATTATGGGATTTGACAATGTAGGAAAACAACCACTTGGTGTGATCACTTTGCCTATTACAGCTGAAAAAGCCACATTAGAAACACCGATCCATGTTATGCCTCATGATCTTTCCCATTAACTTCATTTAGGAAGACCATGGATTCATTCAATGAATGGGGTGCCTTCTACTCTTCATCGTGTAATGAAGTATGTCTACAACAACAAAGTGTACACACTTAATGTTGACCCTGACCCAAATAGTTGTTTGAACATTGAGAAAGGAAAGGAAAATCCTTTGAAAACATTAACACAAACTACACAAGTAGAACCTGTTTAATAGAAAGACAAAGAAAAACATAATGAGGAAGTCATGAAGCTATTCGAAGATGATTGGGGTTTAGACTTCGAATCAACATTCATGGGAGAATACAAAATCATAAACAAATACTCTAAAAAGGAAAAAGCAGTAATGTCAACATAAAATTCAAAAGACCCTTCGAAAGCATCCACCTCAACCACTTTAGACAAAGAAAAAAATTACACAACAAACTTCGATAAGCTTGACTATGAGCAACCACCAAATCCAAAAGAAATGAAAAATATTTATGGAAAACGTTATGAACTCATAAAACAACTTGGATATAGTGGAAAAAGATGTGGTGCTAGAGAACAAGGTATCAATGTCCCTATAGATCCTAACCCAAAAGAAAAGACTAGTGGTCTTGGTTTTCATCCCTTGAAAGAAACCAACAAGCCTTCACTCAAGATACACACTCTTACAAAAGATTCTTCTAGGACAACTTTAACACTGGTGCATCCTGAATTGATAGACACTAGCGGTCTTCATTATTGTCCTTTGAAAGAAACAAAGAAATATTCACTTAATATCAATGTCATCACACAAAACACTAACAATTGGATTTTGTTAGATTTTATACCTTCCTTTAAAGGAGAGAACAAAATATTTCAATCTAAAGAGTCTTGTGTAAATATGACATCATGTACTAAGCAAGAGATATATTTGTTGCAAAATAAAGGAGCATCTACAATTGATCAAGAGGGTATCTTGTCAAGAATCCTCCAAGATCATTTGATATCTCTCCCTCCAAGAACACAAAATAAATTTTACTACAAGAATTCATTTTGTGCAATCATAGAGTTCATGGTGATTCTGCTAATGAATGTAAGGCTTTGTGTAATAGAATTCAACATCTTAAGGAATATGGTGCTCTTCCTTGTGTTGAAGCACCTATTTCTTCTAATTGGAATTTCTTTTCATTCTATTATGTTTCTCATCAATCATCCTGGCTCATCCTTGTCTTGCACTAAGTGGGGGAAAGGGGTTAGGTAGCCTTGTCCTCGTATGTCACTTATCATTGTCTCTTTTGGCTAGTTGGTTGGATTTCATGTACATATAAGAGCAAGCTTGGTAGGTGGATGGCATGCCTTAAGTTGTCCAACCCCTTCCCTTTTTCATGACGTAGCTTATTGGAAACATATGACTTGGCATAGGGATTTTCGAATAAGCTCTCAGGTCTTCTTCTACTTTAAAGAAATTTCTCATAGCAATGGTGTTAGAAACCACTTTAAAGTGGGGGCATACATTGACAGTTATATTTCACTATGCAATATTTCTTTATTCTTGTGATGTGACATTTTCTTGGTGGTGTCATTGGGTTTGATTTCCTCCGAGAGCATGATATTTCTTTGACTTGTCCTCTCTTGGAGACATTAGGCACAATTTTCCCTAAGAAGAGACCTTACATGAACTAAGAAAAATACCTTTGAACGTACCTTACACTATTTTTCATTTACAACAATTGTTATATGGCCACCTTGCATAATACACTTTCCTTGCATGTGGTGCCATCCTGTTTGTTCATGAGTTTCAAGCATACAAAGCTTTGCTTGCTTCATGAAGCTTGAAGTTCATTATTATGTGGCACCTTGTCAAAGTTATCAAGAGGTATAGCTTTGGTATGGTTAATGTATAATGAGAAGCCTAAACATGGGAATGACATTCTCATTATATGGTGAGAATCCGATATAGAGGCATGACTTTCTCACTAAGCCACCCATTTTGGATGCTCACCTAGTGGATAGCCTAAAGTTTTGTTACCTTAGAGTGAGCATGCATTTTTCGGATAAATATATTAGATCCAATCCACATCGCGTTGGAAAAACGGTCAAGGATTGATCCCCTCTTTTCATTTTTTCTTGTTTTTATTTTTCTTTCCTTTTATTATTAACATTGCATGTTTGTGTATCTTGATGTTGCATATCATACACCTTGTGTGTGTCCCTTTGCGCTTATGTCAATTTGACGAAGGATCTTAGATCTTGTGGGCTTGACCACTCCCTTGTGTTGGAAGAATGAGTAGGTTATCTATATGTTTTCATTGATGTCACCATGTTGGTAGATGTTGGTAGCTTGGTATGGTACTCTAAAACCGGTGCATATAACTGACTTATCTTCTCTTATGGTTGATCTGGTATTTTTGGTGCCTCTCTGGTATTCTAGATTACATTTCTCCATAGTTGACAACTTCTGATTGCATTTTTGGGAAATTACTTATGGAGTTTAAAGGTGTGCATGATCAAGTTATTTCATGTTTAGGTGCTCGTACGACAAAGTGACATTATTATGTTGATTACGTTGAAGACTATACCTAGCCAACTTGTTAAGTTAATTTTGATATGATATGTAAACTTATGTGTGATCTATCTCTTGGTCTAAGTCAACATAATGTAACATGTTATCAGTTAAATTGCATTTTGAAAATATTTTTGTGATCTATTGGAGCCAACAGCTAATATCTTTTATAAATGAATGGAATCTAATTAGGTCAACCTAATTGATGCTTGTGATGGAGATCGGATATATATATACATATATGGCAAATAGTTTTTGAGTGAGAAAGGGTTTGTGAAAGATAGGCAACAGAGAAGAGATAGAAGAAATAATGAGCAAGTAATAAATGTGAAGGTGTGATCAAAAAGGTAGAAATTTATGAGTGAAGAATGAAGGGTGTAAAGTTTGAATACTAAGCATCTATGGAACTGTATCAACACATGATAGGTGCATCTTTCAGTTCATTTTGGGTTGTAAAGCCTTATTCTATTTTGTATAATATTTTGTAGGCAGTGAGCCTCCTTGCTGGACAGAGTTCCTTTTGTAGGCAGTGAGCCTTTGTACTTGGAAAATGAGTCCTTATTTTGGTAGTGAGCCTCTTTTGAAAATACTATATAGTGTGAGTTAACCCTCACCATGGTTTTTCCCTTATTGGGTTTTCCACGAAAAAATCTGGTGTTCATTGTGTTGATTTACTTTATGTTATTTGTGTTTCATGTTCATATTTAATAACAAAATAGTGTGGTTGAAGAATTCATAAGTAATAAATTTTTAGTTTGAACTTATGTGACAACTGATTCACCCCCCTCTTAGTTGTCCTGCTCCTATTTTAGCAATTGTTATCAGAGCTTTTGGTTCCTTGTGTAAAGCTTAACTGCTTAAGGAGGATCCTGAAGGCTAGTTGAATGGATGATAAAGGAGAGCTCTGAACTACTATTGAAGATCTTGATAAAGTGGAAAGAGAAAACATAGATTTGAAAGAGAATCTTGATGAAGCAAATGAATGTGTTCAGAAACTGAAGGAACAATTGAAGAAATTTAAGGAAAGACAATGAGAAGTAAGTGAACAGCTAAAACAAGAGATAATTGGGCTGAAAGTGACATTAGAAGAGAAGAAGAGGATTGAAGAATGTTTGAATACAATGGTGCAGAACAAGTCTGATGAATCCTCTAGACTTGAACAGGAGATAGTAAACTTAAGAGTGGAACTAGAGAAGGCTAAACTCTATGAGAATAATTTTAGATCTAGCTCTGGTAAACTTGAAGAACTACTTGTAGGGCAGAAACCATGTAAAGACAAAGGTGGCTTGGGAATTGATACTGGTGAAAGTTCTAAAGATGTGAAGAAGAATCAAGCCAAGAGGAAGTAGAGAAGGAATTTTTCAAGAAGACCACCTATGAGATAGCCTAATACATAGAGGTACCCCTATTTTGATGGTGTTTTTTTTTCTCGTAATAAATATGGTCATAAAGCAACTGAATGCAGAAGTAGGATAAACCAATTTTTTGGTTCCCTTTCCAGAAAATTTTTTGAATGTGGGAAGTTTGGACATGAGGCTATAGAATATAGATCTAAAGTACGGATGATCAGTCAAGTAATGAGGAATGGGTTTAATGAAGGAAAAATGAATCAAATTTGTAATGGCTACTTCTATACTTGCAATAAATTTGGACACAGAGAAAATTAGTGTAGAGTGAGGAATAGTGGAAGACAGTTTAATCAGAAAAGTGTGCTCTGTTATAACTACAACAAACCTGGACATGTATCTAAAGTTTATAAGAATAAGAAAGGAAAGAAGTTTTCTCTAGAAGAGAAGAGTAAACTAGTAAAGAAGATTGAAAATGGAGAGATGAAGCAAGAGATGGATAAGATATGGAAGAAGAAAGAAGAAGAGGAAAAACCTAAGACTCCTAATGTTTCTATACCCTCAACCGGTACAGATGATTTTTTTAGAATCTAGACCTAGCATGGTCTTAGGGGAATATTATCAGAAGATTATAAAAAAACCCCTGCAAGAATGGCATGTCAAAGGCTAGCACATGGTTAGAATGAGAAGAATGATTATTCAGTGGTTTTGGAAAAAGAACTAAAGGAAAATATGTTGGTATGAGGATTTTCAGACCGAGTAAGGTCTTTCTATGATATGGAGACTATTTTAAAAAAAAAAAAATGGTTTCTACCACATTTAATGTGTTTTAGGTTAAGTTCAATGGTGTATAAGATGAAGTTTACAAGTTTTTCTTGGTTAAATCATGTTTTTTTAAGAGCTTGAACATAAGCCTAGAATTATTTTGGAGCAAGCTTGAATCATTTCTGAAAGGAATTCGAAGAGATTATATCAAGTAGTCTGGAAACCTTTTCCTTGATTGCATAAGGAAAGAAGAAAATCAAAGAAGTTTCATTGAATTTCAAGAAAGCATAGCAATGGATAGTGAATTATGTGGTGTTACCCCTCTGAAGTTTAAATGCATCGAATTAGAAGAATAAGATCATAGGAAAATGAAAGGAATTGAACTAGGGTTGAGTGAAGTCGAATTATAGAACAAAAAAACCCTAGGGATGGATTTATGGTGTGAATTCCCGTAGATTACAAATAAAGAGGTTATCATGTTCTTGTTGAACCATTTCAAGGATGAAAGAATTGTTTTGGACAAGCCCTATTTGATCTCAAAGGAAGCAATCGAAGCAATCACTGGATTATGCAGCATTGGAGAGCTCCCTAGAAGGAAAATTATGAAATATAAAGATGTGGAGGAGTTGAATGGCATCAACAGAGATCTTAGAGCACTGCTAATTGATACACTTGATGATTTGGTCATTAGGTGTGTTGCATATGGTATTTCATACAAAATTTATTTTAGAAACAGTGAAAGTTCAACTTTGGCGATTGTCGTACATATTGCTCACACGATGGCTGAGAATTAGCTGAGAATTATCCCTTTCATTTTGGATCCTTGTTGGTGTGTTTGGTGTTTTACTTTCTAAATTATCTATTGGGAAAAGATAATGTGATGTGGGACTCTAGTGTCCCTATTGGGAAGCAAATTTATAGATATCTAGAGTCTTTGGAAGATAATATAAACATGTGCAAATCATATTTCTCATCTTTCAAAGCAAGCCCTTGCTTTGATATATCTACATCAAGTTGATTTTAAGTGGGCTCTTCCTCTAGAAAAAGAGAAATGGAGGTTGTTATTAGTGATTCCCCTCTGGAATCAAAAAGGAGAAAAGAGATAAATGAAGACATTGTTGAAATTTCAGATGAGAAGGAGAAAGAATCTCTGACTGGAATTGAATTCCCTCATCCTAATGACATCCAGTCTATGATAGTTGAAGGAAAAATGAAGAAGATTGGTGAACTATGGAATGTTGCCTCTCCTATTGACAAACTAAAAATTGATGATGCTCTGGTAGATTATCTACTTTGGAAAGGTGTTGAAGTATATGTTGTTTCTGATTTCTTGCTAGAAAATCTGATTGAGATTGTTGAAGAAAGGGTGTTGCTTGAAGGTCTAGAAGGATGTAAGATGGGAATATTGGTTGAAAGGAGATGTGAAAAGGCTAATCAAAGACTATTTGGATTGACTATGGAAACAAAGAAGTGTATTAAAGAAATTTCATATGTTTACAAGTATTATCTTCAGTAGCCTGCAGTTGTAGATAATCTCATAAGCAGAATTGAAGAGATTGAAGCTAAAGTAAACAACATTGGAAAGAATTTTGATATATTTGAAGATAAAGAAGGGAAGCAAAGAATAAGAGTTGGTGAACTACAGGCTGAACTAATCATTACACAAAGATAGAGAGATGATGTGACAAAGACCTTCTGGCTTCTTAAAGAAATTTTTGAAGTCCGATTAGAGCATCTTTCTAGAATTCTAATTGATGCAGAAGATGTTGAGAATCAATGTTTCATTACAACTTGGTCACCCCCTTTTACTCTGTTGGGATTATTGGAAAGTGCATGCACAAGATTGGAGTCTATTGTATTCAACTGAAAGAAGTTGTATCATGTTCTCAAGGAAAGGTATAAGAAGGTATTCTAAGTGAAGAATGTCATCTTCACTTAATTTTTATTTTCTTAAAAGCTCTAAATTGCTGGAATTTTTTGGAAATATTTTGAAATTTTTATGTCACCATGTTTACACTCATTTTTGGCACCCTTTTCCATTGATGTCAAAGGGGGAGAGTGTTGAAGATAGTGGAGAAAGTTAAAATTTTTTGAGGAAACAAGGAGAATTTTGTTTACATGTTGCCAGTAATGACAAAGGGGGAGATTGTTGGAAGAATGAGTAGGTTATCTATCTATTGTCATTGATGTCACCCTATTGGTAGATGTTGGTAGCTTGGTCTGGTAATCTAAAACTAGTGTGTATAATTGACTTATCTTCTCCAGTGGTTCATCTAGTATTTTTCATGCCTCTTCGATATTCTAGATTGCATTTCTCTATAGTTGACAACTTCTAATTGTGGTTTTGAGAAATTACTTATTGATGTTAAAGGCATGCATGATAAGGTTATTTCATGTTCGGGTGCTCGTACAATGAAGTGACATTATTTTGTTGATTGTGTTGAAGACTATACCTAGCTGACTTGTTAATTTAAGTTTGATATGATATGTAAACTTATGTGCGATCTATCTGATGGAGCTTCTAATATTTTACTGAATTTCCTCATTTCCCCATGGGTTTAGTCTCCGTTTCTAAACCCTTGTCCCCATGAATGAGTAGGGTTTTATTTTCAAAGGTATGCAAATGTTATATTTGCAAGTTGACCTGCTCTATCGGTCACCGATCTCTTAAGTCATCTCTTGAACCACATTGTACTTTAGTTTACCGGCCCCGTTGGCTCAAAGAACTGGTCATCAATTATTCCATCAACTTTATCTTATTCCCTAAGTCAGGTTTTAATCTTTCCCTAGTCACTTAAGCTTAATTCACTCACCTTCACAGACCTCATATCATCATCAGCTTAACCAAGTCCTTTCCATTAAATGCTAATATTGTTTGGAGTGCAGGTTTTAAGATTTGAGGATCTGAGATGAGATCTGGGCCATACCCCGCCAGCCTGCGGATGTTAAGTGCTAGCAGGTTAAAAGTAGCAAGGTTGGAAAAAGGTAGACATGTATCCCTGTACAATCATGGAACCTACACCCCACTACTATGCCCATGGTTCAACACCTTCAATGAGCAACCAAAATTAAATTTGGGGAATGATCTTCCCTGTTCCCCATTGGCTCACTGGGAAAAAGTGAAAGTTGGTTAAAACTAGTGAAATCAGTGAAATCTCAACACCTGTCTCAATCTATTCAGTTCATGATTAAGGTGGAGCCCACACACCAAGAAGATATCATCTGAGATGGATGAACATTATTGGCCATGGAAACTTCAGTGAAGCACCGCTAGAAGTTGAAGGTGGTCAAACTAAGACTGGCCACGTGATGTGCCATCTCAACAAAGGATTGATAACTTATATTTAAAATTAAGAAAAGGAATGTGGTAGTCATTTTCACTGTGCAACCAGCTTGAATTAATGGCCAACCTTCTGCATATGTGAGAAAATTGATCTTCATGCGTGTGGAGATTTGATTACTAGTAATCATGAGATGCAATCTACAAATTTTTGTGCGCTTGGGAATTAAGCAATGATAGTACACATGCCAAAAATATTCTTTGTTCACGCGTGTGTCTCCATTAAACATTAGTGATCAATATTATCACTCTATTAAATAAATAGAGGGGATATGTTGCTATTTTTACTATAGAAATTAAAGTGCTAGGCCCTCAAATTATTCCCACAAATAGAGGTTGAGTGTATGTATTATCTGGTAACAAAATGAGCAAGCCAGTAGCTTCCATCGATCCAGCTAAGAGGACCACCTGATTGTGCTCGCAAAGGAAGGTTTTGAGTGTTCCTAGACATGATTATATAGTAATAATGGATGCCTCTGTTGGCGGATCCTGAATTGTGCCCACCAGGTGCAACTGGAGGTTGCAATTTCAAAGTGTGGTTGTGGAGAAGGCTGACGACAAAGGCAATAATCTAGTGCAATCCACTGATGGATCGAAAAGAAAGATAAGTTATGGGCGTGGTTCCTTTAGATGCCATAATTCACCCATTGACCTCACAAGCATCTTGTCGGACAATGAGACAGAGACCGACTCTAACTACGACCAATACCTCACAACCTTGGGTCAAAATATGGCCCTTGGTGAGGAGGTATTATACATCTCACCTCTGGCTTCCAAGACTCCAAGTGGAAGAGATGTTGTGATGAAGGATAACAAGGTTGAGGAAGGGGTTGAGGTTTCATCCCCAACCCTTTCCACTACTTGGAGCGGCTGTGTGTACCAAGGCTAGTGTGTGAATGATAAAAGGCCTTTTGTCCTATGAAAGGTGATGAAATTTTGGGTGTTGACAATGATTTTTGTGGTGGTGGCTTTTTTTTTGCATGCATGGCACATTTTGGTATTGGACATTGACTATGTTCCCTCGTGGAGATGTGGATTCCCAGTTCATTACAGTGTGGATGGCGACAAATGGGATTTTGGTGGCACTTTACGTTTCCCCTTTCTGGTGGTGGTTACAATTTTGTTTTTCCCCATTTGCACCATGTTCTCATAGATTCAACACATGGGAAATTTTGAAATGCAAAGCAAATGTAAGATGAAATGAAATTTTGTGATGAAATTTCATTTGAGCTTGAAGCTTGTGGCTCCCTTATTCTATAAAAGGGAATTCAAGGCTCACTTGCAAGGGGATGATAATTCTCATTAGGTTTTGAGTTAGGTGTACATGGGTAGAAAGATAGGAATAGGATAGATAATATGTTTTGAGCTGGTGGAAGAACTTATGCTATTATCTTAAACTATTCTACAGATATGACTTATAAATATAAGTAAATGTATAATTATGATATATTTTCTCTCCTTTTGCGAGTTTATGTGAATTTTGAATGAAATGTTAATGATATTTTCATTCTTTGAACATCTATCCAAATGTATGTCCTTTTTTTTTGCTTTAATTCAAGCAATCAATTAAATGCTTAAATGGATTCTTAGATTTACAATTATTTTCAAAGGATTTGATAAGCAATTGTGTATCAGAAAGAGTGAGCTCCATGATGCAAATTTATCATGAGAGTAGTCCATTCCATTAAATTCTAAGGTCATTTCTATGTTACTGGTTTTTATGTATGAATCCATTGCCCAATGTGACAAGGAACTAATCTATTCCTTAATGATTAACCTAAATGGTTAACCAAACAGTTATCAAATGACTGACCTAAAGTCAGGATTTAAATTCATTTAAAATTCATTAATCTCAACACATGTATATGTCAATTATCATGAAGGATGTCTTTTTTTTGAAGAATGGGTAAGCAATTTACTTAAATATTACCCAATCTTGTGGTAATTGTTGCATAATTATCCTTCACACAAACTAATCTGTGAAAATAATGTGTTCTATAAAGCATAATCTTAAATTAACACAATAGGAACACCCTCCTTGGCCCCACAAAGCCTAAAGTACATAAGATCTTAGTCATTCACTAGATCTTGTTAGTTAGCCAGTCATTTTAGGATTCTTGAACATAGGAATTGGCTATCCCTTAGAGATTCCTTAGGTGCACTGGAAAAATAACTAACAGAAAGGCGACTCTACTAGGGATGCACTCAGAAGTCCAATTGCAAATTGCCTTGTCATAGAGTCATTTAGATCTTGAAGAATCAAGCCTTAAGATTCATTACATAGAGTCATATTATTTTCCATTCTAAATTTTGTATGTTTTGGCACTTTTGTCCAGATAATTGAGAAGTTCTTGAAGCTAGAAAATATTTTGTTGCAATAAAGATCAAAGGATTTGAGTGTGACTCTATTGTTGGGGAAGACCCAGAACTAGATTTACTCTTGAAATAACTTCATGCTTTTGAAGTTTATTCCTCTATGAAAAGAGGTGGTGACTCTATCCAAAGAACCAGTTGAATTGTGAAGAATATTTCTAGATTTGTAGAATTTGCATTCAGGAAGAAATGATCACAACTACTACAAGTTTCTAGGTATTCTCATAAATCTAGAAAAGGTATTACTCTGTTTGAAAGAATTTTATGAGAAATGGTCAAGAATTCAAATCTTAGATGGTTCCCTATTAGATGAATTTGCATTAATATAGGGAATAATAGTAGTTCTTTTCATACTTCTTATGTGCAAAGTTTGTAATTATTTGAGAAGTATGCTATTCTTTTGAATACTACCTTTTAGAGAATTACCCTGTAAAGAATCAAGCACAAGTATGTAGGGTGAAGAAACCATATCATGCCCTCAAAGGGATTTTATTATTGAAAGGTATATTCATTGGTTTTTAGTGGCATTAGAGGTTTCTCCAATCTGATTCCTCAAAAGGTTAGGAAGTATTTACCTAGATTCATAGGGAAAAGTTCAAAATCAGCCTCTAAACATTTGCAAACATTCACAGATGTTATGAGGGATTATGAGGTGAATCATGAAGATGTTGTCATAAAGTTGTTTATTCAATCCTTGAAGGATGATTCCAAGGATTGGTATTCATATTTTCCAATGGGTTCCATAGCTTCATGGAATCAGTTCATGACAAGCTTTGTTGACCAGTTTGGTGAAAGGGTGAATCCAAGTGTGGTAAGGAAGAATTTTATGGAAATCCATATAAGTGAAGGGGAGTTAGTTCCTATTTTCAATCTTTGGTTTGCAAAGCTAAGCAGAGAAATTCTAGAAGAAATAAGGCCAAGTGATACAGAATGTTTGATTGTATATCTAGGAGCATTTGACAAGAAGATGAGTTTCTTATTGAGAGAGAAGGAGCCCACAACCGTACAACATGCATACCAAATTTTTGTTGATATTGAGAACAATTTTAGATACTCAATGATGAGAGGGTCTACAATTGTTGGAAGTAATTCTAGCAATATTCAAAATTCTTAACCAAGTAGATTAGAAGGTAAAAGGGTTTATCAAGGACGAGATCTCATAGATGTCACAACTACTTTACTCCCAATAAATGTAGAACATGAGCAAGCATCAACTTCACATCAACCAAGGATGGGAAGGTCTGATATAATCTTTTCTATAAAGAAGCTACATGAGATAAGGAGACATGCAAATGAGTCTCCATATGATTTATTTTCAAGATTCTTCGATATTTTGATGGAGATAACCAAGAGCTTCAGACCTAGTGACCTGGCATGCATCAATTTTTTTTGTGAAGCATACAAATCAGGATCAAGCCAATGGTCTAAGGATTTGAAACCTCACATTCTAGGTCAAGTAGTAGATTGGATATATATTGTAGAAAACATGGAACAGGGTCATATGCCCTTGTCTATTTTTCAAAGTGTGGGAAATAATTTCCATGTTGAAGGATATTAGAGGCTAAGGTTTCTAGATCAAAGAGAAGCATAAAAGTTAGAGAAATTGACTATTGAGTGTTTCCATTTCACTAGCAACCTAAAAGCAGATGCATGTAGTAATGATGAGGATGTAGAGACAGAAAATGAAACTAAGGAGGTGGTGCCTAATTACCTTCCTTGGAATGTCATAAGCTACGAGCAAACATGAGAAGAGCAAGGTGAAACCTCACAAGTTGATTTAGTTAGTAGCCATCATGCACCAGTCAATGAAAGGAATACACATGTTCTCAGTAATATGGTACAAATGAGGAAATCAAAGTCGGGCAGTGCACAATTGAGTATGACTCATCATATGAAGTGGAGATGGAATCCCTTTCTTCTATTAGGGGATATGTTAATAGCCTTGAAGGTATAGGTTTCCTAGGCAGTGAACAGTTCTCATGTGAAGAATTTTCTGAATGCAGGTCAATTGTTGTAGGCATGAATGATGAGAAGAATAATGAGATTGCATATCTTTGTTCCTGAAGTGACTATACTAATTTTGAGTACACTAATAATCAGAGTTGTTGGGTTCCTTATTTTAAAGATGATGAGATACATCCAATTAATGTATGGAAAAATATTTTATTTGATGAAGATTCCTTGGATAATGAGGTTACAAATGATAATCCCCATTGGTGTATGAGTAATCCTCTTTTTTGAGGAAACCTCTGATGTGTGTTTGACAAGTACTACCAATGGATTTTTTTGGATGGTCCATATAAAGACCAAAGTGATGTTGATGAAGGTCATTTTGTCAATGAAGATGTTACTTTTGACTTGCAAAATTCCCAACTGCATGGGGGGTGTGGATATGTAACAAATACTACTTGACAAGTGTACCTCATATTTCCTACAACCTGAATGTAACAATACCTTGCAAGGTGCAAAAACTCATGACCATTGCGTTAGCTTTGGACATAGTGCACATGATTGCATTTATTTTCCTATGGTGAAGGGTTGTGTACTTGAAAAGACAACTGAAATGTCAGTTACTCTTGTTCCACAAGATGATTGCATAGATATTCCAACAACATTGTCTCATGTTGAGAAGAAGGAATTACTTGATTATTTTGTAGAATCTACAAATATTGCAGCCCTTTTCACCCATGTGGGGAAATCCAAAGACATGGGAAACCATGAAAGTAGTACAGGGCAGTATGAAGCTACAGTGGAGTTCTTTGTAGATACCCCTTATCTGATGAATTTGATTTTGGAACTTCTTTCACCCTATGAGGTTAGCACTTGTGGTGAGCATGTTGAAAATAGACCTGGTCATGATTTCTTTCCTGAATTAACTAAGAATTGGCCTAGTTTGAGTGAGAGTGTATATGAGTTTTTAAAGTTTAATAAATAGATGGAACATCATGGTATACTCCATGACAGTGTAGAATATGAGGGATTCCTTTTTCCTGTTCAATTTGATGAGCTTGTAATGAAGAGGGACCAATGTGGCAATGTTACTTCAACTATTATAGGAAATGTTGATCAAGATAGTGCTAATAACTTGGGACTGCACAATACTCATATGAATTCACTACAAGATAAATAAGCCAAGTCTTTGATAGAGGAAAGAATTGTCCCTAAGTTTTGGAGCCTAGGGCCCCCATCTTGTGGAATTGTTTCACAATGTATATTCTATAAATAGTGTACATACGCTAGTTTGGTTTGTTTGATTTTTGTTAGGTTTTCTTTCCTAGTCTAGGTAAGTTCCTTTGTTTTGGTCTTCCACCCTGGTCTACTTCAACTAGATATTTTTTCTTTGCCATACCCAGTAGGGTTATGCGTCCCCGAGCATGAGCCACTGATGGAGCTTCTAAAGTTTTTCTAAATTTCCTCATTTCCCCATGGGTTTAGTCTCCATTTTTAAACCCTTGTCCCCATGAATGAGTAGGGTTTTATTTGCAAAGGTATACAAATGTTATATTTGCAATTTGACCTACTCCATTGGTCACCAATCTCTTAAGTCATCTCTTGAGCCACATTCAACGTCAATTTACAGGCCTCATTGGCTCGAAGCATTAGTCATCAATTATTCCATTGACTTTAGCTTATTCCCTAAGTCAGGTTTTAATATTTCCCTAGTGACTTAAGCTTAAGTCACTCACCTTCAAAGGTCATATTGCCATCAACTTAACCAATTCCTTTCCATTAAATGCTAATATTGTTTTGAGTGTAGGTTTTAAGATTCGAGGATCTAGGATGAGATCTGGGTCGTACCCTACCAGCCCACAAATGTTAAGTGATGACAGGTTAAAAGTAGCAAGGCTAGTGAAAGGCGGATGTGTCCATGTACAATCGTGGGACCCACTCCCCACAACTATTCCCATGGTCCAATACCTTCAACGAGCAGCCAATATTAAATCTAGGGAATGATCTTCACCATTCCCCACTGGCTCGCCGGGCGAAAGTGAAAGCTAGTTAAAACTAGCGAGATCAATGAAATCTTGAGACCTACATCCTAATCAATTCAGT
The DNA here is from genome assembly GCA_007258455.2 of Sequoia sempervirens. Taxonomy (NCBI): domain Eukaryota; kingdom Viridiplantae; phylum Streptophyta; class Pinopsida; order Cupressales; family Cupressaceae; genus Sequoia; species Sequoia sempervirens. The sequence continues at coordinate 131,351,303 of VDFB02105785.1, read as the reverse complement.
TTGTGAGGAAGGTGGAACCCACACAGTGAGAAGATATCATCTGAGATGGATGAAAACTATTGACTGTGGGCACTTCAGTGAAGCACTGCTAGAAGTTGAAGGTGGTCAAACCAAGACCGACCACTTGATGTGCCATCTTAGTAGAGGATTAATAGTTTATATTTAAAATTGAGAAAAGGCATATGGTAACCATTTTCACTGTGCAACCAGCTTGCATTAATGGCCAGCCTTCTACATATGTGAGCAAATTGATCTCCATGCATGTGGAGATTTGATTACTGGTAATCATGAGATGCAATCTATATATTTTCATGTGCTTGGGAATTAAGCAATGATAGTACGCATGCCAACGAATTGCTTTGTCTACACATGTGTCTCCATTAAACATTGGTGATCAATATTATCACTCTATTCAATAAATAGAGGGGATACGTTGCTATTTCACTATAGCAATTAAATTGCTAGGTCCTCAAATTATTCCCACAAATAGAGATTGAGTGTATGTATTCTCTGGTAACAAAATGAGCAAGCCAACAGCTTCCATTGAGCCAACTAAGAGGACCACCCAATTGCACTGGCAAAGGCAGGGTTTGATTGTTCCTAGACATGATTTGATAATAAGAATGAACACCTCTATTGGCGGATTCCAGATTATGCCCACCAGGTGCAGCCAGAGGTTGCAATTTTAGAGTGTGGCTACGGAGAAGGCTGACAACAAAGGCAAGAATCTAGTGTGATCCACTACTAGAGTGGAAAGAAATATACGATATGGGAATGGTTCCTTCAAATGCTAGAATTCAGCCATTGACCTCACAAGTAGCTCGTTAGATAGAGAAACAGAGACCGACTCTGACTATGGCTGGTACCTCGCAACCTTGGGTCAAAATCTGGGCCCTGGTGAGGAGGCATTATCCATCCCACCTCTAGTTTCCAGGACTCCAAGTGGAAGAGATGTTATGATAAAGGATAACAAGGTCAAGGAAGGGGTTGAGGTTTCATCCCCAACCCTCGCCACTACTCGAAGTGGCCGTGTGTACTAGGGCTGGTGTGTGAATGATAAAAGGCCTCCTGGACTGTGAAAGGTGATGAAATTTTTGGTGTTGACAATTATTTTTGTGGTGGTGGCTTTTTTTTTGCATGCGTGGTATATTTTGGTATTGGACATCAACTATGTGCCCTCATGGTGATGTAGATGCCTAGTTTGTTGCGGTGTGGATGGTGACAAAGGAGATTTTGTGACACTTTACGTTTCCCCTTTCTGGTGGCGGTGACAATTTTGGTTTTCCCCATTTGCACCATGTTCTCGTAGATTCAACACATGGGGAATTTTAAAATGCAAATCAAATGTAAGATGAAATGAAATTTTGTGATGAAATTACATTTGAGCTTGAAGCTTGTGGCTCCCTTATTCTATAAAAGGGAATTCAGGGCTCACTTGCAGGGGGATGAGAATTCTAGTTAGGTTTTGAGTCGGGTGTACATGGGTAGAATGATAGGAATAGAATAGATAGTATTTTTTTAGCTGGTGGAAGAACTTATGCAATTATCTTAAATTTTTCTATAGATATGACTTATAAATATAAGTAAATGTCTAATCCTGATATATTTTCTCCTTTTGTGAGTTTATGTGAATTTTGAATGAAATTTTAATGATATTTTCACTCTTCTTTGAACATTCATTCAAATGTATGTCTTTGTTTATGCTTTGATTCAAGAAATCAATTAAATGCTTAAATGGAGTCTTAGATTTACAATTATTTTCAAAGGATTTGATAAGCAGTTGTGTATCAGAAAGAGTGAGCTCCATGATGCAAAGTTATCATGAGGGTAGACCATTCCATTAAATTCTAAGGTCATTTTTGTGTTATTGATTTTTGTGTATGACTCCATTGCCCAACGTGACAAGGCACTGGTCTATTCCTTAATGATTCGCCTAAAGGGTTAATCAAATAGTTGTCAAATGACCAACCTAAAGTCAAGATTTAAGTTCATTTAAAATTCATTAATCTCAATGCATTCATATGTCAATTATCATGAAGGATGTCTTTGTTTTGATGAGTGGGTAAGCGATTTACTTAAAGATTATCCAATCTTGTGGTAATTGTGGCATGATTATCCTTCACTCAAACTGATCTATGCAAATGGTCTATTCTATAAAGCATAATCTTAAATGAACACAATAGGAACACCCTCTTTGGCCCCATAGAGCCTAAAGTGCAGAAGATCTCAGTCATTGACTAGATCTTGTTAGTTGGCTAGTCATTTTAGGAGTCTTGAACATATGAATTGGCTACCCCTTAGAGATTCCTTAGGTACATTGGAAAAAGAACCAACACTATCTCTTGGTTTGAGCCAACATAATTAACATGCTATCAATTAAATTTCATTTTGAAAATATTTTTTGATCTATTGGAGCCAACAGTTGATATCTTTTATAAATGAATGGCATATAATTAAGCTGACCTAATTGATGCTTGCGATGGAGATCAGATATATATATATACATATATGGTGAATATTTTTTGAGTGAGAAAGGGTGTGTGAAAGATAGAAAGCATAAAAAAGATAAAAGAAATAGTGAGAAAGTAATGAATGTGAAGGTGTGATCAGAAAGGAAGCGGTTGATGAGCGAAGAATGAAGGGTGTAAAGTTTGAATACTGAGCATCTCTGAAACTGTATCAACACATGATAGGTGCATCTTTCAGTTCATTTTGGGTTGTAAATCCTTATTCTATTTTGTATAATGTTTTGTAGGTAGTGAGCCTCCTTGTTGGACAGTGAGTCCCTTTTGTAGGAAATGAACCTTTGTACATGGACAATGAGTCCTTCTTTTTGGTAGAGAGCCTCTTTTGAAAATACTATATAGTGTGAGTTAACCCTCACTGTGGTTTTTCCCTTATTGGTTTTTCCACATAAAAATCAAGTGTTCATTGTTTTGATTTAATTTCTATTATTTTTGTTTCATGCTCATATTTGATAATAGAATAGTATGGTTGAAGAATTGATAAGTGATAAAAAATTTAGTTTCAACTTGTGTGACAACTGATTCACCCCCCCTCTTAGTTGTCCTATGCCTATTTAACACCTTGATATTTTTCATCCTAGACCATCCACATTGGTACGCTTGGACCCCTCTCGAATGTCTACTTGAGTGTGAGTTTCAAGCAAATTTATCCTCTCACTAAAGTGAGGGCTAAATGCAATGTCAAAAAATGTGATTTACATTTTTACACATGATTTGGGAATGGTTAACATTAAAATGGACCTAATGTCACCTTGATCTAGTGTTGTAATGTTTTTTAACATTCACATTGTATTTAGGGGCCTTTTAAGCTAAATTGACCTAATTTTTCTTTAATTTAATGTTGTAAAGTGTATTTATTTGCACCTTCACACTAAGTTTTGGGCCCTTGTACACTAAATGGATTTAATTATGCCTTATTTAGGGTGTTGTAAGTGTTGTACCACACTTTCACACTAATCTAGGGTTTTATTAACTAATTGGGGTTTTTTATACCTTATTTGGCCTTATTTTGCATCTACAAGCCTTAATTAATGCATATTTTCAAGGATAATCTTGACACAAACCAACATCCAATCATAATTCATGCCTTTTTAGGTTGTGTGGCCTATACTTAGTGATCTATCACTCATACACCACCTTGGGCGTATGAGTCCCACCTAAATTTTGGGGCCCTAATCCTAATTTTACATCATTCTAAGCATTTTTGAAAAATGTGTCCCATAGTTAAGCCTAATGGGACTCATATGCCACTTTTGGTGTATGAGTCCCATGTGACCCAAAATAAAATTTAATTCAAATTCTTAGGAGGATTTTATCCTCCTAGATCTAATGTTGGCTTGTAGTGTTGTAATTTTGGGAAATTTTGCATAAACAAGTATAAATACAATGTTATTTCACTCATTTTCACCTATTACTTTCAAGAGAGCATTCCTAATAGTAGGTTTATGATTACAATAGTTCACAAGAGTATTTAAGACAATTTCTAAAGAATTCAAGAGAAGATTTCTTCATCATTTGTTGTAGCAATTCAAGATCCATCATCATGTCAAAGACATAGTATATCAAGCATGTTGTTGAGCTAGTGTTGTGATGTAGCATTCGAGATCCAAGTTAAGCATTGTTTCTATTTATAATTTTTTGCACACATGTCCCACTGAAGGCAGGGACCCCCCCTCCCCCCCTTTTTTTCACTTTTTCTTTGCTCCTGCTAACTTGGTCCATGTTCACTTGCTTCACTTTTCCTTTATTTTTTCACTTTGGGGACAAGTTGCCTATGGATTTGGGATGGTTTTTTTATTCCTAAGTGAACTACAAAGGTTTCATTAATTTTTGGGAAGTTGTGGAAATTTCTTTCCAAGTTGTCATCCCTCTGTCACCATTTGTGGGAATTTCCTTATGGTTGTTGTCCCTCCATTGTCATTTGCAAGAATTTCTTTATGGATTGCCATCCATAGAAATTTATTTGCGGGTCATTGTGTGCGGGTTTCCATGTGTGGATTTCTATTTTTAGGGTGGTGGACCCTTCGACTTCCCTCTTCCAAATCTCTGCATTTCTGAAAAGGGTGCAAACTTCAAGTTTTCATAATCTAGGGCCCATAAAATGAGTTTCTTCACATGCCTAAAGGGTTTTGCATCAAATTTTCCATGAGTTTAGACATTGCAAAAATTTCACTGTGGAAGTTTGCTCAGGAAAGTCTATCCGTGGAAGTTCATTTGAGCAATGTTGTTGCAAAGGGCGGCGAACCCTCTGACTTCTGCATTCCAAATTTCTACATTTTTCAAAATGAGTCAAATCTTAAGGAAATATGTCTTGGCACTCTTTCTACCCATTTTTCCATGAGCTAAAATTGAAAAATCTCAAATTTACTAAGTTTTGTGAAGTTGCAGGAATTTATTTACAGTTTGTCATCCATTCATCGTGGTCCATGGGAATTTCTTTGTGGGTCGCGATCCCTCCATCACCATCCATGGGAATTTATTTGTGGGTTGTCGTCCCTCCATAGCCATCTGTGGGAATTTATTTGTGATTCATTGCCCCTCCATCAGCGTCCACAAGAATTTCTTTGCAGGTCATCATCCCTCTGTTGTCGTCCACAACAATTTCTTTACAAGTCGTCGTCCCTCTATTGTCGTCTATGGGTTTCCATGTACTCAATGCCATTTTTAAGGCAACAGACCCTTTGGCTTTTGCATTCTAGATTTCTGCATTTTTTGAAAAGGGACAAATCATTGAGGAATAGGTCTAGGCACCCTTCTAATGCATCTTCCATGTGCTTAATTTGAAAAGCTAAAAATTGCTAAGAGTTGTGGCTTTGCGAATCTCCACATGTGGGTCACCATCTCCTGAATGTCATCACTTAAAGGCCGAGCTTTAATGTCTTTCCACCTCATGGCGCCTGCATCCTTCAAACTCGCAAGAGCATCAAATCTTCATCTAGTGACTTCAAGTGTCTCACAACCCATTTCCGCCCTTGCTTAATCATTCCTTGGGATATTTTTCCTTTCATTTCCATCCCTCCAATGCCATTCCTAATGGAATGCATACAATGAAGGCCCAGTAGCCCTTAATATCTGAGGCACCTGTGAGTCTTGCAATGTGGGCTTCTACCTGCGGGTCACCATGCTCTAAATGTTGTTGCTTAATAGTGGAGACTCCAAACGTCCTTCAACCTTCCTACACCCACACCCCTCAACCCGCACTTATATTTGTGGTCCAAATGAGCTCCAAATGTGGAACAATGATGAATACTATGATCTTTTAATGATGCATGGATGGATCTAACAATGAGTTTACAGTATTTGACTAACATTTTCCTTCATTTACATATGAAAGCACTTAATAGACCTCTTGTGTGTAGGATTCAAGGAACCATCCTAAAGTTGTAGATTTTTTTGTGCTCGAAGGGTGATTGCGACCATCAAAGGAGCTTCTTATTTGAATATTGGCATCAAGGGGAGTTCTACCCAATTGAATAATCCCGCTTAAGAATCGGTGTCAGGCAATTCCAATTTGAGAAATTCTTTTAAACAAGGAGCAGGAGGGAGCTATTTTATTTTCCACCAAATGATGATGATTTTTAGGAGTTGTCCACCAGGATCAGGAGTAACATTTTTGCTTCTCAATAATACAAATCACCAAAAAGGCTTGCTTGATTAGCTGAAGGGATGTTGCAAACACATTAGACAAAGGGAAACTTTTAGTGTCTTTTAACTACAATAGAGAAGGTAGTCACTATAAGACAAAACAACTATAGTAACAAAAAGACAAAATAGGCTACAAGACAAAATAGAGAAGAGGAAAAAATAGCCTATTTTAAATTGTGAAATTTTGGGGGTAGGTGAAACCCTAGCTTGTATTGAATTTGGGCCACACAAGGTAAATGAATCCTATCCATTCATTTGGGCTTTGGAAAACTATAAATAGGGGCTTTCTCCTCATTTGTAAGTGTTGGTGAATAGGTGTAAAGGGAATTTTGTAATAATAGAAAGAAGCATTCATGAATTTGGGTGTTTCATTTGAGTTTGTAAATGCATGCATGATTCAACATCCATGATAGTTTTAGTTTCTTGAATGGCTTTGATAATGGTTGTTGTTATAGTATTTGATGGACTTCTAGCCCATACTTTTGGTACTTTTTGATGAGAAACTGTTGTGTAAAGTTAGCCTAGGCTTGTTAATTTTATTGTTGCAACTTAGTTCAATTGTATGTTCATGAATTGAATGTATAATCTAAAAATCTGCAGACCTTAGGATATTGCACTAGTTTTGTGTAGCTATAGGTTCCCTTGTTCAAGAAAAACTTAGTTTATGGGAGTCTGTCTATTGTAGCATCCTCCATTATTACTGTTCATTCATAGATTAGATTTATATTAGCTTCTCTCACCCTTCCTATTTTTCTATTTCTTTTATTCCTTTGTTAGAGTAGGATTCAAAGCATCACAACAAAGCTAAATTTGATAAACATGGTGAATTTCAGATTTTTTTTGAGTGGGCAGCAACTGTTCAGTCATTTCCAGCACCTTGAAACTCCATTTGTAGACCCAACTTCCCATAATTTATAAACCATAAAGGCCACCCTATGATTACTAGTAAATCACATCAATCAACTAAACTATTCCAAGCATTGTCATGACTTGACACCCGCGAGACCTTGGGATATTTTCTGCAACTTGTTTGTAGGGAGTATCTTTCAAGAGAGGTAGTGCACTGTGTTTCCTATGTTCAGAAGGTGCAAAAACACCCATCAATAGTTTCACATCTAATTCAATATCAAGATCTGCATTCTTGATGGCTACTTCATGTTAGATTTCTAAAATACATCTCAAGACATCATTCAAGGTATCACCATTGCATGTTTCATATTTTATTATTCTATTCCATTATTCCATCATTTGGTTTAATTACCTAAAAGGGGTTTGACCAAGAAAAACCCCCATTTCCTAACAATCAATAAGTTTTCCTATCTTTAATGCGTATTTGCAGGTTTATAGATTGAAGAAAAGTGGATTTGAAGCCTTTAAAAGTACCAAAATGAAAAAGTTGCAAATGTTGCCAAAGTTGTCATGAAAATTTGTCAAGAATCACAAAAACTCAGATCGAGGGAAAAATATCCATCCAATTTGCATGAAAGCAGTGAGAAAGTACTTATTTGATCCATCTTTAGAGGATTGCAAATTTTTAGTTCAAGATTCTACTCCTAGGACAATTTGCAACAAAATGAGACACTTTGCGATAGTTTGGGCATATGATTCCTAGTTAGAGTTTCAGGGAACAGTTTTTGGGTTTGTTCCTCTCAGTCTGCAACTCCAGATTCCAATATTTTTTACTCTTTAGGACCTACCTAGGACTGATATGCCACAACTAGTATATGAGTCCCAGTGGTCATTGAGAGTCAATATTTTAGGGTTTTGGAGCTTTTTTTTATCACATCTTTCCACCAAGTGCACCTCTGTTCATTCTTAGTTTGTCATTTTGTATTTTAGTTTCATTTTGTATGTCATCTAGTTAGGTTTTGCATGTCATTTGCATATCTTGTCTTTCCAAGCCATAGCTTGGTAGTGAACCCTCATTTAGTCTCTAATCCTACCCTAGGACACCCTATTGCAAGATCTATTTTTCCCACTTCATCCTTGGATTGAGATTTCTATGGTTTCCTTGAATTAGAGTGAAGAAGATTATTATTCTATCTCCTAAGAATAGAACAAAAAAATTCCACCTTTCACCAAATAATGAAGCAATAAGGATATGATGGACATAGTGGTCTTGGCCTAACCAAACATGAAATGGTAGAATCTATATAGCCTCCTCACTAACCAAAGAAAATTTGGCTAGGGTATGTACTATCAAAAGTAAGTATTCTTAGTACTAAGTTGCTTTCGAGTGAGAATGTCAATGTTTCAAATGAAATCAAGAGATTTGAGGAGGACTATGCCAAAACTAATTCCAATGAGTGGGAATGGAATTCCTACACATCTAGTGAATATGACCTAGTAGAGACCTTTCAAGAGTTTGAATTATCCTCTTTGACCAATATCATGGAAATTAATATCCCGATTGAATCCTTTTGGGATCTTGACTACACCTCCATCTTTACCATATTTGCATTAACTCTTGATGATACCAATGATGGATTACCACTTGTTTACACACAACTCATAGATTTGGACCAACAAGAACCACCGAGTTTAGAAACATTTGAGAACGATGAAGAAATTGTTGAGTTCATGGGACTTAATGAAGGAATATCGAGTGGGGATCATAAAGTTGGATTCATCATAGAGCTTGAAAATGCAACATATTTCAGAGAGTCTACTCCTCCCTCTAGTCACAACAGTGAAAAAAAATAAATCTCTAGGTGAAAATTGAAAGGAATATTTAGAACATGAAAAAGTAAAAATATAGGACGTATTTGAAGGTGAAAACCTCTCTGAGTTTCCTAAAGATGGAGGGTTGGAAATTCTCCCTATTGACTAAGAGAGATCGTCATTGCTAGTAGAAGAATCAAAAGAGGTTAATCTTGGGACAAAGGACAATCCTAGAATCATTAAGTTTGCAGCATCTTTGACCACTGAAGAAAAATTAGAGTTTACTACATTCTTTTCAGAAATACAAGTTAATTTCACATGGATATATGCTAATATGCCAAGGTTGTACCTCAAAAAAATTGTACATCATTTTCCATTACTTCCAAATGCTAAACTAGTCAAAAAAATTTAAGGAAAATGCACTCACAAATCACATTCTTAGTAAAGGTTGAGTTGAAGAATCTTTTAGATGTTGGTTTTATTTGTCCCATAGATTGCATAGAATGGATATCAAATCTTGTTCCTATCACTAAATCAATTGGTGTTATCAGAATATGAATGGATTTTAGATATCTAAATAAGGCTTGTCCTAAAGATGATTTCCCACTGCCTAATATTGACATCATACAAGACCTCATAATAGGATATGATATGTTATCACTTATGGATGAATTTTTAGGATATAATAATATCATAATTTCCTCTGAAGATCAACACAAAATAACTTTCACTTGTGCTTGGGGTACCTTTTGTTAGAATTTTATGCATTTTGGTCTTAATAATTCTAGAGCAACATATCAGAGAGCTATGACAACCATTTTTCATGACTATATGCATGTAATTATGGAAGAACATGTTGATGAATTATTGATAAAATCATTAACAAGAAGTGGTCATCTAGGAGTGTTAGAAAATATTTTGAGAAGACTAGAAGAATATAAGGTCGGGCTAAATCTGAATAAGTGTGTGTTTGGGGTCCAATCAAGCAAACTCTCAAGATACATAGTCTATCATAGAGGAATTGTGATTGATCTTGCAAAGGTAAAATCAATCATAGATATGCCCCCACCTACCCACATAAGCTAGTTGAGAACTCTACAAGGAAGATTGCAGTCAATCCAAAGGTTCATTTCCCAATTAGCAGACAAGATTCATCCATTCCAATATTTTTTATGCAAAGAAGTTCCCTTCATATGGATTGAATGTTGTCAAGAGGAATTTCAACAAATAAATGATTATCTATTAACCCCTCTAGATAACATGCCTCCTATTAATGGAAGATGGTTAATCTTATATATTGGCCACTACATCAGCACTAGGGGCATTAATAGCATAGAATGACAGATCCATGGAAAAGAGAGATTTATCTACTACATCATTTGTACCCTCGTAGGATATGAGCTTAACTATAGTCCCATTGAAAGAGTGTGTCTTGTATTTTTTTTTGGCACACAAAATTTGAGACATTATATGTTGAATCATAAGGAAAAATTGATAGCCAAGATTGATCCTCTAAAGTATCTATTGAGAAAATAAACTTTGATAAGATGACTAGCAATGTGGGTCATGATTTTGAGTGAGTATGACATAGAGTATGTTGATCGTAAGGAAATAAAAGGACAAGCGATAGCTAACTAACTTGAAAATGCACCAATAATAGTAGATCATTCTCTAGTGTTTTAATATCCTAATGAATTTGTCTTTGCAATAGAGACTCCTACAACATATAAATTGTACTATGGTGGATCCTACACAAATCATGGTTTAGGGGTTGGAATTCTTTTTATCACACCTCAAGGGGATTCCATTTCTAATTCATAAAGAATAGCATTCATGTGCACGAATAATATGATTGAGTACAAAGAATTTTTTATAGAACTACCACCACTGGATTTGACACCATTTTTTGATGGTCGTTCGTTGGTCATTCGACAAATCTTTGTCGGAAGAGCGACGCAATGGAGAAAATATTTCTCTCATTGTATTTTCGTCGCAAGGCCGATGACAAATTAAACATCGAAATAACAGTGAAGAATCGTCGGTAGGCAGCATCGTGAAATACCTCAGGATTTTGTCAGAATATCGACAAAACCTTTGTTTATCCACCGACGAATTACACCAGAAGTTTATCGTCGGTTCAACGAAATGGGCAAGCAGTAGCGTGGAAACAACATGGAATGTTCGTCGAAATAGTGACGAAATACTAAAGTAGTAGTGTCGAAAGAACACCAAAAGTTCATCGAATGTGCGACGAAATAGTAAAGTAGTAGCGTCGAAAGAACAGTAAAAGTTCATCGAATTTGCGACGAAATAGGCCAGCAGTAGTGTCGGCTGCGCACCAAAAGTTCATCGAAAGTGCGACGAAATTAGCAAGGAGTACCATCGGAAGAACACTAAAAGTTTTTCAAAAGTGCGAGGAAATTGGCAGACAATAGTGTGGCAGCAATGCTGAAATATCATCGGAAAGGCGACAAAATGTGTAGGGAGTTATGATGAAATTTTCGTCGCAGCTATAGAAACTTCGTCGAGCCTTTCTGTTGATTCATCGATGGTTATCGTCGAAATTGCAACGGAAAAGCAAAATTAAAAAAAAAAAATTATATATTCATGGAAATGTACCATTGCGGAGACTGACGACTGATCATACATACAGACTGCATATTGGTTTGATGCTTCAAACGATGCATTTCTTATATTGAAAAGTGCATTACCTTATTCAGCTTCTCTTTGTTTTGAGCATAGTTTAATATTCTCTACTTAACAAGGCCAACCACGTGACGGTGGAAACTCATTTGGCCTCCCCCACCCCCCTTCACATCACTCTCAATTCCCCATACCCAATCATATAACATTAATCATGGATTCATCCATTAATAACATATAGCATTCATTCATTCATCCATTAATAACATATAACATTCATTCATTCATAACCATTAATAACATATAACATTCATTAATTAACATATTCACATTCATTCATTAACATATAATAATCATTCTTTCAGTTTTTACATATTATCAAAAATATGGTTGTCATGATATGATTACAATCACTTTTTTTTTTTTCTTTTTTAAAGCTACATAAAGTTGAAGTGGAGTATCATTTTCTAAATCAATATATGTCCCCCTTTAGTTGTTTTCCCTCTTGTGATCTTAATGTACGCTAGTCGTCTCTCTCATGATGTGGACGCCGCTCAAGGGGGGGTCTGCTGCAATAAGAAAGAAATGTTAAACTGATATGTTTTATTATTATTGTTACAAGTATTTCATTAATTAAAAGAACATTAGAGTGGTTCTCTTTACCTGATGGATCCACATCATGTTCCTGAACTTTTGTTATAGACTCATGCTCAACATGTTGAACACGCTCTAAATCCTAATCTGCAGTTGAAACACGAAAGGTTACATTAATGAATACACCAATTGAAATTAAATATGTTTAAGAGAACATGAGGGTGGTCCTCTTTACTGGATGGGGCCACATCATGTTTTTGATCTTCTCTAGCCTGATCATGCTGAACACGTTGATCATGGTCTACATGCTCTAAAGTTGAAACACGAAAGGTTACATTAATTAATACACCAATTGCAATTAAGTATGTTTAAAAGAACTTTAGAGTGGTCCTCTTTACCTGATGGGGCCACATCATATTTCTGATCTTCTCTAGCCTGATCATGCTCAACATGTTGATCACACTCTACATGCTCTAAAGTACCGGGATGCACACCATGACCTTCATCTGCACATTCTACTCCACCCTCACCAGGCTACATTCCAATGTCATGTGCAGTATATATTATCATTCCTTGAGTGTTTAAAACAAATAGACATGTAATTACTTTATGGTGGAAATTAATATTGAATAGATTGCACAAGTATTCAATTTTTAATAAACTTTATTGAGTTTATTTATCTGCGTGTCAGATGCAATGGAAGATTATGTTTGCCCAGTCAAGACTCTTAGGCATTCAGCCATGGCTCCATAGCCTTGCTAGAAGGCAATCTTCAGGTCCTCTTCTATGGGAACTCTGTTGAATTCAGAGCCAAGTTTGTGTTGCCCGTGCTTTTCTAGTCTAGCCTTTGTTGCCTTCGATGTGTCGGGAAGCCTATGAAAAGTTTGGAATACATTAGATTATGTAAAAAGAAAGAGTAATTAGTATATAATTACATTGTTGATAGTATCACACATAGCATACTACATTTATAAAATTAGCATATAAAATAGTTCAATCCATGAATTATAGAAAATAGATATTTGTTGGTTATATTCATATTGCTGATTACATTGCACAAAACATACTACAACTACATAAATATTAGATGGTGATAGTTGTCTATGCTACCACATTTTTCATACATGTCTACCAAAGCATTTTATCAAACAGTTCATGCCTTCTTTATGGCTAAAAGCCTAAAATAGGTGCTTTAAACAAGCTATGGATGCTTGGAAAAAATCTATCATAGCATAATAGTAAACAATAGCATAGACAAGGTAGTGAACTATTTCAAAATGCCTCAAAAGAAATGTGGTCTCATGGTGATGGAATGCCATGACAAGCCATGCAATTTGCTTGTCATGGCGTTCGTCTATGTCCATCACCATGAGACCACTGAACATTTCAAATAGTTCACTACCTTTTCTCGCTACCACATTTTCATCTTTGCTATGGCTAAAAGTAAAACCTCAAATAGGTGCTTTCGAACAAGCTATGGATGCTTGGAAAAATCTACCAAAGCATAATAGTAAATAATAACATAGACAAGGCGTTGAATTGTTTGAAAATTCCTAAAATCTCGATCTCAGTGATGGAATGCCATGACAATCCATAGCAATTTGTATCGAATTTGTCCATTCCAACATTCCATGAGACTACATTTCTTTGAGACATTACGCCCCTTGTCTATCTCTGCATTTTCATACATGTCTACCAAAGCATTTTATCAAATAGTTCATTGCCTTCTGCTATGGCTAAAAGTCTAAAACAGGTGCTTTTAAACAAGCTATGGATGCTTGGAAAAATCTATCAAAGCATAATAGTAGTAGCAATAGCATAGATAAGGCGTGAACTGTCAAAAATACTCAAAGAAATGTGGTCTCATGGTGATGGAATGCCATGACAATCCATAGAAATTTGCTTGTCATGGCATTCATTATGGCGTTCCATCACCATGAGACCACATTTTTTTGAAGCATTTTTTCAAATAGTTCACTCCCTTTTTCTATTCTACCACATTTTTCATACATGTCTACCAAAGCATTTTATCAAACAGTTCAATGCCTTCATGCTATGGCTAAAAAGTAAAAACCTCAAACAGGTGCTTTCAAACAAGCTATGGATGCTTGGAAAAAATCTACCAAAGCATAATAGTAAGCAATAACATAGACAAGGCAGTGAATTGTGATGGAGCCTCAAATGCATCCAGGATTTCTTTTATTATTGGCTGGTCTTGTTTTCGAGTGGTGCCTAGGGCTAGAGTTATTACTTTGCTTTCATAAACCCTTGGTTTTGTCTTTGGTATGGGTCTGTTCTATCGTTACTTTTTGGAGAAGGTTTTTAAAAAAGAAAACAACCTATGTCTCATTAACTCATCTAAGGCCTGGCCCCTTTTAATAAAATGATAAATATTTAATTGTTGGCCTCCTTTTATTTACCAAAGTCTAGTTTTTAAAAAAGGAAACAACCTTATGTCATCGACCGTCGTTGCCCTAAGTTGCATCCCCTTCCTCTGGTTTTTCCTCCTAAGTAATGTTTAATGTTTTGCAGGGGTTATTTGATGGTTGTTGATCTCCTCGCAGATACATCCTAACCGCTCCCCACCATATCACGATCCTAATTTGAGCCATCGCGATATCGCAGGTGATCGCCACGTGTCCCAGGTTGCTGATGTCTGAAAAGCAAATAAAATAATTTAATAAATGCATCGAACTTTAGTGTGTTATCAAGTGGGTTACTAAATCACCTGAGCGGTGCACGTGTTTATAATCAATGGCAATGTTTTAATCTTGATGAAAAAGCTGCTCAGTGAATAGGCTTTAAGACTGTCCCTTGTTTTACTTGATCGTGGTCACTGATGAAGAGATCAACAGTTGCCCACTATCGCGCAATCCCAACTTGAGCAATCACGATATCGCGGGCAAGTGCCACATGTATCTTCCTGGCGCTGCATATAATGGTGGGCCCTAGGGATGATGTGGAAGGCGTTGTCAACATTTTTAAGGAGGACCGTTCAATGATCTGACTAAAACAAGAGATCGACGATGAAAATTTAAATCTGCGTCAAATACAATTGAAGGAATTCATTGTATTCAAGTAGGCTTTAATGGAGGATGAGACGTCTATTGGCAATGTTCATAAAGTTCAAGTGTTTAATTGCAGACTACTTTCACCACTAAGGCATTCAAGCATCTTCGAAGCAATCCAGAGCCAGAGATAGAGCTTTCAAAAGCAATTTCGGCAAGAGTTTGATTTTCTGCAGAACACGAATTTTTGTGAGTTATTTTCTTCATCACTATTCTGTCTGAATGTGTTTCTTGACTTTCTGTGTTGATGCGGGGTTTTGAATTAAGATTTTAGGGTTACTATTTCTCTTGAATTGTAGAAATTGCAAATTCTCATGTTTTCTTTTGGTAGCACTTCTAGTGCATTTGATTTTTCGAAGCCCTAGTTGTTGGAGTACAACAATAAAACATTCTCGCCATATTAACTACATCGATAATCTGTATTGATGATTTCCTTGACCAATTTCCCTGTCAACAAATGACAAGAATAGGGTTTGGTTTTGATGAGAGGGAAGCCTTAGGTGAAGGGTTGAGATATAGAACCTACAACATTGCAGATGCTAGGGTACCAATGACGGGTTTAGAACTGTTTAGAAGATGGTATCATCTAGCAAATGCACCTCACATACATTCAAATGGTTGGAGGTTTGATCACTGCAAGCTTGTATGTATCGAATGTGTTTCTTGATGTTGAGTCCACTGTATAGTGGCTTACGATGATATGAAACTGTCACAGCTTGTTAGCTACAATGCAATTCAGAATGAGTGTGGCCCCTCCAGTGTCTAATATTCCAAGTGCTTCCTCCTCATCTAACCAAAATGTCAGCCCAATCATACTGATACTTGGATATGCCAAATATAGCCTAAAATGTTGCCTATATGTTTATCCAAAGCCCTAATGTATATGAACTTATTTCCTTGTTGAAAGAATGATGAGTTTGTCTGTAAGCTGAAATGTATTGTCATTCTTCTCTGGTCAGAAAATGCATACAAAATATGCTTTTCAGACATAACTGCTTTGCTTTCTTAAATTTTTCCTGAGGAAATTGAAGTGATGTCATAAAAATTCCATCCGAGGTTTATGGGCATACATGTAGCCATCTATCTCATCCTTCGACTTGGTACGTTGGGGAATGTTTTGAACCAAAATTTTCTTAATTATTCTTTGACACAATGCTCAAAATCACATTATGTCAAAGAGGGGCAAAATGTAGACACTGAAAAATGTCTTGGTCTGCAAACACCATTTTTTTGCATCAATCTCTCTTCTTTCCTACATAATTAAATAATTTTAATTATTTAATTAATTCATTTCACTATCTTTATTCTTCTTCAATTAATTAAATAAATTAAATATTTACTTAATTATGTCACTAACATCTTATTTCTTGCTATAGTTAAATAAATTATCATTTATTTAATTATTCATCCTTTGCTATTTGTCTATAGTTAAATAATTATTTTAATTATTTTAACTATTCGTTTAACATCTTCCTCCATTATTAAATGACTAATCCAATTTAATTATTTAATATTGAAACATAGAAAAATAGGTTAGGGGTTCAAACACATAGGGTTTTGTACTAAATTTGGAAATTTTCACCAAATTTACTATAAATAAAAAGGGGAAAATGAGGTGAACCTACCTATTCTTCTATTTAATTCAGGAAATGAGATCCCTCAAGTTAAAATCTGCTTTCAAGCCTTGTGTGAGTGAATTCTTTGAAGAATCTTGCAATTTCTTTTATGTTTATATTTGTGGACTAGAAAACACTTTTGGCAGACACAATAAAAATAGTAAATCAACTCAAAACTGAAATGAAGACTAGATCTGAGTAGATTAAACATAGCACTACTGGACATAATTTATTTCATGCAAATTAGATGAGTGGAGGAAACTTAAAACTAATCTCAAAAATAGTCGCAAAGTGTCATGTTCTGGTGCAAAGTTTCCTAACAAAAATGACTAAATAAGGGTTTTAAGAGAAATATTAAAAATACCAAATGCACTCATTTAAGACATGTAAAAAGTTGGTTTTGCAAATGAAACATAATACTATCAGAAACAATAAAGCTTATGGAAGATCTGAGAATGTTAAATGTTGTGTAGCTCTCAAAAAATATTGTTTTTAGAAGTTTTCTGGGGAATCATTCACCCCATGGAAAATGGGCCCTTTGTAGGGCTTTTCAAAATTAGTTTTTGGGTCATCTACTCCTTTTTTTGCACTTCTATATCCTTGGGTTTCACAATTAAATAGTTGGAAATAAATCCAGGATCTGAGTTTTTGTGAGATGACAACAAAGGTGACAATAAATGCAACTTTGCAATTTTGCACTTTTGAGATCTTTAACTTTCCTTCAACCTGCAAATTTGCAACACACAAAGAGAGGGGAATTTTTTTTGTTTTTGGTGAATGGGGGTTTGCCTTGGTCAAACCCCATTCTGGTAATTAAACCTTGAAATGAAACAATGAAACATGAAGGAATGATGAATGAAAAAATCCAATGTTGCAACTCACCAAATCCTTGAATAAACCTTTAAAGGAATAAAATGTTGATTTTGATCTTGCATGAAATGGATTCAATGTATGTGGATCTTGATAGTTGAATCTTTACTTGAATTCTTGGATTAGATCTTGAAACCTGCATCACAATGTTAGCTCCAAAAACATGCATGATTGAACCTAACTTTGACATGATGCTTGAGATCTTGAATGCTGCAACAAATGATGAAGAAATCTTCTCTTGAATTCTCTTGACAATAATCTTGACTCTTGTTAAGTTCACCTCTTGCTAGACTTAGACTTGATTTGATCAAATAACGTTGTATTTATAGTCATTTATCCTTAATTTCTTGAAATTAAAACATTACAAGTTGATATTTGAAATTTAAATTTGGGATGATAAAAATACCTCCAAAATATACTTTAAAAATGGGTTCAAGGTCTTAGGGAGGACCCATTTGCCCATGGGTGAATTGGTCCTAGGTCCCTAAACCTAGGACATGCATTGCTCAAGGTGATGTATAATGTATTAGAATTAACTGATGTCAAGATTCCTCTTTGGATAATGCAATTTATTAGGCTTGTAAATGAATTATAGGGATTATTAGGGCCAAATTAAGATCAATTAATTAAGGGGTCCCTACATAAGTGTGAAATTTTAAATGGATACACTTTACAACACTAAATTAAGGTACGATTAAATCTATTTTAATTAGGAGGGCCCAATCAAGTGAGAAAATGTAAAGGGATACATTTTTGTACACTATATTTAGCCCCCACTTTAATGAGAGGAGTAACTTGCATCAAACTCATACTAAAGTAGTTAAGAGGGGTCCAAGTTCACTAATGTCAATGGAGTAGGATGAAAAAGACCAAGGAGGTGGCCAATCCCTTAGGATCAAAGATCCTACATCAAACCAACATAAGAACAAAGGGACACACACAAGATGTATGATATGAAATAGCAAGAAAAGATACACAAAAATTTATAATGTCAAAGACTAAAATAAAGAAAAAGAAATAGAAAAAGGGTGGACCAAGCCTTGACTATTTGTCCAACTTGATGTGGATCAAGCCTCAACTATTTTTACAAAAATGTTCACAACTGGAATGTGATGTCCACTATGTAAACAACAACACACACTCACATGGGCTAATATAACCTCAAGTCATCCACTAGGTGAGCCCCCAAAGTGTGGATAAGTGATAAATTCATGCTAGGTCTATAGGCTTCCCACCATACTAACCATACCAAAGTTATACTCCTCGATAAGGCACCAAAAAAAAGTATGAACTTTGAGCTTCATAAGGCTAGCAAGTTTTGATATGCTAAGCACTCATGAAAAAAATGCAAGTAGACATGTTTAAAGGGATTTTACTTAGTTCATGTAGGGTATCCTCTTAGGGAACATAGTGCTTAACATCTTTAAGAGAGGACAAGTCAAGGATAAAATATTCACAACCTAGGGAATGTAATCCATAGCATTACCACTAAGAGGAATATCATATGCTCAGAAAGGTTATGCTCTTGAAGGAAATCAAACTCAATGTCACCAAGAAGAATACACATCACTTGAATTTATAAGACCACACTTTGAATAAAAAAAATTCACCTTCTAGGAGGTATATAATATCATCACTAAGAGGGGAACATGCAGACAATAAGCAAGGAACAATATACCCCCCACTTAAAATGTCAACATACTTGCTATGTTGGTATTTTAAGTAGAAAGAGAGGAGGTGATCCTTAAAAATAATGCACACCTCAAGAAACTAGTTATCATTTCCCCCCAATAATAGAGACAAAAACAACAACCAAGAAATATCATGTTGCTCCCAAGAGAGATATGGTTTCACCTAATATTATACCACCATGAATGGCAATGAGCAAGACACATAAAGCTACTAATGCCACATAGTGATGAGTAATGTGATAGGATAAAAATTAGTATCAATTAGAGGAAGTAGGTGCATCAACACAAGGAAGAGCACCACAATCCTTAAGGTGTTGAATTTTATCACTTAAAGCTTTACATTCATTAGTAGAATGACCATGGACTCTATGATATGCATAAAATGAAATCTTGTTATAAAATTTATTTTGTGGTCTTGGAGGGAGAGATATCAAACGATCTTGGAGGAGTCTCAACAAGATACTCTCTTTATCAATAGTATAAGATGTTCCTTTATTTATTGACAAATATATCTCTTGCTTAGTACAAGGTGTCATACATATACAAGACTCTTTAGGTTGTGAGATTTTGTACTCTCCCTTAAAGGAGGACATAAAATCTAACGAACTCCAATCATTAATAAGACATGTCCTAGGAGTGTTTTGTGTGATGATATTGATATTAAGTGAAGATTTATTTGATTCTTTTGAGGGACAATAACCAAGACAACTAGTTGTTTCTATCATTTCAGGATGCACCAAGGTTAAAGTTGGCTTAGAAGAATCTTTTGTAATAGTGTTAGTGTTGAGTGAAGGCTTTATTGATTCTTTCATGTATTTCAAGGGAAAATAACCAAGACCACTAGTTGTTTCTTGTGTGTTATGCTCTATAAGGGCATGGATACCTTGTTCTCTAGCACCACATCCTTTTCCACTATAACAAATTTGTTTCAAGAGCTCATAACCTCTTCCATAAAGCTTTTTCATTTATTTTGAATTTGGTGGTTGTTCATAATGAACTTCATTAAATTTTGTTGTGTAATTTTCTTCTTCTTCTAAAGTAGTTGAAGCGGATGCTTTCAAAGGTTCTTCTAAACTCTGTGTTGACATTACCACTCGATTTTTCCCTTGTTAAACTTTTTTATTATGATCTTGTATTCTCCCATGAATGTAGGTTTAAAATATAAGGAACCCCAGTTATCTTCCAATAAATTTGTGACCTTTTCAATATGATTTTATTTTTATTTCTCTTACACATGCTCCACTTGTGTAGTTGGTGTCAATGTTTTCAAAGGATTTTCCTTGTCTTTCTCAATGTGAAAAATTTATGGTTTATGGTCAGCTTAGATTGTATAAACCTTGTTTCACATACTTCATTATATGATGAAGAGTATAAGGCACCTCATTCACTTCGTGAATCTATCATCTACCTAAAAGAAGATTATATGAAATATCACGAGGAATAACATGGATAGTAGTTTTCAATGTGTCCTTTCCAACTGGAATAGGTAATGTGATCACACCAAGCGGTTGTTTTCCTATGTTATCAAACCCACAAATGGATAAAAATTTAGGTTGAATTTGGCTTTTTTCTACTCTAATCTTAACCAAAAAAATTATGCTACACACGTTAAGGGCTGAGCTATTGTCAACAAGGGTTATATTTATCCCTTCCTATTAATAATAGCTATTATCATGAAAGATACATTTTGTTTTTGTGCTTCCAAAGGAGGGAGATCACTTTGGTGGAAAACAATGTATGCATTCATTCCTTGAATTAGGGCTCCTATATCATTGGGATTTGCACTAGGGGAAACACAACTTGTTGCAATGCATTTTGAAGCATACTATGATAACAAGGTGAAGCTTGAATAAGATCCCATAAGGATATATTTATAGGAGTATTCTTAAGTTGTTCAACAATATCATACTCATTTCCACCATGTAATGGAAAATGAGGATCACTAGGAAATATGGGTTGAGGTAATGGTAATGAAGTAGGAATGGTTTGTGATTTCCTATTGTTCCTTGTATTGTATGTGTGAGCAATGGTATTGTAGCTCGGTTGCTACAAAACATTGTTACTGTTAATTTTCCTTGTAAAGTTCAAGATATCTCCTAGAGCTAATGGTTGCCTTTTAGGTGGTTCAAGGATAAGCATGGGTTTATTTTTAACTTTTGGTTATTTTGAGGGTGGATAAAGCATAAGAGTTCTAGCTCAGGAGATCACTTCAAGGGATATCTAATGTTTATAACCCCAAAAGACTTGTCCTTATTTTGATGATCTTTTAGTGAAGGAGAGTCTAAGGTTACCTCATTATTTTTATCTAATGAATCCACATTACTATTGTTAATGTTGTCATTTTCTTGTACCATGATATCTACCCTAGCAGGAATGTTTTAGGAGAGAAGCAAACAAGATGGTCATCACATTCCATGGTTATATTTTATAACATAACTTCATCACAAATAGGGGAGGCATCAAGAGAATAAAAACTATGATTTTATTGCTTACCAATGATAGGATCCTTTTGTTCAATAAGATGTTCCCAAGTAGGGGAAACATTAGAAGATGAAGAAATAAGATTCTCATGACTCTCAATAAGTGTATCTTCTAACACCAAACTATTTTCTTCATAAAAAGGATAGATATTAGGAGAAGAACAAATGTGATTGTCACATTATTTTCCATGATTTCATCCTCTTTCTCTAAAGCATCCTCACAAGCGAGGGATGAATGGAGGCTAGGTAAAGTGATGTTAAGAAATGTGTCAATGATCTCATGCTCTTTTACCATAATATCTTTCCAAGTAGGAGAGTTTTTAGAAGAGGAGCTTTCAATATTTTCATGACTCTCAATGAGTATATCTTCTAACACTAAAATACCTTCATCACAAGTAGGAGAGGTATTGGGAGAAGAGCAGCTATGATTATCATGATTTTCTATGCTTGCATCTTCTTCTCTCACATCATTCCCACAAATAGGAGAGATATTATGGAGTGTTGAATTAAGGAATGTGTGAAAAATTTCACTCTCTTGCACTAAGAGACTCTCATAACTAGGAAATATATTGGAAGAATGACTAACATGATTTTTAATGAGATTTTTCTTGGCATACTTGGAAAGGAAAGATACTAACATTGTGAAAAGTAATCTATTCAACTTATGCAAAGCTTCAAAATGTAAAAAAAATGTCCTACATCTTTGATGATTTTCAATGCTAAAATAGTTTTGAAATGATTTAAAATGCCTAAACTAAATGGATTATTAGAACTAGATGCATAAAACATAAATTCCAAAAAAATTCTAGACTAAAATAGGGGTTTACTAGGAGATCTGGGAAGTGTAGAAAACCACAAAAAATCTTAGAAAAGATGGTTTTAAATACCCTGAAGGACTCATTCACCCATAGGTGAATGGGTCCCTATATAGGACTTTTTTAAAATGAAAAATGCAATTTTTGAGTGATTATATGTGTTCTTTGTTCCTAGTCTTAGGTCCTCTAACTTTTGTAACAAAATTTACCAGAATTTGATGTCTAAATGCAAGTGAAATTAATGAAAAATGATGAGCTATATGAAACTTTTTGAAATGCAATTTTGAATTAATTTTTGAATGTTAATAATTGAACATACACTAATATGAAAGTACTATTCAAAATTAGTCTAACATTATACAATTTTTGTTGAATTTTTAGATTTAAAATGAATACAAAATACAAGTTTACACCTAAAATGCAATGCAACTTTATGCCAAATTTAGAAACCCTAAATGCAATGAATTAATTGAAATCCTAGATCTAGGGTTTGAATGCACTCTAAATTAGAAATAAGAATGTTCAAAACTCAGGTTCACCAAAATGAAACATAGAAAAATAGGTTAGGGGTTCAAACACATAGGTTTTTATACTAAATTTAGAATATTTCATCAAACTTACTACAAATAAAAAGGGAAAAATGAGGTGAATGAACCTACCTATTCTTCTATTTCATTTAGGAAATGAGATCCCTCAAGTTAAAATCCACTTTCAACCCTTGAGTGAGTGAATTCTTTGAGAAATTTTGTAATTTCCTTTATGTTTGTGTGTGTGGACTAGACAACACTTTCAAGAGACACACTAAAAATAGTAAATCAACTCAAAACTGAAATGTAAGACCAAATCTAAGTAGATTAAACATAGTGATACTAGAAAATTTATTTCACACAAATTGGATGAGTGGAGGACACTTAAAATTGATCTCAAAAACAATCACAAAGTGTCATGTTCTGGTGCAAACTGTCTTGATAGAAATGATTGAATAGGGGTTTTGGGAGAAATATTAAAAATACCAAATGCACTCATTTAAGAAATGTAAAAAGTAGGTTTTGTGGATGAAACATAATACTATCAGAAACAATAAAGCTTTTGGCAGATTTGAGAATGTTAAAAGTTGTGTTTCTCTTGATTTTTTTTGCAGAAGCTGGTTGAGGACTCATTCTCCCTATGGTGAATGGGTCCTTTGTAGGAATTTTCAAAATTGGTTTTTGGGTCCTCTTCTCCTATGTTTGCACTTCCAAATTCTTGGGTCTCACAGTCAAAAAATCATAAATAAATCTGAGATATGATTTTTCATGAGATGACAACAAAGGTGACAACAAATGAAACTTTGCAACTTTGCACTTTTGAGATCTTCAAATTTCCTTTAACCCACAAATCTGTAACACACAAAGAGAGGGGGAAAATGTTCATTTTTGGTGAATGGGGTTTTTCCTTGGTCAAGCCCTATTTTGATAATTAAATCTTGAAATAAAAGAATAAACATGAAGAAATGATGAATGAACAAATCCAATGTTGAAACTCACCAAACCCTTGAATAAAACTTTAAAGGACTGAAATGTTGATGTTGATCTTGCACATGAAATGGATTCAATGGATTTGGATCTTGATACTTGAATATTGAATTGAATTCTTGGATTATATCTTGAAACCTACATCACAATGTTAGCTCCAAAAATATGCATGATCGAACATAGCTTTGGCATGATGCTTGAGATCTTGAATGCTGCAACAAATGATGAAGAAATTTGCTCTTGAATGCTCTTGACAATAATCTTGACTCTTGTTAAGTTCACCTATTGC
The DNA here is from genome assembly GCA_007258455.2 of Sequoia sempervirens. Lineage (NCBI taxonomy): Eukaryota > Viridiplantae > Streptophyta > Pinopsida > Cupressales > Cupressaceae > Sequoia > Sequoia sempervirens. The sequence continues at coordinate 131,326,892 of VDFB02105785.1, read as the reverse complement.
TAGATTTTTCCTTAGACTTGATTTGATCAACATAACCTTGTATTTATAGTCATTTATCTTTAATTTCTTGAAATTAAAATATTATAAGCTGACATTTGAACTTTTAATTTAGGATGATAAAAATACTACCAAAACATACTTTAAAAATGGGTTCAAGGTCTTAGGGAGGACCCATTGACCCATGGGCGAATGGGTCCTAGGTGCCTAAACCTAGAACACGCATTGCTCAAGGTGAAGTGTAATGTATTGGCGTTAATTGATGTTAGGTTTCCTCTTTGGAAAATGCAATTTATTAGGCATGTAAATGAATTATATGGCTTATTAAGGCTAAATTAAGCTCAATCAATTAAGGGGGCCCTAAATAAGTGTGAAAGTGTAAAGGGATACACTTTAAAACACTAAATTAAGGCACAATTAAGTTCATTTTAATTAGGAGGGCCCAAAAAAGTGAGAAAATGTAAAGGGATACATTTTTCTACACTACAAATATCTCTTATGCTATTTCCTCAATATTATATATATAAGTATACATAATATATATTATATATATATACATATATAATATATATATATTATATATATGTATATTATATATATGTATATATATATGTATATATATATATATTATATATATACATATATATAATATATATATATTATATATATGTATATTATATATATGTATATATATATATATATGTATATATATATGTATATATATATATACAATAATTTTAATTAAATATCATCTTCCCTCTTTATTCATAAATAAATAATATGATTTAATTTCCAAGATTCCCTTCTTCAATTAAAAATTATTATTTGATGCCTCCACTTTCCCTCCACTTCTTCTTTTGAATTTCAACTATTGATTCCCTCTAGTCTTCTTTCAATTTTGACCATCTATCTTTAGTTGTCCCTAGCCCCACTACTCTATGGTGTATGAAACCTCAACTATTGATCTTGGAATTTTCTATACTTTCGATCTCATTCGTTCATTTGAGTGGCTTTTCTTTAAACGTATGTTTATTTGATTTTGGGTTTACAACCACATTCTCTAAAATTCTTCCTATCAATCATTGTCACTTGCAAGTACTTGGACACTCCAAAATCTGACGGAAAGCTTGCAACTTGAGAAGAATGGAGAAGCAAGGAAGATGAACATACTTCAATATGGGGAGTTTAGATTAGTTTTTCTATTCATTTTATTTTCATGTTGATTGTACTTTCTTATCTTGGATTCGAGATTCTTGGCTTATATTTTAGGTAGAGTGGTTGCTACTTGATCTTATCCTTTTTACTAACAAATTTTCCCCTTCCTTCCAAAAAGAACAACTATGAAAAATGTAGTGGAAGGTGAACTATCAAGGCATTGCACTGATGGAAATTTGAATTATGTATCCAAACATGGTTGTGATGGAAAATTGTTGATGTACCATGTGATGGTGATGTTGGGAAAACATCATCACTAAGATGTCCTTGTTCAAATGTGAAGTCCAACAATCGTGGCCTCATCTTTTCCCTCCACCATGGCACTTCATTTACCTCACGTGTGGGTCTTCTAAAATAATATATTTATATATATATTTAATGATGTCTATTGATACAAAAGTTTGTAAGATGCTGAAAAAATATAATAAAATAAAGATATCTTGTTTCCTGTGGACGTAGTCATTAATGGTGAACCACGTAATTCCAGTTGTCATTGTGTAACTATTGTATTATGTTCTTTGTTATTTAATTTGATGTTCTAGTTAATTAAAGTTAATTTTCAACTATTTTTTAAATTCAACAATTGGTATCAAAGTGTAGGAGAAGTTGTGGTGATTGAGTAGAGATGGAAGAGGAAAAAATTGAAAAATTCTCTAGTTAGAATTTTAGGATCTGGAAGCTACAAGTACGAGCTCTCTTAATCCAAAAGGATCTCTCAACTGTGTTAGAAGGAAAGATGATGAAGCCAAAAAAAATTATGATAATGATTAGAATATCATGGAACAAAAGGCTATGGCAATGATCATCCTCTCCCTTTCCAATAATTTCTTGTTTAATGTTGCATTTGAGAAGAAAACAAAGAGTTTATGGCATTGATTAACAAGCATGTATGAGAGGAATTCAGCTTCTAATAGAGTCTTCTTGATGAATAAATTGTTCAATCTAAAAATGAAGGAAGGAAACAACATTTCTAATCATTTAAATGGATTTAATACCATAATCATCCAATTAACCTCTGTTGATATTAATTTTGAAGAGGAAATCAAAGCCATTTTAATTTTGTGTTCTCTTCCCAATAGTTGGGAAGGTGTTGTAATGACAATTACTAACTCGGTATCTAGAAACAAAGAATCTGATAAGAAATAAAATGGGTTGAAACTTGATGATGTGGTTGTAATTCTTCTCAGCGAAGACTTTAGAAGAAAATGTCAAGGTACTTCATCCAAAGAGATTTTGATTTTTGGAAATAGAGGAAGATTCCAAGAATAAGGTAGACATAATAATAGAAGATATAAATCTCACATGAGATCTAAATCCAGGGGAAAAAATATAGGTTGTTGGTTTAGTGGCAAGGAAGGCCACATAAAAAAGAATTGGTCATACAAAAAGGTGGAAAATAAATCAAAGAAAAATGGCATAAATATGACATATGAAGAGGGTACATGTACTTTAATTTTGTCGACAAGTGAAATTACAACTAATTACTGGTTGTTGGATTACAATGCTTCTTTTCATGCCACTTCATGTCAGGAAGTTTTCAAAAATTATCAAGAAGGTAAACTTGGTAAGGTCTACCTTAGTGACAATGAACCATGTGACATTATGGGTAAAGGAGATGTGATGTTAAAATTTAAAATGGAAAATAATTGGTTGTTGCGGGATGCCTTGAGACACATTCCTCAACTCGAGGAATTTTATTTCTGCGGGACAACTAAATGTCAAGGATGTAGCATCACTTTTGAGTCAAACACTTGGAAGGTGACAAAAGGAGCCTTGGTAATTGTAAGAGGTAGTGAATCTAGCACTTTCTATGTGCTAGAGAGTCACATTGGAGTGGTAATTGTGAGGGAAGTTGTGGATAGTGGGACGTAGCTTGGGAACAAGAGGTTCAGACATATGAGCAAGAAGAGCCTAAAATTTTTCTCAAAAGGGATCAATCACCTGGGTTGAAATCTATTGATTTAGAGCTATGTGAGCATTTTATTTATGGAAAACAAAGGAGGATCAACTTCTCTACTCAAGGATATGACATGAAGGCAAGGCCATTGGAATTAGTGCACTTTGATGTTTTTGGTCCCACATAGGTAACTTCTCTTGCTGGGTCAAATTATTTTGTTACTTTTCTTAACAATTGCACTAAAAAAAATTGGGTGTATATGTTGTAACATAAATCTGATGTATTTGGCATCTTCAAGAATTTTAAATCATTAGTTAAAAATCAAACTGGGCACAAAATTAAAATTTTTAAAATGGCTAACCGTGGGAATTTTGTTCTTTGGAGTTTGATAAATTTTGTGCAGATAATGGTATACAACATATTAAGATTGTCCCGTTCACTCCTCATGAAAATGGGGCAGACAAGACGTTGAATCGAACAATCTTGGAGAGAGCTCACATCATGATTTCTAATGTAGGTTTGGGTAAATATTTTTGGGTAGAGGAAGTTAATACAATAGTATACCTAATTAATAGAGGTCCATCTTCTCAATTGGATTTTGGGATTCTAGAGGAGAAGTGGTTGGGAAGGATAATTTCATATGATCACTTGCAGGTGTTCAGTTGCAATGCTTTTGTTCACATCCCATTGAAAAATGAAAGAATTTGGAAATGAAGTCTAAAAAGTGTATCTTTATTGGATATGAAGAGGAAAAATATGGTTATCAACTATGGGATCACATTGCCAAATAGGTCACTCACAACCAAGATGTAATTTTCAATGAGAAAATAATGCCAGGTCTGTTAGAATAGGGGAAATCAATGAAGGAGTTTGTTCCTATAGAACACATCTCAAGTGGGAGTGATGTGTTAAATCACCAACACCAATTTTATTCCCAACAAGCTAATCACTCATAGAAGCTATCTTCTTGTATGCCACAAAATATACATGAATGACCAATTTTAGATTATGATATGGTGCCAAATCTACCACCTAACCATTCACAAATTTATAGCCTAATGTGATTTTTCATCACATATTCATTCATCCTTGTAGCTAAATGAAAATAATAATAATAATGATGCACAATATATTTCATAGGTGCAATTTCCTCTATTAAGGAGGTCTACTAGGGAGCATAGAGCACCATCAAAGTTTGGTGATTTTATTCATCATTTATTAATCTTTGATCAAGTTGAACTTGCAACATTCGAATAGAATTTTAATGACAGATATTGCACAAAATATGGGTTGAAGCAAGCCCCAAGACAATGGTACCTTAAGTTTGAATCTTTCATGGTTGACCTTAAGTTTGATTCTTTCATGGCTGAGCAATAGTTTACCAAGTGTGAATCTGTTATGTGTGTGTACTACAAAGTTTTAGAGAATGAAGAGTTTATTTTATTACTATTGTATGTTGATGATATGCTAGTAACCAAAACTATTATGAATGTTGTTAGAAATCTCAAAATAAATTTGGCTAACAATATTTCTATGAAGGGTTCTTAGTATGACAATAATCATGGATAGGCATAAAAGAGAAGTCAAAATTGTAACAAGAAAAATACATTGATAAGGTCTTGGAAAGGTTTAATATGAGGGGTTCAAAAGTTTTAAGTACACCTCTTATTGATATTTTTTGTCTATCCTTTTAGATGTGTCCCAATACACAAGAAGAAAAAGAGTGCATGAAAGGAATTCCTTACTCATATGCTATTGGAAGCCTCATGTATATGATGGTATGCACACCAAACATTTCTCATGTAGTGGGAGTTGTCAACTAATACATGAGCAATCCAAGTAAGGCTCATTAGGATGCAATATAGTGGATTATGAGATATATCAAGGTCACTTCTGATTATGTTTTTATTTTTAGAAGAAAAGATGCATATTTGCAAGGTTTTGTTGAATCTGATATGGTCGATGAGTTGGAAAAAAGGTGGTCAACTATTGGTTATATTTTCACTTTTGGTAGGGAAATAATTAGTTGGGTTTCCATATTACAACAAGTGGTAGCATTCTCTCCTCCTTAGGTGGAATACATTTCTCTCACCGAAGGAGCTAAGGAAATGTTATGGTTGCAATGTTTATTGGGTGAATTGGGTTGTAAACAACAAGTTTTCACCTTGTTTAGTGATAGTAATAGTGATATTCACTTGGAAAAGAATTCAAAATTTCACAATTTTACTAAGCACATGGAGCTCCAGTACCATTTTATTCAGAATTTTCTTGAAGAAGGCGAGCTAAATTTGGAAAAGATACACATAGATGTGAATCTAGCTCAAGCATTTATGAAAGTAGTCACAAAGGAGAAGCTCAAGTTTTGTAGAGCTTCTCTTGGACTTGTCAAGATAAAATAATAAGTTTCAAAATAGGGTATACCTATGCATCTGTTCACTTGTAGTAGTAGTTGGACTTCAAGTGGGAGATTATTGGAATGTGAAGTCCAACAATCATGGCCTCCTCTTTTTTTCCCTCCATTGTGGCTCTTCATTTACCTTACGTGAAAGGCTTCTAAAAAAATATATTATTATATATCTTTAATGATGTGTATTGATACACAACTTTGTAATTTCTTGAACATAATATAATAAAATAGAGATACCCTGTTTCTCATGGACGTAATCATTAATCATGAATCACGTAATTGTAGTTGTCACTATGTAACTATTTCATTGTGTGCTCTATTATTTAATTTTTTTTTTTAGTATAATTAAAGTTCATCTCCAACTATTTTTAAAATTCAATAGTCTTGATGGAAATTTGTCACCATAATAGGCACTTGGTACTAAATGACAATTGGTGCCCAAGAAAATCTAGTTTTATTTCTTGCAAAATGATCAGGAATTTGACTCGAATAATCCTATAGACCATGATGCTTTCTATTCAAATTCAAAATCCTATGCAGCTTGTGAGTTGGAACTATCTATTGCTACATCTATACAAATCCATTTGAGGGTAACCAAGATGAAACATGGACAAAGGCATGAACAATTATGTTTGGGTAAAAATATTATTGTTTTATCTAGACATGGTTATTTTTTGGTGCCTTCATTATAGATTGAAAAATACAAGGCCTGTTGGACAAAAAGCAGCAAGAATGCTTCTACAGCAGAAGAACCAAGAAATTTAGAGCAATGTATACCAAAAGGTTAAAGGAAATATGAAGAGTCTTTTGAAATTAAAAGAAAATTTCAAAAAATAGTTATGAGGGGTAAGCTAGGCTATTAAAAAGATTTTTCTCTAGGGTCAATCAATACAAGGGGGACAAGGGTAGAAAGAGTACTGAGAGCTCTTATTATGAAACTAAAATAGGGGAGAACATTGAGTTTGTGGGACCAGTGTTTATTTTTTGTGTCATAAGTTTTTCTTATGTTAAACTCACAATCCTTTGAGATAGCTCTTGTCATGTTTTGTTTTTTTAATTATGTAGTTGAGAGCTTGGTATAGAGAAACTTAGAGTTTGTGAGCTTTAATTAATTTCAATCAGAAGAATTATTGTTCTTATTGCAATTATTTATTCTTGGAAGCTAGTTTTTCTATTGTTTAATCAACTTCTTAGTGTTTATAACCTCTTTACTTTCTCCCAAAGTGTAGATGATTTAGAAGTTTGTAAGATTTTGTAGTTATCCTAATATTTCCTATCCTATTTTGTTCTCTATTTTTCTTTTTCTTACTTTTTGTACTTTTCAATTAAAATTACTTGAAAATATAAAATCATATCATATGAGGGAGCTTCCCCTTTAAAACACATATGATAATAGGTTTTGATTAACAATAAAATAAGGTTTTGAAGGGACCCAAAACCCTTTACAATAGAATGTTGCACAAATAGGAGAAATACAACCAATCAGCAACCAAACAAAATCCAACAAAAAGCAACCAACATGCAGCCAATTACTTCGTATTATTTAAGGTGTCAACCACCTCTAACTCATGGTTGTAGTGTCAATTCTAATTAACTAGGTTCACTAGCTCATTATTCTCCTTTTTAAAGGACTTCTTACTACCATAGGTTCTTGCACTAGGTCCTTTCTCATCTTCCATCATTTAATTTTTTCCTTTTTCTTTTACAACCCACTTCTTCATTTTGTTGTTTCTAGGGGTAGCTCTAGCCACTTGCTCCTATTTTATCTCCTTAATATTTTGGATGAGGATCCTCAGAGCATCATCACTGTTCTTGATTGAGCATTGACTAATCTTTAGGAGATTCTCAATATTTGAATTAATTTCCTAAATTTTCTTTTCCATATCCTATATGCATCTTTTATAGTCCTTTTTTAACATACTGATGGTTTCCTCAACAACAACTACCTTGTTCTTTAGCTCTCTATACCGAGATCTAGAATGAACACTCTCCTCATTAGAAACTTTTTCCTACAATCCATGGACCTTGAAATTTACTTTATTAATCTCCAGGAGAAACCATTTTTCTAGTTTGAAATTACTTGTCACTCCCTCTCTACAAATCCTAAGGATGTCATAAATTTCCTCCTTTTCAACATGGAGTTAAGAGAAGTCTTCTAAAAGGGGGTGTATATTAGCAGCCCCTGTGTTTTCCTTGGAGATATCTTTCAATGGGGAATGATTTGTGGTTGTCTTATCTTCATCCTTGCCATAATCTACGTCCTCCTGAATTTTCTGATTTCCCTTTCCATCTTCAACCCCAAAGGAAATAGATTGTAGTTTGTCCCTCCTTTTCCTTTGAAACCCACCTCTTCATCACCAATTTGGGATCCCTTCGACCAAGATATCACCTTCTTGGCTTTCTTTTTTGGAGAGGCCTTCTTAGCAAAATCCTTTCTTTTCCTTTGATCTTCCCCATTAGAAGGATTTGAAGATAACACTTCAACAAAGTCAACCCCATCCTTCATTTCCTGCCATTCCTCCTCCTCGTCATCTGAGGAGTCATAATTCAAGTCAAAATGGTGAACAATCATAGGCTTCTATTTTTTCTTGACATCACCCTTTCCCTTTAGAGACTTTAAAGGGGTCTGGCCTTAACATATTCCATGATTAGAAGAACTAAACCCTTATGTAGAATGAGATTTTTTTGGTTTTATTAATGTTCTTTCACAAAAAAAATCCAAAGAAGAAAGGAGATAAAATAAAAAAGACACCAAAATTTTATACCTCAAAACACATAGAATAATAGTTAGTCTCATAACAATTCATCCATTTGCTGGTACAAATAATTGAAAGTGGGATAGTGAGATGGAGTAGATAGGATACTATCAATGTTTTGAATAGGACAAATGAGAGGGGGGTGAATCGGTTGTCACATAATTAAAAATTTAATTTAATCACTGAAAATAATACTTAATACTGCTTAAATGATTAATCATCCAATGCCAATGTAGAAACTCAAATCCAACACATAAACACAATAATACTAGATTTACGTGGAAAACCTAATGAGGGAAAATCCATGGTGAGGATTAACTCACACTATAGAGAATATCAAAACCGATTACAAGAGGCTCACTACCAGAAATAAGGCTCACTTCCAAAACAAGGAATCATTGTCCAGAACAAGGACTTACTGTCCAATAGGGCTAACAACTTGGAGGGCTCACTACCATAGAGATACAAAGAAGACAAAGAGGACTTGTTATAGAGAGACTACAATCCCAATGCAACAAATGATTCCACCTCAATCATTCAATCTACTTGCATGAATGATAGAGTTCATGTTCTACTCACTGCATCTGAAAACTTAGCATTAACCTTCACACTGATTGGCCGCAATCACAACACACACACTCACTGAATAGAATTAATGTCGCATCTAACTACACTTCGTCTTTTCTCTTATCAATCTTCTTCTTTACTCTTCTATGTTTCTTAACCACTAACTCATCTTGTATTTATACCATCTTCAACTTTGAAACATATCCAAAGTCATCCATCCAAATTCAAATTCAAATTAGGTCGGTGCCAAAAAAAATTAGGGTGGAATTAGAATGAGATAAACCCAAACACATGCTTCTAGGGACCCAAAAATATCCAACATGCTTCATCATCCTCAAAATTAGTATTTCACACAAGGTCGGCCAAACCACTATAAAACACATAGAATGATTAAGCTCGACACTTCCTGAAACCAAAAATATCTTCAATGTAATCGGAACATCTTTTCTCTAAACCTGCAAGTCAAAATAATTCATCAAAAATAAATCCATACTAGCAACATTTCTCCTGGATCTCAACCAAAATACAAAAAACATAGTTCACAACTAGTGAACACAACTCGATCTTCACAAAGAACCAATAGCCAAGAATCTACATATAGAAATATTCAGTAACCTTGAATAACATATTTGATCTACACAAACATAGAGATAAGTACTGAAGCAACAACTTCAATAGCTAAATACCTATAATCTTCCTTTAATACAATTTTCTCAATATTGTGAACATATACAATCCACAACAACTAGTAGATAATCATCTAACCAGTTGACATCAATGACAACAATTTCATTCCTCTTTCCATTCTTGCAACAATCTCCCGCTTTTCATTGATGGAAACACATGATGTGAAAAACCATCAAAGACACCATACTAGTTCTGGAAATACTTCTCAAGAGTTTTATTTTTGCTTCTCCCCCTTAGAAGATCATCTTCCTCATTACCCGCTTTCTCCTATCGGCTTTCTCTCCCCCTTTGACATTAATGGCCAAGGAAAAATATATGTTCATTGAATTTTCCTTTGACATGAAAAACACATAATGATAATACTTGAAAACTACCTGCTCCCCTTGAGAGGTAGCCACCAAAACATCAATCCAAAAATATAGAACCATGAATCCACCAGACTGATGCACCTCCAAATGCATCTTAGTTTATGAAAGGAGGGGAAATAACCCCTAACATCTCTCGGAGATACTCAAAAGTATCTTTAAAAAGAGACTTTGTAAATATATCTACAATTTGATCCTTCATCAGAACATACTCAAGCTTTACTTCATTCTCCATGACTTTCTCTCTCAAGAAATGATATCTGATAGATATATGTTTCGATCTTGATTGTATCATAGGATTCTTTAAAATGTTAATTGCACTTGTATTATCATAGAAGATAGAAATAGGATCATCATATAGCACTGTGATATTCTTCAATGTCTATTTCATCCATAACACTTGTGTACAACAAGATGTAGTAGCAATATAATTAGCTTTAGGAGTAGACAAAGAGACTGAATCTTGCTTCTTACTCAACCATGCCACCAACCTACATCCAAGAAAGAATGCACCACCACTTGTACTCTTTTTTTCATCTATACTTCTGGCCCAATCTACATCTGTATAGGCACTAAGTGTAAAGTCAGTATCTTTAGGATACTATAATCCATAATCCGGAGTGCCATTCAAATATTTGAATATTCTTTTAACTATAGTAACATGTGTTTCCTTCAGATCTTCTTGAAATCTAGCTACAAGACAAACCACATGCATAATATCTAGTCTAGTAGAAATCAAATATAGTAGTCCACCAATCATAGATCTATACTTGCTTTGATCATCCTTAGGTGAATCATCATCTTTACCCAACTTGCAATTAATCACCATAGGATTACTTACTGGTATGGAACCATCCATACCAAACTTCTTCAACATCTCTCTCACATACTTAGACTATGAAATGAAAATTCCTTTCTCTGTTTGATTAATCTGTAGCCCAAGAAAGAAATTCATCTCCTAAAACATAAACATTTCAAATTATTTATGCATCTCTTCTATAAAAATCTTGCACATATTTTCATTTCCTCCAAAAATAATGTCATCAACATATACAACTACAATCAAGATTTTTTCATTTTTAGTCTTGAAGTACAAATTATTGTCTGCCATTCTTTTGTTAAATCCTTGCTGACTCAAATAGTTATCTAACCTTGCATACCAGGCTCTAGGAGCTTGCTTCAATCCATATAAATATTTCTTCAATATGCACACCATATTCAGTTGTTCTATTAACTGAAATCCTTTTGGTTGTTCCATGTAGACCTCTTCTTCTAGTTCACCATTCAAAAATGTTGACTTGGCATCCATTTGATAGACTTTGAAATATTTATAAGAAGCTAATGCTAAGAACATCCTTATAGCTTCCATTCTAGCTACCAAGGCAAAAGTCTCCTGAAAATCTATGCCCTCTACTTGTGAGTACCCTTTACACACAGGCCTTGCTTTATTTCTGACAACTTTCCCATTCTCATTCAACTTATTTTTGAATACCCATTTCGATCCAATGATATTTTTGTCTACCAGTCTTGGGACCAATTCCCAAGTTTGATTCTTCTCAATTTGAAAAATTTCTTCTTTCATTGCTTCCTTCCAATGTTCATCCTTACAGGCTTCACTTACTGACTTCAGCTCAATCTCAGAGAATAAGCACAAATTTACTTCAGCAATAGCTTTGCTTCTAGTTAACACACCTTTTATCTTGTCACCAATAATCTAATTTTCTAAATGATTCTTCTGTACATATTTTGGTGCCCTAGGGAACATCACTGGAGCATCTTCTTCTCTTTCACTTTGTTCATTCTGCCTTTTCTGCTCATATCTATCCTATTCTTCTATAATTTCTTCTATTCTTGCACATTCATGTTCATCAGACACATATCCATCAATATCAATAGAATTCTTCACTACTTCATCAACCTTCACATTTGATATTTCTATAATCTTCCTTAGTATTTTAATGAAACATATGTATGCCTTGCTTTTAGTAGAATATCCAAGAAATATTCCTTCATCACTTCTTGTATCAAACTTGCCCAAAGTTTCATCATCTCTTCTAATACAACATTTGCTTCTGAATAACTTGAAATATTTAATTGTAGGAATTCTCCTATACCATAGCTCATAGGGAGTCTTTGTACTATTTTCTCTTTCCTGAAATCAATTGAATACATATACAGTAGTGTGAATGGATTATTTCCAATAAACTTTCGGTACTCTAGCTTCAGTGATCATTAACCTAGCATCCTCTTGAATTGTTCTATTTTTCCTTTCAATGTGATACAGGAGCACACAGTGGTGTGAGGGAAATCTTGCATCACCCAAAAATATCTTTACTTTCATTTAGCTTTTTGTAGATATTTTTACATTTTTGGATACCCTTTTCATCGAATAAGAATTCCCAACTTTCAGAACTGCTTTTTTGCTTTTTCTACTCAACTGCTCTTTTAGAAAATGTGAATTTGAAGGTGTGAGGAGACAAAAAATTTATGGGAAGCTTCAAGAGAGGAAAATAAGAACTTTGGCGAAAGAATCAGGTCAAGATCATTCCCGGTTTGAAAGTTATTCAAGTTTTAATTTCTTCTTTTTTCCCTAAAAAATCTTGAGTCCAGTTTGAGGCATTAAACGGTCTTGTACGAGCCTGAAAATTATCAAAACTAGCAGAGCGGGTTCTTAGTGTGTTCTTCACTTCGAGACCTTTCCAATGGTTCAACTGGATTGAAAAATGGAGTACTGGATCAAAATTTATGGCTTCTTGGAAAATTGCAAATTTTTGAATCAGGACTCAATTTTTGAATCTCAAATTGTAAATTTTGGTGCCAAACTACCAAAACTCATAATTCAAATGTTTTTTGGCTCCAAAATGGAAAAGGATCTATTTATGGTAGGGTTTTTTGATTTTTCATAACTTTTTGGGGGAAAAGAGTTTGCATGCTACGAAGGGGGAAAATTTTGTAATTTCTATAATTTATGTAATTTGCATGTATTGTAGAGCTCAAGGATTTGAGATCCTCTGCATGTAAGAATTCCATATTTCTAAATAAAATATTATTCTCTATTTTGTGTGTGTTATTTTTTGTCTCGGGTTAGCACCCTCATCAAGTGGTATTAGAGTTGGTTTTCTTGAGCGTGTGGATAGATTGCCAATCGTGAGGTAGTTCGCACTAGGACCGTGGTTGTGGGTTTGAGATATTCAATATGCCTCCAAGAGTGATACCTGCTAGGCATGGTGATGCCAGAGGTGGCAAAAAATTTGGTGGAAGAGATCCATTAGTGGTAGAGGGTTTCAGAGCACTCAAAAGACAAATTGATGTAGTGCAAGAATATATGAGAAGAGGGTTAAACCCGGGAAGGAGAGGAGAAAGCGAAGATGAAGAAGAGGTGGAAGATTCAGATGTAGGAGAGGAAGAAGAAGCGATTGATCAAGATCAGATGTAGCTGATAAGGGCCATTTCGAAGATTGAAAAAAGACCCATAATAGAAGTTCCCAATTATTCTAGAAGTTTGAACCCAGAAAACTTGATCGACAGGATCAATGAGCTAGAAGAGTATTTCGAGTATCAAGAAGTAGAAGACCTAGATCAGGTTAAGTTTTCAAAAACAAAGTTGAAGGGAAATACAAATATTTGGTGGAAAGAGGTCCAATTGGAGAGAAATCAAAGAGGAAAAGGAAATATTAGTAGTTGGGATCACATGGTGGAGAAACTGAAGAAGCAATTCATACCAGTGACTACGAGTTAGATCTGCTGGAGAAATTGTAAGGGTTGAAGCAAGGAAGCAGATATATGAAAGAGTACATAGAAGATTTTCACAAAATGATCATCAGAACGGGTCATGCAGAGGCCAACAAGGAGAAGGTAGCTCGTTATCTTAATGGGTTATAGTCGAGCATTCAAGAGGAGATAAGCCTGGTCAGAATGACCACCATTGAGGATGCATACCAATTTGCTCTTAAAGTTGAAGAGAAGTTGAACAAAAGATTTGACAACAAGCAAAAAGGATGAGGAGGTCAAAGTGGAAGGGGTAGCGCAAGATCTTTTGGAAGCTGAAATGAGGATGAAAAGAAAAATGAGGATGTGGGTACCAGCTGAAGCCAGAACAATTATAACTTCTACTACCCTTGTGATCAAAACAGTGGTGATCAAAGAGGTAGAGGACAAGGAAGATCTGGACAAGGACTCGAAAGAGTTGGTTTTAGAGGAACTTGTTTCCATTGTGGTGAAGAAGGGAATCAAGCCTATGAATGTCCACAACACCAAGGAAGGACAAACAGAAGGTCGAAAGTTTGTGGAAGGGTTGCGCATGCAGATGAGGAGGCTCAATCCAAGCATTCAAATGATGTTGAAAGGGGAGAAGCCCTAGTGGTTAGAAGATCCCTAGTGACTAAAGAGAAGGAGCCAGAACAGAGGAAGAATCTATTCTGCACAAGGTGCAAGTGTGAAGACAAATGTTGTGATGTCATTATTGATAGTGGGAGCACCAATAATTTTGTGTCAGAAGAGATGGTTACAAAGTTGAAGTTGAAGAGGGAAAGGCATCCACATCTATATCAGATTGCCTGGTTGTAGAAAGACCACAAAGTTCTGGTCAATGAGCAGTCCTGGTGAAGTTCAAGATCGAAAGCTATCGTGATGAGGTACTCTGTGATATCATCCCCATGGATGCATTTCACATGTTGTTGGGCAGGTCATGGTAGTTCGATAGGTGAGCTATGCATGATGGCCATGCAAACACTTATTCCCTAATAAAGGATGGAGTTTTCCATAAGTTGAAACCCCTAAAGAAGATTGAAGAAAAGGTTTGTAGTAGTGCTAGAATTTGTTTTGTTGATGGAAGAAAATTTTTAGAAGGCATGAAGCATGAGTGTATGTGTTATGCATTGATTCCTAGAATGGATAAGGAAGATAGTGAGAAGGTGTCAATAGAAGTTTTTGGATTATTGAATGAGTTTCAGGATATTGTTTTTGATAAGATACCTAAGGGTTTGCCACCAGTGAGGAAGATCAATCATCAAATTGACTTGATCCCTAGAACCAGTTTGCCAAATAAGGCAGCTCACAAAATGACTCCTGCAGAAAATGAGGAGTTGAACAGACAAGTTTAGGAGTAGTTGAGAAAGGGTCTAATTCGAGAGAGTTTGAGTCCATATGCAATACCTGTAGTACTAGCACTGAAGAAGGATGGGGAGTGGTGGATGTGTACAAAATCCCAAACCATAAACAAGATAACAATCAAGTATAGGTTTCCCCTGCCAAGGATGGATGACTTGATGGACTATTTGAGTGGAGCTCAGTATTTCACAAAGATTGATTTGAAGAGTGGATATCACCAGATCTAGATTCGAGAGGGATATGAATGGAAAACTACCTTCAAGACCGAAGATGGCTTGTAGGAGTGGTTAGTCATGTCTTTTGGGCTAACCAACGCACCAAGCACATTCATGCGGTTCATGAATGATGTACTGAAATAGTTTCTAGGAAGTTTTGTTATTGTGTATTTAAATGATATTTTGATTCTTAGTAAGACCTTGGATGAGCATTTAGTGCATATTCTTAGGGTTTTTGAGAAGTTGAGAGAGGAGAAACTGTTGATAAATTTGAAAAAGTGTAGTTTTTTTAAAAAGGAGTTAGTGTAATTAAGGTTTGTTGTCTCGACAAAGGGCTTGAAAATGGACCCAGAGAAGGTGGAGGCTATTCTGGAATGGCCTACCCCAAGAACTACTACTGAGGTGAGATCTTTCCATGTTTATCCAGTTTTTATAGAAAGTTCATTAGAAACTTCAGTAGTATTTGTGCACCCCTGACTGAAACAATGAGAGGGGATAGAAAAGAGTTCAAATGGAGCACTGGAGCAACAAAGATTTTTGACCTATTGAAGCATAATGTGATAGAACAACCTGTTTTATCCCTCCCATATTTCAATAAGGTGTTTCAGGTGGATTATGATGCAATTGGTTGTGCCATTGGAGCAGTGTTAAGCCAAGAAGGTAAGCTCATTGCCTATTTTTGTGAAAAGTTAAATGATGCAAACAGAAAGTACTATGTATATGATTAGGAATTTTATGCAATAGTTAAAGTATTAAAGAAATGGAGGCATTATCTATTGCCAAAGGAATTTGTTCTGTATACTGATCATCAAGCATTACAGTACCTGAGTAGTCAGGGAAAATTAAATCAGAGGCATATGAAATGGGTAGAATTTTTGTAGAGTTATACCTTTGTTTTAAATCATAGGAGTGGGAAGTTGAATAGGGTTGCATATGCCTTAAGTAGGAGGTAGACATTATTGATGGAGATGCAGATTGAAGTGGTTGGGTTCAATGAACTCAAGACATTGTATCCTGAAGATCCTAATTTCGCAAAGGCTTGGAAAGCTTGCAAGGAGCCTGTTACAGTTGATAGGACAAAATGGCTGGACTTCATAATCCAGGATGGCATATTGTTTAAGGGAAGCCAATTGTCTATTTCGAGGAGTTCCATGAGGGAGAACCTGATAAAGGAGAAGCATAGTGGAGGAATGGCAGGAAATTTTGGTCGGGATAAGACCATTACCATTATCAGTGAGCATTATTATTGGCCTCAATTATCACAAGATGTGAAGAAGTTTGTGCAGAGTTGCAAGGTATGTCAGATGGCTAAATGAGTGAGCTAGAATAATGGGTTGTATCAGTCCTTACTTGTACTAGAGAGGTCATGGGAGGATATAAGTATGGACTTTGTTCCTGGTTTTCCAAGGACACGAAGAGGGAATAATTTAGTATTTGTGGTAGTTGATAGGTTTTCAAAGATGGCACATTTCATCCCATGCTAGAAGACCCATGATGCAGTCCACATTGTTGACTTGTTCTTAAGAGAGGTGGTGAGGCTACATAGTCTACCAAAGAGTAAAGTCTCAGATCATGACACCAAATTTGTTGGATACTTTTGGAGGACCTTGTGGAAGAAGTTGAAGTTTAGTTTTGCACACCATCCACTGACTGATTGGCAGACTGAGGTTGTGAATAGGAATTTGGGTAACCTACTGAGATGCTTGGTAGGAGATAAACCCAAGGGATGGGACTTGATCTTACCCCAAGCAAATTTTTCTTACAACAATCCTGTCAACAAGAGCACTGGTAGATCACCATTCTAGATTGTGTATGGAGGCAGTATGAGGACCGCTCCCAAACTAAGAAAGATGGACCAAGAGAAGAAGACAAGTTTCGAAGCCGAAGACTTTGTAGAGCACATCAAGAACATACATGAGAAGGTAAGAGAACATATTAACAAGATGAATATGCAGTATAAGGCTAAGGAAGATTAGAAGAGGAGGTATAAGAAGTTTCATATTGGTGAAGTGATGGTCCACTTGAGGAAAGAAAGGTTTCTAGTGGGAACCTATAACAAATTGAAGATGAAGAAGTTCAGTCCCTATAAAAATTTGAAGAGGCATGATTTAGGGAACGCATATGAGGTAGAGTTGCTAGATGGAGTCAACATTTCCCCCGTGTTCAACATTTTAGATTTGATAGATTATCATGAAGGTGGCATAGAGAAAGTACCAGCAATAGAACAATGTGGCATTCTAGCACCTACTTCAAAGAAGGAAAAGATTGAAGAAAAATTGGATAGTCGTGTGGAAAGGAGTACCAGAAATAGGCAGTATGAATAATATCTAGTGAAGTGGAGAGGAAGGTCTGTGGAAGATTCATTGTGGATGTCTAAGGCAGGGGTTGACCATTTGGGTTTTCCTCAACCATCTGAGACGTGACAGGATCACTTCTCAAATTACCCTAGGTGTCTGATCTAGGAGCATCCAGTGGTGTGAGAGAAATCTTGCATCACCCAAAAATATGTTTACTTTCATTTAGCTTTTTGTAGATGTTTTTATATTTTTGTGTACCCTTTTCGTCAAATAAGAATTCCCAACTTTCAAAACTAATTTTCTATTTTTTCTACACATCTGTTATTTTTAGCAGGTGTGAATTTGAAGGTGCGAGGAGAAAAAAATTTATGGGAAGCTTTCAGATAGGAAAATAAGCACTTTGGCGAAAGAATCAGGTCAAGATCATTCCTGGTTTGAAAGTTATTCAAGTTTCAGTTTCTGCTTTTTGCCCTAAAAAATATCCCAAGTCCAGTTTGAGGCACTAAACAGTCTCGTACGGGCTCCAAAATTTTTAGAACTAGTAGGGCTGGTTCTTAACATGTTCTTCACTCTGAAATCTTTCCAACGGTTCAAACAGTTCAAAAAATGGAGTCCCAGATCAAAATTTATGGCTTCCAAAAGTTGTCTAATTTTTGAAAAATTGCCAATTTTCAAATTAGGACTCAATTTTTGAATCTCAAATTGTAAATTTTGGCGCCAAACTGCCAAACTCATAATTCAAATGTTGTTTGGCTCCAAAATGGAAAAGGATCTATTTATGGGTGGGGTTTTCTAATTTTTGATAGCTTTTAGGGGGAAAAGAGTTCACATGCTGCGAAGGGGGAAAATTTTGTAATTTCTGTAATTTGCATGTATTGCAGAGCTCGAGGATCTGAGATCCTTTGCATGTAATAATTCCATATTTATAAATAAAATATTATTCTCTATTTTTTGTGTGTTATTCTATCTCGAGTTAGCACCCTCATCACAATGACTCCATTGTGTTGAAGAGTTCTTAGAGCAAATAACTGTCTCTTTATTCCATGTACTTCACAAAACATATTGAACTCATGGGAGGTGAATTCTCCACCTCTATGAAATCTCAAGCATTTTATCTTCAATTTCACTTCATTTTCAACCATATCCTTGAATACCTTGAATCTATCTAATGCATTTGATTTCTCTCTTACAAATGTAACCATTTATATATAAAATAATCATCAATTAAAAGCATAAAGTATCTCTCACCAAGTAGACTTCGCACTCTCATAGGACCACAAAGATTTGTATGAACCAAATCCAATAATCTAGTAGTCGACTGTTCTCTTGATCTCTAATAATTTCTTGTTTGCTTCCCAAATTGAAAATTCCTACAAATAGAATTTATAGGCTTTGTAATTCTTGGTAGATCTCTCACGACTTGAATAGCAATAATCTTTGCCAAGTTATCTAAATCCATGTGACACATTCTCCTGTGCCATAACCAACTGTCATTTATTTGAGTCATAAAGCATTGTCCATCAACACCCTTAAGATGATAAATATTCCCTTCAGATTTCTTTCCTATAGCAATCAATGTTTTGGATCCTTTCCGGATATCACACTTATCATTCTTAAACACAAGATCATATCCTTTTCTACCCATCTAACCAACACTCAAAAGATTATGCCTTAAACCCTTAACATAGTGAATGTCAAAACTTACTGAGCCTATCCCACATATTTTAGCACTAGTATCATCTCCAAACATAGCCAAACCCCCATCATATTTCTCAAGTTTCACAAACTTACTCTTATCACCAATCATGCGATGTGAGCAACCACTATCAACTACCCAAAATTTATTTTCTTGTTTAGCATGTAGGGAAGAGATAACTGTACCTTTATTTTTCTCCTTCTCCTTCTCCTTCTCCTTCTCCTTCTCCTTCTCCAGAAGACTTTCCTTTATCTATTTTTTTGAATTAGTAGAATTAGGTTCATCCTTAATCTCCAGGAACAAGCATTCATTGTCATTTGGATCTTCATATTTTGAATCTTCATTTGAAATGCTAGCATTCTCATTAACATAGTAAGCTCTATTAATCTTTTTTCCTTTCTTTTCTTTCTCATATCTTTGTTTATTCTTTTTAGCTCTTTCTAGAAACTTTGCAGAATAGTGACTAATTTCTCCACAACTAAAGCACTTAAAGGGAAATTTACCTTCATACTTACCAAAGCCTTTTCTCATCCTTCTTACAAAGTTAGCTTCAATTTCATTAAATTTTTCTTCATTTGGATCTTTAATTTTTGTAGCTTTAAAATCAGTCTCTATTTTACCTCCACTTCTTAGATTCAGCTTCCTAATCTCATAAGATGTCAAGAATCCTAGCAACAGATCCTTAGTACAAGTCTTATAATCTATAGTCTGCTTAATAACACTCACCTTCTCACTATAAGAATCAGGATGAGTTCTAACAATCTTCTTTACAATCCTAGTTTCATCTATAGTAGTGTCAAGAGATTGCATTCCATCCACTACCTCATCCAATCTTTGTACATAAGCTTTAACACTTTCATCTTCGAACATATGTATACGAACATATGTATAAGATCAAACTATGTTTCCAAATTCTGTAATTTTGCCTCTTTTACCCTTCCATTACCATCATGTGCTCTTTCTAAAGCATCCCAAACTTCTTTAGCCATCTTCAAGTTTAGAACCTTAATCAACTTTTAATGTACCAAACTATTCTTCAAGATAAACTTTGTGTTATTGATGCAGGAGCATCTAGTGGTGTAAGGGCAATCTTGCATCACTCAAAAATAGTTAAATTTAAAGTTTCTCAGTTTTTAATTTTTTTTTACATTTTTGGATACCCTTTTTGTCATAATGAAATTCTCAATTTATGGTTTTTATTTTCTATTCTTGGGTTGAAAGATATTGCAGTTTTAGTTTCCCAGATTTGCACATGAAAATCTTCTGAGTTAGATTTGAGGCACTTAGATTTCCCGGAATGGCCCTGAAACTTGTTGAAATTGATGTAGCAGATTTCAAGTGAGTTATTGACTTCAAGACCTTTCCAACGGTTCAATCAATTCACAAATCGAAGTCCCGGATCAAAAGTTATGGCCCCGGGAAGTTGGCACACTTTCTAGAAGATACAATTGCAAATATTCTTTTGAAATTTGAACTTCAAGTTGTAATTTTTTGGTGCCAAACCACCTAAACTCAAATTTGAATGTTGTTTTGGCTCCAAACTAAAGAGGAGCTCTATTTTTGGGTGGGTTTCTAATTTTTGGGTAACTTTTTGGGGACAAGCTCGCATATTGCGAAAGGGTGATTCTGGAGCTTTCTGTAGCTTGCATGTGTTGTAGAACATGGGAATTTGAGATCCTCTACATGTAAGAAGATCCATTTTCTAAATAATCAAATTATTCTCTTGTTTGTGGGTTATTTTCTAAGTCTCGGGCTGCGCCCTCATCAAGTGGTATCAGAGTGGGTTTTCTTGAGCATGTGGACAGATCGTCGATCATGAGGAAGTTCGCACCAGGACCATGGTTGTGGGTCGAGGTCAAGAAAGATGCCTCCAAGAGTGATTCTTGGTAGGCAGGGTGGTGCTAGAGGTGGTTGAGGTGGCATAAATGTTGGTGGAAGAGATGCATTGGTAACCCTCCAAAGACAGATTGATGTGTTACAAGAGCAGTTGATAAGAGGGTTAAACCTGAGGGGGGATAGTGAGGATGAAGGAGAGGAAGAAGGTTCAAAGGTATAAGAGGAAGAAGAAGCAATTGATCAAGACCAAATGTGGCTAATAAGGGCCATTTTGAAGATTAGGAAAAGACCCAGAGTAGAAGTCCCCATTTATTCTAGAAGTCTGAACCCGGAAGAGTTGATCGACTAGATCAACAAGCTAGAAAAATATTTTGAGTATGAGGAAATAGAGGACCCAGATCGGGTTAAGTTTGCAAAAATGAAGCTGAAGGGCCATGCCAGTATTTGGTGGAAAGAGGTCCAGTTGGAAAGAAATCATAGAGGAAAAGGAAATATCACCAGATGGGATCGCATGGTAGAAAAACTAAAGAAGCAGTTCATACCAGTGGACTATGAGTTAGATCTATTGAAGAAATTGCAAGGGTTGAAGCAAGGAAGCAGATCTGTGAAAGAATATACTGAATATTTTCACAAGATAATCATTAGAATGGGCCACACAGAGGCCAATAAGGAGAAGGTAGCCCAATATTTTAATGGGTTATGACCAAGCATTCAGGAGGAGTTAAGCCTAGTCAGAATGACCACCATTGAGGATGTGTATCAGTTTGCTCTAAAGGTGGAAGAGAAGTTGAACAAAAGATTTGATGGCAAGCAAAAAGGATGAGGAGGTCATAGTGGAAATGGTAGTGGAAGACCTTCAGAAAGCCGAAATGATGATGAAAAGAAAAGTGAAGATGTGGGTCCCAGCCAAAGCTAAAGGAATGACAACTTCTACCACCCTCGTGATCAAAACAGTGGTGATCAAAGAGGTAGAGGATGAGGGAGATATGGAAAAGGATCTGGAAGAGGTGGTTTCAAAGGAACATGTTTCCAGTGTGGTGAAGAAGGGCATTGAGCCTGTGAATGTCCACAACACCAAGGGCAGACAAAAGGCCAGAAGGTCATGGAAGGGTTGTACATGCAGATGAGGAGGCCCAATCTAAACATTCAGATGTTGCTGAAAGGGGATAAGCCCTAGTGATTAGGAAAGCTCTGGTGACTAAGGAAAAGGAACCAGAACAAAGGAAGAATTTGTTTTGCACAAGGTGCAAGTGTGAAGGAAAATGTTGTGATGTAATTATTGACGGTGGGAGCACCGATAATCTAGTGTCAGAAGATATGGTCACAAAGTTGAAGCTGAAGAGGGAAAGGCACCCGCATCCATATCAGATTGCCTGGTTGCAAAAGACCACAAAGTTTTGGTCAATGAGCAGTGCCTAGTAAAGTTCAAGATCAGGAGCTACCATGATGAGATACTCTGTGATATCATCCCCATGGATGCATGTCACATGTTGTTGGGGAGGTCGTGGCAGTTCGATAGGCGAGCTATACATGATGGCCATGCAAACACTTATTCCTTGACAAAGGATTGGGTTCGTCACAAGTTGAAACCCCTTGAAGGAGACCAAAGAAAAGGTATGCAGTAGTGCTAGAATTTGTTATGTAGATGGAAGAAAAAATTTAGAAGGTATGAAGCATGAGCGTGTGTTATGCATTGATTCCTAGAGTGAGTAAGGAGGATAGTGAGAAGGTTCGAGAAGAAGTTTTTGGGATGTTGGATGAGTTTTAGGATATTGTTTTGATAATGTACCTGAGGGTTTCACCACCAATAAGGAAGATCAGTCATCAGATTGACTTGATTTCTAGAGCCAGTTTTCCAAATAAGGCAGCTCATAGAAAGACTCTAGTAGAAAATGAGGAGTTGAACAGACAAGTTCAAGAGTTGTTGAGAAAGGGTTTGATATGGGAGAGTTTGAGTCCATGTGCAGTACTTGCAGTACTAGCACCAAAGAAGGATGGGGAGTGGAGGATGTGTACAGATTCCTGAGCCATAAACAAGATAACAATCAAGTACGATTTCTCCTGCCAAGGATGGATGACTGATGGACTATTTGAGTGGAGCTTACTTCACAAAGATTGATCTGAAGAGTGGATATCACCATATCTGGATTTGAAAGGGAGATGAATGGAAGACTACCTTCAAGACCAAAGAGGGCCTGTACGAGTGGTTAGTCATGCCTTTTGGGCTAACCAATACACCAAGCACATTCATGCAGCTCATGAACGAGGTACTAAAATAATTTCTAGGAAGTTTTATTATTGTGTATTTAGATGATATTTTGATTTTCAATAAGATGTTGGATGAGCATCTAATGCATATTCGGAGCACCTTTGAGAAGTTAAGAGAAGAAAAACTGTTGATTAATCTAAAGAAGTGCAGTTTTGTGAAGAGGGAGTTAGTGTACTTGGGGTTTGTTGTCTCAGCAGAAGGTCTCAAGATGGATCCAGAGAAGGTGAAGGCTATTCTAGAATGGCCTACCCCAAGAACTACTATCGAGGTGAGATCTTTCCATGGTTTGGCTAGTTTTTATAGAAAGTTCATTAGAAACTTCAATAGTATTTGTGGAACCCTAACTGAAACAATGAGAGGGGATAGAAAATAATTCAAGTGGAGCACTGGAGCGGCAAAGAGTTTTGAACTGTTGAAGCAGAAGGTAACAGAGCAACTTGTTCTAGCCCTCTCAGATTTCAACAAGGTGTTTTAGGTGGATTGTGATGCCACTGGTTGTGCCATTGGAGCATTGTTGCACCAAGAAAGTAAGCCCATTGCCTATTTCAGTGAAATGTTAAATGATGCCAAGAGAAAGTATTATGTATATGATCAGGAATTTTATGTAATAGTTCAAGCATTAAAGAAATGGAGACATTATTTGTTGCCGAAGGAATTTTTTCTATATACGGATCATCAGGCCTTGCAGTACTTAAATAGTCAGGGAAAATTAAATCAGAGGCATATGAAATGGGTAGAGTTTTTGCAGAGTTATACCTTTGTTTTGAAACATAGGAGTGGGAAGTCAAATAGGTTGCAGATGCCTTAAGTAGGAGGCAAACATTGATGACAAAGATGAGATTGAAGTGGTTGGGTTCAATGAACTTAAGACACTTGTATGCAGAAGATCCTGATTTTGCAGAGGCTTGAAAGCTTGCAGGAACCTGTTACAGTGGACAGGACAAGGTGGTTGGATTTCATAATCTAGGATGGCATGTTATTTAAGAGAAGTCAATTGTGTATCCCGAGGAGTTCCATGAGGGAGAACCTGATAAAGGAGAAGCATAGTGGAGGAATGGCAGGACATTTTGGTTGGGATAAGACCATTGCCATTATTAGTGAGCATTATTATTGGCCTCAGTTGTCATAGGATGTGAAGAAGTTTGTACAAAGCTGTAGGGTATGTCAGATGGCTAAAGGAGTGAGCTAGAAGACAAGCTTATATCAGCCCTTACCTATACCAAAGAGACCATGGGAGGATATAAGTATGGACTTTGTTCTTGGTTTGCCAAGGACACAATGAGGGAATGATTCAGTCTTTGTGGTGGTTGATAGGTTTTTGAAGATTGCACATTTCATTCCATGTCAGAAGACCCATGATGCAATCCACATTGCTAACTTGTTCTTCAAAGAAGTGGTGAGGCTACATGGTCTGCCAAAGAGTATTGTTTTAGATCATGACACCAAATTTGTGGGGTACTTTTGGAGGACCTTGTAGAAGAAGCTGAAGACAGAGTTGAAGTTTAGTTCTACACACCATCCACAAACAGATGGGTAGACAAAGGTTATTAATAGGAGTCTGGTAGCCTACTGAGATGTTTGGTAGGAGATAAACCCAAGGGATGGGACTTGATCTTACCCTAGGTAGAATTTTCTTACAACAATTATGTCAACAGAAGCACTGGTAGATCACTGTTCTAGATCGTGTATGGAGGTAGCCCTAGAACAGCTCTAGAATTGAGGAAGATGGACCAAGAGAAGAAAATAAGTGTTGAAGCTGAAGATTTTGCAGAAAACATCAAGAAATAAGGCTAAGGCAGATTAGAAAAGGAGGAATAGGGAGTTTCAGACTGGCAATGAAGTAATGGTCCACTTGAGGAAAGAAAGGTTTCCCATGGGAACCTATAACAAATTGAAGATGAAGAAATTCGGTCCCTGTAATATTTTGAAGAAGCATGATTCAGGGAATGCATATGAGGTAGATTTGCCTGATGGAATCAACATTTCCCCTATGTTCAACATTTCAGATTTGACAGAGTATCATGAAGGTGGAACAGAGGAAGCACCAACAATAGGGCAGTATGGCATTCTAGAACCTACTTCAAAAAGGGAGGAGATTGAAGCAATATTGGATAATCATGTGGGAAGGAGTACCAGAAATAGGCAGTATGAAGAATATCGGGGAAATGGAGAGGAAGGCATGTGGAAGATTCATCCTGGCTATCTAAGGCAGTGGTTGATCGGTTGGGTTTTCCTCAACCATCTGAGACATGATGGGTCACTTCTCAAATTACCCTGGGTGTCTGATGCAGGAGCATCCAGTGGTGTAAGGGCAATCTTGCATCACCCAAAAATAGTTAAATTTCAAGTTTCTCAGTTTTTGATGTTTTTACATTTTTGGATACCCTTTTCATCATAATGAAATTCCCAATTTATGGTTTTTATTTTCTATTCCTGGGTTGAAAGATATTGCAGTTTTAGTTTTCCAAATTTGCACCTGAAAATCTTCTAAGTTAGATTTGAGGCACTTAGAGTTCCTGGAACAGCCCCAAAACTTTCCAAAATTGGCATAGCAGATTTTGAGTGTGTTATTGACTTCAAGACCTTTCCAACGGTTCAAACGGTTTGCGAATCGGAGTCCCGGATCAAAAGTTAGGGCCCCGGGAAGTTGGTGCACTTTCTAGAAGATACAATTGCAAATGTTCTTTTGAAATTTGAACTTCAAGTTGTAATTTTTTGACACCAAACCGCCTAAACTCAAATTTGAATTTTTTTTGGCTCCAAACTAAAGAGTAGCTCTATTTATGGGTGGGTTTCTAATTTTTGGGTAACTTTTTGGGGACAAGCTCGCATATTGCGAAAGAGTGATTTTGTAGCTTTCTGTAACTTGTATGTGTTGTAGAACTTGGGGATTTGAGATCCTCTGCATGTATGAAGCTCCATTTTCTGAATAATCAAATTATTCTCTTGTTTGTGGGTTATTTTCTAAGTCTCGGGCTGCGCCCTCATCAGTGATTATTCGCTTCATGTGCTTTGATTTCTTCAGGTGTACTCGGACCATTAGTAGGAGGAGTGTAGGTATTCTTATAATCTTTCTCTACATCATGTCCAAAATAATCCAAATATTCTTCCATGAATACTTTCCAAATACCATAATTAGCTCCATCAAACCTCGGATAATCAAAGACTATTTTGCTAGCCATCCTAGACCTTCCTCAAGTTGTTAAGCTCTTCACCAAGGAACCAAGCTCTGATACCAATTGTTGGATAGGACAACTAAGAGGGGGGTGTGAATCAGTTGTCACTGATTATAACCTCCAATTCAATTACTAAAATTTAACACATAAACTATTTAAATGATTAACCATCAAATGCCAATGCACAAACACAATAACACCATATTTATGTGGAAAACCCAATGAGGGAAAAACCATAGTGAGGATTAACTCACACTATAGAGAATATCAAAACCGATTACAAAAAGGCTCACTACCTAAGATAAGGCTCACTGCCTACGATAAGGACTCACTATCCACAGGGATACAATCTGGAGATACAAAAGAAGACAAAGAAGACTTGTTACAGATAGACAACAATACCAATGCAACAAAGGATTCCACCACAATCATTGATCAACCTGCATGAATAATAGAGTTCTCCTTCTACTCACTACATCCGAAAACTCAACATTAAGCTTCACACTGATCAACCACACACAAAACTCACACACTTTTAGAATAGAATCAAATTCACATCTACTCTTTCACTTATCTTCCTTCTTTTCTTGTGTACAATTTTCATTGCTAGCTCATTTTATATTTATACTATCTCCAACCTTGAAAAGATACAAAGTCATCCATCCAACTTGAAATTCAAATTAGGTCGACACCAAACATCCTAGGGTGGAATTAGAATGAGGGCGACCCAAACACACGCTTCATCAGGACCCATAATAGATCCAAAATTCTTCAAAAACTTGGAAGATAGTGCTTAACACATGGTCGACCAAACTAGTGTAAAACACATAGAAAAATTAAGACTGACACTTCCAGAAACCAAAAATATCTTCAATGCAATCATAACATCTTTTCTCTAAACCCACAAGTCAAAAGACTTCATCAAAGAGAAATTTGGACTAGCAGCATTTCTCCCGGATCTCATCCAAAATACAAAACATATAGTTCACAACTGGTGAACACAACTTGATCTTCACAAAGAACCAATAGCCAAGAATTTGGATATAGCAACCTTCATCAACCTTGACTAACATATCTAATCCATACAAACATAGAGACAATTACTAGAGCAACAACTTCAATAGTTGAATACCTACAATCTTCCTTTAATACAATTTTCTCAATATCCTCAACATATATAGTCAACAACTATTAGATAACTAGTTGACTAGTTGGCATCAATGACAACACTTTCATTCCTCTTTCCATTCTTGCAACAATTTCCTTGTCAATAAAAAATTCTATAACTTTTTTAAAATTTTGAAAAATATGATGCACTAGATAAAAGAATATATATCAAGAGAGTATTTTTTTTCTATTTTAGATAAATAATGTAGAGTAGGAAAATAAATCCTAGATCCAAATAGATTAAATAGGATTAACTTCTTTTCACTTTCCCTCTACATTTGGACACAAAACCAACTAGGGTTGATGATTGGATTGGTGCCCCAAGAGAGAACCAATCTCCTAGAGTTTTGGTCCTTTTGAGTTGTAAAGATGACAAGTTTTATGTATATTTTCACAAGCCTATTTGACATAATCCCTGGATCTAAAAATGCAATTTATCGCATAAATGAAAACATAAACTAATAGAACAAAGAGAAGCCTATTATAAATATGGATCCTAAATTGGGTAGACATGGGAGCTAGTACCCTAGACTTAAGAGTTAACATTTTTTGGGATATGCAAACCTCAAATATTGTGTTACAATCTACACTATGTTTCCTATAACTTTTCATTGATGAAATGTTCAGATCTAACCCACACATGAAAAGATGGGAAAAGGTTGTGTTGTATAGGGGATTACCTAAGTCAAACCCTATTTTGGTGTTTCCACATCCATGTACAACAAATTATTATGATCAAGAGGGTGTGACTTGTAAGGCACAACTAATGCTCATTCAACTTGGTGTTAGACGCACAATTCAAAGGTGGTTCCTAGGATGAAAAATCCACTAAAACCTCCAAAGGCTCCATTTAATTATCAACCAGGGCTACGTAAACTTTTGATGATGTTGGCATTATATGTACACCTAGAGATTCTATATTTCCTATATCATCAAGTATAGGTGGTTTACACATGTGCATGAAAACAAGAGATACTTGAAAAGAAAATAGATTAAACTATAAAATAGTGTAATTAGCTTAATCTAGTAGTTATGCTATGAGTACTCTTAACTTAGTATTGTAACTAGTTAACTAATAAACTAAGCTTTGTGATAAACCATACCACTAATTATTGACTCTTCACAACTCAACAAACTAACTACCTTGGGGCTTGACTCAAAGTTATGTTACAACATGCATATAATCATGAATATATTCTAAAATTAATGCAACATGAAACATCTATTATAGCAACAAAAATTGAAGTGGGTGGAAAGTACCTTGAGTGGCCCTTGCTCAATCTATTGTTCCCATGAGATAAACTAAATACGAGCTATTGAATCAACTAATCATAGTAGTAGACTAAAAAAATCTTTATTGCATTGTAAATTGAACACTCACGATATTTCCTCATTTAGAAATTCATATTCATTCCAAAAGTAAACTTAAAAATTGTCTTGCTAAAACATAGAAATTGAGAATACACTTCAATTGTAATTCTAACTATATTTTCAACTAGATTTACTCCTCGAGTATCGATCTATACATATAGGTGTGGGAGGAGATTTATTTGCATAAGTATTCAAAACTAAAACTAAAACAAAAATTAATTGCCAGGGCCCACTCTCCTAATGAATAGGAGGTGAATGAGTCTTTGCAATACAAACTTTAATTAAAAAGAACAACAAAAGAGAAGTAGAAACATGACTCTTTCTCAAACAGTTTTGATAGAGACATATTCAAATTGTCATGTGAGCCCAATGGTATTGACCCCTTCTTCCTCTATCGTGTTTATTTATTGTCTTGGTGACTCACAATTCAACCTCTTCAATGATCACCTTCATATATTTTGGAACTATTGTGTGTTCATAAATATGAGACTCTCCCTTGCTACTCATGATCCTTTGGTTGTAGATGAGCTTCCTAGTTGTTGTGGGTTATAGTATGCTCACTCTAACTTTTGGGCTGCAAGGATTTAGTTCATCTAAAATATACAAACTACCAATAACCATAAATTAAAAATAGATTCATATTGCATTCCATACACATTCACACATTTATTCATGCAATTACCACCATATCATAATCATATTTCCATCCATCAAAATCTGGTTTAGGTTACATGAAGGATATAAAAAGTTATATAAGTTCAAGAATGTATATGAAACAAAGAGGTTAAAATATCTAAAAGATATGAACTACAAGAGAAAATTAGCTATTAATCGGGCTCATCACTTCCACAAACTAGAGAAATTTCTTGTCCTCAAGCAATATTTCAAGGGTAGAGGTTGTACTATAAATTCATCTCCCTAAAATATACATCTAGATCCACTCTTACCTATTTCAAGTAGCAACCCTCATAACATGAAACCCTTTCCCATTTACCATTCTCTACCTCTTCCTATTTTGAATTCTTCTCCCTTGTCCAATGTGGCACTAGATAAAGGAGTATGGGTGGATGAAAGGTCAGAGGTAACCATATGAGTCCCTTATCTCTAACAATTTCAATGTATCATTGAGATCTTTCAAGAATGGCTACAAAGTTATATAAGGAGTGTGGTTCCTTCTTCTATAATTCATAAGTTAACTTTGTCCATCTTTCTTGTACAAACTTGAAGAAATGGAAAATGAGTCTTGTAGCTAGTTGTTGCATCCTAACATAGTCATTTTCTCTAATGTTCATAATTTTTCTGCTTGTACGTACCCTTATAATCTAGGATGTTTATCCATTTTTCTACAACTACATTGGGATATTTTAACTCTTTACGAATATGCAGAGCAATAGATTTTTCTCTTTCAACATAGTCTTGCATTATCTCACCCCTTTTTTGTTTATTCCTAAAATAAGAGGCCAATGCTCTAACTTGCAAATCTCCTACAAACATTAACGGGTTCCATTTGTCACATCTAAAAAATCAAGATTATGCAAGTAAAACTCACACAATTGATCTTGCATGTCTAGTGTAGAATCAACAAAAGCATTTAAAAACTCAAATTATCTATTCATAACAATTGGTAAATTGATGATTAACTAACTGAACTAGAAACATAAGTATTTTTCTTGTAAAAATAATGCATACACCCTAGCAGGAGGTCTACATTTTAGTAAATATTTGTGTAGCTTTATTTTCTATTTCCTCAATCCTTGCTATCATTATTTTAATGTTTGCTTCCTATTTTTCAAGGGCCCTGGATTGGTCAACTATCATGTCTACTTTTCCTTTTCCCAATGTTTCCTTTGCTAAGAGAATTCCTTGGTGCTTTTCTAGTGCAAGAGCACATTGGTAAATAGGACTAGGTGATCTTTAGTGGAGTCATGTTTTGAGTTTTGTTCTTTTGTGTTGCAAATAAGGTCTATTTAGACCAATCCAAATGTAATTGGTGTCATGTAGGGTCTTGTTGGTGTTTTGATAAAAAAAATTCAGGGATAACCTCAAAGTTGCTTAGTAATGTTGTTAATTTTGGTTTGTACTAGAATACCAATGGTCACCCATTCAAAAATCAGTTGGGGACCATTGGAATTTGAAGGGAACATGTTTAAAATCCCCTAAGACATTCAAGGCAAGGTTCTTGATGATTTTTGGAGTGAGAAAATAAAGGAGATACTCTATTTTGGTGCAAAATTCTTTGTTTTCTTGTGTTTTCCAACCCTTTACGACCTCATACAACAACACAATCATCTAAGACTCATGTGAATTGTTAGAGCTTGGTGTCTAATTTCATTTGAATCCTATTTTGTTGAATTTCATCTAGATTTGTGGGAGATTGAAGCAATATTTTGTAAGTGCTCTATCTGGTTAGGGTTTCAAGGGTTTTGAGATAAAACATGTAGAAACAGGCCATTCCACTATAGGAAAATTGTAAAAACTGGTGGAATGGACCTTCTAGGTTTTTTTTTTGTTTTCAATAGTTTTAGGGTAAGGTGATGGTGGTTGTAGGTGTTTTGCTCGAGCCCTAGTCTAGCATCTCTATGTGCTAGGCTTAGTTTGGTAGGAATTTGTTAGGACAACATTTTTTGTGAAAGTTTGGAGAAACTAATGATGGAATTTGACCCTATGTGACCTAGAGAGTTGAGGCACTAGCTTTCTAAAAGTGGCCTAGTTAGGCCTAATTCTAGCATTTCAGGCTAGAATTGGAGAGATTGTTACAAAACACCATAAGGAGACATGTTGATATGTTGGAGAGAAAGATAATGGGTGTCTGAAAGTGTGAAGGTCTTGTCCAATTTAGGCCTTCTATAAAAGATATGCAAATAAAAGGTGATGAGGACTACTACAAGCATGGTGGTGGTTTGTGAAGGAACCAACCCTCTCAAGGGTTTGCAGACTTGGAAAATTTGTTAGTTTGAATTGTTTGAAGCTTCTTATGTATGGGGGAAAAATGGATGGTGAAGAGGTGATTAAATGGATTGATTCCTTGGATAATTATTTTGATTACAAGGAGGTGCCTAAGGATAAGAAGATCATGTTTTCCAAAACCAAGCTGAAGGGACCAACATTGACATGGTGGAACTACACCCAAGAGGAGAGAACAAGGAAAGGTAATCCCAAGATTAATTCATGGGATAGGATGGTGGCAAAGGTGAAAATTCAATTCTTTCCTGCAGATTATGAGATTCAAGTGTTTATAAGGTTGTGAAATTTAAAACAAAAAGAATTGGATGTGGCAACATATACTGAGGAATTCCATAAGCTAACCATAAGGTTTGGACACATGGAGAATGAAAAGGAGAAATTAGAAAGGTATGTGAATGGTTTGAGGTCCAATATTCAAGATGAGATAAGCCTCACTACTCCTAGGATAGTAGAGGAGTGTTTTTAAATGGCCACTAAGGTAGAGGAAAAGATAAGGAGGAGGCAAGAAAAACACTCAAGAGGCAGAGGAAAAAATTTTAGAGGCAAAGGAACCTTTAGTGGAAAAGGATCATCACAAAGAGCACAAGGAGAACAAAGTGGAAATTAGGAATCAAGTGGTGAAACAAGGGGCAGTTTTAGAGGTAGAAGGCCAAGTGGTAGAGGCAGGTTCGATGGTCAAATAAGAGGGTCTAATACCTTCTCTGGAAGGTGCTATAATTGCAACCAATTCAGACATCTTGCATGGAAGTGCCTAGATAAAAAAGGTACAAGTTCTTATAGTGATGAGAGGAGGACACAAATAGTGCATGAGAAGGACCAAGAAAGTGTTAATTCACCTTCCCTACATGTTGCTCTAGAGGTAGGAGAGTCCTTAATGATAAGGAAACTAATCAAGGTGCCAACCATCAAGGAACCCCCACAAGGTTATGGGACATAATAACCCAGACAAAATAACCCTGGACAAAATAACCTAGTCATAATAACCCAAGGACAAAATAACCCAAGCCAAAATAACTTGTGGTCAGAATAACCCATGGACAAAATATCCCCATAAGAATATAGAGAAAGGAAAACAAAATTTATAAATTACATGTATGTTGCTAAAAAAACTTTATTATTCAAATTTTCAATTAAAGTGTCAAATTATGAGTGATGCCTCTTATATAATCTAAAATGTTATGGTTGTCATAACCATCAACCATTATTTTTAGTCTTTCTTTGAGTTCATGGTATTTTTTCCTACTTGGTTTCCCAGTGTATCCACCCATATATTTCTCTATTCTATTCTCTTAAAGACTCTATTCTTTTTTCATTGCTTTGATGAATTTCCAAACTAAGTTGTGTGATGCTTAAAGCAATTCACTAAATCCTATGTTCCATCCTTGAATAGTATTATTGGTTATGGGAAGATCATCTTGAGTAGCTAAATAGCAATTCCACATTATGATTAGAAACTTGGGTGATCATCTAATGCCTCTTCTGGTTATTTTTCCAATCCATGTGTCTTCAAAATAATCAATTATGGGTTGCAAGGTCTCCTCGTGTTCTGTATAATAAGGAGATTGTTGAAGTGTTTCAAATACATCAATTACGTCTATCAGAGACACGAAAGCTAATGCAACAAGTTTCTTGATCTTATAGGAAAATACTTCATCGGCACTGTAACGTGTTTGTAGAACTTCTTCTTGAACTTTCCTCCAGAAGCATTGAGAGAAATGAAAAAAACATCCCCGAATAGTGGCATTTGGAAAAAAATTAGAAATAGCTCCCATGAAACCTAATTCAAAATCAATAAGTATAGTTTTTGGGTTTAGATCTGGTTGAATTTGTTTTAATTCTGCAAGTACTTGTGTTTAAGTGGTTCTTGTTATGTCATAAGAATATAAATGAGTGGAAATATTGCATGAGTTTTCAAGCCAAGAATCGTGTACAATTGTTGAAAACTACTTGGCACTATTTTAAATGTACTGTCACTAAACCAATTTTTAGATTCTTTCAATAATCGCAAATTTTGTGTGGTGGTGAATATTAAAAAATGATTCTCATCATTACTATCATGAAAAAGAAACTTGTCCCCTCTATTGTTAATTGTATATTCATGGTAAGATAAGATCTGCCAATGTGTGAGGATTTGGTGGCAGCACTTCAAATCTTAATATTTTTCTTCAAATCATTTTGGCTAATGCATGGTTTGATGGTATTGCTCCTACTATAGGTAATGAAATATTAGAACATGAAGCAGCGATGATATTTCTTATAGAATCTTGATTCGAGCATGCCATGTATTTCATTTCTTTCAATTTTTGTTTGGCAGTGATCATCTCAGGTTTTGGAGCATGATTATGTTTTGTACTGCTAATCACATCACCGGATTATGTTTTTGTTGTAGTATAGCACCAACTTGAACATTTATTTGTAAAATATTCCACATAATGCCAGATCATTTTATTGATGCCTTGTCGATGAAACAAAAATGTGTAACCATCTACAATAAGTAAATTCTTGTTTTTTTGACTTGTTAAAAACTAAAGAGGCATTGTATATATTAAAAATTATGAAGAATGTGTTGGTTCCCTAAAAATTATATTGATTTTTTGTACACTCTTTTAGAAAACCCTAGGAAAATTTAAAATAATGTTCAAAAAAATATATTACAAAATATCTTCTTTTATGAACTTGGATTTCTCCTCTTCTTATCACTCTACACACTCTTACTTCTTCTCCCCTTCTCCACTTCTTCCTTTCTTTACTTCTCTTAATTCTACCACTTTATATATCTTCTTAATGCCTTTTCATTTATATCTTTTCATAATAACTCTTAATCAAATTATTCCCACGAAATTTCCTTTATTTTTATAATTATTTACCATTTTATAGGTTATTTAAGCATATTAAAGGTGTTTTAAGGCTATTTTAGGGGTATATAATGGATATATGGTCTAAAAATGACCTAAATAGCCTCTATGGTGCCTCACAATCATATTTATAATTTATTTTATGTCATTTCTAGTTTACTAGCTTGATCTAAAATGACCATGGGTTATTTTGTCCATGGGTTATTTTGACCACGGGTTATTTTGTCCATGGGTTACTATGACCCTAGGTTATTTTGGTCGGGTTATTCTGTCTAGGGTTATTTTGGCTGGGTTATTATGTCCTAATACCATTGGGTAGGCTTAGAAATGGTTTAAATACCCTTGTATGGTCAAATCTTAGCAGAGAGGATTGGGAAAAATGAAGATGTAATGAAATGAAGGTAAGAGACCAATGAAAATTTTGAGTTTGAATCTTTTTATCCCTATTCTTTGATATGATACAGTTTGTATGGACCATCAATGAGCCTGAAATTGGTTTGGTTTGAAAGTGTAATGAATATGGTTCATTTTGGTCTTTGTTTCACTTTATTTCATGGAGTAGAACGAAAGTTATGAATGTTTGTGTGGCTACAATTCCCAGATTTTCCCTGTAACAGTCCTATAGCAGCTTGTTGTACGTCCTTGTACAAAATGGTATTGGTTTGAAACTAATAGGAAAAGAAGGATAAAGGAATCTAGTTTCATTTTCTTTTTGTTTGGTTCAATTTCACAAACATTTGTAGAAGTTATGATCATTTTTGTAAGTGCGGGTCTGAAACCCTCTTAGGGTGGACAGCAAGTAGTAAAAATTATGTTTCTCTCAATTCGCATGGTGGAATGGTCTAAAAATTGTTGAAAAGGTTGATTTTAAATATATTTTCATATTCCAAAGTTGCAGATAAAAAGAATGAAGTTTTCTATAAAAGAAATGATACCCTAGGACTGTTTTCAATGTGTTTGTAGACTGTTATCACAGTAACAGTGGGAGTTCTTGTGTTTAGTTGTTGAAATAAAAGGCTCATTGTAAATATAATGGATTGGAAATGGTGATAAAGGTTCCTTGGGACCCTTTAAATGTGAATTTGTTAAAAATAATAAGTGTTTTAGTTCTTTGTTTACACTGTCCTATCATGACAATGTAGGACTATTATAGTCAAATTGAAAACAATGCCATTTTGAAGTCTTTTATATTCATGAGACGTGTCAAAATAACATGTGTATGATTTTATGCTTTGGATGAGTAAAGTGATTGAGATATAAGTTATTGGTTTGACCTTCTACCTCTTGATTTCTCAATTTATGTTGTTGCAAAGTAAGCCAAGGATGCAGCCTAAGAGCAAGAATTTTGTATTATTGCCTTGAATGGTTGGTTGAGTTGAGTTGTGATCCTCCTAGCATTGCATCAGAGTGGTATCATAGCTAGAAGGCTCTGGGAAGAAAGATTCTATGGTTGTGTTTGTGTTTGTGTGGTTTTGATGTGCAGGTTGAGGAAGGAACCTAATTGCCTGGGTGAGGCAAAGAGAAGTGGAAGCAAGGAGAGACTTTCTGGTGAAGATGGATTTTTTGAGGAGATGTTGGCGGGTTGAGGATTCACAAAGTAGGAAGAAGAAACAAGAAGAGAAGAGAAGAAAAGAGGAAAAGGAAAAGAAAAAGAAGAAGGATCAAGAATTTAGGCAAGCACTAGAGGAACTCAGTAAGAAGATAGAAAGGATGGAGGCTAAGACAAAGTAGTTGTATAGGAAAGTTATAAGTTGGAATTTGACAGTGAAGGAGAGAGTCGTGTGGCCCATCAAAAAGATTATTCAAAGAAGGAAAAGACAAGCAAGGACAACAACACATGAGGCAGAGGTAAAGTTTGTTGAGCAAGGTGATATTCCACTTGTGTTTGAAGATGAAAAAACTTTTTTTGTTGATGAACATGTTGATGTTGAGATTAATGATATGGTTGTTTTTAGTACTCAAGTTTTTGATGATAAATTTGTTGATAACATTGATGTTGATATTCATGATCAAGTTGTTGTTGATAATGAAATTGCTAATAAGGATGTTGCATATTTTTTTGCTAATGAGGTATATGAAGGTTTGCAAGAGTATGATGCGGGTTATACTAATGGTGAATATGTTGTCATATGGTGTTCCAATGATGAGGAAAAAGACAAAGATGTAGCTATTGAGGTATATACACAAGAAATGGAGTTTTGGAGCCTAGAAGTTGAGAAGATGATGGATAAGAGATGGTTTAAGAAGAAGAGGATGAAGAAGGACCCTAGAAGAGTTACAAAGAGGAAGGAAAAGTTGCAAAATAATTGGAAGATCAGAAAGAAGGAGCAAACTAGTATTCAATGGGACTTGAATTTTCTTTTCTCTAGGAGTATGCTGCAAGAGCACCTAGTGGAATTCATGCCTCCATGAGGCCATTTTGTAAATATTTCATTTACATGGTGTTTGGGTCATTTCATAAGGTCATTTATACCATATTTAACATGCTTGAGTCATTCAATAAGTTATTAGGTGATTATGAGTTCATTTTGTCAAAAATTGTAAAAAATTGTCAAAGTCGTCATATTGTCATACTATTAAAATTGCAAAAATACAAAAATAAGAAGATGAAGGGTCATATGAGAAATTTAGATAGTTTTAGGTCATTGGGTAGGCTTATAAATGGTTTAAACACCCTTGTATGGTCGAATCTTAGCAGAGAGGATTTGGACAAATGAAGATGTAATGAAATGAAGGTAAGAGACCAATGGAAATTCTGAGTTTGAATGTTGTTATCCTTGTTCTTTGATATGGTTTTTTTTGTATGGACCACCAATGATCTTGAAATTGGTTTTCTTTGAAATTGTACTAAATCTAGTTCATTTTGGTCTTTGTTTCACTTCATTTCATGGAGTAGAATGAAAGTTATGAATGTTTTTGTGGCTGCAATTCCCAAATTTTCCCTATAACAGTCTTGTATCAGCATGTACATCCTTGTACGGACTGGTATTAGCTTGAAATCAATGGGAAAATAAGGATAAATGAATCTAGTTTCATTTTCTTTTTGTTTGGTTCAATTTCATGAAGATTTGCAGAAGTTATGATCATTTTTGTATGTGTGGGTCTGAAACCCTCTTAGGGTAGACAAAAAGTAGTCAATTTTGTGTTTCTCTCAATTGGCATAGTGGAATGGTCTGAAAATTGGTGAAATGGTTGATTTTAACAAAAAAAATCATATTCCAAAGTTTCAGATAAAAATAATGAAGTTTTCTATCAAAGAAATGATACCCTAGGACTGTTTTCAATGTGTTTGCAGACTGTTATGACAGTAATCGTGGGAGTTCTTGTGTTTATTTATTGAAATAAAAGTTTCATTGTAAATATAATGGATTGGAAATGGTGATAAAGGTTCCTTGGGACCCTTTCAATGTCCATTTGTTAAAAATGATAAGTGTTTGAGTCATTTGTTTACACTGTCCTTTCATAAAAATGTAGGATTGTTACAATCAAGTTGAACACAATACCATTTTGAAGTCTTTTCTATTCATGAGATGTGCCAAAATAACATGTTTATGAGTTTAATCTTTGGATGAGTAAATTTATTGAGATAGACGTTATTGGTTTGACCTACAACCTCTTGATTTCTCAATTTACATTGTTGCAAAGTAAGCCAAGGATGCCTAAGATCAAGAATTTTGTATTATTGTCTTGAATGATTGGTTGAGTTGAGTTGTGATCCTCCTAGCATTGCATCATAATGTTAGTTAGGACTTGGCTTTCTTCTTATCCCTTTTATATAGTGGCCTAAGGTAAAAACAACTTTAGGTCACCAATGAGTTCTTCGTTAGGATGTGTCTTAATGGCAGGCCCTTCTAGAAAAGAAAAATAAGATGAAGTGATTTCTCTTACACCCAAGATTGTACGAAGTGCAAGGGGAGAGGATGTTGAACAAGATAACTAAGAGGGGGGATGAATCATTTGAACCAAATTTAAACTTTTAAATCATTCATTGTAAGTTAGATCGATCACAAATCCTTAACACAGATAAAATGATTAAACATTAATTGCAAGTGTAGAAACTCAAAACCATCACACAAACACAGCAACACTAGATTTACATGGAAAACCCAATGAGGCAAAAATCACAGTGACAATTAACTCACACTATAGAGAATATCAAAATCGATTACAAAGGCTCACTGTCTAAGAGAAAAAGGATCACTACCAAAACAAGGACTCACTGTCCAGATCAGGACTCACTATCCAATAGGGTTAACCACCCAGAGGGATCACTTCCACATAGATACAATGAAGATAGAAGAGATATGTTACTTAGAGAATAAAATATCAATGCAATAGAGATTTCCACCACAATTTACTCAACCACTTACAAACATGCATGAAAGATAGTGTACACCTTCAGCTCACTACATCTCAAAATTTAGCATTTAGAATTTGCATTGATCTACCACACTCGTATCACACACACACACATAGATTCGCATCTATTTTGCATCTATTTTCTCTATTTCTTTGCACATATCTCTTTGTACATATTTCACCACTAACTCATCCTGTATTTATACCATATTCAACTTTGAATATAACCAAAGTCAGTCATCCAACATTAAATTCAAACTAGGTCACCACCAAAACATCCTAGGGTGGAATTAGAATGAGGGCGACCCAAACACGTGATTGATGAGGACCCAAATAGGTCCTAACATGCTTCATCAATTTCGAAGGTAGTGTTCAACACAAGGTTGGATAGACCAATGTAAAATACATAGAAAAATTAAGCATACACAACTCTTAGCACGATCAAATCCTTCCAGACACCAAAATTATCTTCAACATGATCATAACAACTTGTGGGTGATCCCACAATACTGGTTTACACTTTCTTGGAGATCTTGATTTTTGTTGAAATCACATATTTTTAGAAAATATAATGATTTAAGCCTTGAAAAGTTACATTTAAAGGATTCCAATTGAAGAGGGTTTGATCAAAACCACCTTAGATCAAACCCACTTAGATAGAACCCTGCTAGTTTTAAACCATACCTATAATGGAGTCTCCTTTACACCCATCAAAATGTTGATAAAAAACCACTTTTGATTTATCTTTTGGGGGATAAAATGAATTCATTTAAAAAAAAAAATTGTGAGTATGTAGTCCTTATTATAAGCTTCCCAAAAAGTATAATTTTAAATAAATTTAATTTGATTATTATATTTATTTTTTATTTCTTGTGAATGTAGGTTTTTCACTAAAAATCAAGCTCTTTGTTCTGCATATGTGGAAAAATAGCAGATAATTGAAATAAAATTCTGAAAAATATGTTCAAGCTAGGTATTGATGTCCTTGATCTAGTAAAAAAAATGAATTTTTGATAGATACAAAAAAAATTATGTTGTATATGGTCTTCCTATGTCTGAATTGTAATTGGTTTGACTTTGAAATTTGATTAAGGAAAAAATATTCAATAAAACACTATGAATTCAAATGAACTAGTTAGATATCATAGTTACAAATCTAAATTCAAAAAAAAAGAATTTTATCCTTCATAGAAAAAATGTTATGTTGTATACAGTGAGCATCACTCCTTAAAAATGGTGTTTGCTGATAAAAACTAGTTTTCGAAGGAGATGGAAAAAGAAGTGCAATCTAATTCCAAATTTTTTTAAAAATATATATTTAGAATCTATAGACAAAATGTCACAAATCACTAGTTTGCATCATCTTCAAATTCCTCATGGTTTAGGCACTATAGGTGCCCAAAAGTGAAGATTTAGTTAGAAAAAATTAGTTTAGTGTCTAGTTTGGCCAAAAATTGTAAACCAATATCGTGGGATCACCCCTCTAGAACCACAAGTCATAAGACTTAACCAAAGAGAAATCTGAACCAACAAAATTTATCCCAGACCTCAACCAAATACATAGAAAACAATAGTTCACAACTAGTGAGCATTACTCGCACCGTACACTAAATTAGGAGCCAAAAATCTGGATATAGCAACTTCCAACAACCATGAACATGTCTAAACCACACAACCATATGAGAAAATTCTAGAAAAAAACCTAGAGAAACCACTAAACACATGCAACCTTCATTATAATTTTCTCAATATCCTCGACATATACAGCCAATAACCTACATCCATGGCATCAATGAAAATAGCAACCAATTGATAAACAATTGACCAGCTAACATCAATGACAACACCTTCATTCTTGTAACAATATCCCCCTTTGTCATTGATGGTGACACATGATGTGAAAAAAATATCAAAGACAACATACTAGCTCTGAACACACTTCTCAAACTTTTGCATTTTTTTTCTCCCCCTTAGTAGATAATATTTTTCACATTCTTCCTCTCCCCCTTTTACATCAATGGAAAAGGAAAAAGATATTTTACATTGATTTCCCCTTTGACATTAAAAATAGAATACTCATACAATGACAACACATGGCACTACATGCTCCCCCTAAGAGGTAGCCACCAAAACATCAATCCAGAAAAAATATAGATCCACTAGATTGATGCATCTCCATATGCATCTAGTTCAAGAAAGGAGGGGAAATAACCCCTAACTTCTCCCAGAGATACTCAAAAGTATCTTTAGGAAGAGCCTTCATAAATATATTAGCAGTCTAATCCTTCGTAGGGACATACTCAGGCTTTACTTCATTCTCCACAACCTTCTCTCTGAAGAAATGATACTTGATAGATATATGCTTTGTCCTTGAGTGCATCACTAGATTCCTTGAAATATTGATTACACTTGTCTTATCACAGAAGTTAGAAATAGGATAATCATGCATAATTGTGATATCTTTCATTGTATGTTTCATCCATGGAACTTGTGTATAGCAAGATGCAGCAACAATATACTCAACTTCAGCAATAGACAAGGAAATCAAATCTTTATTTTACTCAACCATGCCAACAATTTATAACCAAAAAAGAATGCACCACCACTTGTACTTTTTCTGTCATCTACACATCTAGCCCAATCTACGTTTGTATAAGAACTTAGTGTAAAGTCGGTATACCTAGGCTACCATAGGTCAGAATCTAGAGTGCCATTAAAGTATCAGAATATTCTTTTAGTAGTAGCAACATGTGTTTCCTTAGGATCTTCTTGAAATCTAGCCACAAGATAGACAACATGCATAATATCTAACCTAGTAGTAGTCAAATACAACATTCCACCAATCCTAGATCTATATTTGCTCTGATTGGCCTTAGGTAAATCATCATCTTTATCTAATTTGCAACCAATCACCATAGGAGCGTATACCTATTTGGAACCATCCATCCCAAACT
Source organism: Sequoia sempervirens (assembly GCA_007258455.2). Classification (NCBI taxonomy): domain Eukaryota; kingdom Viridiplantae; phylum Streptophyta; class Pinopsida; order Cupressales; family Cupressaceae; genus Sequoia; species Sequoia sempervirens. The sequence continues at coordinate 131,284,733 of VDFB02105785.1, read as the reverse complement.
TCTTCAACATTTATTTTGCATACTTATACTGTGAAATAAAAATTCCTTTCTCTATTTGATAAATTTGTAGCCAAGAAAGAAATTCATCTCTCCAAACTTAGACATCTCAAATTATTTTTTCATTTCTTCTACAGAAATCTTACACAGTTTCATTTCCTCCAAAAATAATGTCATCAGCATATACAACCGCAACCAAGATTTTGTCATTTTCAATTTTAAAGTACAAATTACTATCTAATGTACCTTTTTTGAAACCTTGTTGAATCAAGTACCTTTCTACCCTCACATACCAAGCTCTAGGATCTTGCTTCAATCCATGTAAACCTTTCTTCAATTTGAAAAGAATATCTGGTTGATCCAATAACTGAAATCCTTTCAGTGTTCCATGTAGACCTCTTCTTCTAGTTCACCATTCAAAAATGTAGACTTGACATCCATATGATAGACCTTGAAATATTTATGAGCAGAGAGTGCTAAGAAAATCCTTACAACTTCCATTCTTGCCACCAGAGAAAAAGTCTCTTAGAAATCTATGCCTTCTACTTGTAACATTTACACAAACAAATCTTACTATTTTAACATAGCATTAAAAACAGTTGTATGCACTCTAAATTTTGAATTTTTGTAACTCTGTTGCTCGATGAATCAGCTTAGAGGGGGCCCCATGGAGGCTCCCCCATCAAAGCAGTATGTTGTTTCCCAGAATAATGTTTCCTCTCCATGTGGGAGGACCACCCCGTGCACTGAGCATATTCCATCATCTAGGGGTCTTAAAAACCCTATTTTTTCTCCTAAAGGAAAATCTTGTCCAAGCCTAGATGCCAAAAAGGCCTCCTATGTGGAAAAGCTTTTTGGAGTTCAAACTTTGATAAGGACACCTCAAAAATCTGTGATGGATTTTTGTACTGTAGTGGGGGTCAAAGTGGATGTCCCGGATGATATTTGAATGACATTATGGAGGTGTTGAAGTTGTCATTGGTGGGGAAATTCTTCGTTGGATGACCCAACATAGACCAGGTATGAAAATGGGCCTCTGACACTTGGAAACTCAAAGGCAGCATTTCTATAAGTGTTATGCCCAAGGGTCTCTTTCGGTTTACCTTTGTTATCCCTGAGGATATGTTAAAGGTCCTCACAGGTGGACTGTGGGCTTTTAATAGTGGTTTTAAAAATATTTTGTCTTTATGCAAGTGGAAACCAGGGTTTGACACCTGTGCTAATTTGGGGAAAGTTTCTCCAACCTAGGTTAGGCTCCCTAGGTTTCCACTTGAGTTCTGGCATCAAAAGGTTTTTAAAGGAATAGTTGATTCCTTTGGTTCTTTGATCACCATAGACAAAGTTACTCTTCTTAAAGCAAGGTTAGTCTATCCAAGAATTTGTGTTAACATTGAGGTTAACACAGTCCTACCCACTTCTGTAACCTTAAAATCCAAGTTTGGAAAATGGGTTTATCCTTTAGAATATGAGAGAGCTACAGTTTTTTGTTAAGGATGCAATAAATTTGGGCACCTACATGATGCTTGTAAAATAGCTCCTCTTGAGCCTAAGATCCCCCAAATTCAGACACAAGTGAATGACCTATTGAAGAATAAGAATTTGATAAATAGTACAAGGGAATCGGAAATCTCAACACCCAATTAAAAACTATTAATCACAGAAAAAGCCTTTAACCCAGATCTGGAAAATATTCCAAATGATAATCTGGAAAGGTTGTTTTCAGAGGCTGCCAATGAACCATCCACCCTTCCATCTTCGGAGAAACTTCTAGATTTAGATAAAGAAAAGGAGAATAAGGGAACAACTTCACCTCCAATGTTTCAAGAAGAAAATAAAAATGAATCCTAGGAAGAAGGGGAAATTATAAGCCAAAAGGAACATCTTTTGACCCCAACTTAGGACCACCATGAACCAAATATGGAGGAGTGAATGTCACAAAGCAAGGATGATAAAGGATGGATAAACACTAAGTCACAAAAAAAAAAAAAAACTAGATGTGGGAGGAAATAGTAAAGTTGGTAGAACCCAATTAAAAGAAACAAGAGTCAAAGAAACAAATAAAGATGTGGCGGCAGGGAAACAGAGGACCTTGGATTCACTGGTAGGGAACAAACCGAAAAGGAAGTAAGGGAGGTCAACCTCCCAACATGGGTAGTATCAGCTTGATACTACTCCTTCACCTTTTGAATTTATGATGATTCTTTCATGGAATGTTAGGGGTCTTAATGGCCCATATAAGCAACATGTGTTGAAGGTGTGCTTAGTTGATGTGAAACCTGACATTCTCTTGATCCAGGAAACAAAAATGAAAAAGGAAGGTTTTAAGAAAACCCTGAAGTCGCTTTGGCCTAGTGTTGGTTTCAATGCTAGTGATGCGGAGGGGGCCTCTAGTGGGATTGCTACCTGCTAGAATTATTCTCATTTTAGTGGTAAGTTGAAATTCAAGAATAAGAATAGCCTCTTGATTAGTTTGGAGGATGGAGACACTACCATTAAATGGAATATGGGGAATATATATGGCCCAAATTCAAGGTTGGATAGGCTAGACTTATGGAATATGTTGGAAGGTGTTATGATTAATAGAAAATATGAACTTTGGATTCTTGGAGGTGATTTTAATTCCCCGCTATACCCTTCTGAGAAAAAAGGAGGCCTTACTGACTTCTCAGAAAATATGATGGATCTTTCAAGCTTTATTGACTCAATGGGACTTATGGATAGCCCTCTTACAAGCTCCCACTTTACTTGGACTAACAGAAGGAAAGGTAATCAACTCATCCAAGTGAAGCTAGATATATTCTTCATCTCCTCTAACTAGAACATTATGCAGAATGTCTCTCTTACTATCTTCCCTAGAACGGGTTTTGACCATAGTGCTCTTCTTCTGGAATGGGATGATAGGGTGATTAAAAAACCTTACCCCTTCAGGTATGAAATCATGTATTCCCTTCACCCGAACTTTAAATCTCTAATTGAGGCATATTGGAACCTTCCTTGTGATGGCACCCCGATGTTTAGGTTAATGCAGAAGTTGAAAAGAATTAAGGAAAAGGTTAAAGGATGGAACAAATACACTTATGGGAACATCTTTACTACTAAGAGGGATCTGAATTTAAAAATTAAGGAATTCCAAGATCAAATGGAGGCAGGAAACTATAATGATTAGATCTACATAATAGAAAAGAAGCTTAGAGCCCAATGGTACAAAATAAGTAAGAAGGAGGAAATCTTCTAGAAACAAAAATTGAGGATTCAGTGGCTTAAGGAAGGAGATAGGAATACTAAGTTTTTCCACCAATCTACTATGAAGCATAGAGGAAGAAATAGGACCAAATATCTCACCACCTCTAATGATACTAAACTTGAAAGGGAAGAAGAAATAGAAAATGAGGTCATTTCCTTCTTTTCAAATTACCCGAAGCCTTCAAGGGTTGACAATTTGGATTTGGGGGAATTCCTACAGGTTATACCTAATGTTATTATGGAGAATGACCTAAAATAATTAACTAAGTGTGTCACTTTGGAAGATGTGAAGGAGGTTGTTTTCTCCTTTGGAGCTTTCAAAGCTCCAGGACCTGGTTTCCCTCCCAGCTTCTTTCAAGTCTATTGGGAGATTTTGTCTACAAACCTCTTAATTGTTGTTAAAGATTTTTTTAGATCGGGTAGAATCTTGAATCGGATGAATACCAATTTTTTAGCCCTTGTCCCTAAATCCAATGAAGCTACTTCAATGAATGATTATAGACCAATAAGTCTATGCAACACTACTTATAAGATTTGCTCCAAAATTATTGTCAATAGGTTGAAGTTGGTCTTAGGAAAAATGATTGCTATTAATCAAAAAGGTTTTGCTCAGGGAAGAAAAATTTTGGATGCAACAATCTACACTCATATGCACTCTATGGATTATAGTAAAAATCCAAGTATGGTGCTAAAATTAGACATCTTCAAAGCTTATGATAGGGTTACTTGGAACTTTTTATTTGTTGTTTTGGAAAAATTTGGATTCAAAGGTAAATTTCTCAATTTGATAAAAGCCTGTGTTACTACCCCAAAGTACTTGGTCCTAGTTAATGGTATTTCCCATGGTTTTTTCTCACCTAGTAGAGGGATGAGACAGGGAGATCCATTGTTTCCCTACCTTTTTGTCATTGTGGTAGAAGCTCTTGGCTACAACATACAGAAACAACTTAATAATAAGTCTTTGAATGGTTTTTGTGTTACTTCTTCTTTATCCCCATCCTCACATCAACAGTTTTTTGATTATGCCATTATAATGGGGGAGGCTTCCATGGTTGAAGCTAAAAATGGAAAAATATTCTAGACAATTATGCTGAAATGTCAGGATAGTGTATAAATTACCAAAAAAAGAAAAAAAAAAATTCAATACTAGCCAGCTTGTGAAAGATAAAGTGATAAGGATTTTGGGGTGTTAGGAAGCGGAATTACCTACTACTTACCTGGGCCTACCTCTTTTCTCTTGAAATATGAACAACAACTACTGGAACTATATTGTGGAGAAATTCTAGAAAAAATTAGCTTGTGAGAAAGGAAAATTGTTGAGCTTGGCAAGAAAAAATCAGCTTTTAAAGGCCTCCCTTTAGAATATTCTTGTCTATTATCTTTCAATGTTTAATATACCGGCCTATATTGCTGAGAGAATTAAAAAAATTCAAAGAAGATTTTTATGGTCAGGAATGGAGGAAAGGAAAAGAATGGCTCTCATCAAATGGGGGAAGGTGTGTGTCTCAAAGAAAGAAGTTGGAGGGTTAGGCGTCAGAAGATTAAAATTGTTTAATAAGGCTTTGGTGGAAAAAATGGGTTAGTTTTTCTTGGAAAATGAAAAATATTGGGCTACTATCCTAAGGGCTAAGTATCTTAAAAATAAGGATGCTAATTTTTTTCTAAGGAAGAAGGAGCTTTTGCATGGGTCTGTGTTTTCGAATAATCTTCTTAAAACTAGAGGAGTGTTGATTATAGGTGAAAAAATGAGGATTGGTAATGGGCTTAACACTTCTTTTTGGGATGATCCCTGGTCCACACCGATCCCTTTGTTGGCATCTGGTGATCTCCAACAAATCAGAATAATACTGAAAAGATAAATTAGAAAAAAAGTTTCTAATTATCTTGTGTGGGATGGTTGGCAACCCAAGTGGAAAAGCTTCAAATACTATCTAAGTAATGTTGTTCTTAGGGGAAGCAGACAACAAAATTGGGACACTGCTATTGACCTGCCTATGAAACAAATTGGAAATCCAAACCTCTTTTATAGAAATAGAAAAGATGAATGGGTCTGGAAAAAAAACGCTAATGGTAGGTTCTCGGTAAAATTAGCTTATGACTCATTGATGCAACAAAACTATGGTCTTGGGTTCTTTTGACTAGCTTAAGGTCTCAAAGAAGAACCTAATCCTGAAAATTAACTGCTTTTGGTGGATGGTTATACATGGTAAGATCCTCACTATAGACAACCTAAAGAAGAGTTTGGTATCTTGTCAATAGATGTAGCCTTTGTAATGAAGAAGAGGAAATCATTATGCACCTATTTTTTAAGTGTTCTTATGCCCAAGAAGTCTAGGGTTTTTTTCTTAATGCTCTAAAGTTGGAGTGGATTTTTTCTACTAATGTACAAATGTTTGTGGAAGGATAGAACTTTTTCCCTTATTCTCACAATATAATTAGTGATTTGTGGGGACAAATTCCCCCATTTTTGGCTTGGGGATTGTGGAAAGAGAGGAATAATAGAGTGTTTAGGGAGACTGCAAGAACTAGTAAGGAGCTATGTTTAATTGTCAAAAGAAAAATTCAAGAAAATATGGAAAGCTACAAGTACAAGCAGGCTCAGAAATATCCAACTCAACACAAGCTAAGCATAAAACAGCAATGGGAGCTCTCTCATGACTCAAATAATGTTAATTGGCTAAAACAACTTATAAGAAGGAGCACTGTCTGGATCCCCCCAGATCCAAGATGGGTGAAATGCAACTTTGATGGTTCCTTGAAAGGGAATCCTAGATGGGATGCAGTTGGTGGAGTAATAAGAGATGATAAGGGTTCCTATCTAATTGGATACAACAAAGGCTTAGGAATAGCCAGGAACAACTTTGTTGAGGCATCTGTTGTTTGGATGGGAGTTAGACTCCTCAAGGAAAGGGGATATAGCAAGGTAATTGTAGAAGGAGACTCAAAGCTGATAATAGAATTTCTCAACAATAGGGAAAATATTCCTTGGGAAATTAGAGATCTGTTGGAAGATTGTAAAGGCATATTGCAAGAGATTCAATGTGTTAAAATTTTCCACACATTAAGGGAAGGAAATAGGGTAGCGGATATGATGGTCAACCTTGGTGTAAATTAAGAAACTTTAATAAATTGGGACTTTTCTAATTTTCCTAATCAAATTAAGGAAGTCCTAGCGAAAGATAGACTTGGTGAAAAATATTCAAACAAAGGACTATGAGGAGGGGTTTCTTAATTATTAACGTGAATGGTGGGATGAGAAGGCTTATGAGGATGTGAACCCCATGGATGCCCAGCTGGCAGGCTTATTGGAGGGTGTTAGAGGCACATTTAAGGGATTGCTAGATCCTGATAAAAAGAATTGCAATCGAGGGAAACGACAACCAGATGAAAAGTTTTTGTACCATGACTGGAAAAATTTAAATTGGGAAATAAATATCATGTGGTATAATTAGAGGATCGATCTTTGATGTGACAAATGGAGTTGCATCAGAAATAATAATAAAAGATGGAATAAAAAAAATGTTATCATTGCTAGAAAGGGAGGCAGAGTTGCCGCAAGAAATAATGATTATGGGCGAAAAGGTGGTAATAAAGGAGTGAAATATTTTATGAATTATAGAAAAAACCCTAAGTTGATTGCATTTTAAATGAGTAGTCACAGAGTTTCCATTAGAACTGAGAGTGTGGAGTTACCAGTTGCGAGTGTTGATGACGTTGAAGGAAATAGAAGTGATTTCCTTCTTGTTCCCAAAATTTTCCATAGCTCAGATAGCAATATGGGAGGTCCTAGGAAGTGTACCAAACCTCACAAATTCAACTCACTTCACAATAATGAGGAGCTATGGGTTCTTTTCGAGTAGGCAGGTTTCACTCAGTATTTCGCTGCAATGGAGGGTTACAATGAAAATCTTAGCTACAATTTTTCCAATGCATGGAGAGATGGTGAAGTTATCCTAGGCGGGCTTCAATTTAAGGAGGATTCGAAGTTGATTGCGAAAGCAACGAGTTTGGCTTATGAAGGAATGAAGATTGCAAAGGTTAGCAATGGTAAGTATCAAGACTATTTTGAGAAGTTATTTGAAGGAAAAGAAACACTAGAAAGATTTCAAAATGGGTACTCAAGGGTTAAGCTTCCACCTCTATATCACAATGTGTGCTTTATTGTAATGAAATATTTTACTCTAAAAGGCCACTACTAGTATGTCCATGGATACCACTTTCTCATTATCAACCACATTAGACATCAGGAAAAAATTAATTTTCCTTTTTTCTTGCTTTCCTCTCTAAGCCAGAGTCTTACTCATGGAGCCAATCCACCTTTATATTAGGGCCTCATAAGAGCCATTTGCAAATTCATGCTTTCTAGGACTTCTCAGAAAAATCTTGTTCTTAAAATGATTGAAGACCCTAAACCTCAAAGCTCAGTGAAAATTGAGCTTCTTGAAGACTGTCCCCTCCCCATGCCTAAAAAATATAGCAATAAATCCCAAAGCCCTGAGAAATCTCGTAAGATATCCCAAATCCCTGACACTAATTTATGGAAAGAGTTACTTATGGTCACGCCAGAGAAAAGAAAGGATATTTTAATGGAGATGGGGACTAAAAAAAGGAGATTGATTTTGCATGAACTTGGGGAAGAGGTGAACATAACTACTATTCTTGATGATAATGAGTTGGAAGTCTTAAACCCTAGTGGAAGGAGGTCAAAAATACTAGCTATGGCGGCATTGAAAGCACAAGAGAGTAAGAAAAACACACAGATCCCTAAGGAAAAAAGTACCCAAAGCCCACAAGAGAGTGTTGAAAAGAAAGAAGAAGAGAAAAATGATTCCTCAACTAAAGAAATTCCTGACAGTTTGGGTGGAGACTCGACTGAAGATGAGGAATCAGATGTGGAAAGCAAGGAAGGTAATGGAAATGAGGAAAAGTTGGAGTCGTAGCATGAGATAGCTCGGGAGGAGGAGGAAGCAAATGTAATGGAAATTCAAGAGAGGGACGAAAATACTAGAAAAGAGGAAGATAAGGCTGAGGATGATGAGAATGGGAGAATTAAAAGACTAGAGGAGAGGATACAAATTCAAGAAAAGAGGCTACATGAGAAGGAAGGGGACATCAAACTTCAAGCCCTCAAAAATATGGTGAATGGAATAATTGAGGAAAGACTAAAGGTTCTAGAGAAAGGTATGCAAGGAAAAATAAATGTAAATAGAATTCAAACCCTTGAAGAATTGGTTAAGAATTTTTGTATGGTGTTTGATGTTGTTATGAAGAAGGTTGTTATGGCTACTATCTTTGGTATGGGAAAAATCAAAAAGCAGCAAAAGAAAAAAGCAATGGGTGATGGTGAGGACTTGGCTGGCGAGATGGAGTTGAAGGAAATTGTGAATAGTACTGTTAAAGATCTTATGAAAGCATGGAGGTTGATCGAGGATGCATAGCTTGGGTGCTTTGATGTGTCATTTTTCTTTTTTTTTATGATGATTATCTCTACTATGTTTTATAGGACTGTTGTTATTGGTTGTGGCCATGGGTTCCAAAACTTAAACTTCTATAATGTTGTTTATATTTTAAGTAGGAACACTATGATATATGTTTATAAGTACTATAGATGGATAGGGAAGGATGTTACTGATGCTAGATTAAGGTTTTTTGATTCATATGATAGTACTACTATGTTTGATCATATGGGAATTGGTTGAGCATTTTTTTGTGGGAGGGGGGAAGTTTGGTGGGCTTCATGTTTTTGTTGTTTCTTACCACCTAATGTTCTTATCATGATGTACTAACTATTTGGTTTAGGTCCCTTTTCCCTACTTAATCAATCAAAAACATTTACACACAATCCTTTCTTTATTTTTGACCACTTCTCCATTCTCATTCAGCTTATTTCTAAATACCCATTTTGATCTAATAATGTTTTTGTCTATCAGTCTTGGGACCAATCACCATGTTTGATTCTTCTCAATCTACATAAGTTCTTCTTTCATAGCTTCCATCCAATTCTCATCTTTACATGCTTCACTTACAGTCTTTGGTTCAATCTCAAAAAGTAAACACAAATTTACCTCACCAGTAGTAGCTTTGCTTCTTGTCAATACTCCTTTTGTCTTGTCTCCAATGATTTGACTTTCTTAATGATTCTTCTACACATATCTAGGTTTCTTAGGGGATACCACTAGAGCTTCTTCTTCTTTTTCATTTTCTTATTTTTTATTCTCTTTCTCATCATTTTCCTGTTCTTCCACAATTTCATCAATCCTTACGCAATCAGGTTCATCAAATACATAACCATCAACATCAATTGAATTCTTCATTGCTTCATCAACCTTGACATTTTTACTTTCTACAATCATCCTCAATCATTTATTGAAACATTTGTAAGATTTTCTTTTAGAAGAATATCCAAGAAAAACTCCTTCATCACTTCTTGTATCAAACTTTCCCAAAGTTTCTTCATCCCATCTGATATAACATTTGCTTCCAAATACCTTGAAATACTTAATAGTAGGAAATCTTCCACACCATAGCTCATAGGGGGTCTTTGTACTATTTTTTCTTGCTTGAACTCAATTGAGTACATAAACAGTAGTGTGAATAGAATCTCTCCAGTAAACTTCCAGTAGACCAACCTCAGTAATCATTGATCTAGTGACCTCTTGAATTATTTTGTTCTTTCTCTCAACAACTTCATTTTGTTGAGGGGTTCTCGAAGTGGATAATTGTCTTTTTATTCCATGCATTTCACAAAACTTATTAAACTCATGGGAGGTGAATTCACCACCTCTGTCAAACCTTAATCATTTTATCCTCAAATTTACTTCATTTTCAACCATTGCTTTGAATGTCTTGAATCTATCTAATGCATCATACTTCTCTCTACGGAATGTAACACGTGTATCTAGAATAATCATCAATCAAAAGAATAAAGTAACTTTCACCTTGTAGACTTCTCACTCTTGTAGGACCATAGAGATCTATGTGAATTAAATCCAATAGTCCAGTAGTAAATTATTCCTTTGATCTGTAATGGCTCCTTGTTTGCTTTCCAAGCTGGAAATTCTTGCAAATAGCATTAACAATCTTTGTAATCCTTGGTAAATATCTCACGGCCTGAACTGCAATAATCCTCACCAAGTTATCAAAATTCATATTGACATTCTTTGATGCCACAACCAAATATCATTATTTTGAGTCATAAAGCATCTTCCATCAGCACCATTAAGTTGATAGATATTTCCTTCAGATTTCTTTCCTACAGCAATCACTATTTCAGATCCTTTCCTAATTTCACATCTCTCATACTCAAATATAAGATTATATCCTTTACTACACATCTATCCAACACTCAATAGATTATGCCTTAAAACCTTAACATAGTAGACATCATCAGTATTATTCTTTCCATCAAAACTTACTGAACCTATCCAACAAATCTTAGCACCAGTATCATCTTTAAACATACTAAGCCTTCATCATACTTTTCAAGTTTAACAAACTTACTCTTATCACCAATCATGTGATATGAAAAACCATTTTCAACAACCCAATAGTTCTTTTCATGTTTAGCATGTAGGGCAGAGATTACAGTACCTTCATTTTTCTCCTTCTCTAGAGGTCATTCCTTCACCTATTTTTCAAAATTAACAAAATTAGGTTCATCCTTTATAGCCTAGAACAAGAATTCATTGTCATTGGGATCTTCATAATTAGATTCCTCATTAGATATACTAGCATTAACATTCACATAATATGCTTTATTGATCTTCTTACCTTTCTTTTCTTTCTCATATCTTTGTTTATTTCTCTTCGCTCTTTTCAAACACCTTGAGGCATAATGTCCTATTCATCCACAACTAAATAATTTAAAGGGTAACTTACCTTCATACTTGTTAGATCCTTTCTTCATCCTTCTCACAAAGTTAGCTTATACTTCATCAAGATTTTATTCATCCAGATCTTCATCTTTTGTAACCTTAAAAGAAATCTTTGATTTGGATCCATTTCTCAAGTTTGGCTTTCTCATCTCATAAGATGTCAAAGTTACCAACAACTAATCTTTAGTGTAAGTCTTGTAATCTATATGTTCTTCAATAGCACACACCTTTTCGCTATGAGCATCAGGGAGAGTTTTAAGAATCTTCTTTACAATCCTGGTTTCATCTATTGTAGCACCAAGTCCTTGCATTCTAGCTACTACCCCATCCAATCTATGTAATATTCTCATCATCATACATATGTAGTGTTGATGTATAGTTGCGGGCGTCATACTTCCACTAGCATCAATGAGGCAATAAATTAAATATAGCCTAACGGCTATTTATTTATTGGAGATATTTTTTAGTGAAGAGGTGCTTCACTTAAAGAAAAATTATTAATTTTTTTGAGCCGACCTCTCCTTTGTATTTGCACTCTTTCATTGGAGTCATATTCTTTTGTGGCCAACTTAGCATATTGAAGGAATGTTTCTTCTCCCTTGAGTTGTATATAATGGAGATACCTTTCATCCATTTATCATCAATTCAAGTTCATTTCATTATCAAGAAAGTGTGAATTTCATCTACAAGGAGATCGATATTATCTTGAGTTGCATCAAGAGTGGTGCTAATAAATTTGGTCGTGTGTTGGCCTAGGTTGTAAAGCAGATTTTTTCATTCATTATAATATATGTGACATATTATTGGATAGGTTTTTCTGCCTCAAGAAGGAGGGTTTTCCCAAGATATATTATTGAGTTCCTTGTTCTTGTGTTTGATTTTTGTTTATTGGAAATCTGATCTTAAAAGCTAACATGGTATTAGAGCGGGTCTAAGAAAAGATCTAATCATATTTGTTAAGCAGTCTAAAGAAGATATGGTATGGTAAAAGCTATGAATGAGATAAGCTAGTGAGCAGCATTGGGATTGATGTGTGTTGGTCACAATGGTGATTTTTCATTGTTGCATCCAAGCCACATAACATTATCATGGTGGAAGTGAGAATACATTATGTCCAAACAGAGCCTCCAACTCTGGCCGACGTCATCTTTAGTAGAGAAATCTCAGTCTAGCGTCATCACAGCATTGGGAAATCACCTTCTTTGGTCCTTAGTCTTCAGGTAGATTATGATGGAGGTCAAGCAACCTCATCTACATCTTGGCGCACCATTCTAGAGACTCATCACTTGCAAATACTAAAATTCAGGTATCTAGAAATCTCGTGTTTCTTCCAACTTTAGTTTGTGTCACCTCTCAAACTGCTCTCAGCTTACATAGAGATTCTAGTGCTAGAGATCATTAGGGATCACCCTAGTGTGGGAATCGTATGTCGACCAAGCCTCTTTACTCAAGAAATGGGAGTGATCTCTTAGTAGGACAATTGGAGATATGAATAGATAAATATTGGAAGTGACAGGGTAGTACATTTATGGTGTTGCTAGTCATGTTGATTGAGTGTTTATTATTATTTGGGAGATATGAGATCCACAGTCTAGCTATATTTCCTTATGCTAGACTTTGATATTGATACGGAATATTTTCCTTCAGTTAGTATAATGAAATCACATCATTTTGAACTATGCATGGCAGTCATGAGAACAGAATGGGAAAAGATTGTGATTTACTTGTGACCTCAAGATTGACATATGCTTAAGAATCAGATCAAGTTTGAGGATCAAAATATAACTCCAAGCTTCAACAATGGTAAGATGGGTTCAGTTTGTATCACTTTCTAGTGATTCATGTAGTGTAGTACCATTTCCAATTAGGTTTCTTCTAAAAAAAACTTAATCTTGTAGATTTTGAGTGGCTCACCATGGTGGTCACATGAAGTAGTTAGATTCAATGGTCTTTATGACCTTGCAATTATGTTACCATCATTGCTACTCTCAAGACATGGAACCTTGTTAAGGGAATTATTTCTGTAGAAGCCAATGGAACCTTAATTTGTTGAAGACATAAAGGCGATTCATATTTGGGAAATGTGCCAAGTCAAGAGCTCAACTGTTGGATAGATCGAGTTGCTAATGAATGATAATTGAGATCAAGTTGCAAAATGGTTGCAACCAAATCAATTAAGAGATAATTATTTCATGTTCATGAATCTTTTATGTGGTTGTTAATTCATGCTATAACATTGGGATAGTGAATCTTGTATGCTTCTAGCTTTGGTATTTCTCCTTGGGATGGTTTTTTAAACTATTAGTAATCTCTCAAAAATGATTCCAAGATGGATTGAGGAGCAAGAGGGTGATGATAGATTGCTTAGAGAGGAAGAGATTTAGGCATCATGTGAGTATGTCATGTCGACTGAAGACATGATCAAGCATGGATTCTTGCTCGCAGCCATGGAACTAAGTTGGTGGCTGGAGACATCTCTCAAAGATGAAGAACTTATTCAGGTTGCCATTGTGATCAATTACCTCGAAGAGGGAGTTAAAATCCAAGGATTCAAGGCTCGATTTGAGAACATTTCCAAGAAAAGGCTTGAGCTTTTGAGATCTATCAATGGTGGGATTTCACTTTTGGAGGATTTCTTTCCAATCTCTAAGGTAGGGATTAAGAGGGATTTTTTGTGACTCACTAAGATGAAGTGAATGTTGCAGTGTTGCAAGGCCAATGCTAAAGTCCTTGGAAGACCTCTTCAACTACTGAGAAAATAATTGCACAAGATAGTCATTTAGATTTGATATTGGTAGCTCCACAAACCTATTTAGAATAGAGTGATCTAGGATGAGTTCAAGGAGGACAATCCTAAACTCTCTACAGCACCATAGGTGTGCGTTGGAATCAAATTCTCTAAAGAAAGCATTGCAGGAAATCTTGGACAAGGAAGTTAGAAGGTTGATGCAATTACTTGGAGCTTTAGACGGAGTTACATCATCATGAAGACTTGTTGTTAATGCATTTTCCTCTGAGACAGAGGAATTTGAGGTACAAGCCCTTGTCAATGCATTTTCCTTTGAGATGGAGGAATTTGAGGTGCAAGCCCTTGTTAATGCATCTTTCTCTATGAGAGAAATTTGAGGTGTAAGCCCTTGTTAGTGCATCTTTCTCTATGAGAGAAATTTGAGGTGAAAGCCCTTGTCTCCATCCTCTGGGAGTAGCCATGGTGGATGTCATGTTGAGTGATTCCATGACAACATCACATTGAGAGATTCTATGATGATTTTCATGTACTTGTGTTTATCCACCCTCTAGGAATAGCCATGGTGAATGTCATGATGAGATGATGACATCGCATTGAGTGATTTCATGATGGGAACTTGTGCACATGTTCTTTTCCATACATGGGAGTAGACATGATGGATAATATCATGTTGAGTGACTCTGTGATAAGCTCTCTCCACATATGGGTGTAGCCATTGTGGATGTCATGTTGAGAGACTCCATGACCTTTTGATCTAGAAGTATTCCTCCCTAGCTAAGAGGGAGTGTTGATGTATAGTTGTGGGCTTCATACTTCCAGCAGCATCAATGAGGAAATAAATTAAATATAGCCTAATAGCTATTTATTTATTGGAGATATTGTTTAGTGAAGAGGTGCCTCACTTAAAGAAAAATTATTAATTGTTTTGAGCCGACCTCTCCTTTGTATTCACACTCTTTCATTAGAGTCATATTCTTTTGTGGTCAACTTAGCATATTGAAGAGATGCATCTTCTCCGTTGAGTTGTATATAATGGAGATACCTTTTATTCATTTATCATCAAGTCAAGTTCATCTAATTATCAAGCAAGTATGAATTTCATCTACAAGGAGATTGATATTATCTTGAGTTGCATCAAGAGTGGTGCTAATAAATTCAGCCTTATGTTGACCTAGATTGTAAAGCAGATTTTTTGATTCATTATAATATATGTGATATATTATTGGTTGGGTTTTTCTCCCTCAAGGATGGTTTTCCCAGGATATATTGTTGAGTTCCTTGTCTTGTGTTTCATTTATGTTTATTGAAAATTTGATTAAAACAACTACATGTAGGAGCTAAAATTGTGCCTCCAAACCCTGCAACTTTTCCTCTTTGACCCTTTCATCTCCTTCATGCACCTTTTCTAAAGCATCCCATACTTCCTTAGTTGTCTTTAGATTCTAGACTTTAATCAACTCATAATGAATAAGACTATTCTTTAAAATTTACTTCACCTTATTGTTCGCTTCATGTGCCTTGATCTCATCAGTGATACTTGAACCATTAGTAGGAGGAGTGTAAGGATTCTTGTAATCTTTCTCCACATCATATCCACAATACTCCATATATTTTTCCATCAGTATTTTCCAATTAGAATAATTAGTTCCATCAAACCTCAGATAATCATGAGTAACTTTTCCTTTCATCCTGGACCTTCCTTAAGTGGGTTAAGCTCTTCTCCAAGGAACCAAGATCTTATACCAATTATTGAACAAGATAACTGAGAGGGGGGGTGAATCAGTTGTATCAAATTTAAATTTGTAAATCATTCACTAGAACTTATATCAATCACAAATCCTTAACACTGAAAAAATGATTAAACATTAAGTGCAAGTGCAAAAACTAAAAACCATCACACAAACACAACAATACCATATTTACATGGAAAAACTAATGAGGAAAAAAACCATGGTGAGGATTAACTCACACTATAGAGAATATCAAAATTGATTACAAATGCTCATTGCCTAAGAGAAAAAGGCTCATTGCCAAAACAAAGACTCACTTTCCAACAAGGTTAACCACCCAAAGGGCTCACTACCACAAAGATACAAAGAAGATAGAAGAGATATGTTACAAAGAGAAGACAATCTCAATGCAACAGAGATTTCCATCACAATTTACTCAACCACTTGTAGATATGCATGAAAGATAGAGTACACCTTCAACTCGCTGCATCCAAAAACTTGACATTTAGAATTCACACTAATCTACCACACTCACATCACATAAACACACTAATTCACATCTATTTCACAACTATCTGCTCTATTTCTTTACACTTATCTCTTTATACATATTTCACCACTAATTCATCCTATATTTATACCATCTTCAACTTTGAAACATAACCAAAGTCGCCCATCCAACATTAAATTCAAATTACATCAGTGCCAAAACATCCTAGGTTGGAATTAGAATTAGGGTGACCCAAACGCATGCTTGATGAGGACCCAAATAGGTCCCAACATGCTTCATCAATTTTGAAGTTAGTGTTCAACACAAGGTCAGCCAAACTAGTTTAAAACACATAGAATAATTAAGCACATGCAACTCTTAGCACAATCAAATCCAACAACAAATTTATCTTCAACACGATCATAACAACTTAACCTTAGAACCAAAAGTCATAAGACTTAACCAAAGAGAAATCCAACCAACAACATTTCTCCCGAACCTCAACCAAATATATAGAAAACCACAGTTCACACCTAGTGAACATAACTCACACTATACATTGAATCAGGAGCCAAAAAATTGGATATAGCAACGTCCAACAACCATGAACAACATGTCTGAACCATAAAACCATAGGAAAAATCCCAGAGCAACCACTAAACACTTGCAACCTTCTTCATTACAATTTTCTCAATATCCTCAACATATACAGCCAATAACCTGCATCCATGGCATCAGTGACAATAGCAACCAATTGATAACTAATTAACTATTTGACATCAATGACAACACCTTCATTCTTGCAATAGAGGATTTTTTCACTACACCCTAAAGGTTCTACAAAAAATAGGTGTGCAAGAACACCAAGCACAAAATACACTAGTTCATTTATTAACCCAAAATGAAATGTTCCTAACTTAACAAAAAAACACAAAAAAGAAAGCCCTCCAAAACCACAAGTTAGCAATTTTGAAAAGTTCTTCAATCAACATCCTACAATTAAGAGATTAGTAGTTTTGAGGGTATTTTTTTCTCCAAAATAAAAGCCACATGCTGGAAATATCAGATTAGTAACACCAAAGATCCTAACCTAATGCAAACCAAAATGAAAGACTGAAATAAAATCTGAAATTGAAAATTTTTACCTTAACAGTCAAATGTGTCATTCTAGTTGATGTATGTGTCACAAAAATGTAGTTTAGGGTTTGGTGACTATGGCTCAAGGTATTGCGATTGTAGCATTTAGCTTCATGGATGTGGCTCACTGTGCATCAAATGCATCATTCTAGTTTTCAGCAATTGTGTCACAGGAACCTGCAAATGTGTCATTATTTTAATTTTTTCGTCACTATGCCAATGATTGTGGCTCACTATCTTGTGATTCTCACTCACGAACCTACAAAAAAACAAAGAAAATAAGAACATAGAATTTTGCAAACAAAAAAAAAAATCACGTCAAGTTCACCAATGTAAGGGGAAAATTCATACAAAGGCTAAGATCAAGTAGCAACCACTCTACCTAAAATCAAAGCCAAGAATCCCAAATCCAAGATAAGAAAGTACAATCAACATGAAAGTAAATGAATAGAAAAACCAATCTAAACTCCTCGTATTGAATTTGGTTCATCTTCCTTTCTTTTCGTCCATTCTTCTCAAGTTTCAAGCTTACTCTCATATTTTGTTGTGTCTAAGTACCTACAAGTGACAATGATTGATAGCAAAAAATTTAGAGACAACCTTCTTTTATTGAAAAGTGACTCAAATGGATGGACGAGATCAAAAGTCTAGAAGATGCCAAGATAAACGGTTGAGGTTTCATGCACCATAGAGTAGTGGGGCTAGGGATAGCTAAGGATACACAATCAGGATTGCAAGAAGACTAGGGGGAATCAACGGTTGAAATTCGAAAGAGGAAGTGAAGGGAAAGTGAAGGCATCAAATAATATTTTTTAATTAAAGAAGGAAATCTTGGCAATTAAATCATATTATTTAATTTGAGAGAGGATGTGGAGGAATAATTAATCAAAAATAATTATTTGTTTATGGAGAAAGAGGGAAGATGACATTTAATTAAAATGATTATTATTTGACTATTTAATTAAATATGGTGGAAATGGCATAAGAGATATTCAATAATTAAATTGGATTAATCATTTAATAATGAAGGAAGA
Organism: Sequoia sempervirens; assembly: GCA_007258455.2. Lineage (NCBI taxonomy): Eukaryota > Viridiplantae > Streptophyta > Pinopsida > Cupressales > Cupressaceae > Sequoia > Sequoia sempervirens. Next base: position 131,266,479 of record VDFB02105785.1, on the reverse strand, counting down.
GGTTAAATAAATAGCTTAAATAATTAAAATAATTATTTAACTATAAACGAATAGTAAAGGATTAATAATAATTAACTGAGAATTTATTTAATTATAGCAAGAAATAAGATGTTAGCAATTTAATTAAGTAAATATTTGATTTATTTAATTAATTGAAGAGAAATAAAGACAATTAAATGAATTAATTAAATAATTAAAATTATTTAATTAATAAAAAAATATGACCAAAGAAAATAATTAAATAATTAAATAATTAAAATTATTTAATTATGTAGAGAAAAAGAGAGATTGATGTGGAAAACTCGTGTTCATAGATCCAAGACATTTTTTAGTGTCACTTTTATCTCCTAACTATTAGGATAAGCTTCCACTTTGGCTTCTTCTTTGATGCAATCAATACAATAATTATTATCTGACAACATTGAACCTCCACCATTCTTAGATAGCAATCTAGCCCAAGCATTTATCGATATCCTTTTCATGGAATACAATCTTGCAGGAGTCACTTTCCCATGTTGGCATTGAAGATTCGAATTTTTGAGAGAGACAAATGTAAGGTTATCAACCCACTTCCAAAGCTAATCCATTGATATCCGATAATATGGTTTTAAGTGAATATACAGGTGCCTCAAAAATAATTAATCTTACTTCACTTTTACGCTTTGTAACTTTATGTTTCTTTACCCTGTACTCTTCACAAATAGTGTCATATTGTTTGTTCAACTCCTCTACCTCTTGTCAAATATTTTTTTGCAATGGAGAATTGATACAAAATTTCACATCCATCAACAGACATTGGTTCAGCCACGGAAGCTAATCACTTGCATATTTTAACATCCTCTATCAACTTTATCTTACTATACATAAGCATATATGCATCCATAGAAGAAAATGTAATTGGATTATTAGTTTTAGTGGCATCCAATAATACTAGTTGATCAGCTAGAGAGCCTTCTAGAGCACCATTCAAAATGGGTGATTTGGCATCAGGATCCTTCACTGGAGAACCAACCTTGTAGCGTGTAGTAGAACTTTTACCAAAGGGATGGAACATTAACTCTGAGACCTATTCATCATCAAACTCCCACCATATTCCATTTTGTTCATCTTTAATGTAAGTAACATAATGATCATTGTTTACTATTTCCCCCTTATGTATCAATATAGCCAACAAATCATATGTAAGAGGCTTCATATTTTAATTTTCACTCAATCTTCGCCCCATATTCAACGTTCCTCGAAAAGAATTTAGAAGTTATTTTTCTGTTTTATGCAGTGTTTGCAAGGAAAACACACCTCAAAATTAAGGATTGCAAGAAGAGTCCATTGTTGTGTAGTCTCACAACACGCCCCATTTTTCCCCTTTTGGAAAAATGTGCACCCCCTCTTTTCTTTCTTTTCCTTTTTTGCTTTGTTGTTTTTTCTCACTTTGGCATTATTGTTTATTTTGGTGCTCAACTAGTTGTTGGTTTTCATCTCAGTTTCACTTGGTCTCTTTGTATGATGCCCTTTTTCTCCCTAGTCTTTTGGTGTTTCGGTATGCTTTAAATGTTTAATTCTGTTACCAGAAACCATAATACTAGAATCCTATGTGAACCGAAAGAGTTTGTATCTTCAAATAACTCTAGTTCCACCTGATATTTCATTGATCGAATTTTATAAACCTAGTAATCTTTCCTTTTTACCAGAGTCTGGTGCTTTATTGTTTCTTTGAAGTAAAAGTTAGAAACCAGAAAGTCTGCTTTGAAATTTCATCAAGTATATCTTTCAATTTTAGTTTCCGGTCTTTCTCTTGTTCTAGTTTTTCTTTCTTTTTCCAGGAAGTATTTCCCAAATCTCGGTGTTATGTGTTTCCTTTTTAAAGGCATTATCAAAAACCTCAACCCCGATGGTCATCATTAATTTCATATCTTTAATGGTATATACCTTGTATAGAATCAGTGTGACATATAATTGCCACATATAATCAACGCACCATCTTTCATCTCAAATAGAGAGCCAACTTAGAAATCTAGGTGTTCGTAATTTGAACCATAATTCGTAATGATTACACCTTTATTCTAGGAATTAATGTGAAATAACAGGTAATTAATGAAGATGGTGAACTACCTATGTACTTGGCACCACCTCGAGTGTGTAATTGCTTTTACAACACTCCACTTCGCATTATATTTCAAATTTTCTAAAGATAATGAATTCATGAAGCTACTTTGGCACGCAAAGAGAGGTAAAATTTTGAGAAACTAAGTCATAGCTACCAAGGGTTTTGAAGTTGTATTCTGAAGAATCGCCATTTTAACCAGAACTAGGTATGTTTCGAAATAATTGATTTATTGATAAGAGTTTCTCAAGCTAGAAATCTTCGATAATGGTATTTTCTCATTTTGAAATTGCAATGTTAATTTTTCTTTGAGTTGTTAAATTTGATCAAAGAATGAATTGAAAATTTTATGACACGTAATTTTTGGTTAAATTTAACCCTAACTCGCACACATAGAAAAATATTTTAAAAATTGTAGAGCACATTATATCCAAAATGAGAACTTATAATGCAAGAGCAGAAGATGAATTCAAGTACTACAATTCATAGGCAGTACCCATTAATGTGGTGGTCACAAATACCCACATGGGATGGTCTTCTGACATTGAAATTTGTTCACGGCTGTTGCAAGAGAATTCTATCCAATGCACCAAAAATGTCATATCCAATAGATTACTTCTTGTAGGATGGTTTTTTCCAACAATGGAAGCTACAAAATTAGTCATGCAATGCATAAACTATTATAATCTAGTCAAAAGGATTGTTGAAAAGGAAGGAAGAACTTATGTGGACTTGTCTCAAAAAGGAATTATGTGTTCATTTGGTCTCCCCTCCTACACACATATGTTCAATGTCGACCTAAAATCCAAGGCCAAGACATATTAGAGCATTGAAGAGCATAATAGAGAAATTATGAGCACCCAATGGTGCCAACAGCCAATCACACCACAGACCAAGGTAATTCAGAGGTCTATGTTTAAACAAGAAATACAAGACATGATAACTTTGTTGAGCAGAGTAGTTGGTTTGATAGATGCAAGAAAATTTGAACCCTGGATATTCATGATAATATGTCAAATGATAGGTCTTGTAGAGTTGCATTTGGGAAAATTGATAAGTGATAGGCTACATGAACAGATTACTACATTCCCCAAGACTAGATGCTTCTACATGTCATCATATGGTATTTACTCCTGTGCTATGAGATCCAGTAAACAAGGATTAAAACATGTTGGTACTCTAGGCACACAAGTTGGCAATAGTTTGATATATGCACATTTACCACAAATCATTGTTCATAGGTATAAAGGTGATTACAAAAAAGTTAATGATTTGTTCTCCATGAAACTGGTGAGAACAATGGAAGGTTACAAATCTAAGAGATTATCCTTGGAAGCACAAAGTGCCATTTGGCCTATGGGAGGCTGGTACATATAGTTCCCAATGTACTCCTACATCAGAGTGGAGGGATTTGATGGACACCCATTCATGTTGCCTAGGTATCCTATAGATAAAATTGTTTTATTAGAATTAGTGAGATAGTTCAAACCATCTCAAAATCCTTATAGCCATGCTTGCAAGAAGGCCTCTTTTAAATTTCCCATCACAATAGGGAATTATAAGTGTGGTGCAATCAAAGTAACTAATCTATGTGAGGAGGAACTAAGGACCTACCATTTTGAAGAATTTCCACTCCAGAGAGTCTATTATGATATTGAAGGAAATATTGCTAGAAATATAGCTAGTTTTCATGCTCATGTACCTCATTTAGAAGATTATTGGCTTAACTATGAAGTCAAGCATGTGGTTAGAAGGAAAATGTATGAAAAATGACTTTAGGGTTTGCTCAAATGCTCAAAATCTATGACATCCCAGACCAATTGGAAGAAGATGATGATCGGGATTTTAATCAAGTTAACAATGATAACAGGGTATATGATGAACCCATTCCAGACAAAGTGTTGATGACAAAGACATGACATCAATTGATGATTTTACTAGGCTAGTCCTAAGGTATACTCAACACTAGATTAATGAGTTTTGCAAAAGTTTAAGAGAAAGAGGAATTGAACCCATCTACTTAGAAGATAAAAGAAGAAAAAAAAGAGATGAAATTGTTTTTGAAAGTGGAGAGCCTACAAAGAAGAAAAGAAAGACTAGTAAGGTTGCTTCAGGTGTTAGAATTGAAGAAAGAACCCCTAAAGCAACAAGACAGGAAGTTCCCACAAAATTATTAGAAAAACATAAAGATGCAGAGACAGGTAAAGATAAATCAAAAGCAAGACCAAAAGGTGCATCTTCTTCTACATCCAGACCTAGAACTAGAATAACCATTGATCAAGGAACAGGAGTAACAGGGAATGTTGGTACACAAACCAGGTCTACATCTCAAAGACTCGTAGCATTATTCACTTCTCCCCTTTCTGTTAATATGGCCAGTATGAAGCAAGGACTGGGCGGGACTCCTATGGCTTTAAAGGAAATTTCTGAGGAATACGAGGCTAGAATTAAGGAACAAGTAGATAGATGGGGAGATATGTGGGAAAAGGTAAAGGAAAATAAATTCAAAGACAAGCCCATAGTACACCCAATGATAGAAGAAATTAAAGATAAGAGCTCTAACCCCATAAATATAGAAGAAGAAGAATTTATTCAAGTGATGCTCACCTCAGAGGCAGGATATCCTAGCGTGCTTGAAACAGAAATTGGGGAAAATGTAGAGAAAAATCCTACTGATAAGAGAGTTGTTGAAGACACTCTTGATTTTCAATTTTCTTTTGAGAATGTGCAAAATTTAATGAACATTTGCAAGTCTTTGAAAAATTAGATAAATTCCATGTTGAAACAAAAACTCCAAAAGAAGAAACTACACAGTTCATAGGAGATGCAACTAAAAATGAAGAGAATCTTGGTGTAGCTGTAAATGAAGAAGATAAGATTCAAAGAGAAGAATTAGAAAATATAGATAGAAAAGAAAATATAAGTCTCCAATCAGAGGAGGCAGTGCTAAATCCTACTAATCCTGAGTCTATGTCAGATGTTGCTAAAGAAATTCCCATTTCAGAGAATATGGCAAGTTAAAAAGATGAAATTCATGAATCAAGTAATAGACAAAGACAAGAAAGAGTTATAGAGGTACACCAAGATGATGATACACCTGATTGGTTAATCAGGGAATTAGCTTCTCCAATGGAAGTAGAAATATTACTTCTGAATCTAAATAATTTCATATAGGAAGTAAGTACTCCTAAACCTAGGCATAGAGCAAAGGTAAAGCATGTCATACAGAGGAGTGCAGATTGTAATAGAACTATCCAGATAGCTACTCCAACAAATTACAAGGATAGACATGAGATAACACCTAAGGAGTATAAAATCACAAGTATTAATCTTGGACACTCATCTTGGCAACAAGAATTAGAAGAAATAAAAGTGAATTTAAATGCTACTGTTGCTAGAGTACAGAAATATAAACAGAAGAAAAGAGAATTGAAAGAATCAGTTGCTACTTTGGAGCATTTTATCAAGCCACTGACTTTATCTGGTCAATAACAAAATGAACTGCCCCAACATCTGGTGCTAATGTCATAAGAGCAAGTAGATGCCATTGTTGTAGTTAGTCATAAAATGAATATGTTTGAAGAATGGATTGAATACTGGATAAAGCAAGGAGATAAATTTATTACAGATGCAATAAGAATGTACGAGGAAGCATATCACCATTCAAAGAAACTAAAAATATTTGAAGATGAATGTAGACTTCTTCAAGAGAAGGTCATTGATGAAAGGCGAAATATGGAAATTCTCATACAGACAGATATCCAAGAGTTAATACAGAATAATATAATATCGGAACTTGAAATTTCATTGCCAGGAAAGTGGAAGAAGCAATTGAAATGGGAAGGTGACATGTTAGTACAATGTATTGAAGGATTTGAAAGAGTCACCATTGAGTGCAGAAGATTGATGAGCGAAAACCAAGAATTTGTTGAAGTATTGTCACATCAAAGCTTTGATCCCCAAACATTAGGGTAGGATGGGAAGGAAGCTAAAGTTTTCAAGGAATGGATAGAAAGGATAAATAGAGATCTTGTTCAATTTTTGATGACAGAGGTCATTGATGAAATAATATAGTGTAGAAATGCTATAGCAAAATATGAAGTAGACAAAGCACAGAAAAATGATGTCATACTTCAAGTGACTGAAGAATATACTAGGCTCAAGCTTACTTGGAGAGAAATATGAAGGATTTCAAAGGAACGCATGCATCAAATATTAAAGGCTTTCCAAGAGTACCAATCAAAGAAAGAAAGATGAAGTCTGGAACCAAAGCCATAAGTGAATAGGGGCAGAACCGAATACCGGATATCGGAAATGTAATGGAATTCATTTATTGTTTTAATTTGTAGGTTGATCCCGGTCCCAGTAGGTGTTTCTCATTCTGATATTTCAAAAAGAAGTTGGTAGCCTTGATGAAGATAAAATGTTTGTGCTGAAGTATGGAGAAAAGTGTTGTTGTGGACAAAGTCAAAGCTTTGACTTATTCTAGAATATTCTTGATGACAGTTGGCACATGCCATGTGACACATTTTAATTTGTTGTTTCTAATTTCTCTGAGATACTTTTAAGTTGAACTTTTGAGTGCCTTGTTTCTATAAAAGGCCATCTCCTCCCACATTTTAATTTTTAAGTTCAAAATTTGTGGATGTTAGAGGAGAAAAAACTTCTTTTAAGTTTTGTTCATTTTTCTTGTTTTCTGAACCATTCTAGCGTAAAACTTTGTATGCACATAGACATTAATTGATATCAGAGCTTTATGGATAGCTACCAATCTAAGTGTCTTTTCTAGCTAGTTTTGTAAGTTTAGTTGAACAAGACTTTATGTTGTGTTGTTTAAGGGTGCATACAGAACCTATTCAGTGTCCATCAATGAAACCCCCTCTTTAAAAGTTGGCACCGTTTTATACGTAGTTGTGAAGCAATCTAGTGGAATATAAAGCAGTTTGCTCTGTTTTGCATAATTCTTTGGGGCATCCATGTAGAATAATCAGGAGAAACCTTTTTTTTTAGTTTTTTTTATGTTTTACTTTAGATTAGATGTTTAATATTTTGAAAATGTTCCAAAAAATATATATATAATTGAATGGAAATAGTCTTATTGAAAATATTTTATTTTCCATTGAATTGTTGAATGCTTAAAGCTAAATCTACTTAAGTGATAGCAGGAATTTGTGTTATTCATGAAATATTATGCTGAATCTTTTGATTTCATGATGTTATTTGATGATGAAATGAAGTTTTATGTGAAATGTTAGTAATTCTTGGCAAAGATGAAAATAACCGTAGTCCCTTTGAGATTAACAACAAATTGTCACATCATTACTCAAGAGCGACCCTAGTGCTACCATGACCTAGTTATTGGAGACTTGGGATTAAACAAAAATCAATCTTTGCTCTATAAATGCAAAATTCTCTCTTAGGTGGTCTTTGTTTCATATCTTTCAAGAAGGATAGGCTCTTTGCGGTCTTGTCTGTGGAGATTTTATTCGAAATGTTTACTACGAGTAAAACCGTTGTCAACATCCATGATTTAATACAGTAGGCTACATGCATTCTAACTTTATAGGATTGGAAAAATTATAGATTTTTGTTGGGATGAAGGTGTCTCAACCTTAGAGTCTCAACATGGTGAATTATTTTTAATTAATAGTTGCATAATTATTTTTTATCCTAAGTTATTAACTTCCTAAGTTGTCATTCATCTTTGTGGGTCCTCTTTGTGAGGTGGAATCCTACATGGCAGGTGATGAGATGGCATAATCCATATTTTTTAGGAAGTTGGAACTCACTTGGAAAATACTATATTTTGGGGAGATGTTATATATTTCCATTTTGGAGTGGAAATTGTTTTGGCAATTTCCTATGTTGACTAAAGAGCCTTGGTTTGCAAATTCTATTATGGATTGGACTTGTATTTTAGTACCCAAAATTTATGGTGGAATTCACATTTGTTAAGTGGTGTGAGGTAAAGAAAGAACCTATTCTTGGTTGTTGTAGTTTCTATGTTGAACTTACATTGTATTTGGAAATATGACCGTTATAGATGAGATAGGTGTTGTTGCTTTTGGAAGTTGCTATATGCAATGTTTCATGGATTAGAAAGTTATTGTTTTTGATACAACTTACCTCTTGGGCTTTGAAGTTGGTTTTGGAAACCATGGGATCCTACCTTTCCATGTTGAGCTTTATTTATATGTTGGTTCCTTAGTATGTTTTATGAGATAGGTTGAAGTTTTTTAGAGACGACGTTATGTTGCCAGAATTATTCCAAAATCTTGTAATAGTGTGAAAAATCCTAAAGAGCATAGCTCTAAGATTGTATTGTAACTATTGTTGTTGCTAATTAATATAATTGAGTTGAGTGTTTGGAGTGTGGGTTTTTTCCTGACAGCATTTTCCCACGTATATGTTGTGTTATGAGATTATTCTATTTTGAAAATATGTTTATGTGTTTTAAGATATGCATCTGAATATATAAATGTTAATTGGTTTAGAATTTTTTGCAACTCTCTCCTGATAGATCCAGTGTAGGAAACTATTTATGCCACCCTTGTTTCCTTTTAGTTAGTATCAGAGCCTAATCACCTTTGATCTCAATTATGGGGTTTGCTAGGTTTTTTGTACTGATCTAAGTTTCAGTGGGAGATTTGAAGAAATTATTTTCTTTATATCTTGTTGCGGAGAAAGATGGAAAGCACATCTAGAAGAATTGATATGGAGAATGATTATTTTAGTGAAGCATTGGTTGCAACTTTGTCAATGCACTCATCGAAAAATGTGTGGTTAATTGATTATGGGGCATCTTTTCACATGACATCACATGGAGATTGGTTCTTGAAATATGAAGAATATGATGGTGGAAAGGTGTATCTTAGTGATTGTTCTCATCTAAATATTGTTGGTCATGGAAGATTTAGGATACAATTCCTAGATGGTAGAGTGACAGAAATTGATGGTGTGTTGCATATCCCGAGTTTGGCTCGAAACATTTTTTAGTGAGTAAATTGAATGATATGGGTGTGCAAGTTGTCTTCTCAAGTGGAGGATGTAAGATGATTAGAGGAGCTAAGGTTTTAGCTAGAGGAGTTCATATAGGAACCATGTACAAGCTAGATGCATGTGCGGTATAGTTCAATAGTTCTTTTGACAAGTCAAAGAAGAAAATTTTAGATTCTTCATCCTCACCATTGAATAAAGCAGTGAAGAAATTTGTTGCATCTACTTCTGATGGTTGTTCTTTCTAGGTACCAAAGGGTGCTAACTCTATGGAGATGAAGTTACCAGTAGAGAAGACGATCTTATGGCACCAGAGACTTGGACATATTGGTGAGAAGGGTCTTAGAGCCTTGTAGAAGGCCTTGAAGATTGCAATCTCAATTTTGACTTCTATGAACATTGTCTCTTTGGTAAACAAAACCATGTACAATTTTATAAAAATTCTCATAGGCCTTCTGGGGTTTTGGACTATGTGCATTCTGATGTTTTTGGTCCTATGAATGTTGCTTCATTATCAAAATCTATATATTTTTTTTCTTTCATAGATGATTATAGTAGGAAATTTATTTATTTTCTCATAAGTAAATCTGAAGTCTTCAGTCAGTTTAAGGAGTTTAAGGACTTAGTAGAAAGATAAAGTGTTTGAGGGCTAACAACACTGGTGAGCTTTGTTCCGTAGAATTCAATAAGTTTTGTAAAGAATATGGGATTGAAAGGCATAAGAAAATCCCATATACCCCTCAGCAGAATGGAGTTACAGAGAGAATGAACAAGACGTTGATGGAGAGGGCTAGGAGTATGCTAAGTGCAGCTAGCCTTGAACAAAATTTCTGGTTTGAAGCTATTTCCACTACATGTTATCTTATAAATAGATCTCCTACATTAGCTCTTGTTGATAAGACACCTATGGAGGCGTGGTTGAGAAATAATCCCTCATTGAGACATCTTTATGTGTTTGGTTGTGAGGAATATGCTCATGTGCCAAGGGAGAAAAGGTCAAAGTTGGAAAACAAGGCTGCAAGTGTATATTCATTAGATATGGTATTGGTGTGAAAGTGTACAAGCTTTGGAATCTAGTGGTCGAAAAGGTTCTCTACAGTCAAAGTGTTATCTTCAGAGAGATGAAACCTTCTTCCACTATTTTGTAGCATACAGAAGAAAAAATGAAAGAAGATTTGGTTCAACTTCCTCTTGACTCTAAGAAAGTTGAACCTGAAGCCCAGAATGGACCTGATGATAAGGAGAATTCGAGAAGCTCAAAAAGTTTTGAAGAAGATGAAGAACCTCAACCTCAGGTAGTGAGGAGTTCTACATGTGAGAAGGGACAACTAGATAGATTTGGATATTCATTTTTGGATTCAAATTGTGTTTTTTCTTTGATTGCTAATGTTGATGAGCCTAGGACTGTTAGAGAGGCTATGGGTATGGATGATGCAAATTCCTAGTTGAAATCCATGGATGAAGAAATGGTTGCATTAAAGAAAAATGATACTTGGAATTTGGTACCTTTTCCTGAAGGACGTAAACCTGTTGGTTGTAAATAGGTGTTCAAGAAGAAATTGGGTCCTGATGATAGTGTTGAGAAGCACAAGGCATGGTTGGTCATGAAGGGTTATTCTCAGAAGGAGGGAATTGAATTTGGTGAGATTTTCTCTTCTATAGTGAAGTTGACATCCATTAATTTTATGTTATCACTTGCTACAATGTCTGATTTAGAGATTGAGCAGATGGATGTGAAGACAATGTTCCTTCACAGTGACTTGGAGGAAGAGATTTACATGTCACAACCAAAGCATTTCGTGGTTGAAGGTAAAGAACATCTGGTATGTAAGTTGAAGAAATCTCTATATGGTTTGAAATAATCTCCTAGGATGTGGTATCAAAAATTTGACACCTATGTGTTGAGTTTGGGATTTTAGAGATCTAAATCTGAACATTCTGTGTATTTCAAAATTTAAGATGTTCGCATTCTCATCATTGCATTGTATGTAGATGATATCTTGTTTTTTTGGAATGGTAGTATGATTTCAGATTTGAAGTTCCAGTTGTCAGCATAGTTCGATATGAAAGATCTAGGTGTAGAAAGGTATATTCTAGGGATGGAGATCAGAAGAGATAGATCTAGCAGAAATCTTTGGTTAAGCCAAAGCAAGTATGTGAACTTGATGTTGGAGAGATTTAGTATGTCATCTTGCAGATCCTAGGAAGTTCTTGTTTTGTAAGGGAATAAGTTATCAGTTGAGGATTGTCCAAAATCATCTATTGAGATTAAGGACATGACCATAGTACTGTACGCAAGTGTTGTAGGTAGTCTTATGTATGTTATTGTCTATACAAGGTCAAACATTTCCCAAGTAGTGGGAGTCCTGAGTTAGTTTATGGCTAATCCTGGATGAGTGCATTGGGATGCAATGAAGAGAGTGTTCAAATATTTGTGGGGTACTTCTGAGTATTCATTACGTTTTCATGGTTATCCTACTGGACCTCAACATTCAATTTGTATTTGTGGGTTTGTGGATTCAAATTGGGTAGGTGGAATTGATAGTAGCAGATCCACCAGTGGATATGCTTTCATTATTTTTGGTGGTGCTATCAGTTGGATGAGTAAGTAGCAAGTTGTAGTCACTTTTTCCATAATAGAATCAGAGTATATGGCAGCCACTCATGCTTGTAAGGAAGCCATTTCACTTAAACGGTTGTGTTCTGATATTGGTTTTGATGTTGGACAGATTATGATCTATTGTGATAGTAAAAGTGCCATTAGCTTAGATAAGAATCCTACTTTCCATGCCAGAACAAAGCACATTGATGTAAAATTTCATTGTGTTCATGATATGGTAGAAGATGGAAAGGTGAAGTTGGAAAAGGTTGATACTTTGGTGAATGTCGCAAATGCATTGACGAAGCCATTCAGCACTAAGAAGTTTAGATGGTGTGCCAGTTCCATGGGCCTTGGGGCCTTGAGCAATTGATGTTGTAGACTCTTGACAAGTTTTTGACAAGTGGAATAATGTTGGGATTAAGGTGTATCAACCTTAGAGTCTCAACATGGTGAATTATTTTTAATTAATTGTTGCATAATTATTTTTTATCCTAAGTTGTCATTCATCTTTGTGGGACCTCTTTGTGAGGTGGAATCCTACATGGCAGGTGATGAGATGGCATAATCCCTATTTTTTAGGAAGTTGGAACTCATTTGGAAGATACTATATTTTGGGGAGATGTCATATATTTCCATTTTGGAGTGGAAATTGTTTTGGAAATTTCCTTTGTTGACTCTAAAGATTCTTGGTTTGCACATTCTATTATGGATTGGAGCTGCATTTTAGCAGCTGGAATTTATGGTGGAGTTCACATTTTTTAAGTGGTGTGAGGTAAATAAAACACCTATTCTTGGTTATTGTAGTTTCTATGTTGAGCTTATATTGTATTTGGCAAGATGACCATTATAGATGAGATAGGTGTTGTTGCTTTTGGAAGTTGCTATGTGCAAGGTTTTATGGATTAGCAAGTTATTATTTTTGACACAACTTACCTCTTGGGATTTGAAGTTGGTTTTGGAAACCATGGGAGCCTACCTTTCCATGTTGAGCTTTATTTATATGTTGGTGCCTTAGCATGTTTTATGAGATAGGTTGACATTTTGTAGAGATGTCATTATTCTGTCAAAATTATTCCAGAATCTTGTAATAGTGTAAAAATTCCTAAAGAGCATAGCTCTGAGATTGTATTGTAATTGGTGTTGTTGTTGATTAATACAATTGAGCTGAGTGTTTGGAGTGTGGGTTTTTTCCTGAAAGGGTTTTCACATGTATATGTTGTGTAATGAGCTTATTCTATTTTGAATATTTTATTACGTGTTTTTAGATGTGCATCTAAATTTGTAAATGTTAATTGGTTTAGAATTTTTTGCAACTCTCTCCTGATAGATTCGGTGTAGGAAACTATTTCCGCCACCCGTGTTTCCTTTCAATTTTCACCCGGTAAATTCTCAAGACTCTCATCCAAAGTATTTAAACCTTTAACATTTAGTTCCAACTCATAGAAATCCTCAAGTTTACCAGAAGCCTCAGAATATTTCCCACATGGAACATCCCTCATAATGAAAGCAAGTTGTATAGCAGGGATTTGAATCCCTATTCCTTACCTATTCAAGTTTCAAAAAGGAATTAGCCTTAATTTCTAACATTCTATGAGCTTGTATGGTTGACTTTAAAACTACCTTATATGTACTTGATGACACCAAAGGTTCGAGTCCTTGTTGTGATTAGACCATCATAAGGGGAAATTTTCTAAAGCAAAGTAGAATGAATGTTTTTTTTCATGTTAGACTAAGAGATGTTACTAGAACCAATTATAGCTACTACATTGGTAGAACGAAAACCATTGACAAAATCTAGAACAGTTGTCTTTCCCTGATATTTGTTTATAGAATATTGTGATATCTTCTTTGACTGTCATGAACTTCAGTTGTCACCACTTCTTCATTTCTTAGTTGCAATTACTTTTGTGAAACCAATTGATATGCTATCCTTAGTTGTTATGCATTCTTTGTTCCTTTTCTATGACAAACTTGCAATATACATCTTTTTGTATTGTCTCACTTTCCACTTGCTCACATATTTTTTTTCAATATTTTACTTGACTGTCCTTTATAGAGTAAAGGTCTTTTCCATCTTGAAGATATATTAAAAATTTTTACAGCATTAAAGACTCTGAATTTGATGGCAATGTCATATGCATTAGTAGTCTCATAAAGGGATTCATCAATTAGACAATCTCCCCTCTTTTGAATATTTAAAACATTTGATTCCAATATTTCATCAAGCTTGTCAAATTTAGCATATGCATAGATAAGCACACTGTCAACCTTTGGCTCTTTCAATCTCTTTCCTTACCATCAACAAATACTTAACTAGATCATGATACACACCTGCTAGCTCTGTTGTTCTTAAATCCACTACATTCTTGATTGAAGAAGATACATTCCATATTGAAGGAAAGATGTGCATGAGGAGTTGAAACCCTATATTTTGCAGCTAGTATATGAGGAAAAATTGGATATAACAATGAGAACTGACACTTCCTATATGGAGCCAAAATGAAAAAGTTTCAAATTTTTGAGTTTCAAATTTGCAAACACTTCCTACCAATGTATATCCTTAAGGAGAAAATCTAGGACCTTATTGATGATGTATATATACTTATTTCTCACAATAAGACCTCTTCCCCTTTACCCCCAATAATTATATTGGTTGGTTAGATGAAATTGGAAAAACACATTACTCGTCATTATATCTTAATACATATAATGATATTGATGTTGATAACCCTGATGATCTTCCCACATTTGATTCTTATTTTAAGAACATTATGGATGTTCTTCCTTTGTTAACATTCTTCCCCTTTACCCATAATAAGTATAGTGGTTGGTTTGATGAAATTGACACAGCACATTACTCATCATTATATCTTAATACATATATTTATATTGATCTTGATAACTTTGATGATCTTTCCACATTCTTATTTTAAGAACATTATGGATGTTCTTCCTCTCTCAACATTCTTCAAAAAATCTATAGGTGATATTTAAAATCTTTGCATGGTTCACCTTCTATACAAATAACAACATAGGTGACCCAACTACTATTGTGCACTATAATTGAATTATTAGTTGACTCAGCATCCTAATATATGTCCAATTTTTTCTTTTGCTCATAATGTGATATATTAGGATTACATATTCTCTCTTTTATTTTACCTATTTTTATGTATCCCTATCTTCACCTTTTATTTCTCCTATCTTTTTCCTTTCCACCTTCTCACCTCCTTGATTTTTTATATTATTTATTATTTATTTTCATCTTTAATTAATTTAAGATTACGATCTAGAGAAATTGATTTTGGAAGTGATATTATTTTTTTATACACCAAGAATAATGAATTTGCTAAAATCATTCCTTTCCATATGCTTTATTTATCTTACATTCAACTTCCACTCCACATATTTCATGTGCATAATGCTTAAGTGGTTTTTCATAGTTTACCATAAATATGTAATAATTAGACATTTGATCCCCTCACACATTCTATCCATTAAGGGAGAGGATTCAATCGTTGGCATAGGACATATTGTGGGTATAGTATTTGGCAGCCTGGGACCAGATTTGGGTAATAAAAGATCCAATAATTTAACACTTAATATCTAACTGCAAATCACTTTAATTTAAAAAGTACACAAATTGACCAATCATGTGATGCAACATCAACATACCAATAATACATGAATTAGAGACCCATATTAGTTGATGACACATTTTGGTTCTTTTTTGTGGTTTTTGAAAAATGGTCTGAAAACATTGATAAACATGCATATTTTTTGCCAAAAAAAAATGGGGGAGTGCCAGTTGGACTGTGTAGGGACATGTGAAAATAAAAATGATTGACTCAAATGTTGCTGGCATGGACCCCTCACTCAACATCACCCTACCCACCACTAGTCCCTCTCCCTTATCCTTCTCTTATCTTTTTTTCACTATGATAAGAATGGTTTCCACAACTAGGTCCATGAGTACTCTACCCTCTACTTTCTTTATATTTAAAAATATAAATTAAATATTAGAACCTCATGATTGGATAATCCACCCCCTTCCACATATAAGTATTTATTGATTTTAAGCATGTCAAGTTCTATACCCCTAGGTGGAGGCTCTAACCAAAGGTATGGGGTGACATTTTACATGTGAAAAAAAATATCCATAACCACTTGATATAATATTTGATGATGATGTCAAATTTTATACCCCTAAATAGAGGCTCTAACCAAAGCTATGGGGTGACATTTTACATGTGAAAGAAATATCCATAACCACTTGATCTAATATTTGATGATGTTTCCTTGAATGTTAGTCATTTCATAGGATTAGTTCATATGGGTGGTTTCAAAAATAATTTTCAAAAAAGACAAAAAATGAAAAAAAAAAAAAGTAAAGTGGAAAATCATGCAAGCTTAAGGGATGCATTGTAAAGCTATAATAAAGAAAGTTGTATATAATACCAAATAAAAATAAAATAACTCTACTATAATTGAGATGTCTCATTTATATTCTTCCCTTTATTTTATTCCCCTTGAGTCATTATAGAATTAGTTTCTAATGTAGGATGCCTTATTTCCCTTTCTCCTATTATGAATGCTATGAGAGTACATGCCTACTTTAGCATATTCCCTTCCACCTCTCTATCTCTCAATCCATGTAATTAATATTTTTATCCCTTAAAATCCATATTTTATAATGATGAAACATTTGTTAAATCCATGAAAATACATCATCACTCACAATCCACATTACATCCATTTTTTGCACCTACCATATACATATTACTACTAACACATTCCCTTTTTTTGTGATCTCACTCAATACTTCAAGTCATATAATAAAGATGGATTTAATAAAGTACCTTATTTCCTAGGTGCATAAACTTATGAGTAAAATTTGAGACCCATTGATCTATGTCACTAGTCTTGAATACACTTAAGTAATGGGAATAAATCCTTCATACACATGATCAATAAACTAGAATATTGGTCCTTGAAAAACCTTAAGATTTTGGGATTAAAAATAGTTATACTTGGCATATAGTTTGATTAAGAAACATTAAGGGAAGTACATTTTGTAATACACAAGTCATAAATACACATGAGACATGAATTTAAATAAAAAATTCAGCAACAAAAGGGCATTCGTAAATGAATTATTTAGGAATAAATACATCCAATACAGTAGGTCCCTTTCACATATAGTCTCAATATATAAACTAATGGCATATAACCTCCAATAAATATTTCATACTATTAAGATTCCACCATGCATAATAATATCCAACCTTGTCACATCCAAAATAGATAGATATAGTTGCAAAAATATCTAGTAGGAATTATAATCATCTAAATGTCTAATTTCCATGTAGAATACTAAGTGTCATACAAATAAATCATGACACTAGCATGTCACATATTACATGTAACATAACTTCTCCATATAAATGATTGTCACACCTAATAATTCAATGCCACTTACACTTGGTCAAAGGTTGTTGACACACTTCACCTAAACCACATACATGTCTTCCTACACTACAACCAAACACTACTCTTGCCTTATGGTAATAAAGACATAATCCTAGTAAACTATAGTTTCTTGTAGTACCTATATATATTCTAGAACATCATCATGCTCTTGGTTATCAATGTTTATTCTTTTATTTTCCCTTGTTTTCCTATTTTCATTAATTCAGCTTCTACTTTTTACTTTCATTTTCTTTTCACCTTGGTGCAGTCAAGGTCGAAGGGCCTTGCCAAGCTATCTGAACAAGCAACTAAACACTGATTGATCCACACAAAAAGATCAAATGAATGCACGGGAGAACAAATATCTTCTATTTATTTAATAACAAAGATGCATTCAAGATATTCTCTTCAGGGAAACACTTTGTTATGCTCTCCACCACACTTGACCCCCTCTACCTTACACTACTTTTTTTGCTAACTCTACATGTTATTCTTTTATTCCTTCAAGTCGGCCATGCACATTCTCGCTCTGAAGTCAAAGTTTCTAGAATTATCTAAGAATCAAATTGTTACATCATTATCAGTAGCTCATCGAGTTGGCTAGTGGAGATGGATTCCACAACAATGATGTGGAATTCATCTAATCTCATTCTGCTAGGTGTCGCCATCCACCGCCATTTATCGAAGCATGAGTCATACTACACGCTACCGAGTCCACTATCATCCTGTCAGTGAGACTCCTAATCAACTTCGATTGAAATGAAGAAGTCCCACTGATGCACACTTTACACACAGAAGGACTCATCAGATCGTCGGGGAGACTCGGTACAAAGTTCCACCGATGACACAAGCCTTCGCCGATCAGTACCACTGGACACACGAGTTGTTGGGCCATCGTGGAGACTATCATCCATGTCCTGGTGACAAGAAAGGTCTCGTCGATGACATCCACCATTGGACCATTTGTAGGATAGAAAACCTCATCTCGCTGATAGGAGATCCTCACATCAATGCACACCATCCTCCACCAACACCGTCGGTATGTTGTTGGGACGTGGGGAAACATCACACTGATGGAACACTACAAACTACACACTCAATGTTGTCATTGATAAATCATTGGGAAATGAAGGAAAGTCACACCGATATGTCGTGGTCATGTCGATAGGCCATGTCATCCTTTATTTGATCAACAAACATAGAATCTGAGCGATGCAGGATTGCTCTTCGCCCTGGATTCTCCTGCATCAAACACCCGGGGTAGGAGAAATGTTTCATAAGTGGGAACTCAAGATAATTTAGGCCAATCTAAAACCAACAGTCCAAACTGAGCCAGATCATGTGCCTTCACCCAAGTTGCTTCCTCTATTGTTTTTCCATTCTAGTGAACCAGGTACTCTATGTACTTTTTACCACGTGTTTTCTTCACAACCCTGGAATCAATAATTGCATCTACTTCTTTTTTTTACTTACTGGTAATTAGTTCACCCAATTTTTATTAACAAACAAATGTGACTGAGTAACTATCTCCTCACCAAAATGTTTGTACAAATCGTTGGCGTTGAAGATAGGATATATATCAATATTCTTTGGAAGTTCAACTTCATAGGAATTGGCTAAAAAATTACGTAGGATTTGGAAAGGACCTATTTTCTTCCACTTTGGCTTATTATAGGTTCACTGTGGAAACCTCTCCTTTCTTAAATGAACCCACACCAGTTCTCCAATCTAAAATTATTTTTCCCTCCTGTGATGGTCATCAAACTTTTATACTTAGTTGTACTCTTCTCCAACTTGTCTTTCACTTCTTTATGCAAATCTTTGATATATTATGCAAAATCCTCTGCCACAGTACTTGTCTTCACCAATTATGCACTATATTTGAGTTCATCTACGCCCCTAGGGTTGAAACCACACACCATATTGAATGGAATTTTTCCAATACTCCTATTCACTGAATTATTATAGGCAAACTCTGCCTGTGACAACAAGTCCCATTATTTTGGCTTTTCTCCAATCAAACATCAAAGAAGATTACCTAAACTTTTTTTCACAGCCTCAGTTTGACCATTTGTTTGCAAATGGTAGGCTAAATTGAAACCCAAATGTGTACCCAATTTCTTCCACAATGTGTGCCATAAATGACCAACAAACTTTGTATCCCGATCATATATGATACTCTTAGGCAATCCATGCAACCGAACTATTTCTTTGAAAAACAAATTTGCTACATGGGAAGCATCACTAGTTTTCTAACATGGGATAAAATGAGCCATTTTTGAAAATCTATCGATAACCACAAAAATTGAATCATTACCTCATTGAGTTCAAGGAAATCCCAAAACAAAATCCATGCTATTTTTTGTTCCCATGGTCTCTCTAGAATTAGTAATGGTTGATACAGTCCGACATTTTGTTTCATACCCTTTGCATGTTGACAAATTCTACATCCTTGTACTATTTTATGTACATCCACACTCGTTATTGGTCAATAATAGCTTTCTTTCAACAATGAAGTTGTCTTAGCTATTCCAAAATTTCCTCCTAATCCATCATTGTGCTTCTCTCTAATGAGATTCTCCCTCATGGAACCTCGCAGTATACACTTCTTCTCTTTGAACAAGTTCTCCTAAATGAAATAATCCAGACATGGAGTCTAATCCAATTCAGTTGGATTCTTACATGCTAACCATGCCTCTCTAAAATCTGGGTCATGCTCGTACAACTCACCCAATGCATCAAATCCAACAACACTCACTCTCATCTCATTCAGCAAAAAATTTATCCTACTTAATAGGTCAGCAACCCTATTAGATTTACCACTTGTATGATTCAACACAAAAGAATAACTTTGCAAGAATTCAACCCACTTGAAATACCTTTGGTTCAACTTACCTTGGTTTTTTATGAATTGCAGGGCATGATGATCTATATACAGTACAAATTCTTTCAGCAATAAATGATGCCTCCACTTCTTGAGTGCTTGCACAATTGCATAGAACTCGTAACAATGCACTGAATATTTCCTCTTGGCTTCATTCAGCTTCTTGTTGAAGTACGCTATTGGTCTTCCTTCTTAAATAAGAACTCCTCCAATTACTGTTCCACTTGCATCACAATCCACTTGGAAAACTTTTCCAAAGTCTGGTAATGCCAACACTAGCTATTCTATCACCTTATTTTTCAACAGATGAAAACTCTTCTTTGTTGTAGTTGTCCATTGGAACTCTTTTCTTTTTCCCTTCATTGTCTCCATGATGGGAGCACATATCCCGCTAAAATTTCTTATGAACCCCCTATAGAAGCTCGCCAACCCATGAAAACTACAGGCTTCAAAAGTACTCCTTGGTGATGGCCACTCAACAATAGCCTTTACTTTCTCAAGATCCATTTTTAATCCTTCCTCAGAAATCACAAATCCCAAGTACACTAACTCCTTCATGAAAGTACACTTTTTCATATTCACCATTAACTTTTCTTCTTTCAATCTTTACAAAACAGCTCTAATATACATTCTAAATGTTCTTTTGTTTTACTAAAAATTAAAATATCATCAAGATAAACTATGACAAACTTACCAAGATAGGGCTTCAACACCTGATTCATCAATCTCATGAATGTATAGGGTGCATTTAACAGTCCAAATGGCATGACCAGCCACTCATACATTTCATCATGTGTCTTGAATGTTGTCTTCCACTCATCCCCTTCATGAATTCTAATTTGATGATAACCACTCTTTAGATCAATCTTTGTGAAATACCTTGCTTCACTCAAGCAATCCATTAAATCATCCATTTTGGGCAATGGAAATCTATACTTAATAGTAATCTTATTGATCACATTGGAATCTATACACATACTCACCTCCCTTCTTAGGTGCTAATATAGCAGGTATAGCGCATGGGCTTTGACAATCCCTAATCAAACCTTTGTCCAACAACTCCTGGACTTGTCTATTTACCTCTTCATTCTCTTGTGGTTTCTTCCTATACGGTGCCTTGTTTGGTAAACTCGCACCCAGAATCAAATCCATATAGTGACTAATTTCCCTCACTGGTGGTGGTCCATCTGGTAACTCCATCATTATGCTAGCATACTCATCCACCAATTCTTGAATTTCTACCGGCAACTTTTCTCCCTTTTCTGCTGCTAGGTTCTGAGGTGGTCATGCTACCACTACATAGAAAACATCACCCTTCTTCAGATCCTTTAGGAACTACTTTCCTACAACAAAACACACCTTGGAAGTACCTTTTGTGTCTTCATCCTTATCCTTCATGGGATTCAAAGTAAATTCCTGACCATCCTTCTTAATGGTATATGTATTATTCTTACCATCATGAATAGCTTGACGGTCAAACTTCCACGATCTTCCCAGCAAAATATGGCATGCATCCATTGGCATTATATCACAAAGAATTTCATCCTTGTATTTACCAATCTAAAAATTAACCAAGCATTGTTCTCTTACCACTAATTGATGCTCCTTATGCAACCACGAAACCTTGTATGGACTAGGATGCTTCATTATTTTTAGCTTCAACTTCCTCACCATTTCATCAGACATAATACAGTTCATGTTGTCACTATCTACAATTACCTTACAACACTTACCACTTGACTTGCATTTGGTTTTGAACAAATTCCTTCTTTGTATCGATTCTGCTTCTACCTTCTCATGACTTTAAAAAATCTTCCTTATCATCAAGGATTCTCCATCTTCTATATCTTCTCCATGCTTTGAAGTTTCCACCATTTCATCTTTAGCCTGGGCCACATTCACTCTGGCCTCTTTTCCTTTTCTTGGACCTTGTGGTAATTCAAAATACTTGTGACCAACCTCTCCACATTTGTAGCATGTAACAGTGAATCCTCTACCTCTTCCTCTTCCAAAACTACCTCTTGCTCGAGATAACTCTCCTTTTCCTCAAAGATATCTTCTACCTCCTTTGTCTTGAGAGGTGCCTTCTCCATCTTGTTTTGCAAAATATCCTCTTCCACCACTTTTTTTTCCTTGGTCATAGACGTTCCTACCTCTACCCCTGTTATTGCTTTGTTTCTTTCTATTTAATTTCTCCTCATCTCTCAAGGCACATTGATAAGCCTCTTCCACACTCTACAACTTGAACAAACTTATTTCATCTTGTATGGACACTCGCAAACCATTTAGGTATCTTGCAACTTCCTCAACATCATCCTCACTATGGTCTGCTCGAATACTCAATCGATGGAACTCTTTAGTGTACTCCTTGACACTGGACTCTTTCTACTTCAAGTTATGTAGTTCCTAAACAGACTTATCTAATAATCTATAGGCATGAAATTTTCTTTCAGTTTGTTCACCATGTGGTCCCATTATTTTATCTTCTCCTTACCTCTCCTTTGTTTATCAATCTGAAAATGATCCCACCATAGGGATGCATGCCCCTTCAACTTTGTGTAGGCATATTTCACCTTCTTGTCATCTTCCATACCTTCAAATTTGAAGTACTTCTCCATCTCAGTAATCCAATCCAATAATTCATCAAAATTCAGGTTCCCTTTGTACTCAGGAGGGCCAAAAAAGGTTTGGTATTTATTCTATTTAGGGCTCAAATGAACCTCTCTTCTCCTCGATCAAGTTCTGGTTGTGCTCCTTTAGCTTCAACCTATTCTTCTTCTTCTTTGTCACTCACATCATTGACATGGTGACCTCTTCACTGTGCATTATCGATAACCTCTAATCTGGCCGCAATCCCTCTCAACATATCTATTAGGACAGGTCTGTTTCTCTTTGCACCCCTCGTCCTCTACCTCGTCCTCTTTGTGCCATCTTACACAAGCCCTCTACAACTGCAAATTTTATTCTCGCTCACTTACCCACAACAAATTCTCTATAGGACTTTGTAAATGCTTGACACCTTCTCATGAGAAAACCTTGCTCTAATACCACTTAGTGTAGTCAAGGTCGAAGGGCATTGCCAGGCTATCAGAACAAGTAGCTAAACATTGATTGATCCACACAAAAAGATCAAATGAATACATGGGAGAACAAATATCTTCTATTTATTTAATAACAGAGATACATTCAAGATATTCTCTTCAAGGAAACACTCTATTCTACACTTCACCACTCTCAACCCCCTCTACCTTACACTACTTTTTTTGCTAACTCTACATGTTCTTTTATTCCTTCAAGTCGTCCATGCACATTCCCGCTCTCAAGTCAAATATTTTGGAATTGTCTAAGCATAATATTGTTACATTGTTATCAATAGCTCATCGAGTCAGTCAATGGAGATGGATTCCACAACAACGATGTGGAATTCATCTAATCTTGAATTTTGCCAAGTGTCGCCATCCACCGTCGTTGACCAAAGCATGAATCATACTGCATGCTACCAAGTCCACCATCGTCCTTTCGGTGAGACTCATAATCAACTTCTATCAAAAAGAAATAAGTACCACTGATGAACACTTTACACATAGAAGTCCACTCATTGAATCATTAGGGAGACTCAAGACAGAGTTCCACTGACAAAACAAGCTTCCACCAATTGGTACCACCAAACACACAAGTTGTCAGGTCATTGTAGAGACTATCATCCATGTCCTAGCGAAAATCAAGTTCCTGCTAACAACATCCACCATTGGACCATCGGTAGGACAAATGACCTCATCCTGCCAATAGGAGATCCTCACACCGATGCACACCATCCCTACCAACACCGTCGGTATGTTGTTGGGACATGGGGAAATTTCACGCCGATGGAATGCTACGAACTACACACTCAATGTGGTCATCAGTATATCGTTGGGACATGAAGGAAAGTCACACCAATATCTCATGGTCCTACGAATAGGCCATGCCAGCCTTTATTTGATCAACAAACACATAATCTGAGCGATGTAGGATTGCTCTTCGCTCTGGATGCTCCTGCATCACACCTTCTCTTTGTTGTCATTCACATTTCCATTTTTATTTTGGTTCTTTTTATTTATTTATGTCTGTGATTCATATCACTATGATTAAATAAATAAATGATTATTCATACTTAGTCATTAACATACGTGCTATTATACAGAAACACCCTAGTCCCATAATGAGATGTAATAGATCAATCATTATGGTTTTTACAACTTGATGTTTCCTATTGAATCCTTCTCTTCATAGTTTGTCTTTATATTTTCATGATTGTTCTGTTAGGATTGCGCTTCATTTTTCTTTATATTTTTTTATTCATCATCCTAATTTTGAATCATGCTCCCCTTGTAATGCATCTTTTGATATTTATTAGTTCTTTTATTTTCAGTATTTTATCACATTTATCAATATTTTGTTTGACTACTTGGTCACTTACAAGCATAAAGGAACTTATTTCCATCATGACTCTCATATATTCTCATATCTTGGGGTATCACCTAGATGTTCTCCTTTCTCATCATATTCCTCTTTCCTTTCATCAAATCCCTTGGTATTCCTTCTTTCCCCTTTTCTCTTTCCTCTCTCCTCTTAACCATTATCCTTAATCTAAATGGATCTCTTTATTTCTTTCTATCACTAATAAACTTAAAGGGGTATATATCCTGCATCACTCACTTTAACTCCTTTGTAATCTTGATCTTTCACCTTGACCTTGACAACTAGCCCTTCTCATCACCATGAACTTGGACTAACCTCTTTATCCATTTTGTTGGTTACATTATATCCATTTATGACCATTAATTTTTAATTTCCATTTCTAGCTTGGGTGGAAATAATTAATAGCTAAGGTGGTAACCACCATTTATCCATTTATTCAATTTTTAGTTTATAATTGGATGGGAATCACAAAATAGGAATTTAGCCATTTATTCAATTTGTAGTTTCTAGTCGGATGGAAACCTATAGTTGGTAACCACCAAATATCCAAGGGTGGCAACCACAAAACCATTTATCTAGTTTTTATTTTCCTTTTCCTTTTGGTGATTTTTATCATTGGTATATTTCATCATTGGCCTAGCCTAGTCTCATTTAGAGGTGGCTACATTATAGCCCATATTATCATTTCCTATTTCCAAATTCTATTTCTCAATACCTAGAATCTAGTTTCTAATTTATTTTTACCATTTTTTTCAGCCTTCTTATCTTAGGTCACTAATTTCTTCATTTCATAATTTCTTTCTCTAGAACAAATCTTCATAGATCTTTCCCCCAAAATGGTTAATTTTTTGTGGGATGGGTATGTGTGATCATCATGGAAAAAATAGGCCCTTAAGTGGCAAAAAATTCAAAAAACTGAAGTTAGGCAACTTGACATAAAAATTTGAATAAGCTATCTATATTATTTAAAAATATAAGAATAGAATTTGTAGAAAATTGAATGCGCTTTCTAAACTACTAGGTTTGTTTTATTTTATTTTAAGTCTATTTGGTGAAATTTTGAAATTTCAATGCAGTACTTAAATTTGGGGAAAAAAATAAGTAGGTGTCATTACCACCTAACCACAATAAAATGATAATATTTTTTTATAAAATTTTAGATATAGTAGTAGGACTCATGGTAGATGTGATGCATATTTTTTGTAATTCTTTCCAAGTAAATAATTAATTATTAATTTTTTATTACAAATTTTATAAAAAAATTATTTATGCTCACCTTAACTTAGTAAAAACTTCATGAAATTCATTTCTTTTTTTAATCCTATATTATGAAGCATAGAATGTGACGCATGTTTTGGATTCAAAAAATATGATACCGTTTGAAAGCTATAGATGTTTTTCAATCAAGCCTATCAATCAAGACTTTAGTTGTAATTAAAATAGAAAATGAATAATAATTATTTATTAAAATCAAAGTAAAGCATAATTTATATTGGTGGAAGCTGAGAATCTCCTTTAAAAACCCTTCGTTTCATCTTTTGGGTAAAAAAGTCAGCCACATACCCTACAAAACCCATCATATTACCACTTTTTGGCCCATCATGATCTTGCACATACCGGATACTTTTTGCATTTTCACTAGCATTTCATGGCATGTTTATGTTCAAAGGTGTATGTTTGTGTTTCCTTTGAGTATTTTTTCCTTATCTTTTTTTCTAAATGTTTGTTTCCATTGTCATTACATGTGTCAACCTAGTTTTATTTTTAAGAATACAATGACTTATTTGTGTAGATGTTGTACAAGAACATATATGCTTAAGAATGAAGAATATAGAAGACTTGAGTCTAAGATGAATTTCTCACCTTTTGGTAACAAGTATCCTTTATATTTCATGTTATTTACTATACTATAGAAACCATCTCTAGAGCATCATATGCCTACAAAAGTGGGAAGAAATTTGAGATCAAAAAAATCATACTCTATAATTATTATTCTCATGTATTGTATTAATTTTAAAATATTTTGTTTTTTATTTTCACACTTATTTTGAACTTTATTGTTGTCTTATTGTGCATTGTCTTAGTTCTCCCTAGTCATCCTAATCCATTTTTTATTTTATTTTTTAAAATTCAATGTTTACCCCCTTTTTAAATTTGTCTTCCCCTATGTATTTTTCCCCTTTCCATGTCCCCTTACCCCTTCATTATAAACCATATTTCCCCTTTCAACCAAATCAAATAATTAGGTTTTATCTCCTAGGGTAAGTATAAAATCACCTCTTTTTTGTCATTTACATTGTGTATCCTAGAGATTATATTAAGCTATAACAACAACTTTTAGATGGGCCCCTTTACCCTTAATTTTTTATAGAAAATTGAACCTCTTTGAGCTCATGGACCAAGCCTCTATGACAAGAAATTACTATTCAACCTAGTCTTTTTCACCATTTAGATCTATTTTTTTATAGAAAAAGAATTTGATAATTTTTCTAGGGTGATATAGTTTCCCTTCTCAAATTCCCTCTAAAATTTTCATAAAATGGGACTCCATTATCTCATTTTTATGCAACAAATACTAATTTTCACTTTAGGCTTGAAATTATTGATAATTTCCTCTTAAAGAATGAGGGTATGTTAGTGGCTACTACAATTTTTTAGTGTATTAGCTATTGAGAAAATTTGTCTCAACCAAGTTGTAATTAAATAAGGTATTGTTGATACATAAGGTATTGTTCATCCAAAAACAACGGAGGGTGTGGGGGATCCCCCACGAGGGGGATCAATAATTTATATTTTATTATTGTAAATCTAGACCGTTCATCATTATGTCTCATATCTGACAACTAATATTTTATTAACTTGACTTTCCCTAGAAGGAAACCCTATTTTATGAGGGTATTGTATTATGACTATGTATTGTGATGTATTCTGATAGTTTGATAGCGATCGAGTTGCCTTTGGATCTCTAGTTGGTGATACTCCTGTGAGAAGCTTTCTCTGCAAGTATATTGTAATCTTTGTGATTTCTGAATAATATATTGGGTGGATTTTGGAGTGTGGAGTTTTTCTCTTGAAAGTGTTTTCCCCGCATAAATAATTGTGTTGTGGTATGCATGATAATTTTGTTTAAATTTTTGTTTAAGTTTATGTAATTGTTAAAGATCTGTAAAAAGTTTGCATTATTCTCCTCTCAATATTACTGTAGGAAGTTGTTCTACTACCTTAGCTTCCTTACATTAGCCTTTACATCAATGTTTGAAATAATTTTTTAGTGCATCACAATATTTTTTATAAGTAATATCTTTATTAATTGGTGACTATTTTCTATTTTTTTACTTTATCTTGGGATAGTTTCTATGTTTTTTCTCTCACAAATTTCTTCCATTTTACCTATAGTATACATACACCCATTCTAACACCTCCCCTCATTGATACTCATCCATTTCCCTTCATTTACACTACCATTTTGTGTTCCTTTTCATTCCTTAATCCTCCCCTTACTTCCCTTTGAGCCATAGTAAGCTTGACCTTAGGTTTTCTCTATATTTCCCTTTTAGATTATATCACCCTCTTGTCAGATTTATATTACTCCCCTTTTACATTAGTCTCGTCCACCTATAATTCATATTTTTTGTCATTTTTTTTCTTTTTTACCTCCCCCTCTCCATCTATCTCCTTTAAAATTGTTAGAATGCAATTTTATTAAGAGTCACACCCATATAACATGTATATATTATTATGATATAATTTTATAAAACCTTATGCATATTATATTCTTTGTAAAATGTATACCATTTAAATAATTGATAGTCCAATAAACTATTAGATTATTAATTACATATAAATGGTAGCTTTCAATTGGTTTGACTAATATCTATTTAGGTATTTTTCCAGCCCT
The DNA here is from genome assembly GCA_007258455.2 of Sequoia sempervirens. Taxonomy (NCBI): domain Eukaryota; kingdom Viridiplantae; phylum Streptophyta; class Pinopsida; order Cupressales; family Cupressaceae; genus Sequoia; species Sequoia sempervirens. The sequence continues at coordinate 131,238,068 of VDFB02105785.1, read as the reverse complement.
TCTCTTATATTTAAGGAGATTATCTCTCATTGAGAGGTGTGGGAATTAAGAGATTAATAGTGAATTATATTACATGTATAACAAGTATTATATGCCATGTGGGAGTAAGGAGAAGTATTTCCCCAAGTTTGGTATATGTTTTCATAGACCACTATACATAACTATTTTATAAAGGAATAATACTTTATGGAGTTTTTTACCTGGAAAGATTTTCCCCATGGATATAGTTTATAATGTGTTGAATTTGTGTAATTCTTATTTTATTTATTTTTATATTTATTTGTAATAATTAGTCTAAGATCCTAATTTATAGCATGGTATTAGAGCCAATTACGAAATGTTAATCATATTTTTACATGTCTCTTTTGAAACCTATTAAGGGTTTCTTTTCCTGGATGACATGCATATCTTCAAAAAAATGTGAAAAGAGTATTTGTAGCATGTCTAATAGGTTTTATTATCCCTATTTTAATTTGCTTCCTATTGGTTTTCTAGTTAAGGATATATATAGCCTTCATATTTTTTAAAATAATAACTAAGAGTAACCTATTTGAGACAAATATTTCTTTTGTGGAAAATGTATACTAAGTGGAGTTCTCTTTCTGTCTATTTAGGATAGACAATCATCTCAAAATTCTTCGAAGAAACCAAATTTTCCTTGCAACCTTTAATGACTATTCTTTGGACACATCATGATGTTGTAGTTGTATTGAGATCACATCTCTTGTTGGGAAAAACATATCTTGCAAAAGAGACCTTTGTAACTTTTACACACAAATTTGACCTAGAGAAAAAAAATTAAGCATTGGTATTAACAACTAAGAGATTAAGAGATTAATATTAGATGATGGCATTTGTAAACTACAATGTAAAACATACCATCTTACTATGTAGTTAATGCATAAAATTCTATCATAATCACCACAAACCCAAAGCATATAATAATTGAAGATGATGAAATGGATATAAAATAAAAATGCAAAGAAAAATACAATAATGAAAAATTACCTTGCATTTTACCTTTCTCACCTCATGGATTGAGCTAAAGTATATACACTTGTGTCTACTTGATGTTCTCCTTGATGATGTGGTTGGATGGAATGTGGTTGTTTAGACCAAAAGCATGATATTGGGATTGAGGATTGATAAAAGAAAATAGCAGCATAATGATATGATGAAGGTGGATGCCTTCAAAATGAGAGAAAATACTTCAATTTATAGATTTTTGATGGGGAAATCAATGGCCAAAATGTATTTACTAAATGGAGGGTCAAGATTGAATAAGATGATGGAGCCTTAGCCTTGTGACAAGTGTCACAAGAGGAAAGGAGGTGTTAGAGAAAACACATTTGGAAGAACATGAAAGAGACATGTATATGACATGTGTAAGATGTATGGTGGCTTGGGATAGTGACATGTCTATGACATGTGTAAGAGGTAGGGTGGCCTCACATGTATGAGAGATATTCTCACACATGTGTGAGCAAGGGATGGGATGAGTAGGTTAGGAAACTCATTGATCCATGTAGATGGATTCAAGGGCTAAGATTGAAGAGACAAGGATTGATGGTGAGGTGGAATTAAATAATAAGAAAATGGTAATGAAGGTTAATTAGCCTAAATAAACTAATTAAGTAGATTATTAAGTAATTTATTTAGTTGGAAGGTTTGAGGCTAAGGTTAGATTCAATTAAATAAATATAAATTTATTTAATTAAGTTTGAGATAACGATGAATTAAATAAATAATAAATAAACATTATTTATTTAATGAACGGTATTTAGATGTCTACAATAACAATCATACTAAAAACCATTTTAATTGATTAAAAAAATATATGACCATAAATTTAAATATCTAGCACAATACATGAAAATGATACAACCAGTATATAGTAGGTTGTGACTTGATTTGGTGCACTTCTATTCAAGATATATTACATTGCGAACATCTTCATATTTCATTTTGTTAAAAAAGGTTTGAGCCATGTAATTTATGATCATTTAATGGACTTTTTAGCTTACCTTGAAACTTGGTAACTTGACATAAATGCCACTTTTATATAACTTTCTTGTCCTTACAACTAAAATGGTTGAAATGAGAGACCCAAATAATGAGACTAGAGTTGCTATGATAAAACTAAGTTGAAAACACTTGTGTCCTACACATGTGAGCTTACTCTCATAAGGTGTTGGTGTGCACATGGGATTAAAAGAATATATCATTAAAGTTTTTCATGATCAACATTATTCACTTTATTTTAGTTTTTAAGGGATCCTTATGATTTTTCTTTGCAATCCACTAATATATTGATCAATTGGACATTAAAATATACCATGCAAATATAGTTTATTCTACATATGTAACACAAATTTAGAATTTTAACTACAACACCTAAGAATATTCTTGCATTAGTACAAATGTGTAGAGAATTCATGTTGTTAGAAAGTGGTCTAATATATGACCCCATATAGATGACATCAACAATTGAAAGATAATAGACAAGTAAAAATCATAATCAACATTCATAGAATGGTACTGACATCATTTGTATTGTAAAAAAATCTTCATAAACAACTGTCTTTTATAATAAAAGATCTTATAAACAACTGCAATATTAACATTGCAATATATCAGAATGTAATTTAATTAACATGATACACCCACAAGGGCTTTAAAAATTTATTAAACACAGTCTTCTACCAATTTTTTAGTAAATTCTGCCAAACTTACAATCTATTATGCATCACACTCAAACTTGACGTTTCTAATTCACCCCAGAGTAGTCTTTGTTAAATCCTTTGCATCCTTCCAGGTGAATAATGTAAGATTTACAACCTCCCTGGTTTCTGGCCACACACAAACGAGTAATAGAAAAGAGACTAGGATGCTTTGTCATTGTCATCCTTGAGAATCATAGGTTTTAACAAATCAAGATATATATACAGATGTGTTTAAGTTGCATTTCACATCTCTTATTTATATCAGATACTATTAGTTGATCTGTCGAGATCACTATTTCCTCTAAGATTTAGGTTGTTAACTTCATTTAATGCTTGTACCCATCCACCATCCAATTTTTTTTGGTGTTTTTTTAATGGTTATGCTCTTGTGTGCAATCGTAATTTCTTTCTTTCCTAGAAAATAATATCGCTTTACATTTATAATCTGAGGTTGATTAAATAAATTTAAACATTTACGTACAGATTAATTTAAATTAAATTAGATGGGTTGAGAAATAAGTAATGAATATTTAAAAATTGAATATATATGACAGAGTATCTAGTTTGGAAAATAATGATGTAGAAATGAAATTTTATTGATGTCATGTTCAAATCATTTGAAATGGGTGTATAAAATGATGTTCTCAATATAAAATGATCTTTTTGGCTTTGCATAGTCTCAAAAATTATTGTGGATCAAATCCAAGTCCATTGAGTTTAAATTTGAGCATCATTTTGTTGATCTAATGTATGAGAATGAAGTTGATTGTGTATAGAAGTTGATTGTGTATAGTTGAATATGTCTATTGTGTGCAAATGAAATGGGTAGGAAAATTGGAGTTCAAATTTGAATGTTTCAAATTTAGGTTCAATATTGCATGCCTTGAGGTTAGACTAGGTTAAATTTTGAGTGGCATGAAAGTGAACCAAATATGGAAAATGATCAAATTGAGGCAAAGACCAAATATGGAATTTTGTGCAAATGGAGATGGATAAATATTTAATGAATGATAAATGTGTTAAAATATATGTAAAAGGGGATGAAATAAGTATGAAAAAGGATCATGCAATGAGACAAACTTGACATAAGAGTGTGCCACTTATTGATATGTAATTGTAGAGAGGCCTATGTATGTTAGATGAGGAAAATGGCAACTATCCTATACATCCTTTGGGTCAAACAAGAAGGAGATACATCAATGTTTTGCAAGGCATCTTAGAATTCAAACTTATATTTTATATGTGAAGTCTCCCACTAATCTAGAATCTATTAAAACCAAGGGTCTACCAGGAACTTGAGAATAAACTCTTAACTAACTAGACATAAGTTCCCAAGTAAATTTAGAGCTACAAAGACTCTAGGTTTGAACATTAGATTGTAGTTGATTAACAAAAACAAAATTGTGATGTAATTGGATTCTACACCTCTTTCAAGAATGATATATGGACATGGTGACGTCCAAAAGCAAGGATTGCATAAAGCTTGTATGTCAAGTCATTTGGTCATTTTAATTAGATAAGGACACTAGAAATCACACTTTAGAAGAATTGGTGCCAACTCTACCTTTCAAGGGACACATATGTCAACTCAAGATTAGCTTTGAGGAATTGCTAGTTAATAATTACATTAAGGAATCAACGATCATATATTTTCCCAAGGTGAGGGTATATGCTTCTAGAGTTTACTCATAGATGTGAGCATAATATACATCATAATTGACTTGGTTTCTTAGTCCCAAACTAAATAAGTTATTATCTCTAGAGTTGGTGTGAAAATATTGTGAAATCATATTTACTCATGTTCTCAGTCTAATAGTTATAAATAAAACTTTTATTGGATTCCTTTCGATGCAAGGCTCCTTATAGTATTCAATTAAAACAATTTTGGCTCCAAAATTGTAAGTTTAATTTACAAATATTCACACCCTTTGTACTATGGATAAGGGTTGACTTGTAATTATCCTTGAGCCTATCAAAGACTCCAAACTTACTTCACAAATAAATGGTCAAGAGCTTATCTTGGTCTAAATGGTTAATTTTTTTTAAAACTAATTTTAGACTTCAAGAAATTAACAAGGATCTAGTTTTGATCATAGATTATTCTTGTAAGGGAAATCTCTAAGATTTATCAAGGTATTAATCAATAGCCACTTATTCTTGAATTACTCAAAAGCATATATTAATGCATATTTTTGAATTATTCTCCTACTTATAATGGGTGTTTGTCATCTTAAGGAATTATCCAAGGATCGTGCCTAGAAAGGATAGTTCACTCATTAGTATATGTTTAGTAATCCATGACTATTTTTTCTTAAAGAATCATAGAAAATCTTGCATCCTTTTATTTATAAGTTTTTTATATGATCTCCTTGATAAAGATAATCTAATCTTTTTTCTTAAGTCATGTTATACATGCACATAACTTACTTATTATTGAATTAAATATTAGAGATAATAAATCTATCTATTTCATCATGTCCATAGTGACTATATCCTAGGATCAATTATAGTATTTCAAAATAATTTATGCATAATACATAATAATTGTAATATATCAAACTAGTTGCTACTACAATTAGTATTTATTTAAACCTTGAATCTATCATATAAAAAGACCAATCTTTCTCTATAATAGGTTTGATTTATCTTATCATATTTGGACTAAATATTACCTATAAAATAGGCATTACGTCTATAGAATAATATATAATCATTAAAAATAATAAAAATACATTAAAATTATCATTAATTATGGTCTTTATTATTCCTACACTAGGAATAAAATTATTTAATTATTGTGGTACTAACTATGATAATGATCCTATTTATAGGAAATCTACCTTTGAATATGCCTTTAAATAAATGGTGTGGGTGATATCTCATGGATGGAATAGTACTTAAATAGACTACCTTCTATGTCTCTTGAATCAAAAGGTTGAATAAAAAGTAACTTTAGAAGAATCAATGTCTTAGAAGATTATTAGAAGAGTGCTCATCTAGGTACTAGTAAAACTCCCATGTTATTACATGATAGTTCCAAATTAATTTTACTCTTATCAAAGACTTTTATTTCAAAACAAAAAAAAGATTGTAAAGAAAATCACATTAGAGATGATGGGCACTTCACTCAAGGAAAATTTTCCCATCATAAATTTCTCTCTAGTTCTATTAATCGAATTATCATGTGAAATCTACACTATGATCAAGAAGAACTAAGATAAAGCCTTAGCAATCACAAATCAAACCTATGTGTAGTACCAAATTCTTTAAATTTAGATCAATAATTGGCAATCACAAATCTTCAACTTGTAAAATAAATATATTATATAAGACCTATGGGAACTATATAATGAACCTAGGGGAGGTTGGTCTAAAAAGTCTCTATCTCCAATAAAAACTTTATAAGGCCTTATGTAAAGAATTGTTTTTAAAACACTAGGATTATAATTATGAAAAGATGTCTTTCACGTAGTCTAAAATAAATGGTCTTCATTTTGGCACGTATTTTTGTCCTCATTTATCACTATCAAATAAGACCTACATTACTAGGATAATTATTTTTCCTTTTATAGAAATTAATGATTGATACCCCTATTAACATTATGGGGAAGTGTTAGAACATTATATTGCTAGTGATCATATCCTTATAGAATTTATATAAATTATCCTAATATAAGGGTGAAGCCACAATAGTGGTTTACAATTGAAGTGAGGAAGGAAAACTCACAAAAAATGAATGCATGGCAAAAAACTTGATTTTAGGGGTTTGTACGAACCTATTGGTTCGACCGAACCCATTAGGGGTTCGCTAGAACCTGGGTTCAAGCGAACCCTTTTAATGCTTACCCGCCAAAAAATCCAACAAAACCCCTTATAAAAGGGGGTTCGAATGAACCCTGGTTCGAGCGAACCCCTAGGGGTTCACTCAAACCCTAGGGGTTCATTCGAACCCCCCTTATTCCTCATCCCCCCTGAGACACAAAAGAAACCTAAATTTTGGCACTTAGAGCTCGAGTTGAGGATGAAAATGGAGGAATCTTCACAAAACCCAACTGAATCAAGTAGTCCTGGAATGAGCTATCCAACGAATATAATTTTAATATGTTTTGGTTTTATTATGTATTTGTTTTTTAGTTTTATTAAACATAGGTTTTTCACCAAAAATTAAGGTCTCTATTCTACACATGTGGAAAAATAGCAGATTATCAAAACAAAAAAAATTTAAAAATATGAGTGCACCAGATATTGAAGTCCTTAATCCAATAGAAAAAAAAAAATTGACATATACAAAAAAAGTTATGCGTTATACGGTCGCATATGTTGAATTGTAATTGGTTTGACTTAGAAAGTTGATTAAAGAAAAATATTCAATAAAAAATATCTAACCAAGTGGAAACACTAGATATCAGAGTTATGAATCTAAATTCAAAAGAATTAGAATTTTATCCTTCATGGAAAAAAAATTATGCATTATACGGTGTGCGTCACTTTTTAAAAATGTTGTTTTTTGAAAAAAATCAGTTTTCGTGGGAGATGGAAAAGGAAGTGCAATTTGATTCCAAAAATTTTGAAAAAAATATTTTTAGAATCTACAGACACAATGTGACGAGACTCTAGTTTGAATTATCTGCAAATTCTTCATGGTTTAGCCACTATAGGTGCCTGAATGTGAAGATTTAGTTAAAAATAATAATTTCAGTGTCCAGTTTGGCCAAAAATTGTAAACCACTATTGTGGGATCATCCATAAGGATATAAAACCTTATGCATATTATATGTTTCATAAAGTATATACCATTTAATAATTAATGATTTAATAAACTATTAGATTATTATTTGTTTATAAATTTAATAAAATTGGTTTTGGTATGGAGTGGATGTAATGGATTTTTAGTTGTATTTTTCCTATAAGACTCTCATTTCTTCTTAATGCATATCCATGTGGCTTCTTTGAAAGCTCTAACAGCCTAAGGAAGGGTACCCCATGTCCCCATTTCTATTTTTCATCATGGTTAAGGCATTGAGCAGGGTCATCAAGCATAGTTTCCCCCTCAACCATTAGAAAGGTGTGTAGGTTGCATAGAATGTGGAACCAATTACCCAACAATAATTTGCAGATGACATTGTCTTGTATGAGACTACAAACTTGGAAAAATCCAAAGTAATAAATACATATTGAATAAATACATTGTCACTTTAGGTTAATTGATACCAAAATATTATTCTCTCACACCAAGAAGGATACATAGAGATGGATTGTAAAATGTTTGGTCTTTTGTATTGACTCCATCCCAAGCAAGTATCATGGTGTCCCCCTATTCAAGGGTGTCATCAAGTCTAGCCTATGGAAGAACACTATTTATGTATGTAAATATAAGGTAGATGCTTGGAAAGGTTGCTAGCTTTCCTTGGCTAGTCATATTATGATTCAATCAAGTTTGTTTTAGTTGATATTATGATATATCATATGTCATGCCTCCAACTAAGAAAACATGACATCCATCTTGGATAGAATCATGAAAAAAAGCTTATGGGAGTGATATAATAAGCTAATATGAATTCCCTTAGTCCATTAGGACTTGTCAAGGTGTAAGATAGCTAGAGGGACCAAAATCAAAATTCTTTCCCAACACAACTATACTTTAGGCACAAAAATTAATATGGAGGATGTTCACATCTCTAAGTGTGCTTTGGTGCAAAATCCTCAAAAACAAATATTTGGATAACAATTATCCATGTAAAATCCTCACTATTTCCAATACACTTAGCGGTTCTCACATAATGTCACTAAATTATAATAGACCACTTCTCTTGGGAAATCAATGATGGAAGATTGACAAATTTCTAATCAAACTCCTAGAGTGGACTAGCTCCATTGACATATTTTGAGGATCTTAGACATGGGTAAAAGAAAGCTAATGGGTACAAATTTAGTGGAAGTGTCAAGTTAAAAAAAAATTGATAGGAATGAGTACACATTTTGTAAAAAATAACTTTTCATTTAGGAACAGGACCCCTAGCCTAAGCATGTGCGGCCCACTTCAAATGGATACTCATTACTCTTTGAGGTCTCATGCCTAAATGGTACCTATAATGAATACGTACCCATTTTATAATAGGTACCCATTTCATAGAACTATTATTTTTAAAGCTCTATGATCTCATTTTCATTCCTATAGGCACAACAACAACAACAATCAACTACACCTCAAAAGGGGTTCCCACCCCTATGACCCCTACCCCCCAACATTTTCCACCTCTTCCCTCCACAATCCCGTCCTCTTCACCTCTAGGTAGGTTTATTTGTTTATTTTAGTATACTTTTAATATTTAAGGTTTATAGCTTTAATATTTTCCTTAAACCCTAAATACTAAACTCTAATTCATAAAACCTAAATATATTTCACTTTAAAATTTAGTTTACATAAAAAATTACCAATATTTAGATTTAAATTTATAATGCACTTGGATGAATGTGGTATCTAGGGTTTAATTTACGGTTTAACTATAAACCTTGAATTAAAACCTCAACTGAAACTATAAACCCTAAACCCCAATCTATTAAACCTAATTTTTAACCCGAAAGAGTTTAGGAAAATCCTAAAAAATACATTAAAAATGATAGACTACCTCAAAAAATTATAGCTTATAATCATGTAATATGTAATTAGATTTCAATAATACATAATTAGATTTTACGTAAAATTTAGTAGATAATGTGTAGGTCTTTTGTATCCTTACATATGTGTGTGTGATTGATATGAATGAAACATGTATATGAAAATATGTTATTCATTTTTCTCCCACTAAGAAAGTATGAAGACGTATTTAATCTACATTAAGAATCAATACCTTTCCTCCCAAGTAAAAAGATCAACTAAAAATCTAGAAGGAATGTGATCATAGTATAGGTAATAAATCAAGTGATAAATATAAAAAAATGTTGTTAACCAATAAAATTAGGTGGAATGGATCTATGTCAATGGAATGAAATGGTGTGTTTAAAATCAATTTCTCTGATGGGAATATATCTTATACTATCCATTTTCATCATAGGTAGTGCACATCAACCCAAACATGGATTTTCCTTCTAGTTGCATGTCATCATTCTCTTCACATTTTGATATCTTATCTTATTTTTCTCCCTTTCCATCCAACTCATAGGATGTGCCTCCCTACATTCCTCATAGTGATGAGAATTTACAACATGAGGTTGCTTTAGCTTAAGCCATGTTTATCTACTAACTAATAGAATATTGCTTGTCATTTCTAACTCTTCCAAACCCATCTTATTATTTACACATCCTATGTTTTGAAACCTTTCCTATCATAGAATCCTTGTGACACCTCTTGATTATGCATCCTAAGGGCGTCAATATTAGTATCAATCATTTATTTTTCATACATACATTTACCCTTCTCTAGGCCTCTCCTCATCTCATGACCACTCTTAGCAAGGCCATTCCTACTCTTTTTTAATAGTACCACACCTAATCTCTATGCTCATTCCTTCCCATCATACCCTCCTCTTTACCCCTAGTATCTCTACCAATCCTTTTATTCCATCAGTATCCTTGTCCTTCTTTCCTCTTATAGCTATATTCCTCCCTCACAGGGTATCTTCCCTTATTGTATCCTACTAGCTCCATTTTTACCACCCTAGCCATCCCTTTCATTCCCTTCATCATACCTTAATTAAAAACCATACCCTACCCTTTCTCTTCTACTCCCTTCTATTTACCCTATCCTAAACAACTTATCTAAAATGTTGAAGTTAAACAACATCAATCTCTCATCTTCCACCAAGGTGGAGATAACCCTCAATCTCTACCACAAAACCCTTTCCCTTGACATCTTAGACCACTCTTTCCCACCATAGTTCATAAAAATCTACTTCAGCATGTATTATAGGAAAGGTAACCCCAAAACCCATATTAGTTCCTTCATGAAAACATGCAAGAAAGGTTTAGATATAAAAGTGATTGAATTAATCTTATTTTATTAATCCTTGTCTTCCTAAATTCCATTTGATCTATCTTCTTGATTATAATATTCAAATGGTTTTAATATTCTTCAACAAATTATATCTAACAGTCTTATCTATCTCCATTATATCTACCCTCTTGACCCCAATCTTCCACTATCATTGATACTTATATTATCCTAAAGATTTTTACTAAGATCATTATTTTCATGGTCATAATACCAAAAGGTACATGGACTTAAGATACTCCAAAAACTTATAGACAACAATGTGATTCATAGTATGGAAGTTAATGATCTAAACAAACAATTCAATAGCTCATATACACTCTTACAATTTTTTACTACTCTCTTCTCGTAACATTCAATTGCATGGTGGCCATAAATAGTTGGGTAGGGGTGTAAAATATTCCCTTGGACCATGGGGACATTAGATTACTAATATTACGGAATTTATATAATTTCTATGATGATGCGTTTTATTATTATGGAAATGAAGATATGTGACATTGTGATTGGTTTTCTTTATACATGGTAGATAATGGATGTTTTGATTTATATCGATGAATTTTTGTGTGATATAGTGTATTCATTATATGGTTATATGCATGATAATGGATATGATGTAGATGATGATGGGCTAATGTATGGTTATGATTAGGATAGTTTATGGAACAACTAAAAATTCAGTTAGATGTTATCGTATGGTTTAAGACATAGAGTACATCCACTTTCCAATTATTTCATTCAATGATAACCCTAGAGATCTCAATGCAAAGGAGAAAGAGATCTTGCAATAGGGTTGTCCTAGGGGTTGATTGTAAACTAATGAGGTGTTCACCACCAAGTTAAGACTTGGAAAGACAAATGCAATGAAAAATGTAATACTAAACCCTAATATGATGCAATGACTTACAAAATGACCTAGAAATGCAAATGAAACAAAATAGAAAGTTGTAAGATGGAATGCGTGCACCTAGAAATTTGGAGATCATGGGAAGGAGGTCTGAAATGTTGGAAATTTTGTCTTTAATATTGAGTGGGACTCATTCACCAAGCTAGGTGAATTAGTCCAAAATTTGGGTTTATGTGCAAGAACAAGAATCTAGCAAATGGGTATCTGAATCTGCAAAAATCTAAATTTTGACCTAAACTGGGACTCATTCGCCAAGAGTGGTGAATCAATCCAATTAGGGATTTCTAAAACTTCAAGATCTAAATTTGGTCTTCAAGGTCTACCCTATGCTTCCTAACTGATTTCCAAATCTGAATCTTTGTAAATCAACCTTTAGGTGTTCTCCAATGCTTGATGACAACTTTGATAATTGTATGCACTTTGACAACTTTCTCCAATCTTTCTCTTCAGTGTCTCTTCAACCTAGACCTACAAATCACATAGTAAAGAGAGAGAAAAATTTCATTTTATTAGTGGATAGGGGTTTGCCTTGGTCAAACCCTATTTTGGTAATAAAACCTTAAAATAAAATGAAATAGGAATAGAGAATGATGAATGAACAAAATATGGCATTGCAACTCACCAAACCCTATCAATAAGATGCTACAAACATGTGTGATATCACTCCAATGGATGTAGATCTTGACTCTTGCTTGAAGGCGATAGATCTTGAATGAAATGCTAGCTTGCTCTTGTAAACACTTGAATGCTCTTGTGAACTCAAACTTGCTATATGCATGAATACTTGAATGCTTGGGGTGAAAATGAGTTAAAGAAACTTGTATTTATACTTAATTATGCAAAAATTCTTGAAATTACAACACTTCAAGTTGACATCAGATCTACGAGGATAAAATCCCACCTAAAATTTTAATTAATTTTGATTTTGGCCCACACAAGACACATTTGCCCAAGGTGGTGAATGAGTCCCATTAGGCATAATTTATGGGACCATTTTTAAAAATACTTAGAAAGGTGTGAAACCAAGTTCGGGACCCAAAAACTTGGTGGGACTCATTCACCCAAGGTGGTGAATGAGTTTCATATCCCTAAATTTGTGCCACACAAGTTGAAAACACTTGAATTATGATTGGGTAGTGATTTGTGTTAGGATTATCCTCAAAAAGATGCATTAAATGAGGCTTGTGGGTGCAAAATAAGGCCAAATAAAGCATAAAGAATCCAAATTATCAATGACAACCCTAGAAAAGTGTGAAACTGTGTTACAACACTTTAGATAAGGTAGGATTAAGGTTAAAAATAGATTTATTAGGTGTAGTTAATTAATAAAACCTTAGAAAAGTGTGAATGTGTGTTACAACACTTCACAACACTTTAGCAAGGTTCCATTTATCTTCATTAGTTCACAAGGGCCCAAGACCTAATATGAATGTGTCAAACACATTACAACACTAAACCAAGGCACCATTAAGCCTAGTCTACAAGGTGGGCCCAAACAAGCAAGGAAAAGTAGAAGGGATACTTTTTTCATTGCCACATTCATCCCCCACTTTAGTGAGAGGATGAACATTCTTCAAACTCAAACTAAAGTAAATAAGCACACATCAAGAGGGGTCCAAGTGCACCAATGTCGGTAACATAGGATGAAAATGATCAAGAGGGGTGATCAAGCCTCCAGGATCAAGATTCCATGGCAAACCAACATAGACACAAAAGAACACGCATGAAAATGATATAAAGAGAATCAAAAAAGCACAAGCATGCACCATCAAAGACATAAAGAGAATGAAAAAAATGAAAAAGAAAAGGGGTGGATCAAGCTTCGACCATTTTTCCATCACGATGTGGATCAGATCTAGCCTATTTGTCCCAAAAATGCATACTCACTCTAAGGCAACATGAAACTTCAAGCTGTCCGCTAGGTGAAAAATCTAAGAGGTAAGACACATACACTCACGGTCATTATGCGCTCACACACATGCACAGGTGGGTAAGGGAAATTCATGCCCTCATTCGGCTTCCCATCAAACCATCTCAAAGTTATACCTCTTGATAACTTAGATAAGGCGCCACAAAAAAAATGAACTTTGAGCTTCATGAGGCAAGCAAAGCTTCATATACTTGGAGCTCATGTACAAACAAGATGGCTCTAAGGCATGCAAGTTGTGTTATTCAAGGTGGCCATATAACTGAAAATGCAAATGCAACAATAAGAAACATTCAAAGGAGTCTTGCTTAGTTCATGTGAGGTCTTACCTTAGGGAACATTATGCCTAATGTCTCCAAGAGAGTACCAATCAAAGAATAGAAAATTCACAACTTAGGGGATGTAGTGTGTTGCATCAAGACACTAAGAGGAATGTAATATGCTAAGAGAGATCACACTCTTGAAGGACATCACACCCAATATCATCCACAAAGTGAAAGATGCATCACATTTAAAGTAAAAAGATTGCACCATGAACCATGAAAAATAAATAAATGCAAAATAATAATTCCAATGTATGCCCCCACTTTAAAGAAATTGTTAAAGACCGTACTATGAGTAATTACTTTAAAGTAGCAAATGATAAATACAAACAATAAATAATACATGAGAGCTAACTTGGAAA